>OX451739.1:1253507726-1254707726 GCA_948472305.1 Vicia faba | reverse complement strand
CTGATCTAAATGCCTATAAGACATATAATACCGTCCCGTTAATCAATCAAATTGTTTAGTATTGGAGCATATTTTATAAAAGAAAAAATTGCAGCTGTCACTTTAACTTCTTTTTTTTTATACTCTAATCTAATTTCTGTACTGATGGTGATTGCAGCTGTCACTTTGATAATCGCAATCACCATCGCACTGATGGCAGCCTGAAATTCCACCAAAGAAGAAGAAGGTCAAAGGACACTGTCAGCAAACGCAAGAAGAAAATTTCCCAGCTTATCCCGAAATATACCACCACAACTAGCAGACATAAGGTTTAGAATAAACGCACCATCGTAGTTGCATTTGACCAAATCAAGTGATGGAGGGTGCCAAAAAAATTCAATAATATTAGGAGCATCCGACAGACGAATTTTGATGTTGAACACTTCAAGGATACAAAAATCACCCATGGAAGAAGAGGCAGCCTCAATAGTATAATGACCAGTCAAGTGAATTTGACTTCGAATTTTCTGGATGGTAGTCTGCAGGTGAGAGATGTGATTCTTGAACCTAGCCCAATTTCTAGCTTCCCACACATAATAAATATATAAATAATGATAGCTTTGAGAACGATGGAGCACTGCTTAGATCTAGAAGAACAACAATCCCACAAATCTTCCAAAGACGATAGAGGATTATGAAGGTTGATGGAAAAATAGAACCAAATCCAAATTTACGCCAACAAGCAATCAAAAAAATAAGTGTTTGCTAATTTCTTCAAAACAATTATAGAGAGTGCACATAGAAACTATATTCAAACCTCTAAGCTTGGACTTATCGTCGATAGAGATTTTGTCAGGCATTAGCTTCCAAACCACCAAAGATTTCGCTGGAGGGATGTCTCTGTTCCAGACTAACTTAGTCCACTATTGAAGGGCAATCTTTGAAAATATAAGCACCCTTGATCGAAAGATCGTCGGACAAAGAATGAGGCCAAAACAACCTGTCCACCTCAGAACCATGGATGGTTGAGAAATTTCTCTACATCAAAAAAGGAAAAAGAGTACACCGGATGCAAGGGAGTTGCTATTGACCAATTGAAATAAAATTTGTCACTTTAACAGAGTCGCAAATGCCATGAGAATGAAGATACTCAAGAAAAGTGTCATTAATAGAGGAGGACCACACTATTGGTCATGCTGGACGTTGATGCTTTTATCGTTGCCCAAAGATCAAACACCAATGTTACGAATATTTTTATATTTCGCTTTGATGGCGAACCGATAAACTATAAAATAAACTAACATTTTCGATTTGCAATAGATATTTTCATTTTTATTTATATTATATTATTTATTATTTTAAAATATAAATGCAATATTTATTAATTTTTTATTAATTTAAAATTATTTATTTTATTTTAATTTATGTAACTACTCAATAACATATTATTAATAAGATTATTTTAGCAATAAAATTATTTTAATAAATATTACTTATTTTATTATTTAAACTAATATATTTAACTATTATTTTAAAAACTATATAAAATTTAAATAAGACACTTAATAAGAAATGAAAATAATATTTACCTAATAAAGAGCTAAGTCATTTTATTTTTAATCTAGAGATGGTGAGAACAATAATGTTTTTTTTTTCCTTTTCGGAAACATTGCATATGGGCATTTTCTAAAAAATCATTAATGGTGATTCTTCCCCTTTTCTTCTGGTCCCATTTCCCAAAGAAAACGGTTAAGAATAACGCGTCAAAGTCAAGTTAAGTTCAAACTTTACTTAAATAGTAGTTACCTTTGTAGGCCATAACATGCATTTTGACAGACACCAATTTTCCTTCTAACACAAGTTACTTTTTAATATTAGTAACTCGGATCTTTAATTATTTATTTTTCTTAACACCTAAATACTAGTGTACTGGTTATTAGGCAGGTGTATTATTGTTATTATTATATATAAAAACATAATTAAATTACCTAATCCATGAATTCCAACCAAAGTTTCCTCTTTTTGGATAAATGCAATTATATTATAAAATACTATTAATAGATGTTATTGTGAATTTTGATGTAGTGAAGTGGTTGACAGCCTCAAGAAAGGGAATAATATATGTCTTAATTCATGTTACTTTCAAGGCTAACTTAGATTGAACTAACACTTAACCAAACTTTAGTACTTTTTATCTAATCTATGAAACAAAAATTGACATGTAACACTTCAACAATTGATCATAGTCACAAAAGTTGTGTCAAGTTGCTATCTGATTGATATATAGTATTTTACAACATTATGGAATTGGTAACAATAAAAATGGACCCAATTGACCATTCAATCTATCAAACCCATAATTATGAAAGAGATATTTTTTGGTTGATGCATGTGGTTGATTAATATAGATGAGAGTATGAGTTGGATATGGTCGTTTATGTCCACATAGATTTTTCCATTGCAGCTGTTCAACAAATTTTGAGACCCCAAATAAAACTAATGTTGTGTTGGTGAGATTTTCATAATAATTGTTTGATAAATGATAATGATTAAATTTATTTAATAGAATTTTTAAATCACAAATAGTTGTATTGGTATAGTGATTTTAACTTTGAATAATGATACAATGATGCACTTAATCGGATTCGACTAATACCACTCCACCAAATTCATTCAATTCAAATGTTTTTTTTTTACTAATTCAATTCAAATGTTAGTAATAATTAGTTTGATTAAGGTTTTGTGTGTAACATGAGTTTGAGCTTATCTCTTCTTTTAAATTATTGAAATTCATTGTTATTTTTTAGAGAATTAATTTTATATTATATACAGAGTTGTTCGTTAAGTCTAAAATAAAGAAATTTAATGATATAACAAAACCAATTAAGTATGTAAAATAAATACACTTTTTTCTTAGAGATGGATTATTTGAGTCTTACGAGCGCAATCGTGGTGAAATGAACAACTTTCACAATTTTCCAATTATTCTTTTTTTTCTTAGTCAACAGGGCTTGAAAGTTGGCAGAGTTGTTATTTGTGAGGTTTTCATAATATTTGTTTAATAAATGATAATGGTTAAATTTATTTAATGGAATTTTTGGATAACAAATGGTTTTTGCGTTCAAGGGATGCATTGACCAAGAATAATACCACTAAATCAATGTGCTGTTGTAAATACTAGTAATTTAAAAGATATTTCTTTTCATTAAGTAACGACTAATCTGGTTTCGTAATTTAGAGGAACAATTTATTGACCAAGTCTTCTTTTCACTAAAAATTAAATTTGGATAGTATCTAAATGATTCGTCTTTAATGGAAGCTCATTTTTCACTAGAGTGCAAATATTTTGTTTAGTGTTTTCATCTTCTTTTTGTTCATATTTTACAGTAGACTCCAGCACAATAGCTAACAATCTTTAAGTTTAATTTTCGATTTGATTTATATTTTATTTGTGATTAATATAAATGTTGTTACTTTATATAAGATAGTTCCTATGATGGTCAAAGATACACAATTAATTTATATAATGTTTTTTGATTTATGTGATTGTGATTTAAGGTATTTTTTGTTTGGTTAATTTGTGACTACAACTTTCATGGAGAAATAAATATTTGTATTTCCTTATTCATTACTATGGTGAATGGTACATAATTATATTAAAAAAATATGTCATTTATCTGATGTTTTAAATCTATGTAAAACATGTTGAAAATAATATTTATTTATGTTACGTTTAACATGTGTGTATTAAATTTATATATGTGTGATTTATAAACCATTCAAGTATGTGAATTTGAATAATTAAAAATATATTTAATTTATGGTATACATTTAAATATAAACTACATGTTTAACATTATTCTTTAATGAAACTAATTTATTTTAATTAATAATGCATTATCTTTGGATGAAATGATTTAGTAAAAATTAAAAAAAAAATCACGAATTTGAATTTATGGTGCATGTATTAATAACATAAAATGGAGTAAATAAAATATTAAAAACATCAACGACATGTTTCAATTGTATTTTAGTTTGAGCAAGAAATTATTAAATTTAAACTGATTTATCTCATGTTATATGTGTATCATAATATGAAAGTATTATTTCTTTTTCATCTCGATATTAAAATTAATTTGGATAGATTTTAGAGTATTGTAATTTGAGAAATATTTATAGAAAAAAATTATAAAAATATTAATGACGTGGATTCATTATTTGTTTTGTGGGAATGCATGTGAATCAACACAACATGTATTTAGGGATTGTCAAAAAGCTAGGCAACTATGGATGAGTATTTAGGGATCGTTAATAGTGTAGTTTTTTGTGTTTTTAGATTTAGACCCTCTTTCTAAAAATAAAATAAAAAATCTATATTGACCGGCGGAGTTGAACCTATTTCTTACTGAGCATGAACTAATTATTTATAATTGAACAAACATTAATTCACAAATGGTTTATTAATTAAGGGATATGAAACATTTGATAACATTTAGAAAAAGATTCAAGATCAGATTTATGACGAAAAACAAACAAAAATGCTACGCAGCCGATTGCAAATAAATGAGAAATCATCTTTTGTTTTTGGTATTACGTAAGTGGTCATGCCTGCTTTCTTTTGGTTTGAAAAAGAGAAGTGTTTTTTGTCGATTAATTAATCAACTTTGTACTTTCTATTCAAAAAAGAATATCCTTACCCCACCCATCGACAAACATCACATTAAATTAGGCTCTATTATTAAAATTTCTGAGCAATACTTTCTTCCAAAAAAAGGGTAGATATAGATAGAATTGGAAAATATTCTAAAAATATATAAAAATAAAGGGTAAACATTTTGTCTTCCTCCATTTAATATATATATATATATATATATATATATATATATATATATATATATATATATATATATATATATATATATATATATATATATATATATATATATATTGTTCTGGATTGGGCTCACCCTGGCCTAAAAAGAATGGATAAAGGCTCAATCCAAGCAGCTCCCTGAAGAATGCGCGCCCACGGACTCCCACCAACATGCCTGACCACAGACTGCAGCCATGCCCGCCGTTGCCCGCGACACATGGTGTCCCCGACCAAGGGAACTCCAGCTCGAGCCCTGCTCGAGCACTCTCCCCATAGGGCAGATTATGTCCTCTCTGACCGTTATCGAATCATCTAAACTCCGTAAAGACCACGTCTTCGTCCCTCCTCATTCTTCGCAAAGCATCACCAGGAAGGGGACCACGTACGGGGCCCCACTACACACGTAGAACCTGATAGTTCCTTTATTGGGCCCGTTCTGGTTGGCCTAGTGAGGGGACCTTGGCCCAACGCTGGGGGCTATAAATACCCTATGTTCCCAGAGGGTCAGGTAATTCATCTCTTACGCATACATACGCTCTTTGCCTGCTCATTTCGTCACTCATTTTAGCATCAGAGTGTCTTGCAGGTACCCCCCCCCCCCCCATCTCACTCAAATTCTGCCCGAACCAGCCGTGACGGTCCAAGTCTGATCAAGTAAGATCAGTGGCGCCGTCTGTGGGAAACTAGCTTCCCCGTCTTGCAAACCCTCGAAGACCAAAGCTCAAAATTACCCCCTACTGTCATGACTGACCAAGTCCGGGACGAACAGAACATCCGCGTCGTCGACGTCAGCAACAACGTCGCGGATAAAAACGGAATTCCCGACAACGCCGGCAACCCCAGCCATAGCACACTCCCCGGGGGCACCATCCCCGGGCCCTCAGTCCACCGCGACGGAGCTACTACCTCATCTTCTTCAGTCCCTCCGCCGCTCGAAGAGGACAATGCAGCTCCCCCAAATCATCTAGCTGCCCAATTTCAGGAAGTCCTTGTCCCCGCCGGGGCAGATGCCACAACCCGCACACTATTCGCGGCGATCAATCAAACCAACTACCTCATCTTTGCCCAAGGGGAAAGATTGAGGGCGCTAGAAGACGATAGAAGACCCACGAGGAGACACTGGAGGCCTCAGACTCCACCTCCTCGAGTAGCAGAGGTGCATCTCC
Organism: Vicia faba; assembly: GCA_948472305.1. Classification (NCBI taxonomy): domain Eukaryota; kingdom Viridiplantae; phylum Streptophyta; class Magnoliopsida; order Fabales; family Fabaceae; genus Vicia; species Vicia faba. The sequence goes on along the minus strand of OX451739.1, from coordinate 1,254,701,708 downwards.
CATCTCCCCCGCGGAGACAATACAGAGACACCTTCCGAAGCCCGTCGCCCCGACCATCGGGGAGACGACCCCCCCTGGAAAGGCAACCCGTCATTGAAGCCGGAGGGCGCAACCATGGCCCCGTACGGCAAGAAAGAAAACACTCTAGAGACAGGCACAGAAGAATTAACCAACGAGCACCCCGCTCGAGGGATACCCAGCACGACCAGGACCGTCGGGCACGATAATATCTCAGGTCCCCATCCCTGTCCCCGGAGCGAAGTGACGAGGACGACCCCCGCGGTCCCCTGTCACAAGCCATCATGGAGGCACCCATTCCCCCGGGCATGGAGAAGCCTCCACATCTGAAAGAATACGACGGAGTCGCGGACCCAGTCGACCACATAGACGGGTTCGAGGCTATGCTGCATTACCATAATGTTAGGGGACCCTTTAAATGCTGGTTGTTTCCCACGACCCTCAAGAAGGCAGCAATGGATTGGTATAAAGGCCTCGCCCCGGGATCAATCACCTCGTGGCGAAACCTAAAGAATCAATTCATAAGTTCGTTCACTGCGTCTCAGAGACACCCAAAGACCGAGGCAGCACTCGAGGCCATCATCCAGAGACAGGATGAAACCTTGAGAGAATTTATTAATCGCTTCAATCGCGAAGCCATACAGGTTCCCTGCGCGGACCACATGAAAAGGTACTTGCTGGAGAGGGGGCTCCTCCCCGGCACAGAATTCAGAAAGGCAGTGGGCATCGAACCACCCCGAACATTCAATGCTCTCCTCGAGAAAGCCCGCGCATATATGGATTACGAGGAAAGGGAGGCGGCCAACAGAGCCCGGGACCCCAGAACTCGCGGATCCAGCAGCAACCCGCACCAAGAAGTCGCTCCTCCTCGACGAACCGGGGAGAAAAGAAAAGAGGACAGACCCCGAGAAGTCCGAGAGCAAAGAGGACCCTCGGGGCGCTTTACAAAATACACTCCGCTCACAGCTTCCCGCGAGCGCATTTTGGCGGAGTGTGCCAGCACGAATTTTAAAGACGGCGGCGTCAAGCGCCCTCGACCTGCTCCTGCCAAGCCCAGAGTAGACAAAAGCAAATACTGTCAGTACCATAGGAGCCATGGTCATCTGACTGAAGACTGCGTCCACCTGAAGGACGCCATCGAAACCCTCATCAAGGGAGGGAGGCTCGCCCAATACCGGCGAAACGATGCTCCTCGTCGCGATGCCCGAGAGACAAGAGAACCGGAGGAGGACGCCCGACCATCTGACGAGTCGGTCTCCATCCAGACCGCCTTCTCCGTCACCAGACCGGAGGATTTCTGCGTCCCCGAACACATGCAGGAACCACTCACGACACACAGCAGGTGGGAACACTTTCCCTCCACCATGGTCATCAATGGTGGAGGATTCAACGACCTAACCATCAATTCGGCCAAGAGAAAGCTGGATGAACTGGTCGACTCTGCTCCTCCTCAGACGGTGACTTTCGAAAGGGTGAAAGGTAGGTTGGAGCCTATCACTTTTTACCTCGAAGAGCTCCTCGGAGGAGCCCCCAACATAGTCATTCCCCTGCTGATAAGAGCAAGAATGGCCAACTTTGACGTGCACCGCATCCTCGTCGACGAATGAAGTTCCGTCGACGTGATGTACAGTCAATTATTCCGGACTCTGTAACTAGATGACTCGCACCTCTCACCATATATAAGGTCGGACTTACAGGGCTTCAACGACTCGACCTCCAAACCTTGGGGATATGTCGAGATCATGGTTACCTTCAGCGAGGGCACGGCAACGAGGCAGGTCAAGGTGCGCTTCCTCGTCGTCGACTACCCGTCCCTCTACAACTGCATCCTGGGGAGACCAACACTAGCAGAGCTGACCGCGGTGCCCTCCACCTTCCACTTGAAGATGAAGTTCTACACCAAGAGGGCACGGGTTGCTACCATCCAGGGGGACCTAGCCGCTGCTCGAAGGTGTTTCAACGCCACATCCAAGGGACGCGACACGGTTGACACTGGGACAAGGCCCGCCAAGAGACCGGCGATGACACGAAAGGAGCCCGACAAATCAGAGCCCGCCAAAGCAGAAGACCAGAGAGCTCCCCCAAAAGTCGACTCCATAGCTCTGGATACCCGTTTCGATCAAGATGAACCTCCCAACGGCGAGAAAATCCCCCTCCGACCAATCCTGGATGGGGACTTCGAGCTCGTCCCCCTCAGCGCGGACCCGAGCAAAGGAGTGAAGATTGGCATCGACCTCCCCGACCTGGCAAAGAAGCAGATCAAAGCCTGCTTGCGCGAGAATGCTGACTTGTTCACCTGGAGCGCCGCGGAGATTCCCGGACTCGACCCCGAGGTCGCCTGTCACCGTCTCGCCATAGACCCAACCGTTAAGGCAGTAGTACAACGTAGGCGTAGGCAGTCTCCGGAGAAAGCAGAGGCTACTGAAAAAGCTGTAAAAGACCTCCTAGAGGCAAATTTTATTTCTGAAGCCCGATATTCAACCTGGCTGTCAAATGTTGTACTAGTAAAAAAGAATAATGGAAAATGGCGGATGTGTGTTGATTATACTGATCTCAATCGGGCATGCCCGAAGGATGCTTTTCCTTTACCGAACATAGATATGTTGGTCGATAACTCGGTCGGTTACAAAATACTGTCGTTCATGGATGCCTATTCAGGCTATAACCAAATCCCAATGGCCATGGGCGACAAGCATTGCACTGCCTTCATGACCAACTCGGGCAATTATTACTACAACGTAATTCCCTTTGGACTAAAGAACGCAAGGGCAACTTACCAACGTATGACGAACAAAGTATTCCGCAAACAAATCGGAGACATGCTCGAGGTTTACATGGACGACATGATCGTCCAGTCCCGAGAAGACATCGATCACGCATCCCACCTCAAAGCAGTCTTCGCCCAAGCGAGACAATGTAAGATGAGGTTCAATCCCGAGAAGTGCACGTTCAGGGTCAAAGCAGGGAAATTCCTCGGGTTTTACTTGACAGAACGAGGGATTGAAGCCAATCTTGAAAAATGTCGAGCCTTCTCCGACTTCCCGACACCCACGTCGAAGAAATCCATACAAGTCATGAACGGCATGCTCACCTCGCTGTCCCGCTTCGTCGTGAGATCCGCTCAGCACGCCCTCCCCTTCTTCAAACTTCTTCGCAAAGAAGCGGCCTTCGAATGGACCGAGGAATGTGAACGGGCACTGCGCCACCTAAAACAAAGTCTATCCCAACCGCCCGTACTGTCTCGACCAGTCGACAGGGAGCCTTTATTCCTATACTTGGCCGTCTCGAACGAAGCCATCAGCGCGGCTCTCATCCGCGAGACCACCGACGGGAAGAAACCTGTTTATTTCATGAGCAAAGCCCTACAAGGGCCCGAGAGCAGATACCAACAGATAGAAAAAGTATCCCTAGCCCTCGTCAACGCGGCGAGGAGACTCAGGCACTATTTTTTGACCCACACAGTAATAGTGCGAACCGGCCAACCGGTAAAACAACTGTTAGGTCGACCTGATATGGCGGGCCGAATGTTGAAATGGTCCTTGGAACTCTCCGAGTTCGACACTCAATATGAGAGCAGGAAAGCTCTAAAGGCACAAGCCCTGGCCGACTTCGTCGCGGAAATGACCGCTCACGACCCGCTCGTAGGGAAGGAGCACAAATGGACCATCTTCGTCGACAGAGCTTCCAGTTCGTTCGGAAGCGGTGCAGGGATCCTCCTAGAAAATGAGGAGGGCGTAGTGATCTAGCACTCGTTAACCCTCTCCTTCTCGACTTCGAACAACCAAGCAGAGTACGAGGCCCTGCTCGCAGGACTAAGGCTAGCCGAGGACCTAGGAGCCCGCGAGATACAAATTTTCACGGACTCACAACTCGTTGCTTCCCAAGTCCAAGGGAGTTACCAAGCTAAAAACGACAACCTCGTTGAGTACCTAAACTTAGTCAAAGAACACATGAAAAAGTTCGACCGAGCAGAAATACCACATGTCCCGCGCGAGCAAAACACGAGGGCGGACATACTGTCCAAGCTCGCAAGCACGAGAAAGAAGGGCGGAAACAAATCCGTCATACAAGAATCCCTGTCACGCCCGAGCATCGAAAGGTCCTCGACTCCAGACGAGGTGCACGCCATCAGAGACACCTCGTGCTGGATGACCCCGGTGTACAATTTTCTAACAAAGGGCGAGCTCCCTTTGCACCAGATAGAAGCGACCACCACGAAACGACGAGCATGCTCCTACGTGGTGCTCGAGCATAAACTATACCGCAGGGGATTCTCCATTCCCCTCCTGAAATGCATCGATGAATCAACAGCCCCCGAGGTATTACGGGAGATACACGAAGGGATTAACGCCCATCACATGGGCGGTAAGTCCATGGCAAGGAAAGCCTTGCGAGCAGGGTACTATTGGCCGATGATGCAGCAGGACGCCAAAGAACACGTTAAGAAGTGTGACAAGTGCCAAAGGCACGCCGACATGCATCTCGCTCCCCCTCACGAGATGAGCACACTGTCGTCCACGTGGCCGTTCGCGTGATGGGGGATGGACATCCTCGGACCATTCGTGCAAGGGACTTACCAAAACAAGTTCCTTATCGTAGCCGTGGATTACTTCACAAAATGGATTGAGGCCGAGGCTCTCGCGAAGATCACCTTGCACAACATCCTCCGTTTCTACAAAAGAAACATCCTCGCCAGGTTCAGAATCCCGAGAGCACTAGTCACCGACAACGGCACCCAACTCACCGACCACGGATTCCAAAACTTCGTCACCAAACTGGGAACCAAACAACACTTCACCTCGGTCGAGCACCCTCAAACCAACGGGCAAGTCGAGGACGCTAACAGAGTCATCCTCCGAGGACTCAAACGCCGGCTCGGCGAAGCTAAAAGAGGGTGGGTCGAGGAGCTGCACAACGTTTTATGGGCGTATCGCACCACACCCCATTCAACAACGGGAGAAACCCCCTTTCGACTAACATACGACACCGAAGCCGTCATCCCCGTAGAAATCAGGGAACCCTCTAGGCAGACAGAAATGCCCCTCGATGAAGAAATGAATGACAAAGCACTCAGGGACGAACTCGACTTGGTCGAGGAAATTCGATCAGGGGCAGCCCTACGCGAGGCCACTCTAAAACAGCGTGTGGCCCTGCGCCACAACGATAAGGTCATCAAACGCGAGTTCAAGATCGGAAGCCTGGTATTACGAAGAAACCAGAAAGACTCTCGCGAAGGGAAGCTAGCCGCGAACTGGGAAGGGCCCTATCGCGTCCACGGCGCCACAGGCACCGGGGCGTACTACCTCGAGCAGCTAGACGGAGAACCATTGTCACGACCCTAGAACGCTGCTAAACTAAAGCAGTACCATAGTTAAAAACCCTTAAACACTAAGGACTCTCGCCGTCGAACATCCACATCTAGTCAACAGAGAGAAATGTCTCGACCACGTAGATAGGCCAAGGTACAAGCCCAATCTACGCCCAAACGACATAATTCCATTCAGTCAAACAAGGACAAACGACGATGCCCGACAGGGACACCTCAATCGAGCTCCACTGTCGAAGTACCCACATGGCAGAACACCCAGCTCGTGATGGGCAGTTCATGCCACGGGCATACTACCTCGATCTGGGTCATACGCCCGAGCAAGCGGGCTTCACTCCACACGACCGACGCATTTCGAAGTACGTCGGACCACCAAATGGATCAAAAGGATCTCCACTCGAGGAAATAACTTAGGAAAATTTCGCCACAAAGTAACAGCCGAACACAAGCGTGGCTCGAGGATATAACTTAGACAAATTCCGTCACAATATAAAACTTAGACACGAGCAAGTTTAAAGTCAAAATGAACATCCATTTAAAAGCTCATACACAAAACGAATAAAAATAAACCGACCAAAAAGGCCGGCGATGTTCGGAAATTACAGGCTATGGCACAACGACCAAAAGAAACATGTACGGGCACGCAGGCCCCAAAAAATATGCACGGGCACGCAGGCCCCAAAACAAATACCAATAAATGGGCGCGCATGCCCGACCAGAAATTCCACGACTAAACTTCCCCGGGACTACCAGCATCCACAGCAGGAGACTCAGGAGGAGGCACGACCTGGCCGTCAATGATCTGAGACATGAAACCCACTCCCTCGGTATTCATGCCCGGATTCAATATGGCGAGATGGCTAACCGCGGCCTCAAACCCGTCTGCTAAGGCACCGACATAGTCTGTTTCGAGGAGATGGATGCGCGCGACCAGATTGGAACGGCTCCGCAAAGGGGCTGTATCCTCCGACTCATCATCAGCAGGAAGCATGGCAGATTTCAGCTCCTAGACTTCCTTAGATAGACGCTCGTTGTTGGCCTCCAAGCGTTCCCTATCCAGTCGAAAACAATCCCTCTCCTCAGTAACCTTCTCGGAATTTTCCTTCTCCACGGCCAGCAGCTAGGCTTGTTCGCGGAACATCTCCTCAGATCGCTCAAGAGCAGCCTTCAACTTACGAGAGCCAGCAGCGAGGGCAGCTTTCTCCAACTCTAGTTCCCTGACGCGATCAGAGGAGTCCGACCCCTCCTCAGCAAGGACAACGGCCATCTCAGCCATCTTCACCATCCCGACCATACTAGCGGCCAGGTGTTTTCTCCAACTTTCTTTGTTGAGCCGCCTGATGGTCTCAGCCTCCTCGGTGCTCACTGTCAAGGGAAACCCCTCGAAAAAATCTTCCTCTTTAAAATAAGGGGGTAAGCCGAAGGCCCTCACGACGACAGACTCGTCGCCAACTTCCGATCGGTTATCTGCCCGACTCCTCTTTCTCGTGATCAGCTCAGTGGGCTGCTCGACGTCAGGGGAGCCCAGGGACCCGCTAGAAGCATTGCCTGAACTGGTCGGCGGGCCCATCCTCGTGGCCTGTTGTTGGCTCCTAAATTCGACACCCTTGTTTTATTAATATCAGCCATTAAAGCTGAAGGATGTTTTCGACCAGCTGGGTCTGTCGAAATGCCCATCAGAAGATGGCAATGTACTTAGAGGATTTCTTCCAAGGGAGAATTTGGTGGCCTTCGACGTCGAAGGTGTGGCTCGTCGAAGATGCCTCTCGACGAAGGTGTTCGATTTCTCAGAGTGGGACGATTTGAAATTCAAACGTTTGGAGGGAAAACGGTTCCCAGCGGTTACCAAGTGCAACGTGCAAAGATCTGGAGCGTCGGACGCTGAGAACGTGCCAAGTGGAGTCATCTCGAAGCAGTGTAACTGTCCGACGGTTACTTGGGATGTTTAGTATAAATATTAGTAGTTCACGCAGTTTTTCGCGTGTGTTCACAATTATATACAAGTCACTCATATAGATTCGAGTACCCAGCGTGTGAGAAAGAATTGTTGAGAATGTATGTGTGAAACACCACTTTTATTAATCAAAGTCATTTATTTTCCAGAAACTTTACTTGCTTTCTCCTTTACTTTTCCTGTCGAAAACCTTTATTTCAAGCCTTCCTTTATTTTATCAAGTTCTCTTATTCATGCAATTTACATAAAGCTTCTTTATTTTCTTGTCATTTAACCATTGTCAAACTTAATCAAAACCCCAAAATCAACCATGTCTTAGGATCAATCTGATCGATCCTGCGAGTAACCAAATAAGTAACCATTTGGAAGATCAGCGGTTGTTTACCAAAACCAACGGTAAACAAATTGGCACACCTGGTGGGATAAGTGTGTTGATTTTGAAGTTTAACCTGTTTTACACAAAATATCATCTTTTTCGAGGAGTGTTGTATGTTATTGAGAAGTGGTAGAATATACACTAACAATACCAATACCGCCAGAAGAAGAGAAGAGATGGCGAATCCGCCAAACAATAACGAAATCCCACAAACGAATGTGGGAACAACGGTTATCCCGACCGTAAGTGAAGCGATAACCGCTGGTTCAACACCAGCAGTAACAGTCACAACGACAGGGCCATTACCTCCGTTCACTGGCCCCAGAGTGCCTTTGGGAACTCCCCCACCAAGGGGAAATCTGGGCACAAGGCCTTATGTTCCCCCAGGATTTATGACAGGCGGTCATAATCGAGAACCACTCTATGGCATGCCAACGTCTGATTTGGCTAGCCTAACGAACGCAACATCCACTTTTTCAGACCCTTTAGTGAGTGCCTCTTCGCCACTCCAAGGTTCTGGAGTAGGTATGGCGAACAGAAATAGGACCCAACTCTTAGGAGGAACGTCCCAAGTAGCACATGGCCTTACAAATGCCTCGACAGCAGTCTTGAGGCAACAAATGGACGAAAGCAACCATGATATGGTTCAAATGTTGGCACAAACTTTAAGTACAGTGCTGAATCCTCTAATACAAAATACCACCCAATCGAATCAGCAGATGACAGCGCAAATGACGCGTTTGGCTGATTTCTTTGGAGTACCCCAACCTATTGGACAGCCCCAGAGGGCGCCAATAAGGGGAGACCAAGGTATACTCTTAGGGGAAGAAACCACTATCAACCAAGGCCAGCAGCCTGTCGAAGAAAACCTTAGGGCACGATTGGAGCAGACTGTCGAAGAACCTAGGGTAATAACCCCAGAGGTAAGGTTAGTTAACAGAAACCAAAATGCTGACGAAGTAGTTCAGCATATCCAATACCAAAATATGGGTCTGGAAAATAATCTGACAGCCATGATCGAAAGAATCATGACGCAAAATGGGATGAACATGGGCTTCCGTAGGCCCAACTTCACATCCCCACTGTCAGAATACGTGTTACAAATAGACCTACCTCCTAGATGTAAAGTCCCTAAGTTCACTAAATTCTCTGGGGACACGACAGAATCTACTGTCGAACATGTGGCGAGATACTTGATCGAAGCAGGAGATATTTTAAACAACGAAAACCTGAGGATTAAGTACTTCCCAAGTTCTTTAACAAAGAACGCTTTTACTTGGTTTACAACTCTTCCCCCCAATTCGATCCATCATTGGACCCAGTTGGAGAGATTGTTCCATGAGCAATTCTACATGGGACAAACCAAGATAAGCCTGAAGGAATTGGCCAGTGTAAAGAGACGTTTCACTGAACCTATAGACGAATATCTAAATAGGTTTAGGTTGCTCAAAGCAAGATGCTTTACACAAGTGCCAGAACATGAGTTAGTCGAAATAGCCGCAGGCGGCTTAGATTATTCCATTAGGAAGAAGTTAGACACTCAATACCTGAGAGACATGGCCCAACTGGCCGATAGAGTTCGACAGGTCGAACGCCTTAAAGCTGAGAAAGCCAAGGCAACGAAAACTCATAAGAGAGAGAGGATAGCGTATGTTGAGATGGATGACGAAGATCCAGAAACCTTCGACGAAACTATAACTGTCGAAGAAAGCGAAGTCGATTTAGCGGAACTAAAACAAGGACCACCATATTCTTGCAAACTGTTAGTCCCCTCAAGTGGAAAAAATCCCACTGGTCCAGAAAGGACCAACGATAGGTTCTCTAAAAAGACTTATACTTTTGATATTACAAAATGTGATGAAATCTTTGACTTGCTTGTAAAAGATGGCCAAATGATAATACCCCCAGGGGTAAAAGTGCCTCCTCTTGATCAAAGAAAGAAGAGAGGCTTTTGTAAATATCATAATTTTCTGGGCCATAAAACGTCTCAATGTTTTCTTTTCAGGAATCTTGTGCAAGACGCTATCGGAGAAGGGAGGTTGAAGTTTGCTGACAAGACCCCCATGACTGTGGACTCTAACCCGTTGCAGGCTGAAGCCCATTATGCTGAACCTTCAGAGGTGAACGTGATCGAGGCATCCAGAAGCCAGCCAAAGAGGCCAGGAATCACAATGGTCGAAGTCTCGAAGGACCATGTCAACATGCCAATCTTTGGCAGTTTTTCTGGGAATCTATCTAGAAAGACAATAGAAGCGGTTCAGAAGGCGGTCAAAAGCCCAAAGCTAGAGACAGTTGGAGCCCAAAAATCTGGAACAAAACCCAGTTCTCACTTGGCTGCAGTACAAGGCCAGACGGAGGACTTGGAGTTTCAAATGAAGCAGTTGACTCTTGCCAACAAAGATACCATGAATGTCAACATGGTCGAAGTCTCTGAACCAAAAGCATCAGAGGAGGCCATGAGGCAAGAACAAGCTAACAAAACTGCTTTCCCTCGGGAAAATGAAAATCTGGCAGATTTCCTGCAAAGATGCCAGAAAAAGAAGTCAGAAGTGATGCTGTGTCCAAGATGCAGTTCGATCTTTGACAAAAAAGCTGCTGAACATATTCAAGGTGTAAGAGCAGCAAATAAAAGAAGGGAAAGTGTTGATCTTCGACATGATCCCAGAAGAGCCTCCCAAAGAGGTTCAAACCAATAAAAGAGGCCACTGACTTTCAGGCCTCCAACTAATGTGCCAGTAGATACATGGTACAAAACATCTGGTCGAAAGAGGCCAAGCGAGGAAAGATGGCACTCCTTCGATGTGCCAAGAGGTTCATCTTTAACACATAAGAAAGAGCCTCAGGTTGCTACCCCTAAAGTGACACAGGTGTCAAGCAACTACAAAGGGAAAAATCCCATGTCTCGATCTCAATGGAGGAGATACCAGAGGCGACGAAAAGCTGAGAGGGAGGCTGCTAATGAACCAAAGGCAGAAACCAGTTCAAATGTTCCTCAAATAAAGCCAAGGAAACCTCTGGAAAGAGAACCAGTAACCAATAGGCTAGTTTGGCCTAACCAAGGTGAAGATGATGACGAAGATGGTTCTGAGTCTGATGACACTTTGGACATCATGGTGAATATAGTCTCAGTACTGCCCAGAGAGTTCAACCGCCAGGTGGAGGTCGAAACAAGTGATTGGGAAGTGGAGCAGGAAATGGCCAAACATAGGCCAGTGTGCTATTTCGTCATGGATAATGGCACTACTGAGGAGCAGAATGGGTTCTTCGAACCACCTACAGAGGCGATGAAAAATCACCTCAAGCCTTTATTTATAAGGGCTAAACTCGAAGAAACCACAGTAAATAAAATCTTGGTGGATTGTGGGGCAACCATCAACATTATTCCTCACTTTATGCTAAGAAAAATAGGCAAAAGTGATGAGAATATCAAGCCTCACAACATGGTCCTGTCGAATTATGAAGGCGGCATAGGGACCACAATGGGTGTGATCCAACTGGATATCAAGGTGGGATCTATCCTTCGACCAACTATGTTTATGGTCATATCGGCCAAACCTAACTATAATCTTTTGTTGGGCCGTGAATGGATTCATGGTGTTGGAGCTGTACCATCATCAATGCACCAGAGGTTGCTGCTGTGACATCCTGATGGGATGGTCGAAAACATAGAAGCGGACCAAAGCTATTACCTGGGCGAAGTGAATCACCTAGGGCTGGCAGACTTCGACAAGAACTTGGCTCACATTGGGCCATGTCCAACACCTGACTTCGACTTGGCGCCAGCGCCAAATACTTTTTGTTCCCTATACCTGCACCCTGAGCATGGTTTTCAATGGGACAGAGAAGACTTGTCCCACATAGACTTCAGTGGGTTAACTGACATCCAACCAACTGGTTGGGGAAGTGAATTCAGTGATAATGACTGAGTCACAATCATTGAAGCGAATTTCGGCTTACGTAGCCGAAACAAAGATGATAACGGCTCTCGAAGCCGAAGTAAAATACATGGCCACACAGGCCAATGATCAACAGTTATCTTCTACAGGTCCTGGGAAGGACTTCGATCTAGAACCTCCTGATATCTTGCCAGAAGGGATGCAGGAACAGAGGCTCGACGCCATCTATGACGATGAGCCTTTGGGCTTCGAAAAGGACCCCTTGGCGAACATCATCAAAATGTTAGCGCAGGATCCTTTAGAAGAAATCAACTTGGGCGAAGGGTCAGAGAAAAAGCCAACTTACATCAGCGCAAAAATTGACCCAGAACTCAGGTTGGAAGTAATCCATTTGTTGAAAGAGTTCAAGGATTGTTTTGCATGGGATTACGACGAAATGCCTGGTCTCGACAGAGGATTGGTGGAACTTCAGTTGCCAATCAAACCTGGGAAGAAGCCAATCAAGTAAAGTCCAAGACGCTTCGCCCCAGAAATATTGTCGAAGATCAAAACGGAAGTCGAAAGACTGCTGAAGTGCAAATTCATACGCGTCACGAGGTATATCGAATGGATTGCAAACATTGTGCCAGTAATTAAGAAAAATGGTACATTGAGGGTGTGCATAGACTTCAGAGATTTGAATGCTGCTACACCCAAAGATGAATATCCTATGCCTGTGGCGGAAATGCTAGTCGATTCTGCCGCTGGCTATGAGTACCTGAGTATGCTCGATGGTTATTAAGGATATAATCAAATATTCATTGCTGAAGAAGATGTGTCGAAAACAACTTTTCGATGCCCTGGGGCTTTAGGCACTTACGAATGGTTCGTGATGCCTTTTGGCCTAAAGAACGCTGGGGAAACATACCAGCGAGCAATGAATTCTATCTTCCATGATTTTATTAACACTTTTATGCAAGTATATATTGATGACATTGTTATAAAATCTGTTTCCAGGAAGAACCATATAGACCACCTTCGACAATCATTCGAAAGAATGAGAGAACATGGTCTCAAGATGAACCCTTTGAAGTGTGCATTCTGTGTGAAAGCTGGAGATTTCTTGGGCTTCGTTGTCCACAAGAAAGGAATCGAAATCAACCAGAACAAGACGAAGGCAATTCTGGAAGCGAGAACACCATCGAATAAAAAGGAACTGCAATCTCTGTTAGGCAAGATAAATTTCTTAAGGAGATTTATATCTAACCTAAGTGGGAAAGCTCAAGCCTTTTCACCCTTACTTCGACTGAACAAAGAGGGATTCGAATGGGGGCAGGAGCAACAAGAAGCCTTCAACAAAATCAAAGGGTACCTCACAAAGCCACCTATTTTGGTGCCTCCTTGTAGCAACAGGAGTATGAGATTGTACATAGCTGCGTCCGACAAAACTTTGGGAAGCATGTTAGCCCAAGAAGATGAAAATGGAGTCGAAAGACCCATTTACTATCTTAGTAGAGTTTTGAACGATGCAGAAACTAGATATAGCGAAGTTGAAAAATTGTGTCTATGTCTGTATTTCTCTTGTACAAAACTCAAGCAATATATAAAACCAGTTGATGTGTATGTTTCGTCTCATTTTGATGTTTTCAAGTACATGTTGTCGAAACCCATCTTGCACAGTCGAATTGGCAAGTGGGCACTAGCATTAACTGAATACTCCTTGACCTTTATGCCTCTTAAGGCAGTAAAAGGACAAGTGGTTGCAGACTTTATAGTCGACCACTCAATTCAAGTTGAGAGTATTAATTATGTGGAGATAGAACCTTGGAAATTCTACTTCGATGGTTCCAGCCATAAAAATGGAACAGGAGTAGGAGTCTTGATTATTTCTCCAGAAAAAATTCCAACAACATTCAAGTACAAGATATCAGGTTCTTGTTCGAACAATGAGGCTGAGTATGAAGCTCTAATTACTGGCCTTGAGATATTGTTGGAATTGGGGGCAACTCGAGTCGAAATAATGGGAGACTCAGAGTTAGTCATTAAGCAAGTCACAAAAGAATATAAATGCATAAGAGAAAATCTCATTATGTACTTTGTGATAGCAAACCGTTTATTGAAAAAATTTGAAATGGTCAACATTCGACACATACCCAGATTGGAAAATCAAATAGCCAACGACTTGGCACAAATTGCATCTGGGTACAAGATTTCAAAAACGAGATTACAAAGAGCAATCGAAGTTCGAGAAAAGATAAAAGCAACTAGTTTGTCACCAACAGACTTGGAATCGACAAGACTAGGATATGCTGATCAAAGTAACTTCGAAATTTCGTTCATAGATAATTTGTCAGAGCAAGATTGGAGGAAACCCATTGTGGATTATCTTCAAAATCCAGTAGCTTCGATAGAACGAAAAACAAAGTATAGGGCGTTGAGTTACGTACTCATGGGTAATGAGTTATTTAAAAAGACGCCTGAAGGGGTATTGCTAAAATGCTTAAGTGAAACTGAAGCATACATAGCCCTTTCGACTACGCACGCTGGAGCATGTGGGGCTCACCAAGTAGGCCATAAGATGAAATGGTTGTTGTTTCGACAAGGACTATACTGGCCCACCATGTTGAAAGATTGTGTCGAGTTCGCCAAGGGTTGTCAAGAATGTCAAGTCCATACAGGCATCCAACACGTACCAGCAAGCGAACTTCACTCGATAGTGAAACCTTGGCCTTTTAGAGGATGGGCGTTGGACCTTATTGGAGAGATTCGACCAGCATCATCAAAGAGCCAGAAGTATATATTGGTAGGCATTGATTATTTTACTAAGTGGATCGAAGCTATTCCTTTAGTCAATGTAGACCAAGAAAATGTCATTGAATTTATTCAAAAGAATATTATCTTTAGATATGGAATCCCTGAGACTATAACTACTGATCAAGGATCAGTTTTCACCGGTCGAAAGATGCAGGAATTCGCTCAGGAAACAGGCTTTAAACTCCTAACATCAACGCCTTATTATGCACAGGCAAATGGTCAAGTCGAAGCAGCGAACAAAGTAGTGATTGGCTTGATAAAAAAGCATGTTGGGAAGAAGCCAAAAAATTGGCATAAGACGTTAGACCAGATTTTGTGGGCCTGTCGAACGTCCCCAAAAGAAGCCATAGGTACAACACCATATAGGCTAACTTTTGGTCATGACGCAGTGTTGCCAGCAGAAATTTGTCTTCAATCTGCAAGGGTTCAGAGACACCATGATATTCCCTCTGAAGTTTATTGGGATATGATGTTAGACAAACTAGTAGATCTAGACGAAGAAAGACTGCGCGCTCTTGACCTACTAAGGCTTCAGAAGAAAAGAGTAGAAGACTCTTACAATAAAAAGGTGAAACCTAAGGCATTCTCGCCTGGAGAATTAGTTTGGAAGGTGATTCTTCCCATGGATCGAAGGGATCGAAGTATGGGAAAATGGTCACCCAAATGGGAAGGACCATTCAGAATTATCCAAACTTTTTCTGGTGGAGCTTATGAAGTCGAAGAGTTAGGTGAAGATAAAAGGCTCTTGAGAGTAAATGGTAAATATTTGAAAAAGTATAAACCTATACTCCAAGAGATAAAAATAAATAACAAGTAACGACTAAATTAACCATAAATAAGCCAAAATGGAAAATTTTATAAATTAGCCAAAATGGCAATATTGTCGAATACATATTACAATATATGGTTAAAGGGCTGAGTCAATCAGAAGGGGATCGAATCTTTGAGTCGGAGGTACTTCGCCTGCTGCAACTCCAGTCTTTTGTTGCACAAGGCATTCTCCTGGGCAAGCTTGGCAATTTGGTCGTCGAAGGCTTGAGCTTTCTCAGCAAATTCTAGGCCTTGTGTGATTTCAGCTTGACTCTCGGTGTCTGGAACAGTCGAGAGAAGTTCCTCCTTGCGCTTAGTATTGGCATTCATCTTGGCCTCTAGTTCTTCGATTTGCGCCTTTATGGAAGCATTCTCTCGATCTATGGCATCAACTTCTTCTTGTTTAGATGCCTTTTGCTTCGACAACTCCGCAATTCGAGAAGTCGTCTCTGCTACAGCAGTCCATGCAGAAGAGCTTTTGCCATATAACGCTTCAAGCTGGCTGTTGAAGCCCCTTTGTCGCCGATAGTCTGCTGAGACTTGATCAATAATGGAGTGTAGCTCCATGATAAAGCTTGAAACCTCCGGAGGCACAGCTAGCAAGTCTACGGGATTCAAAACAGCCCCCAAATACGATGGAGCAGTAGGGTCCCCCTCCAAAGCTTTCATCAAATCTTTCTTGAAGAACTGAGCCTTAACCTTCGTCAAAGCCTCATCGAGAGGAGAAGTTTCAGTGGACTTCCCCGACTGAGTAGAAGCCTCCTGACTAATATCAGACGAACTTCCCTTGCTCTCGATAATGGCATTCAGATAGCCAACAGGATCAGTTTGCTTCAAGAGTTCTAAGTCTTCTTTAGACCTATGCTTTGTTGAGGTGATAACCTTTGCAGCAGCATTGTCTTGGGGTTGAGGTTGTTGAGTAGCATTTGCCTCGACTTGACTCTCTTCGACTTGAACTTCAGCAGTACCAGCGTCACCATGATCCCCTTCGCCAGCGTCAACGTGATCCCCTTTGTCATGATGTTCCTCCAACAGATCAACCACCTGAATCTCTTTTGGTTGTTGCTCTTCTGTTTGTGGATCTTCTGTTTGTTGTTCTTCTGTCTCAGCATTGGCTTCATTTGTTTCAGCATTGGCTTCATCGTTCGCCAAGTCTTTCTCTTGTGGCTTACTGAGTTCAGCAGAGTCCAATGTTTCAGAAGTCCTTGGCGCTGAGCTTTCAGTGGTTTCCTGGAAAAAGAAGAAGAAGAATCTTTTAGGTTAGAAAGAGACATAATCGAACGTGGGTATCGACACCTGAGTTAAAAAAGGGTCAAAGAGATTACCTGCAGAGGAACTTCAGCCCCAGGGCTGGAATTGTCGCTTTCGACAGGTTTATTGAGAAGAACATTTAGTTCCTCCTCCGTTGGCTCTTCAATAATTACTGGAGGTGGCCTGGGCTTTCTCCCAGCAACCTTTATTCTGATTGTTTGAGTCTCAGGAGAAGGAACGTCCTTCTTCAGCTTTCGCCTTTTAAGGGGAGCAGGGGGAGAATCGTCTTCTTCGTCACTCCCAGATTCGACCGTCAGTGCTGGTCGTTTCTTGGGTGAAGGTGCCTAAAAACCAATTGGAGTTCGATTTAGAAGCTACATCGAAAGTCAGAATGTTAAAACCAGAAGAAAATAATAAAAGTCTGGTTACCGGTGCAGAAGGCTTTTTCAAAGGACCTTCCCCCTGATGGCTTGTTGTAGTCTTCGCCGGCGCTATAGTTTTCGCCGGTGGTGGAGGTTTTGTCAAGGGGCCTCCTCCCTGATGGCCTTCTGCAGCTTTCTTGGCTGCAGGCTTTCGAACAACTGAAAGAAGACAAAATAATTAACAGGCTACCAGTCGAAAGGGAAAGACAAAATAATTTAGAAGGATGAACTTACATTTCTTTATTTTGTCCAAGACAAGAACAAAAGACTTCTGAAGTTCGTCCACAAAGTCCTTCTCATCGAAAAACTCTTCAGCATAGTAACTTTTCCACCACTCTTCGAAGGATGGTGAGCAGAGAAAGTTAAGCTGATAGTCGAACAACGAAAGAACTGTTCGACCAGCATACCTGCCGATATGCTTAGTGGCAGCATCTTCAGTGTAGTCGTTGCAAAAGTATAACATGGACTTCTCCCTGGGAAAAATAGGAGAAGGAAGTGTTTGAATGATACCAAACTGGCGGGAGACCAAGTTTGGTTGATACGCGATCAGGCTCAAGTGAGTCTTGGAGCTCTTGAATCGCAGGGGCATTATTCTTGGTGTGAGGAATGCTTCCCACACTGTTGTATGTTCTTCGACCTGAGGGCCACTTGACGACTTAGGATGGGGCCTCGTGAACCACTCTAGACCAACCTTTCGTCGAGCAAAGGGAGCCATGGTCGAAACAAATTCTTTCCTTTTTGCAAACATCAAGACGAAGTTTGTAAAAGTTTGTTGAAGCTCCAGCCCATCTTCAGTTGGGGTCAGCAGAGCCAATCTGGTGCCTTCGATGCACCTATTTGCTATCTCCGGAGCCTGCTCATTTATTTGAGTCTTCTGAGGTAAGAAAGACTCGAAGGTGGCATTGAGCCACAGCTGAAGTAGCCAAAAAGGTCCTGCAAGCAACAGACTGGCTCTGTTCTCGATGATCTTCAAAAGAGTCGCTCCGCTGCTAATCGACTCGTACAGATTCGCCAAAATCAGTTCTGCCAAACAAATATTTTGGCCATGGTGGAGTTGGGTGGCGAGGGTGACCATCTTCTTGGTCACCTATAAAGACTTTGTGCAGAACACAAAGCGTGACAGCCATAAGGCTAGAAACGCGATATGCTCTACATCCGACACAGTGGCCGTCGACTTATCGTGGTAATGATTGATATAGGTGGTGTAGGTTGGTTTTGTGGCAGAGAATCCAATCTGATCCTCCTACATTTCCTCTGGGTCGAAATAGTCCCCAGTGGGTCGAAGGCCAGTGATGGCAGCCACGTCGAACAACGTGGGTGTCAGCATTCCGCAGGGAAGGTGGAAGGTGAAATGAGTGTAATCCCAGAAGAGTAAGGAAGCTATCAACATTTCTGGGGAATAGTTGAGACCCGTTTTCGACAACATAACAAGGTCGAATATCCCCAGGTCTTTCCAGATCGAAGCCTGGCTTTTCTCCATTTTTTCCAGCCAAGCACTGTAGTCAGGAGTGAGGCTAGGGCTAGACCTGAAAGCCCTAACACCCCGATTGAAGAAGCGAAGATCGATTTTCTCCTTAGCGGGATATTTGTTATCCTCTGCATCTTTCTTAGAGCATCCAACAGGTTTGAGCCTTTCGAGCATTGGAAAGAAGCTTTTGATCTTCATGGCTTCAGCGATGCTTGGGTTGAGCGGGCCAGACATGGCGAAGATTTGGTTGGAGTATCCAACCGGAATCATGAGTTGGCGTGAATAAGCGTCACGTTCGGCAATGTCTAGGGGCTCAGGGACCATTCGTTGGCCTGTGGGAGTAACTACAGGGGCAGTGGAAAAAATCTTGGGTTTAGCATTTCTGGAGGGGATGTTAGAACTAGGAGCGGTGGAAGAACCGGACGCCATTGTTGATGTTAAGGTTGAAGATGAAGTGAAGAACAAGTTGTTTGCAAAGTTTGCAGAGAGTTTGTATTCAATAAGGAAGTTTGAAGGCAAGGTAGCGTGAAAAAGTCCAACAATGGGTACTTAGCGCTATTTATAGTAGTTGGGAAATCCCCAAATTCGAGGCCATTTAATGCCATTTAATGTTGCAGAAGATAGTGGGACACGTGGCGTCCCCCTGTTGACATAGCCGTTCTGCAGAAATGAAAGGGTGCAGCGTGCGCCCTCGTTTTTGGGAATTGTCATGATGACAATTTGTGAAAAGACATTTGGCACGCTGCACGCCGTACTGAGGTGACGTCTTAGGTACGGATGAAATGATGGCTTTTCCTTGGGATTGTCAGTGGTTGGTAGAAGACAAAAAAGTGCACAATTTAATTTGTGACTAAGAATGAAAAGACAGGTGTCGAATGGAGTTTCAAAGAATGCCTTTTTCTTTTCAGAGTCGAAATAAGGCATTCTTGGGGGGCAATTTGTTGGCTCCTAAATTCGACACCCTTGTTTTATTAATATCAACCATTAAAGCTGAAGGATGTTTTCGACCAGCTGGGTCTGTCGAAATGCCCATCAGATGATGGCAATGTACTTAGAGGATTTCTTCCAAGGGAGAATTTGGTGGCCTTCGACGTCGAAGGTTTGGCTCGTCGAAGATGCCTCTCGACGAAGGTGTTCGATTGCTCAGAGTGGGACGGTTTGAAATTCAAACGTTTGGAGGGAAAACGGTTCCCAGCGGTTACCAAGTGCAACGTGCAAAGATCTGGAGCGTCGGACGCTGAGAACGTGCCAAGTGGAGTCATCTCGAAGCAGTGTAACTGTCCGACGGTTACTTGGGATGTTTAGTATAAATATTAGTAGTTCACGCGGTTTTTCGCGTGTGTTCACAATTATATACAAGTCACTCATATAGATTCGAGTACCCAGCGTGTGAGAAAGAATTGTTGAGAATGTATGTGTGAAACACCACTTTTATTAATCAAAGTCATTTATTTTCCAGAAACTTTACTTGCTTTCTCCTTTACTTTTCCTGTCGAAAACCTTTATTTCAAGCCTTCCTTTATTTTATCAAGTTCTCTTCTTCATGCAATTTACATAAAGCTTCTTTATTTTCTTGTCATTTAACCATTGTCAAACTTAATCAAAACCCCAAAATCAACCATGTCTTAGGATCAATCTGATCGATCCTGCGAGTAACCAAATAAGAAACCATTTGGAAGATCAGCGGTTGTTTACCAAAACCAACGGTAAACACCTGTGGAGCTCGCACCAGCCTTCTGTTTACTCTCTTGTCCTGAGTCAGTTTTAAAAGCCTCTCCCTTTGTTCGGCCATGTCGCCTGCAAAGAAGAGAACTCGGGTTAGTTGCGAGCAAGTAACAAACAATTAAATTGGAATAAAACTATAAGACAAAGGCAACCTAGTAGATCTACGGCCTTCCCGTAGGATTGGCACTCGACAAGCGCCTTGGTATCGATAGGACGGGCCTCGAATGTCAGGTAACCTTCTTCGTCAAGAATATCTTCCCCCTCCCTCGTGACCCACCAGGCAGGGAAGAAGCTGTCGACATACTTGCAAAGGGTACCACAGGCTTCCTCATCCTCGACACTCATTCCTCCCGCGGGCGTATGGTAGTACCTGGTACCATGCTCGTAATGGCGCGAGTACCAATGTAACGGGAACTTGGATACACGCCCCATCGTCGGACGACCCTCAGCGTCCATAAGGGGCTCCCCGTTCTCGTCGACCACCGCGGTTTCCTCTTCATATATAGAATCCAAAGCAGTTTGGGTGACCGGCTGCAGAATGTACCACTTGTCCTTGAAGCCCCGGACCGAATCCATGTACATCCTGGACAGCCTCTTCGACTGTTTCAGGGAAACCCAACTATGCCTGCCTCCTCGAGACTGACGCTGCAAGTGAAATACTTTGAAGAAAAGAGGAATGGTCACCCCGGTCCTCAAGAAGCGGCATGTCAGCTCGAACGCCCGAAGGAAGGCGATCGAATTAGGATGAAGCTGCGAGGGGGCCAAGTCCAGATGGCAGAACACCCCGACTTGGAAATCACTGAAAGGGAGCTTAAGGCCGAGATCCCTGAACACGATCTCATACATTGGAAACCCATACTTGGTGAACTCCGAGGAGATTCGTGCATCGAGGGACGGCCTCGTCACAATAAAATTCTTCTGGAAACCCGGTTGACTACTGCCGTGTTCGATGACAGTGTATGCGCGCCGACTACGCCGTAAATACACCGAGGCAATCCCTCGGGGCTCGGCGCCCACCCAATCCAATGAAGGATCATCGACGGTATCAACTAGAGTCACGTTCTCTTCGGCACTTTGGTCCTCGACCTCATTACGCCTCAAAGACTCCGGTTCGTCGGCCATTTACCTGCAAAGCACAGGAAACCGGTGAAATTCGAGAGCAAATCCGCATGCTCGCCACAGTGACGGGAAGTAGTGCGCGACAAGCCAGACACGCTCGAACAGACGTCGGGAACAACAAGAGGATAGCATGAACACCCCGCGCGATAAACATGAATGACTCGAACAAGATCCTGGTTTCGCCTCCCTGACGCTAAGATGCTACGATGAGTTATCCCACATACTTCCTAAGGGGTTAACGTCCCAGCCAGCTCATGGGTGCGCCGACCTAAACTATGAATGTGACGGGAAATATCATGAATCTTATGCCTAGAACTATGGGTTTACCGGGCAGTATCATGGATTATGCGCCTAAAACCATGAAGGTCATGGGCAGCATTGCGAGTCATCTACCTAAAGCTATGAGTTTACCGGGCACAAACATGAATATACCGGGCACTAATCCCAGATATGGGTTTCTAGCATCCAAATAACGGTAAAACTACCTACAACAAAGAAAAATAGGAGGAATAAACACTTACTTGGAAGCAAAGAAGAATGTACGGCAGTGATGAAGGAAGTCAATGAAGGAAGATGCGGTAATCTTGTGATGTTGTAGAAAAACAGCGGCGACGAAAGCAGAGGAAAAAGGAGAAGCGCGAAGAAGAAAAACAAATTATGGGACCTAAGGATCCTATTTATAGGGATGATGTGGAATACGAAACGTCGCCTCGGGGAGTCACGAACTTCCCCTCCTCAACATCTACTCCCCTAGGCAATGATGGCCCTATTGTCGCTAGGGTGGTGTTACGGTTCCCAAGGATTTCCTCGTGTACCCAACAAATACAGCCCGCGAGGAATCCCCCGAGCAAGCATCGACGAGGATTACGCTACGAACGCAACCCGTGAGAAACTCCTCGAGCACGCATGAGGATTAATATCCTGGGTCGGGCATCAGACCCCGTGGCAAAGGCGAGCTGAAGTCAAGTCATAACTCCTGCCCCAGGAGCAACGGCTTGGGGGCTCCTGTTCTAGACTGGGCCCGCCCTGGCCCAAAAAGAATGGATAAAGGAATAACCCTAAAGAATTCAAAGATTTTAGGTTTGACTCGGTTCTAGACGAAGGGAAGGTGTTAGGCACCCCCCATCTACCTTGTTCACAAGAATACTAAGTTTAGAAGCGCGATGTTTTAGAAATAGTGTTTAAGTGTTTTATTAGGGGAACAAGGTTTTAATTTTAGTTAGGGGAAATAGGTTTGAATTTTAGTTAGGGGAACTCACCATGTTTTTAATCGTATACCTACGTATCCTCTTAGGAGGAATCAGAGTCCTATTTCGTAGCTCGCCGGATTTGGTTGGTGTTTTTTATGGATTGCGTATAATTGTGTATCTTTATTTTGTTATGTTAGTGCAAAAACATTTTGAAGTTTGTTAGCTGTTTTGAGTTTTGATCGATAGCGAGTATGGTAAGATATAGAGCGGGGGAAGTCTGATATAGTCTCCTCATCATGTGACTAGATATTGTCCACGTATTACTCGTCATGAAGGATGCAGAGGGAGTCTGATATAGTCTTCCTCGTCACATGGCCAGATATTGGCCACGTGTCACTCGCAGATGGAATATTTGAAGTTGCATGGGCTTTAATATTTTTGTAAAATATTAATTTAATTTAATTTAATTTAATTGTGAAAATTGTTTGATTTTTGAATAATAAACCGATAAACTATATATCGATTGATTTAATTACTCGAAAATGGATATCCTATTATTTATAAAGATATTATTGATTTGATTTAAAGTGTTTGATTATGTACGAGTTAGTTATTCCTATTTAACTATTTACTAATTAAAACCGAATAAAGCTATCATAATGAATATTATTCTACAAATTAATCCATCTAACAATTAATTAATTAATTAATTAGAATGATTAACAATAGTAACTAAATGACAATAAAAACAGGGGGATGTTAAATTAGAATTGAGTCGAAGTAAGTAAAAATATGAATAGGAGGAAATTAGTGGCCCAAAGTGCATGATAGTAAAACCCTAGTTTTCTTCAATGAATAAATGGTAATAAAAATAAAAAGAAGAAAGATACCTCATTTTAGGAGAGAGGCGCCGCTGGGTGCTCTTCTGTTCACCTCTTTCATTTTAGTAAAACATGGATGAATTTTAATAAATTAAAGTCTAGCCATTATAAACGTGACACGTGGCAACAATAGTAATAATAAAAACCAGAAAAACAAAAATGTATTACAGGGTATTACATATTGAACAAAAGAAGAAAAAAAAACAAAACAAAAAACTTCTTGCATGAGTGACACGTTCTTCTCCTCTTCGTCTTGTTCTTCATTCCAGCCGCGATGGGTGTCGAGCGGGGTAGCCGGCGAGTTGGATGCAGGTGGCGGAACCGTCGCGGGAGGTGACGGGCGATGGAGTTGTTCGTCGGTGATTGTGAAGCGGTGGGTCTCGCGATCTGTGTTCGTTGGCAGTTGCAGAGTGATAAGCTGGTGCGATTGCGTCTGACTGATCGATGAGTTAGGATTATTGATACTGTTGGAAGTTAGGATTATTAATACTGTTTTTGTGTATTGTGAAATAGTGGCCACATATAAAAGATTAAATTAATTTAGACACATACTTGCCTATTAATTAATTTGTTAATCATTGATCAAAGAAAAGAAACAAGGATTTTGTGAATGTTAATCAGTAAAAACGTAAAAGAAAAAATATGATAAAAAATGGATTTTTGTCTATGTTGAAAGATTAGGTTATTAGAAATTGTTTGCAAAACACAATTATCACGAATTCATCACTTGGTTAAAAATTAAAAGAAAAATAAAGAAAATTGTTTGAAAGAAATTTATAGTGAATTGTGTGTGAGTGCGTGTGAAGTGTTTAATATTGTTGATTTGTTGAGTTACAAAAATATAATTCTTAAAAGAATAATTCAAAAGAATAATCCTCAGATAATATCATCATATGATTTAAACAACGAGTAAATCACAATTAAGAAGATAAAAATTGAAAATAAGAGGGAGGGGGCCTCATATAAAATCTTTGGCCAAGAATAAAATTTTTTGTTATTGTTGTTGTTTGATATAGACAATAACCCTAGAATAAACTAAGAACAAAAATTATAAGATAAAGAAGAAAAAAAACATATTTTTATGGATGAACTATGAATATTTCTGGATGAAGAAATAAGACAATGAGGAGTCCTATTTATAGAGTGGGAATTAAGTTAAACAAACTTAACAAGTAAGTTATCCAAACACTAGTGCAGAAATGACTTTTTACATCGGGTGAAACTGACTTTTTATATCGGTTCTGGGTCTGATGTAAAGTCAGACGATATAGTAAATCAGGTACTTTTTACATCGGTTCTGGGTCCGATGTAAAAAGTCCCTTTTTTACATCGGTTATAATATAAGAATGATGTAAGAAACAGTTATAACATTATTTTAAAAAAATTGACGCAACTTTTTACATCGGTTGAGAGTAATAACCGATGTAAAAAGTCCCTTTTTTACATCGGTTATAATATAAGAATGATGTAAGAAACAATTATATCATTATTTTAAAAAAAGTGACACAACTTTTTACATCGGTTGGGAGTAATAACCGATGTAAAAAGTCCCTTTTTGAAAGTTTTTATATCAGTTGGGAGTAATAACCGATGTAAAATGTATGAAATTTTTTGAGAATAAATTATTTATTTTCTGGATGTTTCCCTGTACAAAAATAATTTGTATCCATTTTTTCATATTTTTCCAATATCACACAGACTATATTTATGTCGCTATATAGATTTCATAGCTTTCCAACATCACATAGACCACATCTAGGTCGATGTTTTCATATTTTTCACAACAAACTTATAAATTGAACAATTGTATTGCAAACTTGTATTGTATCACAACAAACAAACTCACAACAAACTTACAATTACATATTCTTCACAAAATATACAAAAATATTCAACTATTTATAAGTCTTTTTCCAAACTTGAATTACCAATATAAAATCCACAAGTAGATGAGTTATAGCTTCGGTAGACAACACCAAAATCACATTGCCTGAAAATAAATAATAACAATTAACATCAGCAAAAAAAAATCAAGAAACTCAATACATGTGCAAAAACCACATGTATTGTGCAAAAACTCAATAATAACAATTATGTGCAAAAACCACAACTTAGACAATTCTATAAAACTCACCAAGATAAAATTAATTTTTATATAACTCAAAGAAACATTTTTCCCAACGGAGTCGCAAATCATACAAATCATCTTGTGTTAATTATGTTGGGTCATCAAATACCTATAATACATAAATATAACAATATAGAGTTATTTTTAAAAAATTCATATTAAGTCGAAAAACAAAAAATAAACACAGAAAGATATTTATTGTTTCCTTATAACCAGAAAGATATTTATTATAACCATTACAAGAATTATTGTAACCATTACAAGAACTATCGTTTCCTTGTAAACACAGAAAGTTCACAAGAGTAGACATCACTTAGGATAGATATTGATTCATCACTAAGAATTTTGTAAATAAAACAAATAGATATTGCTTCATCATTTAAAACATACCATTTTTTTCAAGCACGTGTGTTAGTCTGATTCAATGTCAGAAAGTCCCTCATTTAATTATGGAATCGAATTTGTTAAAGTCCCTCATTTACTAGTATGAACATTGTCCAAATCAATAGTTTGAGGTGGATTTGTTGTAGGCATCGGTAGATTATTTTGAGGCTGCAAATACATAATGGACACCAATCAATTACACCAAACTAATGTAATTAAAGGACATTAAAAACAATAATAATACCAAAACTTACTTGATTTTCGGCCATGGAAATGGAAAAGGATGCATCAGAACCATCTACTCCTTTGTCAGTAGCCATATTTGACTGTAACAATAGATAAAAGATCATTAATTAGTTTCAAAATCAAAAGGACTATCCCAAATTCCAAACTTATTTACATAGCTTTATTGTTATGGACTTATGACAAATTCATAGATAATAATAATGCCAATTGAAATCAACGTCTCTATTGTTTACACAGCTTCACGTCTAGCTTTAATGTTATCAACAATTCAACATCTTTATTCTCTAAAAGCATGAAGATTAACAAATATGTCTCAATTGAAATCATTTCCTCATCACTATACCAAAAAGGAACAAAAGCTAACATACTACACAAGCTCAAGAATAATCAGGCTAAAATCAATAACAAGAAACTTCACAGTACCCAATCCAACAAGTTTATAAACAAACCATTCAACATAAAAATACAAGACAAGATACCTGTTTTGATAAGGAATGCTTTCAAAACCTTCTTCCCACCGCCAAATTGAATCGAACGAAATCTAAAAATTTCAGAAAATATATAATTAGAAACAAAAAACAAATTTAACAAAAAATAATCAGAAATGGTTCGCAAGAAACAGAAGAAATTTATAATTACTTCGTGAACGATTCACAACAGAAGAAATTCAGAATGATTATGCTTCGTATTTGGTTTGACTTCGTGAATGATTCATAATAGAAGAAAATGTGGAACAATTCTGCTCCGCGTTTGGATTCCGCGTGCTTCGTGTTTGGATTCTGCTTCGTGAATGATTCTCAATAGTTTTCGTAACTTAGCCGCTTCGTGAATGATTCTCAGTATTGAAAGATGAAGGTTTCGTAAACCGATACGGCGTAGGCGATACGGGGGCGGCGAGGATGTCTTGGGTTTCTGTTTGAACAGTGACGAAATAATGTTTTTTAGGGGTTAGTTCAACATTATATATATATATATATATATATATATATATATATATATATATATATATATATATATATATATATATATATATATATATATATATATATATATATATATATAAATTTTTACATCGGGGCAACCGTTCGCCCGATGCAATAGTTTATGCGCTGATGTTTTTTACATCGGTTTACAGAAGGACCAATGTAAGGTACATATGTTTTTACATCGGTGCAATCCTTGGCCCGATGCAAGGTTCTGGCACTGATGTTTTTTACATCGGTTTTCAGAAGGACCGATGTAATCTAGTTTTTTACATCGGTTTAAAGGATGGCCCGATGTAAGGTTCGGGCGATTGATGTTTTTTACATCGGTTTTTATGATTCCCCGATGTAAGATTTTTAATATATTTTTTATATTACCAATCTGCCAAGGACTTTTTACATCGGTTGACTGCAGGGACCGATGTAATATCTGGCCAGTTTTTTATATACAATATTTCTGCCACCTGGTTTCTTATTTACAAAAATGCCACCGTGTTTTTTTCACGAAACCTTTTACATCGACTGACTAAATGGACCGATGTAAAAGATAGCGGAAAATATTTTTTTCACATTATTTATATCATTGCAAATAAATACCTGATGTAAAATGTTTTTAATTTTATTTTTTACATCATATATTTTAATACCTGATGTAAAAACCTTTTCTCAAATGTCATTTTTTTAGTAGTGAAAGTGAATGAAAAGCCCAAGCCCGATTTCCAAAAAGGAAAGAAAATTAGTAACAAAAAGAAATAAAAAGAATATCACAAGTGCTCCATAAGAGATTCAAATCCACAACCTTATACTTGTAAACTTTATTCTTTATCAATTGTGTTGTGTTACTCATTTGTAAATAAACTCAATTTAAAAGAATATGAAAGATGTGCAGATATTTTCTATTTTTAAAAATACAAATAGTTTGAAATGAATCATTATATTTTTAAATAGGTTTGGAAGCGAATATTTATAAAAATCAAATAATATTATAAACATAAAGTTTAATATATTTTTTACTGGACTTGAGAATGAACATCTATAAAAATAAAATAATATTATAAAAATAAAGTTTAAAATATTTTTGACTGGACTTGAGAATGAACATCTATAAAAATCAAATAATATTATAAAAACAATGTTTAAAATATTTTTGATTGTAGAAATAAAAGGACGGATAAATTTGGAGTATGACACCTGTAAAAGAAAAAGAAATAGTTCAAGAAGTGGAACAACCTAAGAGTACCAGTTAAATTGAAACAAAAAAATACCTTGGACCTTAGTGGGAACAAAACATCATGGATGAAGAACCTCATATAGCTATTATGGAGAACATAGAGATTAGTAAGAAGGGATTTGAAGCTCTAGTGATGGGTAGTCATCTACTTGATGACCCATGTTATTTGTTTGGAATATTAGGGGCTTTAAGAAATAGTCAAGGCACCTTGAGATAAAAGCCCATCTCAAGAACTTCCATGTGCCTTGTGTAGCTTTTCTTGAGACTAGAGTGAAACAGAAGAATGATGGAAAAATTAGAAGTATTTTTGGTCATAATTTGATGTGGATAGATAATTATGACAAGCATCCTAATGGTAGAATATGGATTATGTGGCACAAGGAGGATTTGGTGATCAAGATGCATGAACATTGTAAGAACAAAAAGTATTTTTACATTTGGCCTTCATATTTTGATGATAACTTTATATGGTATCATAAAGAATAGTTGTATACTCTAATGATTTCTTTCTAGTGTGTAGATGCTACTGTAATGTTCTAACTTTGATATCAAGGTGTGTGACATCATCAAATTCTTAACATAAACAGTATTGGAATAAAACATTTGGTTAAATGTTACAATTGAAGTCAAGATTCTAGAATTCGTCTTATGCAACGGTTCTTAGGAGCGTTAGTACAAGAGGTTCTAATCGTGACTTTGTGGTTAAGCTTTGAAGGCCTTCTAAAGCTTTGCTTTTATGTGTTCCAAGTTCTGAAGATTATGAAGACGGGGTTCTGTTGAACAAGTTCTGATAATCTGTTATTACGATCAAATGCTGAAGACTCAGAAGACAAGGTTCTGACGGGACAAGTTCTGAATACTCCAAGACTTAGGTTCTAAGACTTAAGAGGGACTCTTCTAGAACAAGCTTCAAACATTAAAGTTATCTGAAGCCTCTGAAGATTAGAAGAAGTTCAAAATGATTAACTTGTGATGGTTTATAAAAGGTATAAAAAGTGTTATGTGACATCTATCCTCTAGGGTGGCGTAAGGGAAATCCTTTCGTACTGTATTATCAACCACTCTCATTATGACCGTTGGAAACAAACAACTGTTTTCCATATTGTCTTTCTACCCTTAACGAATCTATGTCTACTATTGAAGATAAGGTTAAAGTTAAACGTTGTAAAGTGATAGTCAATGAATAATATCACTTTGTACTGTCCAAACTCTTAGGGCCCGTTCGACGCACCTGATATGATAGAGACATGATAGGATATAAAGAAGGATAATGATAGGATATGATATAGACATGATAAGACTTATCCTATCATGTGTTTGGTTCACATAGGATACTAAATATAATATTATATATATATATATATATATATATATATATATATATATATATATATATATATATATATATATATATATATATATATATATATATATATATATATATATATATATATATATATATATATATATATATATATATATATATATATATATATATATATATATATATATATATATATATATATATATATATATATATATATATATATATATATATATATATATATATATATATATATATATATATATATATATATATATATATATATATATATATATATATATATATATATATATATATATATATATGATAAATTTACCCTTGTAAAAGAAATATATTTTTTCCAAATTATTTTGTAAATATTTTAAAATTTATAAATTGATAAAAAATTAATATTTTTCTATAATTTTAAAAATAAAATTCATTGACACTACTGAGTAAATAATTTTAGTTTTATTTTTGAAAAATATCATGAATTCTATTATATGTGTTAGATAAATAAAATAAAAGTATGTATATATAATATGTAAATGTTGCAGAAAAATATATTTAATTTGATAAAAAATAAAATTAGTATTCATATTTATAAGATTTTAATAATTATTTTATTATTAAATATTTCAATTTATTAGGTTTTAATTTTTATATTTTGTAAAGTTAGAAAATTACCCTTAAGACAATCATACATATTTTTCAAAAAATTATTTATTAATATTTTTAATTTAATATTCAACTAATCTTTATTTATCTTTTATCATATTTAATTTTTTTATTTTAATTTATATTTTATAGTCTAAAATTTTAAATTATTTTCTTATCCTATCCTGCCAGATTCTAATCCAGCTCATATTAAAGATAACAATTTAAACTAGTGAGGCAGGATATGATAACTTTTAAGATTAACTTATTATATCTTGTTGTGTCATCAAACACTGGATTGAGATAGAATATGATACAAATATCTTATCCTATCTCTTATCATGTGCACCAAACAAGCTCTTACACCTTATTTCATCCGCTGGGAACTAACCGTTGCAGGAAAGAATTTTTTAATCCTCGCAACGCCTCTCTCTCTCTCTCTCTCAAGGCAATAAAAGAAGATCAAAGATTTGAAGTAAAGTTCTCTTGGCCATTAAGCTGAAAAGCTGTAGATGCTGAAGTTGTCAAAGCTGCAATGCTAAACATGCTGAAGACCACTACACATAAATGAGAGAAAAGGAAGAAAGATAAAGAAGAAGAAATCTACAAGATGCTACACATACTATCATCATATACATCTTGGTAGATCTTCGAAGAAGCAAGGAGTTGTTGCTCGTGACTTGCTTAACAAGAAGATGAAGAAGAAGAACACTACAAGATGCTACCCAACTTCTGATCAAATAGATTTGGATAGAACTTTGTATTTTTACACAAGAGTTGTTTCTCATATTGTGTTATATTTCTAATCTCTTCATGTAAATTGTTTTAACACAAGAGTTGTTGCTCGAAATTATGTTAAAAAATATGTGCTTAATAACTTATGTAATCTGCTTAGAAGAAGCAATCATGTAAACACAAAATCTTATCAATTGTTGTTGATTGATTCCTTAGTGACCAAGTGAAAGTCTGATCTCAAGAAGATAATGGTTGAGGTCTTTGTGGAAAATCCTAATAGGAGATCTTAAGTGATCAGATTCTGTTGGGTCAATAATTATTATATCCGTTAAATTGGATCACTGAACATATCACTGAAAGGTTCCTTGAGTGACTGAGTGAAGGTCTGATCTCAAGAAGAGAATGGTTACGGGTCATTATGGAAAACCCTGATAGGAGATCTTCAGTGATATGATTCTATTGGGTCAATGAACGGTATATTTGTTAAGTTGGAACATTCAACGTGTCATTGTCTATTAGTCATTGACGGTTTCCCGTTTAATTGTAATCAGTTTGGTTACAGTGGATTAAGTCCTTGTTAAAGGAAAATCACCTTGAGGGGTAGATAGGATTAACCTTGCTAAGGTGAACCTGGATAAATCACTTGTGTTCTTTACTCTTCATTGTCTTTATAGGCTTTATCATTTGAGTGATTAGATTTTCTAAAGGGGGATGTTTTCTATAAACCTAATTCAAACCGCTCCCTCCTTTCTTATGTTTTCTCTACCTTCAATTTGTATCAGAGCCCGACTCTGTTATTGATTCAAGAATCAAACACTTAACCATGTAGAGAGATCCAGCAAGAGAAAATTCTTTGGGTACCATTTACTCAAATGATTGAAAGGTTTTCTTTTCAAAATGCTTCTTGAGAAAAAATCAATTTTTTTAATAGGAATCAGAAATGAAGACATAATCTCTGGAAACAAGTTCTTCGAATTCTTAATAGTTAAGTACTTGATGGAAAATGAATTCATCTTCTCATCATCGGAAGTTCTCCATCAGAAGTAAAGATCAATAATTAGTACTATAGATCATCTAATGAAGTTGTCATCCAAATGAAAACCGCTGCAAGCTTATATGGATCAAATCAACATCGTCTCGAGTAGATATGTCAAAATATCTAAAGAAGGCAAAAGCTTCTAAAAGATACTTGCTTCAAAAGTCTGAAGAAGAATTTGTTGAAAGTTTAGTAGATTTGTCCATGATACTTAGAAGAATATTATGTCCAACAACATGTTTAGAATCACCGAAAAGACTAATGGTTATTCAGAATCTATTTCGATCGAAGGAAGTCAAATAGAAAAGAATTCATCTGTTGGCAGTTAATCCAGTGTGCTTAATCTCATAAGTAACAGAGTTGCTGCTGAAGTTCAAGAAAAATGTTTTTAGGCTTAGTGTCTGTGATAACATCTACACTGGCTGAAGACACATCAAGACAAAGAATGAAATGTGAAATACAAGAAGTGCTCAACAGAATGGATGATCAGAAACAAGCTCAATTATGAAGGTAAACTCTTCACAAGCAGGATATGTCATGTTAGAATTTACATTTTTTCTGATAGAGTATTTTCTTTAAGTTACTTTTCTTTCAAATATTAGTAAAAATAAGTAAAATTAACTAAAATATTTTTACGTCTAATATAAATATATTTTAATATTTTCAAATAAGTAGAAGTGTTCAAGGAAGAAACTATCTCAGTTTTAAAATCAAGTTTATCTCTTGAAAATTGAAAAGTTAAAATTCATTGAATGGGATGTCTTTCGAATCACGCCTGATATGTGATTCGTTGAGAAGAAAGATAATCCTAAGACTAGGTGAAAAATTAGTTTGCCTTACTCCTTGTCAGATTTCTTCTCTACTCACAGTTTTAGTTTCATCACGTGTCTGGGAACTCGTTCCTTAAATCTCTCTCTCCACTCTTGTCCTCATTTAGTAGGATGACAGTTCCAATATCCTCAGACGTCTACTAATATCCTTTAGTCAGTCAGTTACACTTCCTTCTCATCTATTTATCGTCTAAATGAATCTATTCTTTATCGTTCACCTTCTATCTCCCTCTCTTACAAAACTTCTTCCAATGGCCGTAAGAACCTTTCAAGGTTTCGAAAAACTTTTGGAAGTTATCTGTGAACTTTGTCCAAGACTTAGTAGTGCTGAACTCAGTCTCACTGAAAGCTTCGGCCTTCAAGGATGGTCTTGCTACATCGCTATGTTGCATGGACCCATCTACCCTCATCTGATCCGTGAGTTTTGGTTGTATGCTTATGTTGATGATGTTTCCATATCTTCAACTATTTTCGGAAAACCCATAACCATCACACCAATAACAATTGTTGCTGCAATAGGGTTTACTCAAGCAGGTACAACTGTTGAAGCACTTCAAAACACCCTCTCTCTCCAAGAAAGACTCAGATCCATTCATGATCCCTCTGAGATGTATGAACCAAACAATCCTGGAAATCTCCTTCCTATCGCCATTGTATGGTTTCAACTTCTCTCGACCAATCTCCTCCCTAGAGGAATAAATATGCATATTTTATCTCATGAAGATAGAGTTCTGATTTATTTTCTCATGCATCACATTAGGATAAATCTACCCCAAACAATCTTCAACTATCTCAAGAACTTGATTGCTGCCTCCAGAAATCTTCACCATTCCTTTGTTCCATTTGGAAGAGTCCTTTCTGCTTTCTTCTTAAAAGTCAGGATTGTTGAAGCAGTCCGTCACAATGGACCTGACGATGCTCTTGAGGAAGAAAGATGTGTAGTTCTTAAAGTCTAGTCTGTGCATAGTTTGTGTCTATCAGGAGTAGGTTATAAGGGTTTCTCGGCTGTTTTTTGTTTTGTTTTGTTTGTCTGAATATTGTTTGTACTTCTTCCATGAATGAATGAAATATTATGTTTGTGTCAATTAATCTTAAAAAACTCTCATCAAGTTTATATCATGATCATACTAAAAATAATTCTAGGAAATAACTAAACTGTATTGAACAATAAAGGTAAAAATATTAAAACAAATAAATACGCTCTCAAAAGGTTATAATAATAACTTCTAACGAGGTTTAAGAAAATCAAGCCAAAATAACTAATTTTAATATAGTTGAAAGTATCTACGAATCTACACTTTAAAAAGAAAAGTCTAGGGATTAAAGTCCTTCTGGTATTAAGTAGTAATAACAAATCTTCGAATGATGTGTTTTATCTCTTGTCACTTTCGAATCTTCTTACTTAATATGACACTTTGAAAGACATAGTTTTCTTGGAAATAGATAAAAACTTTCTTGCTTTACTGTGTCAGAATCTCTCTTTAAGTTTTGTAGTACTTCTTCTGACCCTAGCTTTAATTGTTTTTTCCTAACTTGTCTATATGTCCTTAGAAAATCTTATGCGTGATACGCTTCTCAACCTATTTCATTTGTCCAGTCAGTCATGTCCTCCATCTTCTATCTATATATACATCTCTTTTCTCTTCCCTTGAATTATTGAATGAATTTATTATCACATAAATTTTATACCTTATCTCTTCTCTCGTCATGTCTCTAGTTGCTTTCCACAGAGATGAGAGTCTTCTTGAAATCATAACTGAAGAAAAAATCAAGCTTCCATCTTGGTAATAGAAAAATGGCTTGCAGTGTCACCTCATTCATTTACTTTCAAGAATGGAAAAATTACTTCACCATGTTGGATAAACCTTTCTACACAAACCTTGTCAAAGACTTATAGAAACATGCCTACGTTGTGTTGAAGGTTGTTCCATTGCTTCCCGTGTCTTCGTTATTCCCATAACCATCACCCCCCTTTTAAATTGTCCTTGCTACTGGTTGTAAGAACATTAGATTTACTGTTGAACATGTTAAGAGTCGATATCTTCTAGATGAAGAGCTCGTTACTCTCCAAAATTCAACATCCGATTACGAGCCTAACAATCCCGAAACTCTTTTTCCCATTCCAAAAAGTTGGTTCAAGTTTCTGTTAACTAATTTTCGTCCTAGGAGAGTTCACAAAGATATCATGTCTCATGATGATCGGCTTTTTCTATTTTTGCTGGTCGATGATATCCAGATAAGTTTTCCATAGACTATCTTCAATTTTCTATAAAAGTCCATCACACTCTCTAGAAATGAATTAAGTTCTTCATACCTTTTGGAAGAGTTTTCTCTGAGATCCTCTTTAGAGAAGGAATTGTTGAATGCATCCGGAGAATTGGTCCTCCAAGTGGTCTAGTAAAGAAAAAGTGTGAAGTCTTTGATGGTTAAATGATGTCTGCTTATTGTCTAGGTTTCTTTGTGTCTATTTGTTCTGATTATTCTATCTAGTATGTACTCTTTTTAATCAACAAAATTTGTTTCCTGTGTTGGTTATTCTCAATTTTTTGTCTCTTTATTACCTTTTTTGATTTCTGATAAAGGGGGAGAAAGTAAAATGATTTTGATAATATCTATTCTCAGAATCTCAAACTCAAACATATATGATATTGTTGTTACTAACTGTTTGTTTGATGTTTCAATCCAGGAACTTTGAATAAGTTCACTGAGTATTCTAAGACAGGTTGAATATGAAGATCCTACTGTCTAAGGCTAAGAGCCTTTTGGATGAAATCAATTCTGGTTTCGTATATAAGAAGTTGTACACTTCGTGAATTTATGTATATTCAAACAGATGTATCAAACACAATTAAGAAGTTATAAAATTACTGAAAGTAAGGTAATATTGCTTGATATCATATTGTTCAGAAGTTGTGAACTTTCTAAAAGTATGGAATTCCGACGTAAAGCTTTAGAAGTTATGCTCTCCTGAAAGGAAGTCAAGTTAACATTCCGATGCATGCTATGATACAGAGATGCCTGGAATTCTAGTATGACATAACTCAGATGTTCTATGACATGTTGGGACATCGGACCCGACATAAACAAACAGGCAAGGTATAAATAATTAAAACAGTACTGAAAAGCATAAACAACACACCAGAATTGTTAACCCAGTTCGGAGAAACTCTCTTACTCTGGGGGCATACCAAGCTAGTGATAAATTGACTATGATAGTATCAATTTAAAGCTAAAATCCCCCGTTTACAACTTCTCACTTAATCACTACCCTTCCTAGATTTCTATCTAAGACTCACCTAGATATGAGGCCCTCCTTAATCCCTCTTCGATCATAGACATCGATTGGATCAACACAATTCTTAACATACATGAAGACACACTTCCATGACAATATCTAGCCAAGACTCTTGACTAATACCACAACTTAGATTTGCTTCAAAGCTTCCTCCAAGAACAATACTCACTCTTGCTTCACATCTTCGAGGAGAACACAATGACCATCTCACAATCCGAGTGGTTCACTTACACCAACTCTCCTAGAGAGTGGCTACAGTCTCAATCCTAATGATTACATCTTTTCAAAACACGGCTGGTGCAAATCCTAGGTTACAAAGCTTCTATTTATAACCTATACCTAACTGGATTTAGGCCTTCAAAATACAACTCTTTGGCTGTTACAAACAACAATAACTTCTCCTATAAATAAGGTCTTCAATCATTAGTTTCCTAAAATATCTCCATATTTAGAAACTGCATATTCTTCAATATTATGTCTTGATTCTTCTAGAACTTTAAATCAGCCCACATAATATTGCATAACATTCTCATAATATTATGAATCTTTTCAATCATAACTCAATCCACTAATTTAGTTCAGCTCAGGCGGGATGTCGTATGCTCCTTCATAAGAAATCTTATCTGACATGTTGTTCCAGATGTTGAAACACTTCAACTCAACATGTCTCAACATAAGATAGGACTTATTGCATGACCTGTTTTTGTTAGCAAGTTAGCACACCCTATCTAGCATATTTCTGCTATATTAGTTTTACCAAACATAATACCAATCACATAATTCAGAGAATTAACAATGTGATTCAAAATATATGCTCTAATACATGTGCTTCTGCAACGTGTGCTTCTGCAACGTATATTCTATTTAGAAGTTATGAACTGTCTAAATATGTGATATATTGGAAAATATCATGTCAAACGTTGATGCTTAAGAAGTAGTGAACTTCTCTAGAAGGAAAGGGTTTTGGTTGTGATATTAGAATCAAGAAATAAAAGTGTTGATACATGATGCGTGGAATTATTCTATCAGACTCAAAATTAAGTTTTGATTCTTCATCAAGTTATGATAGTAACCAGGTTCTGAGATGAAGACCAGGTTCTCTAGTCACACTTTGAAGAGAAGTTGTAGGGAATTGTTCCTTCTCTATTTCTATGTTCTTAAAACTAAAAATTTATTTTGTGAGTCTTAGGCTCAGGGGGAGACTCTGAACAAACATAAATGAAATTTTGGGATTAACAGATTCAGGCGGAGCTAAGAGCTTAACTCAAAAAATTTCGGTTATGGTGATTACCTTATATAAGTTGTTCTATTAAAATACATGTTTTGTCATCATCAAAAAGGGGGAGATTGTAAGAGCAAAAAGTGTTTCTACATCTGGCCTTAAAATTTTGATGATAACTTTACATGGTACCATAAAGAACAATTGTATACTCTAATGGTTTTGTTCTAGTGTGTAGCTGCTGCTGTAATATTCTAACTCTGATATCAAGGTGTGTGACATCATCAGATTCTGAACATAAACACTACTGGAAGAAAACATTTGGTTACATGTTAAAGTTGAAGTCAAGATTCTAGAATTCGTCTTATGCAACGGTTCTTAGGAACGTTAGTATAAGAGGTTCTGATCGTGACTTTGTGGCTAAGCTTTGGAGGCCTTCTAAAGCTTTGATTCTATATGTTTCGAGTTCTGAAAATTTTGAAGACGAGGTTTTGCTGAACAAGTTCTAATGATCTAAAGAAAAACAAGTTCTTACGACCAAGTGCTGAAGACTCTGAAGACAAGGTTCTGATGGGACAAGTTCTGAAGACTCCAAGACTTAGGTTCTAAGACTTAAGAGTGATTCTTCTACAACAAACTTAAAACATTCAAATTATCTGAAGTCTCTGAAGATTAGAAGAAGTTCAAAATGGTTAATGTGTGATGGTGTACAAAATGTACAAAAAGTGCTCTGTGACCTCTACCCTCCAGGGTGGTGTAACACCCTGTGATACGGTGGGAGAACTGACTTGAGGTTTTGCGTTTCGTCGCAAATGTTTCGGTTTAGCAAGAGTCGTCACCGACTTTTATTTTATCCAAAAGGAAAGGTAAAAAAGCACAGGAAAGACCTTTTAGATTTTTTCTTGAGTTCGGGGGGTAGATTATGAAAAGGGAAGGTGCTAGCACCCTTTTCATCCATGGTTTTCCATGGGATCTTAGTTACTTGTTTAGATCACTTGCTTTGCTTTTGCAATTGTTTGAAATGGTGCTTTGTGTGGTTTTAAAAGTATTTTGAAAAGAGGCCATCGTTTAGGCAATCTTTTTAATGATTCTCGTTCGTAAGAATGTATACAAAGATGTTTGTCTTTTGAAAAATGTTTCAATGTTTGAAAGTTGTTTGGAAATGTGTGTGTGTTTGTTTGAAAATAGCAAGGATTGTTTGCAAATTGATCAAGTAACTAGAAGCTATCTACCTACTCAAAAGTCTTTCTTGTACATTTTTATACCTTTGACATTGTTGACCCACCATTGTTTTGGTAGACAACCCTATCTTTGGATAATAAACGGGACAGGCATGGGTCATCGTATGACCATGATAGCAATATTGCCAAGTATCTTAGCAAGTTTTGAGGGACCAAAATCATCTTTGTTTAGGCAACCTTTTGATAGCGTCATCGAGGGACTATGATCTTTTATTTTGTTTTGTTTTGCCAAGATACCTTGTATGTATACCATGGCCATTTGTTTAGGCAACCAAGTGGGTGAAACCCTAGGGGTGCTTGTGTGCAATGTGTTGTCATTTTTCATGCATTTTGTTTGTCTTGTATTAGGTCATGTCTATTTGTTTGATTTTTTTGTTTTATCATACAAACCCTAATTTACTAAACATGTATATAATGCGGTAAATTGCGTAAAGTAAATCTAAGCTATTACAATAATTATTATGGGAGGGGGGATACAAATTTTGAATGGGGATATTTGCACAAAATAAACCCTAAAATAACTATTACAACCCAATTGAATTATTGTATAATAAATAAATAAACAATTATTTAAACATGCAATAAAATGCATGGATAAAATGTTTTTGTATTTATTTTATATATGAGAAAAAATAAATTATTTAAGTCCTAGAAATAAGAAAAAAATAATATCATTATTTTTTGAAAGGGTGAAAAACCCTAGTTTTTGATTAAAAAGAAAATTATGTTTTCTATTATTTATTTTATTCATTTTTTGTTCAAGAAAAATAATAGCAATATCATGTACAAATATTAAAAAATAAAATATGTATGAAAATAATATTTTATGTGTGAAAAATAATAAAATAAAAATGTATGGTATTTTTAAATGTATTTACTATTTATTTAAGAAAATAAAGTTCTATTTATTTATAAACTATTTTTTTATGCCAAAAAATAAGATAAAAAAATATAAAAAAATACAAAAAATAAAGGAAATATTTTTCATGATTTTTTTGATGTTCATAAAAAATATTAAAAACAAATAAACATGAAAATATAAGAAAATATAAAGAAAATACAAAAATAAGTCAGGGGGTGTGGATAGTAGACCAGGGGGGTGTGGATAGTGGAAACAACAAGCCCAAGCACGCCAGGCCCAGGAACTTCATCCCTGTCCTTCAGCCTCTCCCAAAACGCGCATTTTTTTGCTTCAAACCTGTATCTTACTCTAGCTTGCATAAAATCAAAAACTTATAACACAAATAATGTAGCTCATGATCTCACGATTCCAGTGATATAAAGTTTGTGACCTAACACTCAAAGATCAAGGAGAATTTTATCACCCCTAATTTCAGACCTAAATTTTTCATGAACTTCAAGCTTCAAATTCTCACTACTCAGTTAATATAAATAACAACTATGCATATGTACAGTTTCAGCAAGTTAAAGACTACATTTTTGCTTCACAAATCGTGACTTAAGGATGCCTAAATAAAGAGATAGAGATTTGAAAAATACCTTGTTCAGCTGAGTTTAGATATGGCAATGTGGGGACTTTGAGTGAGGCCTGAAGATCGTGTGAGCTTCCTTGAAGTTCCCTCAAGCTTTTCCAATGCTCAACTTGCCTTGAGGATGCCTGAAACTCGTTGCACGAGTCAACCTGCAACCTTCCAAAATGAAAATGGTGATGGTTGAAACAGAGCTTCCAAAACCAGGACAAGGGCTTGGATAGTTTAGATATGATGTATGGAAAGTGTTTCAAGTGTTACAAAGCAAAACGCACGAGCCAAAATGGAGTTGGCAAGGATTTTGCAGAAGCTATAAGTTTGGGCAGAAAAATCGTGTTTTTATGTTTGGGAGAGTTTTAGAAGTTATGCACTCATGTTCTAGCTTGCAACAAGTTTGTGAAGTTGTTTAGAATGATACCAAGGCTTCCCTTTAACAGATGTGCAAGTTCTGATCCCTTTTGCCAATTTGCTTGTATTTGAAGAAAAGTTGAAGTGACTATGCAAAAGGCTTGTACTTGCTAGTTCTAGGGCTGCAAAGAGTTGATATGCTTTTCCTGATATCTGTGGATATTTCTTGTGACAAAGAAACATGTCCAAGGCTCAAGGATAACAAAGTTGCAAAAAGCTTACTTTATAAAAATGGCAATGTGCCCTTTATGCCATTTATGGATTAAACTCTTGTACAATGCTCCAAAGGTCAAAATAAAGCTATTATCCATTGAGTTAGCATTTAATTATGGAGTGTAGAAGGGATTAGGACCTGTAATGCAAGGTACAAGCATGCTAGGATCTGATTTGCAACTTGGTGCATTATGAAAATGGCTTGAACCAAAGTGACAAAATGCCATTTTCTCTTCTTCGATTCTCCCTAACCACAAATGATCTTGGAGAGTTCTTGGAGATTTTGGAAAGCTTGAAACATTCTCTACAATCCATCTTTGAAATTAATTTTGAGTTACCTCTTCGAACTAGTTGAAAAATGTCCATGAAGTTGGGTCAAAAAACCTGCCTAAATTAGGGCAAATTTTCACTAAGTCTTTTAGTTCATGGACCCCTATTCACAAATTCATATCTTTAGATCCAAGCATATTTTTGGAAAACTTTGTGAAGAAAAGTTGTAGATTTCATGGAGAAATACAACTTTCATGTTAGAAGTTTTCTTTGAATCCAATTACATCATGATGAAAAAGTTGTGGAAAGTTGGGAAAAAATAAGAAATTTTCCATACTTAGAAAAATTCTAAGTTATGAAAAATTTCAAATTAAAACCCTAATTTGCAATTTTAGGTTTCTTGGTCAACAAGTTTCACATTTTTACATATCTTGATGAATTATGACCCTTGGCACTTGATTTTGACCAAAAAGTCAAAGTTTGACTTTTCAGTGTACAGTTGACTTTTGATCAGTTGACTGCAAAATTCATCTGTCAATCCTATGTACTTGAGATATTTTGAACTATGTGATTAGGTTAAGATGATGTTATTGAGTCCTTGAAATCATGCTTGAACCCAATTGGTCATTGGTTTGGTTAAAAATCAGAAATTGCCCTTTCTCAGTCAAAACCCTAATTTTGACCATTTTGCCCTTTTGATGATTTGATCAAATTTCTTGAGGAGTTGTGGTCCAAACTTGATCAAATGGTACATAGGAGCCTAGAATGTTTTTATGGAGCAAAAATTATGAAGTTTGACTGTAAATTGGCCATGGTTGACTTTTCCCCCAATACAACTGATTTTTAGGTCAACTGTCTAATTGACTGGGCGAAAATGTGATTAAAGGCTTGAAACTTGTCAAGAGTAATATTAGGGGTCCAAGATTGTGTATGAAAGTCACATGAAGCATTGATGGTCTAAAAATCCTTGTGCAAACTCAAAACCTAATTTTAGGTCATCAGTGCAAGATGAGGTCTTGAGCTGAGCAAAACCCTAATCGTGTCTTGAGTCCAAGAAGTCTTGTGAGGAAAATCTTGATAAATGAGAGGGAAAATTTTAGGGTACAACAGCTACCCCTGTTCAATCCTCTTGAACCTGAAGATTTAGATTGGCGAGTTTGCCGTTCGTGACTCGAAGGTAAAAGATGATTGGACACTAGAGTGCCCATAAATTTGCACTCGACAAAAATGTAGTTGAAGGAATGGGCTTAAAGATGCCATTTGGAGATGTGATATAATCTTGTTGGAGATGGGCTTGTAGATGCCGTCCAAGAATGTTTGTTGAATTGTAAGTTGTAAGTCAAAAGAATGAATATCTGAATGGTATCCATATTTGGAACGTATCTGGGCTGTATCTGGAGACTGAGTCTGTATGAGCAATGGAATGGCGTCCGTGTCTGGAGCATATCCGAGCTGTAGCTGTATTTGAATCTGAATGAGTAACAGGATGAATTCCGAGTCTGGAGTGTATCTGTACTGTATCTGAGTCTAAAATCTGAATAAGCTACAGAATGGCATCCGTGTCTGGAGCGTATCTATGCTGGGGAAAAATCAGAATAAGTGACAGAATGGCTTCCGTGCCTGGAGCATATCTGGACTGGAATCTGAATAAGAGATCTGAATAAGGGACATAATGGCTTTCGTGTCTGGAGCGTATCTGAACTGTATCTTGACCTTGAATTCTGAATGAGTAATAGAATGACTTCCGTGTCTGGAGTGTATCTTTACTGTATCCGAGATTGAAATCTGAATGAGTAATAGAATGACTTCCGTGTCTGGAGTGTATCTTTACTGTATCTGAAATCTTTGAATTTTGTTAATGATAGCTGTTAATCTTATCCTGAAAAGGGTAAAATGTTAGCTGAAACACAGAGTTATGTTGCATGAAATGTATGATGAAATAAATGTGTTTTATCGATGTTTATGATATATGAATGTAATGTATGTGCATGTAAGCTGATTTGCTGTATTGTTGAGGAAAATAAATCCTTGACTGCTGCCGAGGAAAATAAATCCTTGACCGCTGCTGGAGATTCAAAATCTTTGATTGTTAAGGATGAGAAATCCTTGGCGACTGTTAGGGATAATAAAATTCTTGATGAATTTCCTGGGGACATAGGGATCCTTCAAGTCTTAGAGTTGGAGTATTGACAAAAATTCTGTTGTGAGAGTAATGCCATGTACTGCTTGAGTAATCCGCTTGGGGAATCCAGAGAATTTTGCTGACGTCTACTGGGGATTACACAGGGAATCTTTGTTTTGCTGGGAAATAGAGAAAACTCTGATGACTTCCGCGGGGAATTAAGAATGAGAATCTTCATCCTGGTGACTTCACTGGGGAGCAATAAAAACTCTGTGGGGAAGAAGGCTTACTGCTGGGGAGTAGGTTTAGGAGTTTGGGTTGTCTGCCACTCTACTGGGGAATTATCCTAGATTGGGGAGAGATATAAGTTAACTGTTATCTGGTTGATTCTCAGACTTCAAGATAACCTGCTGGGGAATTTGGAGAAAACTGAATGGCTTCTACTGGGGATTGATAATTGGAAATCTTGACCCGACTGGGGATGGGAGGTTTCAGCTTCGCTGGGAATTTGTAGTTTAAAGTTTTGGCTCCGCTGGGGACTGAGAGTTTGAAGTTTTAACTCTGATGGGATTAAGGGTTTTGAAATTTTTAGTTCCGCTGGGGATCCAGGTGATATACTGTAAGGATTGCTCATGGAATAGCCTAAATACGTTTTCCTTATCCTTTCAACTTGTCAGTAATCGTTCCTTTTCATCCTGTTTATTTGTAAACAATAATTATGTTCAAATACATATGTTCATTAATGAATCACTAGACGTTTTTGCAAATAAAACATAAGTGTAAAAAGAAAAAGGACAAATAGTTTTTTGTACTTTAAAGAGGTATCTTTGTATTTACTTTTAATAAGTATTTTGTACAAAGGAAACAAGCATCCTAGTAAGAGGACAGTGTCGTAAAAGTAAGAAAAATTTTATACAAAGAAAGATAGCTATGTGTAAAAATCCCACGGGGTTCCCATTATGCTATAGCCTTTGTAACTCTGAATATCTTGTCCATTTGTTGCTTCGTCCGAAGATGATTGGATTGATCAGAAGCTCCAGGTTTGTCTGTGAAGAGATTGTCCTCAAAGTGATCCGAAGAGACATAGTCATACGCTTTAAATTCCCTAACTTTTGCCTGAACCGCCCTTTCGGGTTTTCGATCCACTGGGAAACCCTTTTTTTCCCAAGTCACCCTTTCGGGTTTTCAACTTGCCGGGTGTACAATTTTTTATATTTTATCCCTAATGTTTTCCTGAACCGCCCTTTCGGGTTTTCCATTCACCGGGATGCCCTTGTTTTGCCTAGGTGTGTCAACCTAGCGGGTCTTTTATGCGTAGTATCTTTTGACTATGTCTGCATTCGCAGGGTGCAGCAGGTCGTCGCCGTCCATGGTGGTTAAGATCATTGCCCCACCAGAAAAGATGTTCTTGATCACAAATGGTCCTTCGTAGGTAGGAGTCCATTTGCCCCTGTTATCACTTTGTTGCAAGATGATGCGCTTGATTACAAGATCTCCAACTTGATATGTCTGGCGTCTGACTTTCTTGTTGAAAGCCTTGATCATCCATTTTTGATACGTCTGACCATGGCAAACAACAGTAAGTCTCTTTTCGTCAATTAAGTTCAACTGATCAAGTCGG
Source organism: Vicia faba (assembly GCA_948472305.1). Classification (NCBI taxonomy): domain Eukaryota; kingdom Viridiplantae; phylum Streptophyta; class Magnoliopsida; order Fabales; family Fabaceae; genus Vicia; species Vicia faba. The sequence continues at coordinate 1,254,657,046 of OX451739.1, read as the reverse complement.
GTTTGAATCCAATCGTCTTCACTCAAACCGACATCCTTCATGATTCTCAAAGAGGGGATCTGGACCTCAATAGGTAAAATAGCCTCCACGCCATAAACTAAAGAATAGGGTGTTTCCCCAGTTGATGTGAGAGCCGTGGTACGGTACCCGTGGAGAGCAAACAACAACATCTCATGCCAGTCCTTGTAGGTGACTGTCATTTTTTGTATGATCTTTTTGATGTTTTTGTTCGCAGCTTCAACTGCACCATTCATCTTTGGACGATAGGGGGATTAATTATGATGTTGAATCTTGAACTGCTCGCACAAAGCCGCGATCATAGTATTGTTAAGGTTTGCACCGTTATCAGTGATGATCCTTTCTGGGATACCGTACCGACAAATAAGATTCTGTTTGATGAAGAGGGAAACCACATTCTTTGTAACGGACGCGAAGGAAGCTGCTTTGACCCACTTTGTAAAGTAATCAATGGAAACCATAATGAAGCGGTGTCCATTAGAGGTTGTAGGCTTGATCTCTCCAATCATGTTGATTCCCCACATAGAGAATGGCCAAGGAGCTGTTAAGACATTTAGAGGAACTGGGGGCACATGTACCTTGTCTGCATAGATTTGACATTTATGACAAGTACAGGAGTGTTGATAGTAGTTAGCTTCCATGGTAGACCAATAATAGCCTGCCCTAAGGATCTTCTTAGCCATCGTATGCCCACTAGAGTGAGTTCCAAAGGTACCTTCATGCAATTCAGCCATAATCCTTTCAGCTTCAATCTTGTCCACACAATGGAGCAGAATATAATCATGATTGCGCTTGTACATGATGCCATTGCTTAGGAAGAACTTAGCTGAGAATCTCCTTAAAAACTTTTTGTCATTGACTGTAGCTCCTTCAGGGTATTCTTGAGCCTCGAGATACCTTTTGATTTCATGGAACCAAGGCTGGTCCATAACTTCTTCGGTATTAATCTCGTGACAGTGTGCAGGTTCGTCCATCCGTTCAATGGTGATCTGGGGAGCCTCATTATCCCAATTAAGTTTAAACATGGATGACATTGTAGCTAGAGCATCTGCTAGCTGATTTTCTTCTTGCGGGAAGTGCTCGAAGGTAATCTGCTCGAAATGTGGTAACAATGTCAAGACATGTTCTTTGTAAGGGATGAGGATTGGATGCTTAGCATCCCACTCTCCTTTAATCTAACTGATGACCAAAGCTGAGTCCCCAAACATAACTAAAGATTTGATTCCCAAGTCTATGGCAACCTTGAGACTAAAGATGCAAGCTTCGTACTCTGCCATGTTGTTCGTACAGTTGAAGCAAAGTCTGGCTGTAAAAGGAGTATGGAAACCTTCTGGAGATATAAGCACAACGCCGATACCGTTGCCAAGCGCATTGGATGCCCCATCAAAGTACAGGGTCCATCGGGATCCTTATTCAGGTCCGTCATATGGTCTGAAATCTTCAATGTTGTCCAATGTCATGATGTCTTCGTCAGGGAAGTCAAACTTCATGGATTGATAATCTTCTACATCTTGATGGGCCGGATGATCAGCTAGTACACTCCCCTTTATAGCTTTTTGGGTCGTGTATTGTATATCGTATTCTGTCAGGATCATCTGCCATCTGGCTATCCTTCTTGACAAAGCAGGCTTCTCGAAGATGTATTTTATCGGATCCATCTTAGATATCAACAGAGTGGTATGAGTCAACATATACTGCCTTAGCCGGCGAGCAGCCCATATCAAAGCACATCAAGTTTTCTCAAGCAATGAATATCTGGTTTCACAGTCGGTAAACTTTTTGCTAAGGTAAAAAATGGCACGCTCTTTTTGGCCAGACTCGTCATGCTGCCCCAATATGCACCCCATTGAATTCTCTAGGACGACGGTCAGATACATGATTAGCGGTCTCCCCTCGACGGGTGGCATCAAGATAGGAGGCTCTACCAAATACTCCTTGATTTTATCGAAAGCAACTTGACAGTCATCATTCCATTTAACTACCTGATCTTTCTTCAACAGCTTGAAGATTGGTTCACAAGTAGATGTTAGGTGAGAAATGAACCTAGCAATGTAGTTTAGGCATCCCAAGAAACCTCTGACCTCATTCTCAGTGCGAGGAGCAGACATTTCTTGTATAGCTTTGACTTTGGCAGGATCAACCTCGATGCCTTTGTTGCTGAAAATGAAACCCAAGAGTTTACCGGACCGGACTCCGAATGTGCACTTGTTAGGGTTCAACCTTAGCTTGTACTCCTTCATCCTGACAAACAGCTTTTGCAAGTGATCAAGGTGTTCTTCTTCAGTTTGTGATCGGGCTATCATGTCATCTACGTATACCTCTATCTCATGATGTATCATATCATGAAACAAAGCTACCATGGCGCGTTGATAGGTTGCCCTGGCATTATTCAGTTTGAATGGCATCACTTTGTAGCAGAACGTACCCCACTGTGTAACAAATGTAGTTTTATCCATGTCCTCAGGTGCCATTTTGGTCTGGTTATAGCCTGAGAATCCGTCCATGAAAGAAAATACTTTGTGCTGAGCTGTATTGTCAATCAAGATGTCAATGTGCGGAAGTGGAAGGTCATCTTTAGGGCTGGCCCTGTTTAAATCTCTATAATCCATGCACATTCTGACTTTGCCGTCCTTTTTAGGCACGGGCACAATGTTAGTAACCCATTGTGGATAGGAAGTAACATCAAGAAATCCAGCATTGAACTGCTTCATAACTTCTGCTTTGATCTTCTCTGACATGTCCGGTCTCATGCGACATACTTTTTGTTTCACTGGTGGACAGTCTTCTCTTGTGGATAGATGGTGTACCACAATGTCTGTATCAAGTCCCGACATGTCTTCGTATGACCAGGCAAAGATCTCAACATATTCATGCAACAACTGAATTAGGCGCTCCTTGACACTCGGCTCTAGGTTGGCACCCACTCGAATTTCCTTCTTGTCTTCCTCAGTACCCAAGTTGATTGTGTCTAACAACTCCTAATGAGGCAGAATTGCTCTTTCTTCTTGTTGTAATAGTCTAGCCAACTCCCCTGGCACCTCACAATCTTCCTCACCTTCATATTCGGCTTGATAGACCAGATCTTCAGAGTCACTAAAGGCTATAGCAGTATTGTTACCCATGGGTTCCGGAGTGGAAGAGTACCTGCATTTATGAGTGTGGGTGTGTGTGAGGGCATAGCCATCTTAAAACAACAAAATGTAAAGAAAGACAATGAGCACGAAATGTTTATATGAAAAAGCGTCCATGATTCATTAAAATGACATATGAAAATGAAATAAGAACCCTTACAAATGGACCTATGTGCCTCGGGTAAGACACAAAGTTGAAAAAGTACGAATTGTTTGTGAATTATTACAGATCCAACAGAAATGGAAAAGATAAATTACCGCGGTATGAAAGTAATCGGAACAAAGTATTTTGCTTCCCAGTTGCACAGTCCTCCGCCAACAGTAGGAAAAATCCAGTCTTCCAAGCTACCCTCTTCTTCACTGTCCTCTAGTGCATTAACCCCTTGGTGACTGATCTTCACAGGTGGCCCTCCGGCACGGGCGCGGTGCACGGCCTTCTGAGCAGTTGAGGTGAATCCCAAGCCGAATTTGTATGATTTGAAAGGAAAGTCTGGAAGCTGACCCCAGATAGTGGATCCACCTTCTTCCACTACTGCCCTTGCATCCTTTAGAGAGGACATCCGAGGTACAGGTCTTGTGATCATAGGAGTTGAGGATACTTCTTTAGTCGCCGCTATTTCCTGAGAAATCTCTTTAAAATGTTGGAAAGGGGTCTCAATGAATTCGCCATCCAATTCTACATATCGGAAAGAATTTAGATGACTAATCATGTATTCCTCTTCACCATGGACAATTATGATTTTCCCTTGGACGGGGTACTTCAGCATCCGATGCAAAGTCGAAGTGACATCACCAACTTTATGAATCCAGGGACGTCCCAACAGGCAAGAGTAAGAAGGACGAATGTCTATCACGTAGAATGTTGAATTGAATGTATGGGTACCCACCTTGATCGGGATGTCCACCTCTCCATGGACCATCCTTTTAGAGCCATCAAATGCTCTCACAATGATGTTGCTGGGTTTTAAAGTCAGCCCCTCACAATCCAATCTATCCAGGGCTTTCTTTGGCAAGACATTTAGAGATGATCCAGTATCAACTAAAACATGAGCTAGGGTGGTTCCCCTACACTCTACCGAGACATGTGGTGTGTCGTTATGTTTTCTCCCTTTGGAGGTCAAGTCTGCATCAGAGAATCCCAGGCCATTGTCAGCTGTCAGACTGGCTACACACTCTTGGAATTGATCCGCAGACGTCTCTTGCGGGACATGAGCCGTCTTCATAAACTTTACCAAAGCTTTAGCATGTGCCTCAGAGCACAGAAGTAGGGCTAACATAGAGATTTTGGAGGGGGTCTGCCCTAGTTGTTCTACCACATCATAATCACTTTTCTTAATGATCCTCAGGATTTCTTCCATCTCCCTCTTGGATGTATCAGGAATAACTAGTAATTGAGCCTTCATCAAGACAGGCTCCTCTTGAACATTCTTTCCTTTATTCTCAGCAGCGGAGGTATGGATGGGAATTGCATTGTCATTGTTGGCGGGTACACTTGCAGGTGTAATCACTGGTACAACTGTAATCTTCGGAATGGCCACGGGTCCAGAGACTGCCTTTGGAGGCGTAGTCTCTGGAGAGAAAATTCTCCCACTGCGGGTAATTTTGCTTGTTCCGACAATGTTACTGACATCAGAATTGTCTTCTTCAGAACTCTCGTCTTCGGCAGTCTATTCAATCTGTTTGACACCATGGTAGTAGATTTCTCCACCATAGTTCCATGGTACCATTTTATCTGATTTGTATGGGGCTGGCCCGGGCATTGTTATCTTCAACGGAGTAGTCATTGAAGCGGATGTAATCCTAACGGGTTTTTTAGGAACCCTAGAAGGATTGGTGTATATGGTTATTATTGAAACTTCTGGAACTGGAATGGGTGAAATAGGAGCTTTCTCAAACAAAATTTCTTGGTTATCAATCAATTGTTGGACACCTTTCTTCAATAGAGGACAGTCAAATAAGGAGGATAGGCAAGTATGGCAATTCGGTCACAACTTGGGAACACCCCAACTTTCAACAAATTCAACTTGATGGTAGAGAGCGGAGTCAATAATTCATCCACGGTAGAAATAAATAGGTCTTCTTCCACAGCATTGACATTGTGTCCATGCCTAGGCATTGGAGCGGAGATAACATTTGGTTTTTCAGGAGCTTCAAATTCAACTTCCTTTGCGTTGATCAGATCTTGAATCTTGTTCTTCAGAGCCCAACAATTGTTGGTGTCGTGCCCTGGACTTTCTGAATGGTAAGCGCACCTGGCATTCAGATGGTAGTGGGGAGATGCAGTATTGGGATTTTTAGGGGCCTCTTTCAGCATGGCCAAATTCAACTTCAGGAGATGTGGTAGGACTTGAGCAGGAGTCATGTTTATCTTGGTAAATTGCCTTACAGGCCTTTCCACCCTTTGCTGATTATTCCTCGGCTGATCATTTCTCGGCTGGTTGTTTCTTGGTTGGTCTGATGCAGACTTTTGAATTATAACGGCCCCCACTGTTGGTCGTCATTCGGTTCTTCCCTGATTTCTCTGTGCATGGAAAGCAAACACTTCCTTCTTTCTGGTGAAGGGATTTTTTGCCACAGTAGAGGTAGATGCATCCTTCTGATTTTTCCCGCTTCTAATATCGGCCTCCACCCATTCGCCAATTAAAATCAACTCAGTGAAACCTGCAGAGGAGCTTCCAATCAGGTGATTAAAGAAAGGACCTGGCAGAGTCCCCAAGAACATGTCCACTAGCTCTCTTTCAGATAAAGGTGGTTGCACCCTTCCGGCTAAATTCCTCCATTTTTGGGCGTAGTATTTGAAACCCTCGTTGGACACCATAGCCATACTCTGGAGTTAAGTATGGGTTGGTGCCAAGTCGGTGTTGTATTGATACTGTTTATAGAAGGCGGCTGCCAAGTCTTCCCAATTATGCACATCAGACCTTTCCCACTGGTAGAACCAATCTAGTTGTGTCCCTGACAAACTGTCCTGGAAAAAGTGGACCCACAAATCTTTGTCAGCAGAATGTGGCTGAATTTTCCTGACATAAGATTGTAGGTGCATCTTGGGACAATACAACCCATCGTACTTGGAAAACAAAGGTACTTTAAACTTAGGAGGGATTACTATTCCAGGCACCAGCCCTAGTTCCTCGAAATCCAGCCCAGGTACTCGCTGTATCTCCATAGCAGCTAGACGCTCTTCCAAGTTTTTGTATTTGTCATCTGCCAGAGGGTATTGTTGTTCAGAGTAATCCTCTTCTTCCTCTTCTTCTGCTTCAGAATCAGATGGTACCTCCGTCTCTTTACCTTTTCTCTCTCCTTCCTCAGAGGTTGATGGAAATTCCAAAGTCCGTCTGGCTTGTCCTTGGAACCTTCTGCCCATAAGAACCACCCCACCTGGCTTCTTCTTCTTTTTCTCTTTTTCCTTTTCTAGCATATTCTTGAGCTCCTCCCGCCCCTTGGCCAAGGTCAGGAGTAGCTGTTGGAATTGTGAATTCTGAGCTTGCAAGTCTTTAACCATTTGTTCAAGATCCATGTTGCTGAAATAAACAGCAGAAGGATGAGGAAACTTCTTGCAAAGACCTGTTTATGCATATGATGAATGATATGTATTCATGTAATGCTTTCAAGGATTTGAAAATTCAAATTTATGTTAAACAAAAAGGAACAAACGTTATATTAATAAAATAGAATTTGTTTACATCAATGCCCCTAGGGCAAAATAGTACAAAATTCTAAGATAAAAAGACGTTGCGCATCCTTTTTGGTGCAATGTAGGTGTTGAGAGTCTGCTCTTCGTGGAGTAGTCGAGTGAGTTCTAAAACCTTCTTCTCACTTGCGTAGAATTGGGATTCAAAAGTATCGCATTCTCCCTTGAGCTGTATCCAACTCCTTTGCAGATTTTCGAGTGATGTTGGCATGTCAGGATGTAGGAGGGTGTATAGAACCTCTCCTTCCACAACAGGCTCTATAATCACTGGGAGAATAGAGGGGTAAGGCATCATAAGACTTTGGGCGCGGGTTCGTACCCACTTGAGGTAAGGCTCAAGGGGGATGGAATTCTTGTGTCCCAAGGTCTTACTGTCTACCTTATTTGGCATCCTCCAAGCTCGAATGAACCTTTGTCGAACTCCTTGATCGTTGTTGTCAAAGTCAAAAACCAAGTCTGGAATCAGCATATCATGTGGGCCATCCCTTCGGGCATAACCAAACTGTCTTAAAGCCAAGCAGGGGTTGTAGGTGATGCCTCCCCTAATGCCAAGTAGAGGGACATTAGGGAATTCCCCATAATGGTCGACGATGATAACATTCTCTTTGGATCGAGAACACCAATGAATATCTGAGTGTGTAAGAGTCATCAATCGTTGTGACCACCTCAAACCTTGCTCATTCTTCAAGACTGATTGGGGAAGATGAGAAATAAACCATATTTCCAGGAGAGGAGTGCAATACATGAGAACACCTCTTTTCCTCATTGTACAAGTGTGAAAAGAGTGGAGGATATCCCCAAGCAATGTAGGTGCCAGATTACGAGACCTGAAGATTTTGACAACACTCACATCTATGAGTTGGTCAGGGTTAGGGAACAAGACCATCCCATAGATGAGAAGAGCTACAATCTCCTCAAAAGCTTGTAAGTCCAAGGAATTCCAACATCTTTAGGCCTTCTCAAACAAGAACTTTGCCAAGAAGCCTTTGACACCACTTCTAGTTTCCGAATGGGTTGTGACATCAGATGAGTGCAAGTGCAAGGCTTGAGCAATCTCTTCTGGCTTTGAATCTCTTTCCGTATCTTTGAAGGGTAGTTGATTGAGAATAGGAATCCTCAAGAGTTGAGAAAATTCCTCCAAAGTGGGCATAAGCTGGTAGTTAGGAAATGTGAAGCAGTGATGCAAAGGGTCAAAGAACTGGAAAAGAACTTTCATCATGTCTTCCTCTGTGTTAGAAGTGACTAAGTTGAGAAGACGACCATGCCTCTCGGTGAATGGAGAATTCTCAGGAATCCTTGAAGCTAGCTCCTTGAGTTGTGGAGGAATTCTTACAAGGTTAACTTGAATGGTTTTCCTGCGAAGTGAATCCAAGACCTATAAAACAGGAACAAAGATGAATTTCCAAAATCCTTGAAATGGTTAGTGGATGCATATGATGCTTCATGATGTCCATGATGTTATGCACAAGTATATATGTACAAGCAAATCACACAAATTCCTAGTTTAGGCTTGCATGGGGTTTCATAGGTAAGTACCCTCTTGAAGTTTAGTTGGCTCAACTTGTCCTAGAAATAGTAACCGGGTTCTAAGGAGCATATCACTGGATTGTTTCCTTGTTCATTGTTTCAATTCATCCTCTTTACTGGCGACCGAAATATTCCAAGGAACCAATCCTCAATGAGTGTAGTATCGAGTAACTACCAACTTCGGACTGCACCAAAGCCGGTCATCTCACTACATCCTAAAAGGCCAAGTTGGTCAAGTAAAGGTTCTAGAAGTTTGTTAGTGCTTCATGACATCACTCAGCGGCTCCGTATTCTCTTTGATTGACTCAAAGGCTACCAGTACCAACAAATATGTCACACTAACATAGCTATTGCTTAGACCGTGTCGGTATACCCCGCACAGTTTCCACAACATATTTCTATTTACCATTGAATGTTTCCCAAATCTGGGTAGAGGATTCAAACCCAAACAATAGAACGAAAGTGTAAAGCAAACAAGTCAAGTAATTGTAAGAAAATAAAGGTGATCTAAACCCTAAGGTAACCCCACTTTTATAATAGTCCTCAGCAGAGTCGCAAGTTCTGTGATACGGTGGGAGAACTAACTTGAGGTTTTGCGTTTCGTCGCAAATGTTTCAGTTTAGCAAGAGTCTCCACCGACTTTTATTTTATCCAAAAGGAAAGGTAAAAAAGCACAGGAAAGACCTTTGAGATGTTTTCTTGAGTTCGGGGGGTAGATTATGAAAAGGGAAGGTGCTAGTACCCTTTTCATCCATGGTTTTCCATGGGATCTTAGTTACTTGTTTAGATCACTTGCTTTGCTTTTGCAATTGTTTGAAATGGTGATTTGTGTGGTTTTGAAAGTATTTTGAAAAGAGGCCATCGTTTAGGCAATCTTTGTAATAATTCTCGTTCGTAAGAATGTATACAAAGATGTTTGTCTTTTGAAAAATGTTTCAATGTTTGAAAGTTGTTTGGAAATGTTTTGAAGTGTGTGTGTGTTTCTTTGAAAATAGCAAGGATTGTTTGTAAATTGATCAAGTAACTAGAAGCTATCTACCTACTCAAAAGTCTTTCTTGTACATTTTTATTCCTTTGACATTGTTGACCCACCATTGTTTTGGTAGACAACCCTATCTTTGGATGTTAAATGGGACGGGCATGGGTCATCGTATGACTATGATAACAATATTGCCAAGTATCTTAGCAAGTTTTGAGGGACCAAGATCATCTTTGTTTAGGCAACCTTTTGATAGCGTCATCGAGGGACTATGATTTTTTTTTTGTTTTTTTTTTGCCAAGATACCTTGTATGCATACCATGGCCATTTGTTTAAGCAACCAAGTGGGTGAAACCCTAGGGGTGCTTGTGTGCAATGTGTTGTCATTTTTCATGCATTTTGTTTGTCTTGTATTAGGTCATGTCTATTTGTTTGATTTTTTTGTTTTATCATACAAACCCTAATTTACTAAACATGTATATAATGCGGTAAATTGCGTAAAATAAATCTAAGCTATTACAACAATTATTATGGGAGGGGGATACAAATTTTGAATGGGGATATTTGCACAAAATAAACCCTAAAATAACTATTACAACCCAATTGAATTATTGTACAATAAATATTATTTAAACATGCAATAAAATGCATGGATGCAAAATGTTTTTGTATTTATTTTATATATGAGAAAAAATAAATTATTTAAGTCCTAGAAATAAGAAAAAAATAATATCATTATTTTTTGAAAGGGTGAAAAACCCTAGTTTTTGATTAAAAAGAAAATTATGTTTTCTATTATTTATTTTATTCATTTTTTGTTCAAGAAAAATAATAGCAATATCATGTACAAATATTAAAAAATAAAATATGTATGAAAATAATATTTTATGTGTGAAAAATAATAAAATTAAAATGTATGGTATTTTTAAATGTATTTACTATTTATTTAAGAAAATAAAGTTCTATTTATTTATAAACTATTTTTTATGCCAAAAAATAAGATAAAAAAAATACAAAAAATAAAGGAAATATTTTTCATGATTTTTTTGATGTTCAGAAAAAATATTAAAAACAAATAAACATGAAAATATAAAGAAAATACAAAAATAAGTCAGGGTGTGTGGATAGTAGATCAGGGGGGTGTGGATAGTGGAAACAGCAAGCCCAAGCACGCCAGGCCCAGGAACTTCATCCCTGTCCTTCAGCCTCTCACAAAACACGCGTTTTTTGCTTCAAACCTGTATCTTGCTCTAACTTGCATAAAATCAAAAACTTATAACACAAAAAATGTAGCTCATGATCTCACGATTCCAGTGATATAAAGTTTGTGACCTAACACTCAAAGATCAAGGAGAATTTTATCACCCCTAATTTCTGAACTAAATTTTTCATGAACTTCAAGCTTCAAATTCTCACTACTCAGTTAATATAAATAACAACTATGCATATGTACAGTTTCAGCAAGTTAAGGACTACATTTTTGCTTCACAAATCGTGACTTAAGGATGCCTAAATAAAGAGATAGAGATTTGAAAATACGTTGTTCAACTGAGTTTGGATATGACAATATGGGGACTTTGAGTGAGGCCTGAAGATCGTGTGAGCTTCCTTGAAGTTCCCTCAAGCTTTTCCAATGCTCAGCTTGCCTTGAGGATGCCTGAAACTCCCTGCACGAGTCAACCTGCAACCTTCCAAACTGAAAATGGTGATGGTTGAAATAGAGCTTCCAGAACTAGGACAAGGGCTTGGATAGTTTGGATATGATGTATGGAAAGTGTTTCAAGTGTTACAAAGCAAAACGCACGAGCCAAAATGGAGTTGGCAAGGATTTTGCAGAAGCTGCAAGTTTGGGAAGAAAAATCGTGTTTTTGTGTTTGGGAGAGTTTCAGAAGTTATGCACTCATGTTCTAGCAAGAAACAAGTTTGTGAAGTTGTTTAGAATGATACCAAGGCTTCCCTTTAACAGATGTGCAAGTTCTGATCCCTTTTGCCAATTTGCTTGCATTTGAAGAAAAGTTGAAGTGACTATGCAAAAGGCTTGTACTTGCTAGTTCTAGGGCTGCAAGGAGTTAATATGCTTTTCCTGATATCTGTGGACATTGCTTGTGATAAAGAAACAGGTCCAAGGCTCAAGGATAGAAAAGTTGCAAAAAGCTTGCTTTATCAAAATGAGAATGTGCCCTTTATGCCATTTATGGATTAAACTCTTGTATAATGCTCCAAAGGTCAAAATAAAGCCATTATCCATTGAGTTAGCATTTAATTATGGAGTGTATAAGGGATTAGGACCTGTAATGCAAGGTACAAGCATGCTAGGATCTGATTTGCAATTTGGTGCATTATGAAAATGGCTTGAACGAAAGTGACAAAATGCCATTTTCTCTTCTTCGATTCTCCCTAACCACAAATGATCTTGGAGAGTTCTTGGACATTTTGGAAAGCCTGCAACATTCTCTATAATCCATATTTGAAATTCATTTTGAGATACCTCTTGGAACTAGGTGAAAAATGTCCATGAAGTTGGGTCAAAAACCTGCCTAAATTAGGGCAAATTTTCACGAAGTCTTTTAGTTCATGGACCCCTATTCATAAATTCATATCTTGAGATACAAGCATCATTTTGGAAAAATTTGTGTAGAAAAGTTTTAAATTTAATGGAGGACTACAACTTTCATGTTGGAAGTTTTCTTTGAATCCAATTGCATCATGGTGAAAAAGTTGTGGAAAGTTGGGAAAAAATAAGAAATTTTCCATACTTAGAAAAATTCTAAGTTATGAAAAATTTCAAATTAAAACCCTAATTTGAAATTTTAGGTTTCTTGGTCAACAAGTTTCACATGTTGACATATCTTGATGAATTATGACCCTTGGCACTTGATTTTGACCAAAAACTCAAAGTTTGACTTTTTAGTGTACAGTTGACTTTTGATTAGTTGACTGCAAAATTCATCTGTCAATCCTATGTACTTGAGATCTTTTGAACTATGTGATTAGGTTAAGATGATTCTATTGAGCACTTGAAATCATGCTTGAACCCAATTGGTCATTGGTTTGGTTAAAAATCAGAAATTGCCCTTTCTCAGTCAAAACCCTAATTTTGACCATTTTGCCCTTTTGATGATTTGATCAAATTTCTTGAGGAGTTATGGTCCAAACTTGATCAAATGGTACATAGGAGCCTAGAATGTTATTATGGATCAAAAATTATAAAGTTTGACTGTAAATTTTCCATGGTTGACTTTTCCCCAGTACAACTGATTTTTAGGTCAATTGTCCAATTAACTGGGCAAAAATGTGATTCAAGGCTTGAAACTTGTCAATAATAATCTTAGGGGTCCAAGATGGTGTATGAAAGTCACATGAAGCATTGATGGTCTAAAGATCCTTGTGCAAACTCAAAACCTAATTTTAGGTCATCAGTGCAAGATGAGGTCTTGAGCTGAGCAAAACCCTAATCTTGTCTTGAGTCCAAGAAGTCTTGTGAGGAAAATCTTGATAAATGAGATGAAAATTTTTGGGGTACAACACACCTCACTAAACTCCCGATAACACAAAAATTCATCGCATATACGACTTGATTAACATAAATGATGTTACCATTTTTTGTGAATTATGTTGGTATTTTAAGTGTGTTTCAGGTATTTACATTTCACAAGACTCGCATAAGAAAAGAGGAAGAAATGACAAAGAAATGAGTGAATCTTAGAAAAATATATAGGAAATTGCATCAGAGGACTGTGACGGTCGTCACAGCCTCCTACCGGTTGCCACACCCTCAGATTATGTGTGCCCCTCGGCACACATGTGTTACGGCCGCCACAGCTTTGACTTGTGTGCCCCACAGCACACAAGGCATGCCCTTCGCCACAATCTATAATTAATGTGGTTCTCTCTACATCTGAAATGAAGCTCCTTTATTCTCTTAACCAGGACAAACTGAGCCTGTATTATGCTCCACTCCATGATGGCCACTTCCCTAATTATTTAGAGAAGTCGAGTCTTCCGATTTCCACACAACTCCTAAATCTTCTCCAAAGGAAGTTATAAGCTGGCTATAAAAAGGAAGCAACCAAGCAGCAAAAAGTCTCTTACACTTTTGTTCAATTTTTTCATAGTTCCAAAATATTGTTTTAGAAATTCTAAGCAGATACTTACCCACCTGAATTAGCAATATTTTTCCATATCGGGGAGCTATTGCACGAGTAGATTTTATTCACATCTTTCAGACTTTGTTTTAGTTTATATTTTCTTTCTGCGTTCAAGTTATTTAGTTTCCGCAAAGCAAATCCTGTCGGCATATTGTGTAGGATTGCACTTGGTACTAGAAGTTTTGCATTAATTTTAGTTTCCTTTATTAATTCTATGTTCTTATTTCATTTATATATACTATTTTTACTTAATAATCATTATTATGTTATTATTTATTTACTGTAATTTTATTTTGGTACTCAATAACACGTATGGCTAACTTCCCTGATACCAGTATGTAAGGTCATGGAACCAAAGGGGTTCGGTAATGAATTGACATAAACATTTATAAAATACTTTTCTGTTTGGTTTCCAACATTTAATATTAAATATGTTTTGTTACGAGAGTAAAAGACAAATGAAGGTTAAAATCGATATAATGATAGTTTGAGATTTTAACCAGATAGTAGTAATCGAATATTAGTTTTAAGTACAGCGAGAGCGGTTTAGGATTAATTAGATTCTATTTGTTTTCAAAAAGTATTTCTAGATTTTAAATGAGACAGTGAGAGTAAGCATTTAAGTTTAATAATATAGTCTGAACCAATAATCACGAGAGTGTGAGATAAATGTTTTTAAATTGATAGTTTCTACATAAATAGTGTTTTAAATACTCAAAGCTATGCCAATGACTTACTGAATCCCCGAAGTCTGACATATTACATACCAGTGTCATGTTATCGAATAATTAATTTAAATATAAGTTTATTTTCATCTCAACCAAAACCCAAGATTAATTATTAGCCTTAGGTTTACATGGCGACTTTAGATAGAAGAAAGTCGATTACCAGTCCTTGTGGGTTCAATATCTTTTAAAACTACGTGATTAGACTGTGCACTTGCAGTTACTACACCCGATAGAATCTTAAATTCGCGATCAACTCCAAAGAATATTCATAATTATTTTAATAAATAAGTCAGAGTAAATAACCAACAAGAGTGTCACATCTTCATATAAAACATCATAATAATACATCCTGCTCTGTAACGCAGGTTGCAAAAATCATATAATCGTTTCAAACTTCGCAGCAGAATTAATAAGTAATATTTTCTTCATAACACTTAGTCATGCTTCATAATTCATACTTATAAATCAAAACATTTCGAGTACCATGTAGGGTGACTCAACATCTTAAAACAAAAAAAAAGAACATAAGTTCCAATCATTCGATCCCAACCCCGATGTTACATATCAGAGCTAGACTCCCTTTATTCAACACAAGCAAATAAACACACTCTGAAGCTATCCTCTAATGCTTCTACAGACTATTCTTGATCACTTGCGCGTTACCCATGTGGAAGTAACATTAAAACATAAAGGGTGAGTAAATCATAATGATTATAAAAGACATAAGAAACAGACATAGTAAATATGCACATAAGTAAGGCATCACACATCATCATATTTTCATGTTATACTCACACCTTCACAACTTCATCAATACACAAACACACATTATCATACACAATGTATCATCAAGCATCACAAATAAATCATTATGAAATGTCACATAGAATGTTATTCAACGTCATAGACTCATGCATGTGGTACCAAAACTTCACTAATGACTCAGTCATCGTTATCTCCTAAGATTCCCACCATAGGATCGATTCCTGCTTGGAACCATAGAACTTAATTATTGCACCCAATCCACACTATGAGATTGATGCCTTCACTAGACAATCGTCCTATCATCTTTACTGGACAGAAGTCCTAACTTCACTGGACTGAAGTCCTAACATATGCCATGAATGCATGATGCACAATAACATAATAAACACGTCCACGACTAGTTAACACACATAATCATTCATGATTACATCATCATATCATCATCATAACATCGTATCATCATCTAATCATAATATGATCGTGATAACATTATATCATCATCTAATCATCATATCATCGGCATAACATCATATCATCATATAATCATCTTAATAAAACATTATATCATCATAACATTGTATAATAATCAGATAATAAAACATCATCGTAGTATCATAATCGTGTCATCATAATATCCAAATATCATCATATCATACAACATATCTTCATGTTATCATATTATATAAGGTATCATCATAATGTCTCCTAATCATCCCCTATTCATCTTCTAATCATCTTAATAGATAATCATTTTCGTAATCCAACATAGAGAACCTAAATTAATTCTAGATTAGGTATAGGGAATAGATTTCTTATTCTTAATTTTACTCCACATAATAAAGTTCAGTGCGTTATCCATCCAACACTTCAAACGACACTTCAATATGAGCTCTAAAACTCAAGTTACAACACTTTTAAGAAAATCCAACACGACCATTCAAAACTGGAGATCATCGCCTGGCGACTCACCTCCATCGTCTGGAGACGCTCCCTTTGCCACCACCATTGCTCGATGACGCTTGGAGTGATGCACACCAGAAGTGTCACTATTTTCTTCCTTTGTCGCTACCTATTTCGCCTGGAGACGCGTCTTTGCCCAACGATACTACCTATGTCGCCAGGCGACGCTGCGCGAACAAGGTTTTCCTGTTGCAATTTCCTGCATAGATCCAGTCCCAAATTCTATGATTTCACCATATTATAGGTCCTAAAATATCATCTAATCACATGTTTTCATCATCTATCAACATCCTATAATTTTATACTCATTATACACCAATTATAAGTCATTAATCATTACTAATTCATCAATTCCTCATCAAACATCACCAAATCCTCATCTACCAAAACCTACGGCAATCTACCATCATCTAAACCTTAAATAAAATATAATAACAATTATAAAACTCCCATTTCCTTAATATTATTGCTAGAGATCAATTCCTCTTCATGCTCTACCAGGATTCCAATGCTCTTCTTGCCTCTTTATGCCCTAGCTCTCTTTTCTCCATAATGTTCTTCTAAATTCTATCGTATAGAATGAGCGTGTAAAATCCCAAACCTTCTACTTATACCAAACTTTCCCTCTTAGACCCCTAATAATGAACTTCCCATCATGCCCTCATTTATCCTTCACTAATGACCACCATGCCCTTTAATCTCTCTACATCATATATTATTCTATTTATCTTTATTAAAATAATTCTAAATAATTACTTTAATTATTCTAAAATACACAATTAGTCAATATCACCTAATTCCCTCTATACTACTCATAGTAACTCATCGCACATCATATTCATCAAATCATCACATTTAAACATCATGTTTATCTCAATTATCATGGTACACTTCATATTCATCATAATTTCATAAATCACCATAAAGGCTCACATATAATCATAAAAACATCAAACAATTCACATGACTCCTGTAATCACGTTAAATTAATTAATTAAATAATTAATCTAGAATTCAGGGTTTTACAACTCTCCCCCACTTAAAAGAATTTTCACCCATAAAAATTACCTGACCGAAACAACATTAGATAAGACTCTTTCATCTAATCCTCACATTCCCAAATCTAACTTTTACCAGCTGGTCCTCCCCATAATACCTTCACCAAGGCAATGTCCTTGCCTCGCAATTGCTTCACTTCCCAACCTTCTATTCGCAATGTCAATGCTTCAACATTCAGTTTTATCTCTCACACGTACCTCATCCATTTGTATCACACGCGATGGATCTGGAATATACTTTCTCAATTGAGACACATGGAACACATCATGTAGATTCACGAGTGACAGAGGAAAGGTAATTTGGTAAGCCACCTTACCTATCTTCTCTGATATCTGATATGGGCCAAAAAAATGAGGCATAAGTTTTCTCAACTTCAAAGCTCTGCCAATACTAGTCACCAGAGTAATCCTTAAAAACACATGATCATCTTTTTGAAATTCTATATCCTTCCTTCTCTTGTCATGGTAACTCTTCTGACGACTCTAAGAAGCCTTCATCTTCTCCTGAATCATATTTATCTTTCTAGTTATCTCTCGTACAACCTCATGTTCATGTACAACATTCTCGCCCGACTCATACCAACACAATGGAGTCCTACACCTCTTACCATACAATGCTCCATACGGTTCCATCCCAATACTAGAATGGAAACTGTCATTATAAGTAAACTCAATCAATGGAAAGTGACTATCCCAAGATCCTTCTCGTTCTAGAACACAAGCCCTTAACAAATCCTCCAAAGAGTGGATAGTCCTCTCCATTTGACCATCTGTATGCTGATGATATGCCAAACTCAACTTCAACTCAGTACCAAAAGCATTCTGCAAACCTGTCCGAAATTTCGACGTAAAACTCAGATCTCTATCCGACACGATACTTGAAGGTATTCCGTGTAACCTCATAATTTCATGAATATACAGTCTGTCGAGCTTCTCTATAGGATGATTAATCTTCATCAGTAAAAAATGTGCCGACCTAGTCAATCTATCCATTA
Organism: Vicia faba; assembly: GCA_948472305.1. Lineage (NCBI taxonomy): Eukaryota > Viridiplantae > Streptophyta > Magnoliopsida > Fabales > Fabaceae > Vicia > Vicia faba. Next base: position 1,254,639,046 of record OX451739.1, on the reverse strand, counting down.
TCACCCAAATTGAATCATTGCCCTTAGCAGTAACCGATAAACCCGATACAAAATCCATAGAGACATTGTCCCACTTCCATTCTCGAATACTCAATGGTTGCATAAGACCCATAGGCTTATGATTCTTAATCTTCGACTTCTGACAAGTCAAGCAAGCATAAACAAATTTGGAAACTTCCTTCTTCATATCAGGCCACCAGAATAACTTCTTCAAGTCCCGATACATCTTTGTAGCACCAGGATGAATACTCAACCCACTTCTATGTCCTTCCTTAAGAATAATCTTCTTAAGTTCTAGAATATATGGTACCCACACTCTATCACCAAACCTCATTACACCATTCTCATCAATTCTGAATTTATCTCCTTTACCTTGGTTAATCAAAGTCAAATGATCGACTAACCTCAAATCACACTTCTGACTTTCGCGAATTTCTTCAATTATGCCACTAGCCAGTTTCAACATTCCTAACTTCACACTATTAGAAGTTTCTTCACACACTAAGCTCATATCTCTGAATTGTTCGATCATCTCTAACTCTCGAGCCATAAACATCGACATATGTAGTGGCTTCCTACTCAAGGTGTCAACGACTACATTTGCCTTATAAGGATGGTAACTCAAATCAAAGTCATAGTCTTTCAACAATTCAAGCCACCTTCTTTGTCTCATGTTTAATTCTTTCTGGTCACACAAATACTTCAAACTCTTGTGGTCACTAAACACTTCGAATTTAGAACCAAAAAGATAATGTCTCCAAATATTTAATACACACACCACCGCTTCCAACTCTAAGTCATGCGTAGGATAATTCCTTTCATGAGCTCTTAGTTGCCTAGAAGCATAAGCAACAACTTGTCCATTTCGTATTAGCACACCACCAAGTCCAATTTTAGACGCATCACAATACACCACAAAAGACTCACTCGGATTAGGCAAAATTAACACCGGAGCAGTCGTTAACCTCTTCTTTAACTCTACAAAGATTTCTTCTCATGCAATATCCCACACATAAGCTTGTGCCTTTCGAGTCAACTGAGTCAATGACAAAGCCAACTTAGAAAAATCCTTCAATGAAACTTCGATGGTAACCAACCAAACTAAGAAAACTTTGAACTTCGATTGCAGACTTCAGAGCCTCCCACTGCAATACAACATAAACTTTAGAAGGATCCACAATAATCCCACTAATAGAAATCACATGACCAAGGAAATTAACTTCCTTTAGCCAAAATTCGCACTTCGGCAACTTTGCATATAATTTCTTTTCCTTTAACACTTGCAACACCATTCGCAAGTGCTTAACATGCTCTTCTCCCATCTTAGAATAAATCAGAATATCATCAATAAAGACCACAATAAACTTATCTAGTTAAGAATGAAAAGTTCTATTCATATACTCCATGAAAACACCAGGAGAATTAGATACACCGAACGACATCACAGTGTATTCATAATGACTATACCTTGTTCGAAAATACGTCTTTGGAATATCATCTGGTTTAACTCATATCTTATGATAACCCGAGCTCAAATCAATCTTGCTGAAAACACATGCATCCACTAGTTAATCTATTGAATCATCAATTCTTGGAAGTGGATACTTTTTCTTAATCGTCACTTTATTCAACTTTCTGTAATCTACACACAACCTCATACTTTGATATTTCTTCTTAACTAGAAACACTAGAGCACCCCACAGAGAAACAATCAGTCAAACAAACTTCTTCTCAAGTATCTCTTCTAATTGTTTCTTCAACTCGCTCAGCTCTGAAGCTGAAATTCTATAATGAGCCATCGACACCGAACTCGTACTTGGCACCAAATTTATAGAAAATTCCACTTCATGATCAGGAGGTAAATTACTGATGTCATCTGGAAACACCTCTGAAAATTCATAGACAATCAGTAATTCCATATTTGCATCTTTACCATCCACTTGCAACAACACAAACATCGCAAACATCAAGGCTTCATCTTCTAAAAGTTCTTTCACTTGCTTAGCGGTCAACAACATCAATTCTCCATTATCACTAAACTTAGGGAACTTCAAAGTCTTATTATAATGATTGATATGAACATAGATGAACTCCAACCAGTTCATTCAAAGAATCACATCGATTTGGCGTAAGGGAAGAGACACCAAATCCATCACAAAACTCTTGCCATAAATAGTCAAAGGACACTTCAAACAAACGTAATTATTAGTAACAAAACCACTAGCAGGAGTATCTATTACCATACTACAATTCATATCAGAAAATTTAAATTCCAACTTAGAAGCACATTAAATGAAATAAATGAATGAGTATCACCCGTATCAATAATATCAACCAATTCAACATCGTTAATAAAGCAAGTACCTCGAATAAAGTTGTCCTTCTTAGGTTCCTCTGATCCACTCAATGCGGACACTCTACCATTGGTCTGGGCATAACATCCTTCCTCGGATTTTGACGCTGGGTATTGATATGACCTTTCTCTCCATAATTGAAACAAGTTTGACCATCGTTCTTGCATTCAGGAGCATAATGGCTAGACTTACCACACTTGTAGCACCTCAGCACCGTATTCTCACATTCATTAGATCAGTGACCTTGTTCACCACATCTATAGAACTTGGTAGAAGCGGGAGCTCCTCCCCCACTTTAATTCTTCCCATCATAAACCTTCTGTTTCCCTTTATCAGTTGGGGCATCATAAGGCTTCTTACGATCTTGATATTGCTTTCCTCTTTTCTCATTCAAACTCTTGTAGTGAGTTGAATGCTATCCTTCTCATAGATTCTACAGCTATTCACCAACCCTGAAAACACATGGATCTGCTGGTACCTAATCACTTGCTTGATCTCCGGACACAACCCATTCTCAAACTTGATACACTTTGAGAACTCAGCAATTTCTTCGCTGTAATATGGATTAAACTTTGTTAGCTCCACAAACTTCGAAGCATACTCAGTCACAATCAAACTCCCTTGCTTCAAGTCCAGAAACTCAATCTCTTTCTTCCCGCACACATGCTCGGGAAAATACTTCCTCAGAAATTCCCTATTGAACACAACCCAAGTAATCACTTCACTTAGTGCTGTCAGTCTCTGACAAGTACCAACCCACCAATCACCAGCTTCCTCTTCCAGTTGATGCATACTAAACCACACCTTCCGCGCTTCTGAGTAATCCATGACTCGCAAGATTCTCTCAATTTCCTTAATCCAAACTTATTCTCCATCAAGATCAAACCTACCCTTGAAAATAGGCGGATGATTCCTCTAGAACGTCTCTAAAACACGGGATCCATCATTAGACTGATGTTGCACAGCTTGAGCAACAACCTGCAAAGCAGCAGCAAGTGCAACATTTTTCCTTCCAGCCATTCTTTGTTTCACATCAACAATAATCACAATGGTTAAAACTATCTCGACAATATTCCTATATCACACACTACAAACTCAATAATTTGGACGGACGGATCGACCTGCTCTGATACCACTAATGTAACACCTCACTAAACCCCAAAGAATATTCGTAGCTATTTTAATAAATAAATCAGAGTATATCACCAACAAGGGTGTTACATCTTCATATAAAACATCATGCTCCGTAACACGGGTTGCAAAAACACTTTAAATCATATAACACTTTGGTCTCATCATATAATCATTTCAAACTTCGCAGCGAAATTAATAAGTCATATCTTCTTCATAACATTTAGTCTTGCTTCATAATTCATACTTATAAATCAAAACATCTCGAGTACCATGTAGGGTGACTTAACATCTTAAAACAAAACAAAAACATAAGTTCCTATCATTCGATCTTAACCCTAATGTTACATATCAGAGCAAGATTCCCTTTATTCAACAAAAGCAAATAAACGCATTCTGAAGCTATCCTCTAATGCTTCTACAGACTATTCTTGATCACCTGAGCGTTATTCACTTGGAGGCAACATTCAAACAGAAAGGGTGAGTAAATCCTAATTATTATATAAGACATTAGGAATAGACATAGTAAATATGCACATAAGCAACACATCACACATCATCATATCTTCATGTTATACTCACACCTTCACAACATCATCAATAAACTAACATACAACATCATATACAATGTATCATCAAGAATCAAAATAAATCATTATGCAATGTCACATAGACTGTTATGCAACATCATAAACTCATACACGCGGTACCAAAACTTTATTGATGACTCAATCATTGTTATCTCCAAAGATCCCCACCATAAGATCGATTCCCGCTTGGAACCAGGGCACTTCACTGTTGCACCCAATCCATACTATGGGATTGATGCATTCACTGGACAATCGTCCTATCATCTTCGCTAGACCAAAGTCCTAACTTCACTAGACCGAAGTCCTAACATATACCATGAATGCATGATGCACATCAACATAATAAATACGACTACGACTAGTCAACACACATCATCATTCATGATTACATCATCATATCATCATCATAACATCATATCACCATCTAATCATCATATCATTATCATAACATCATATCATCATTTAATCATTATATCATCGGCATACCATCATATCATCATATAATCATCTTAATAAAACACCATATCATCATAACATCGTATAATCATCATAATAAAACATCATCATAATATCATCATTGTGTCATCATAATATCCAAACATCATCATATCATAAACATATCTTCATGTCATCATATTATATAAGGTATCATCATAATGTCTCATAATTATCCCCTATTCATCTTCTAATCATCTTAATAAACAAGCATCTTCGTAATCCAACATGGGGAACCTAACTTCATTCTAGATTAGGTATAGGGAATATGATTCTTATTCGTCATTTTACTCCATATAAATAAAGTTCAGCGTGTTAGCCATCCAACGCTTCGAACAACACTTCAATTCGAGCTCTAAAACTCAAGTTACGACACTTTTAAGAAAATCCAACACAACCATTCAAAACTGGACATCACCATCTGGCGACTCACCTCCATCGCCTGACGATGCTCCCTTCACCACCACCATCACCCGAAGATGCTTGGAGCAACACAGTCCATAAGTGTCACTCTTTGCTGCCTTTGTCGCTACCTATTTCTCCTGGCGATGGTCTTCGCCCGACGACACTACCTACGTCGCCCGGCGACGCTGCGCAAACAGGGTTTTCCTGTTGTGATTTCCTACATAGAACGAGTCCTAAATTCTGCGGTTTCACCATATTATAGGTCTTAAAACACCATCTAATCACAAGTTTTCATCATCTATCAACATTATATAATTCTATACTCATTATACACAAATTATAAGTCATTAGTCATTACCAATTCATCAATTCCTCATCAAACATCACCAAATCCTCATCTACCAAAACCTAAGGCAATATACCATCATCTAAACCTTAAATCAAATATAATAACAATGATAAAACTCCCCTTATCTTAAGATTATTACTAGAGATTAATTTCTCTTCGTGCTCTACCGGGATTCCTATGTCTTCCGGCCTCTTTGTGCCCTAGCTCCCTTTTCTCCACAACGTTCTTCCAAACTCTATCGTACAGAATGAGCGTGTAAAATCCCAAACCTTCTCCATATACCAAACTTGCCCTCTTGGACTTCTAATAACGAACTTCCCATCACGCCCTCACTTATCCTTCACTAATGACCACAATGCCCTTAATCTCTCTGCATCATATATTATTCTATTTATCTTAATTAAAATAATTCTAAATAATTACTTTAATTATTCTAAAAATACACAATTGGTCAATATCACATAATTCCCTCTATACTACTCATAGTAACCCATCACACATCATATTCATCAAATCATCACATTCAAATATCATGTTTATCTCAATCATCATGGTACACTTCATATTAATCATAATTTTACAAATCACCATAAAGGCTCACATATAATCATCAAAACATGAAACACTTCACATTGACTCATGTAATCATGCTAAATTAATTAATTAAATAATTAATCTAGAATTCGGGGTGTTACAGGTGGCGTAAGGACAATCCTATCATACTGTATTGTTAACCACTCTCATTATGACCGTTGGGAACAAACAATTGTTTCCCATATTATCTTTCTACCTTTAACGGATCTAGGTATACTATTGAAGACAAGGTTAAAGTTAAATGTTGTAAAGTGACAGTCAATGAATAGTATCCCTATGTACTGTCCAACTCTTACAACTTATTCTATCTGTTGGGAACTGATCATTGATGCAGGAAATGATTTTTAATCCTCACAATGTCTCTCTCTCAAGGCTATAAAAGAAGATCAAAGATTTGAAGTAAAGTTCTCTTGGCTATCAAGCTGAAAAGTCGTGGATGCTGAAGCTGTCAAAGCTGCAATGATAAACATGATGAAGACCACTACACAGAAATAAGAGAATTAAAGAAAGACAAAGAAGAATAAATCTACAAGATGCTACACAACCTATCATCTTATAAATCTTGATAGATCTCAAAAGAAGCAAGGAGTTATTGCTCGTAACTTTCTCAATAAGAAGATGAAGAAGAAGAATAATACAAGATGATGCCCAACTTCTGATCAAATACATCTTGATAGAACTTTGTATTTTTACACAAGAGTTGTTACTCGTATTATGTTATAGTTCTAATCTCTTCATGTAAATTATTTTAACACAATATTTGTTGTTCGAAATTATGTTAAACAATATGTGCTTAATCACTTGTGTAATCTGCTTAGAAGAAGAAATCATGTAAACACAAAACCTTATCAACTATTGTTGATTGATTCCTTGAGTGACCGAGTGAAGGTCTGATCTCAGGGAAACAATGGCTATGGTCTTTGTGGAAAATCCTAATAGGAGATCTTAAGTGATCAGATTCTGTTGGGTCAATGATTTTTATACCCGTTAAATTGGACCACTGAACATATCATTGAAAGGTTCCTTGAGTGACTGAGTGAAGGTCTGATCTCAAGAAGACAGTGGTTACAGGTCATTATGGAAAACCCTGATACTAGATCTTAAGTGATATGATTCTATTGGGTCAATGAATTTTATATCTGTTAAGTTGGATCACTGAACATGTCATTGTCTGTTAGTCATTGGCGGTTGCCCGTGCATTTGTAATCAGTTTGGTTATAATGGATTAATTCCTTCTTAAAGGCAAATCACCTTGAGGGATAGACATGATTAACCTTATTAAGGTGAACCTGGATAAATCACTTGTGTTATTTACTCTTCATTGTCTTGATAGCCTTTATCATTTGAGTGATTAGATTTTATAAAGGGGAATGTTTTCTATAAACTCAATTCAAACCCCCCTTTCTTATGTTTTCTCTACCTTCAAACATTCTGATCAATTTATCCATTTTGAAGTTTCAAATACCATAGGGCAAATAGTGTGTTGGCTGACCATTTTTTATGCTTGTAACCAGTTGATAAACCGAATAATCTTATGGAAAGATATAGATATAATAATTAGGAATACACAGGTCCACTGGACAATGATGGCTGATTAAAAATAATATCCTCAACACCATTGATTGTATTGGTGGTAACCCTATGCAACATGATGAAGTGGATGATTTGGAGAACATGATAAGAAACACCAAGTTGTTTGAACATGCTTCAATAGGTAATTTCTACACTTGGTTGAATAAACACAAAGAGGATTTGGTTTATTCCAATATTGATAGGGCAATCCGTAATATGGATTGGTTCTTTGAGTATTTATTTACCGTGAAATTTGGTAAACAACTGCTGGTCTTCCAAATCGAATAAAAAATTAGTGACTTGCAGGATCAACCAAATTGATCCTTAGTACATGTGTTCTTATTTAAACTTCTGTTCTTAAATATGAAGAATACTTTTGACAACATTCTTATTCTTTTAAACGAAATTTATTTTAATTGTTATTTCGAGTGCAGTAATGTAATACTTTAAAGAAGAGACTGGAATGTAAAAGGATTTTGACTGAAACTTAAAGGAAATATATAAAACTTCAATTAAAGTTGAATGACAATAAACATAAAATTGGCGCATCATACGTGCATTCTCACAAATCGTTTCTTGAACGCTGGTACTTTGATTAATTTAGAGTATTTTATACAAAGATGTGAACACACCGAATCCTAACACTAAGAACCCTATTTATACTAATTATACCAAAACCGCCTCTTCATAAAATGTTGCCACGTTTGACATCTGCATGTGCCTTCAAGCCTTTTGCTTCCACGCCTATCTTTGGATAAGATCAAAATTTCAAATTTGAAAACTCTTTTTTCCTTCGAAGATCCAAACGTGATGGTCAAATCATCTAATCTGATACTTCGAATAATTTAAATCCCAATGGTTTACATATGATCCTTTCGCCAACACTTAGCGAAATAAAACTCTTATCAACTCTTCATTCGTAGAAGTATTCATAGAGAATCCTTCATACTCCCTTTCAAGCTACATTCTTTCTAAAATATATCATTTCATCTTAAAAGCTCATGTAGTCAAAATTTCCAGTCAATAAATTGCCCCTAATAAATGTGTGTTTCGACTTGGAGAAACATACATTTTTTGTAAAATAATTATATTTCGACAAACAAACAATTTTCATGATGATCATTAAAAGATATGACATCAGAACAATCATGATTTACTTTTTCAAAACGTCTAATCAAGACATGCGAGCAACATTTACATCATTCCTACTAAAGTAGGTTGCTAATGTGGCCTTTCAACAAGTAACCTTCTTCTTTAACTTATCAAAAATCACCACGTGTCCTACTAACTCAAATATTTACAATATAAACTGAATGATTTCCAACTATAACTACCTTTGTTCATCCTCAAACACACATTTTCATCTTATTAACCTCTGGTTTTCAAAAACTTACGCTCTCTCATTCTCAAAAAACCTCCAATCGTCCAAAATTTGAACTTTCAACCATGGCACCATCCAAAAAAGGTAGCAAATCTGATAAGAATGTGAAGAACAAGGAAGTGAAAAACAACAATGGTGTTTCATTTCAACCGATTCACCACATCACAAAATCCATTCTCGTTGGAAATCAAGAATTGGTTCTAACACCACATGTTTCTGCTGAACAACAAGCAATTTGCGCTTCTCAGGTAATAATCCTTTTCACCCTTGCTGATAAAACTCTAGGGTGTATGGGTCCTTTGTTATCCTCTTCATGTTTAGAACATATTAAGGACATTTTCCCAGTCTACTATGATACAAAACCTATTGTTAACAAAGCTGAACCTCCTAAGAAGAGAAAGAATGATAATCCTGATAAACAATTAGCAGAATCATCTGTAGAGAAAATCCAAAAAGAAACTCCCTCAGTTCCTGCAACCGAAGATAACCCTTTCAATTCGACTATGTAACTGAAGAATTTTGACCCTTTAGGTCTTTCCCTATAGTAGATAAACAATATCTTGCTTGGCTAGCTAAAGTCGAAAAGACAAAATCCCAAGCATGGAAAGATTTAGGCATCTTCGACTTGATTCAAATGTTGAAGATAGGTTTTAGTTATTGCCAACCCATGTTGATGTACTCATTGTACTTCTGGGATAGTACTTACAATACTTTCCATCTCCCTTGCAGAATGATAACCCCCATTCTCTTTGATGTGACTTCTATTACTGGACTCCCACCCATTGGAGAAACGTTTGATCCTTATCAACAGGAAGAAAACACCTTTAACATTTTCGTCAAAAATGCCGCCTTTACCAAATACATGAATCTTTACCATGTTGAAGGAGATGAAGTGTTTGAAGTTGAGCACACAACTTTCCTTTCTCTCTGGTTATTAAGGTGTATCTTTTGTTGCAAATCCTTACAAGTTGCAAGAATATTCATTACTTTAGAAAACCAACTCCATTCTGGTCGAAAAGTGTGCCCCAGTGAGTTAATTCTCACTAGGTTATATGAAAGCCTTAGATTTGCTACTTCTAAACTGAAACAATACAAGGAAGACACAAGCTTATTGCTAGATGGACCATATTGGCTTCTCTAATTGTTGCTTAATGAAACATTAGAACCATCTCCCAATACTTCTGGCACAGTGAATAACCGAGATCCAGAAATCCAAAATCGAACTGTCAAAGGAACAAGACTGCTTCGACTGACTCCTAATGATGACAGAAAAACTTTGGGGAGTGCTTCACTAAGTATATTATGATGTTCTCCAAATGACATATATTTAGTTCTTTGATGGCTCCTTTTGCCAATAGGAATCATGGCCCTGAATGGTTCACCAAATCTCTCTTTAACATTTCTCTAGAAGATACTGATATTGTTGACATCTGGGGAGCCTTTTTACTCCCTAGACTGATTGTTTCGCAGATAATGCATGTGAAAAGCAACATATGAGTGCTTTCCTACTAACCCAATTTTGTGTCTCGACAATTTGGGCTTTGCCAACTAATCTCTGAGCCTATCGTTGGAAGAAAATATGAACTTTGCACAACAGAGATGACGTTCTTTTTCTCAGACTAGGAAGAACATATGGCTTATCATGTCAACTTTGCAGAATTTAATCTTGTTCCTTTTCACACATCTTTATACTGCTCGAAGGGCTTTGATATTTGGTGGAAATATTTTTATATAAAGAATATGTTCGATACCATTTCCTCAGCCAACATCTGACGAAAGCTTTTGCGTCTACGCAAGATCTGAGCCACAAAGGTAAGCACACATATATCAAGGAAATCCAAGCGTTTAAAAAGTACTTTGAAACTATCTATGATCCAACTAACCTTAGTCGAACCACTTTCAACGCAACCAAAACTTTAAAAGAGAAATTTACCAAAATTCTTCCTCATTTAAACATCCATACTTGTGCCAAACCTGAACATATATATGACTTAGCTTTCAAACTTCAACCACCAAAATTTCCAAAATTGCCTAGCGCTGATTTTGGCCTGGCTTTTTATCCTCTCACCCAAACTGGTTCGTTTATGGCAATTATCTTAAAATTTTAAAACAATAATCTCAAAATTCTTCTAACCGAGTGGTTTCGACTAAGTATACCTTGGACAGTTTCAAAGGCTTCCTTCACTATGACTTGTCAGCTATCTTAATTCTTTCTCCGGCAGGTGAAGGTGTGGAACCAAGATATTTCCTTGTCCATTCGTTTTCCTTTATTGTTTCTTTTATATCTGGTACTAACCAATGTTATCATGTACATTGTTCTGGCCATCAAAAAGAAAAACACTAAGAAAGAACAACCTAGTTCGAAGATAGGTTCAATTGCAGCTTCCAAACCAACCAACACCTCAACAAAAAGCACTACCCCAGACACCAAGAAATAAAAAGCATCAAAGGTATCATTCGACATTTTGTTTTCTTTTTGTACTATATCTCTTTTCTAAAAATATTACTTTTTTCAGGCTAGTCAATTACCTCCAAAATCTCCACACAAAATAAAGTCCACTCATGACACTCCAGTGGAGGTTGTAGATGATAAAGACACTCCTCGCACTCCTCTTCAAACCAAGAATTCAAAGAAGAAGAAGGCAAAATACTCTGACACAATCTCTTCGCAACCAACTAAGCAGAAGCCTGAACTCACTCTACTTCCCCCAAAGCCCAAAGAGAAAGACACGTCTCAACCATTTGGAGGCGTTGTTATGGAGCGGGTCGAAAGTGACAACTCAAGTCCTGATGGACAGAAGGTATAACTTTTATTCGTTATACTTCTTCGATCACTATTGACCTTTTATTTAAACTAATGTTTTTCTTTCATATTGTAGGAAAATCAAATGATTCTCACCGAGTCTCCAACCAAGCATAGCATTCTTCCTGATAGTGGTACTGCTTCGTACCATCCCTTGTCTAGTGACAAATAATTTAGCAAAGGGTCTTCGTCTGCTATTAACAAACTTGATGCAACCGTACTATTAGAAAAGAAAAACATTCCCCAAATTGAGAATGACCCAGAGGTACATCAAAGGACCAAGAGGGCTAGTGATGACGAAGGGAAGAAGGATGATAACCCTAGTGACTCTTCACCAAAAAAGATTAAATCTGTTAATGATATTCTTGATGATGATGAACCTCTTACTGATGATGAAATTTCACATTTCTCCACTGAAGATGAAGAAGTAGCAGAAGAACAAGAAACTCAAGGAGAAGAAGATAAGTAACCTCACACCCAAGCCAACTTCCAAGATAAAATTACTTCTGCAAATCAACAAACTTAAAGCAATACCTCCACATAAATTTCTCAAGAAACACTAGATGCTTTGAAGAAGAATAAACCTATTGAGTATGTAAGGCTAATGATGGCGAAAAGGGTACCATTTTCCCAAAAGACTTGCCCTAGTCCATTTGCAACTTCGAGTGGGAGTTCCCAAGCTGAAACCAATGAACAACTTCTCCAAAAAATTAAAGAGAAAGTCTTCGAAGCTGACTTGTTCGAAGTCTTGAAGGATAATGCCACTGCAAGCGTTGTACTCAAGAAGTTGATAAATCAAATTGATATAGTCACTTGTCCTTCTGAGACGGATGAAGTCCTGATGGATGTGACTATTTTGATCAACAAAATCAGTGTAAATTTCCCTAGGGATCAGGATGTAGCTTTGAAGCTTCAAGAAAAACAAACCCATCAAGAGACAGAGTGATCGAAAGCCCTTGACTCAACCAACAAAGCTGAGAAATTTGGAAAAGAGTTTAACAACGCCAAAGAGGAATTCGAGACCAATGTTCGCTCTAACTCTTTCTGGAAAGAGCAAATCAAATAGTTGAAAGAAAAGATCTCTCAGACTGAAGCACGTCAAAAAGTCATTGAGCAGATGGATCACACTGAAATGGAATGGAAAATTGCTCAAAGTGTGCAACATGTGCATGCAGCCAAAAAACTTGAGGTTGAAATAGTCGCCCTTTATACCACTAAATCATCCATTGATTGTAGGTTAAAGCTGGCGAAGACCAAGTATGACAGGATGAAGGCTAACCCGCCCTTCTAACTCTTTGGACGAAAACTTTAATGTTTTTTCATTTTGAGTTTTGTGAGAGTTTTTCTTATGTAACTTCAAGACAAAGCCATTTTGGCACTTTATAATACCATGTTGGCTTTTTATTTAATTACCTTTACTATTCTATCAAAATATTTAGTTCTTGAAGGATAGGTTTATATATTTTTAAGTATTTATCAATTATCTTTAAGATTCTTCGATCCTTTGCCAACTCTTCTATCTCGTAAGTGTTATTTGTGAATGTTTGAATAATTCGAAAATGTCCTTCCCAATGTGGAGACCATTTTCCTAACAACTTATTCTTTCGATCCATGGGCAATATTACTTTCCACACCAAATCATCATTCGAAATTTTTTTCCTCTAACTCTTTTATTGTATGCTCTAGCTATTCTTACCTTTTATCTTCTAAAAACCCCTAAAGCATGCAACCTTTCTTCGTCCAGATCAACTAGTTAATTCATCATCATTTCCCTATAATAGTCAAAAGGGATTTTGCAGCTAACACCTTTCCACGAATTTCGACTAACTCTTCCAACTTCTCTTTTGACACTTTATATCCTAAAGTGATTTGGGCTAACTCATTTGATTCTTGGTTCTTCAATCTAGGAATATGTTTGATATTAACATACTCAAATATTCGAAGCAATCTATTTGCTACCATGAAGTACATTATCAAATTTTCTTTTATGCACTTGTACTCGTTGATTATTCGTTTGATCACCAATTCAGAATCACTTCTTATTTCGACTCTAGTTGCCCCTAATTCCAACAAAGCTTCAAGTCATGTTATCAAAGCTTCATATTCAGCTTCATTATTCGAACAAGGAGAGCCTTCAATCTTGCACTTGAACTTGGTTGGATTTTTATTAGGAGAAATAATTAGTATTCCAACTCCAGTTTCATCTTTATGAGTGGAACCATCGAATAATAATTTCCAAGGTTCTAATTCCATAAGATTTTGAGGACTTTCAACCATTGCATCGTCTAATATAAAGTCAGATACTACTTGCCCTTTCATAGATTTTAGAGGCATGAAAGTAAAGGAATATTCATTCAAAGCAAGTTCCCACTTACCAATTCGACTGTGCAAGATTGGTTTAGAAAGCATATGTTTAATAACATCAAAATGTGAAAAACATAGACATCAATAGGATTTATATAATATTTCAACTTGGTGCATGAAAATTACAAATAAAGACACAACTTTTCTATAGTACTATATCAAGTTTCTGCATAATTTAATACTCAACTGAGGTACTAGATGGCTCTTTCGATGCCATTCTCATCCTCTTGTGCAAGCATACTTCCTATAGTTGCATCTGATGCAGATATGTACAATCTCATACACTTATTTCTACAAGGAGGTTACAAGATAGGGGGTGGACAAGGTATTGTTTAATCTTGTTAAACGTCTCTTAATGCTCAGACTTCTAGTCGAAACCACCTTATTTTAGACGCAGAAGGGGAGAGAAGGCTTGAGTGCGCCAACTTAGGTTCGAAATAAACCTTCTTAAGAATTTTATTTTCCCCAGAAGTGACTGTAACTCTTTTTTTCATTGATTGCGCTTTCGCTTCCATGATAGCCTTCGTTTTGTTTTGATTAATCTCTATTCCCTTCTTATGGACCACAAAGCCCAAAAAATCACCCGCCTTCACAAAAAAAGGCACACTTAAGAGGATTCATATTGAATCCATGCTTTCTCATTCATTCAAATGACTGGTAAAGGTGATCCATATGACTTTCATCTGATACAAATTTTACTACTTGTGATACGGTGGCCAAAACTGGGACGTGTTTCCCTTTTTTAAGGAATTGCTGGTTTGCGTTTTGCGTTTGTGTTCACAAAATGTTGCGGTAAGCAATAGTCGCCTCTGTCTTTTATTTTATCCAACAAGGAAAGGAAAAAAGCACAAAAAAATTCTTTTTTCGAGATATTTCTGAGTACGGGGGGTAGATTATAGAAAGGGAAGGTATTAGCACCCTTTCTATCAGTGGTTTTCCACGGGCTCTTAGGTACTTGCTCATCATTTTCAAAATTGTTTTCTTTGTGTTTGTGTGATTTGAAAAGCTTTTGTTTTGACTTCAATTTAACTCTTGCTTCTGTCTTCAAGAGTGTAATGAAGTGTTTTTGAAAACTTTGTTTGTAAAGGAGTGTAAGTGTGAAAAATTTGTTTGGATTGAGCAAGTACTTAAGAACTAATCTACCTACTCGAAAAAAGAATCGTTCTATGTTCGTTTCCTTTAGGCAGTGCTATCCCACTATTAGTGAGTAGGTAGCACAATCGTTGGAGTTTGAGGGTCAATTCGAAAGGGACGTGCGGTCACCAAAGCAATGTTAGGACGTTTTAGTAGTAACCCTAAAGTCTTAGATCAATTATCTGAGGCAACAATATCCGAGGCAACCATTCCGAGGCAACTTTGATCTTTGGACATAAGGACGACCACTAAAGCACCCTATACTCAATAACCGTTTGTTGTACCCCAAAATTTACCCTCCCATATTCTTCAAGATTTGCCAAGATCAGTCTTCAGATGATTCAAAATCACTCAAAGGTTGCACAGTCCAATTGCCTCCTAACAGTCAAAAATTAGGGTTTTGGTTCTGGCAAAGAAATTGAAGTTTCCAAGGGTCCAATCAAGTCCCACATGCCCATATACATTGTCAAGCATCCATATACCAAGTTTCAAGACTCACAGCATCAAAATGCACAGTCAAAAACCTTAATTGCTTCACAGTCAACTGCAGGGGCAAAATGGTCATTTGACAGTCAAAAGTCAAAATTTTTGGTCAACATCTTATTTTGAAGCCACAAACATCATTTGATCAATTCTTGATCATGATTCTCAAAGCATGGCTCAAAAAGTCTCAAGATGCAAAAGTTTCTATTTTTGGACAGCTGAAAAAGTCAACTGCAAATTGACCAAGACATAACTTCAACATGGTTTATCAGAAAAATTCCATCCAAAGCTCATTTTGAAGAGAATGACATTTCCTACAACTCATCTTCACACTCCAAGTCCAAGAAATGCTCTCACAAAAAGTTATCAATTTCAACATTATAGGTCATTTTCAAAAGTCAACAAAAGGGCACTTTAAGTCAAAGACCATAACTTGAGATTGGTAAATCAAAATGACATGGGACCAAAGACATTGGTTAGAGGACTTCAAGACCTTTCCAAAATGTCCACGAACATGATCAAATCTTAAACATTGAGCAAGATATGCTTTGTATAAGTTGGGAAATTTTTGGGAATTTTGAAAAGTCAACTTTGCATAAAAGGGTTCAAAAATGCTAATGGGCCTCAATTTCTTCCATGAATCATTATCCAAAGGCTATGCACGACCCATTAAGCTAAAAGGGAGTTATTTTCTTATTTTTAATTAATTAATTGAATTTTTAATCTTATTAATTCATTTAATTAAAATTAATTATGAGAAAAATACTAAATCATGTTTTCCAAATCTTTTTGTGCAACCAATTCACTCATTATGAATCAAATATTTCGTGCATCACTCAAAAGGGAAAGTTTCTACATGATTGACAATGATTGGCATGAAAAAGATTGAAAAAAGGATATGGAAAATCAAATATTCAAAATCATAAATGGATGGATTTTGGGCTGGCTTTTTGACCTAATTCTACTCACATACATATGCACAATTGAAACCTAAAGCATTAGACACAGAAGCTGCGCTGAAAAACCAAGAACAACATTGCACTTTTTCACAAAATATTGAAAACTGAAAACCTAGTTAGGAGACGTTTCAAGGCTGCAAAAGTATTCCAAAACCTTGCCAAGACATTCAGGAAGCATTTGCAATCGAAACCAAGCCTCCACGCATAGAGAATTGGTAGAATGACATCATACTTTTCTTGAAATTTTTCATAATCGTGTTTCAGTTTCCATGCATCATTTGTGATTTTTAATTGTTGATTTATACTAACATGAACCTTCTGAAGCTAATGACGTAATTCAATTGAGTTATCAAGCCCTGTATCGTGATTCACCATTAATGTATTTTAGGGTTTCAGGAACTTTGAATTAGGGCTTTACATATATGGAAAAATTGGCCACTCAAACTGGTACCATTGAAATCAGGATATCCAGACGAATCAATTAACCACCTCACACCCTTTTTATAATTGATCATGCTCTAATCGTTATTTTCATACATTGCAGTTAGTGGGGGTTTAAAACCCCCTTTATTTGGTATTATTTGCAGGAACAAAAGGAAGACGATGCTAGCGTGGCTTGATCTTACTGGGTAGTTTAAATACTGGCGCGCGTTTTCATCAAATACCACTAACGCTTGCTTTCTCTCTCATAATAATCATTGTCCATTAGATATACAAAGTAACGCGCTAGTTCAGTTGGTGGATGAAGTGGCATGCAGGTATTGGGACCTGGGTTCGATTCCCAGGTCCCCCACTTCTTCCATAATTTTTTTCTCAATATGTTTCTATGCAGCATGCCCTCAAAGGTCCATCATACAACCCCACCACCTAGCTTGCCACGCGCCCAGAAGCTCCAATCTGAAGGCCACCAAAGAGGCTCACCATGTACCTCAGTCAACCAGTCCATACGCAATTCCAGAAAGTCCAAAGGGCCTTGCATTCTTGGGCCAAATTTCTCAAATAAAACCTCCAAAAGGGTCTGAATACCCCCTGTGGTTTGTTCAATTTTCAATTTTTATTTATTTTTCCTTTTATTCTTTTAATTGTTTTTTTAATTAATTGTTTTATTTAATTCACAAAAATAATTTTCATAATAAAACCAGAAAAATCAAAACTAAAAATATGTTCATTTAATATTTATTTCATTGATATCTTTGTAAATAAATTTTTAGTAATCAATTTAGTAAAATTAGGTTGTAATTTTAATCTTTTCTTAATAACTAAAATATATAGAAATTAGGTTTTTTAAACATTTTTATCTTTTTCTTAATAAATAATTTCTTCTTCTTATTATTATTAATTATTAATTATTTTGTAAATACACATGTAATTAATTAACTAGTGTAAATTAGGTTAAAACTTGAATATTTTTTTTTAACAATTAAAAATAATTTAGAACTAGGGTTTCATTTAACTTCTAATTTTAATTAATTCTCTTTATTTCATAAATACAAAAAACATACAAAAACATTTCTTTTCTTTTAATTTAATAATTAATTAACTTTTAATTTCAATTTAATTACAAAAGGGTCCAACGCCCTCAAACACTCGATTCTAATTTCTTTTCGCATGTTTATTCTTATGTTCCTTTTTTTATTATGTAATTGCCCAAGCCTTGTAATAGTAATTAGGGAATTTATTTACTTTCCGCATTTTTATTCAAAACGGGTCTTTGTTAATTTGGCGATGTATAGACCCACGCCTTGTAATAGCGTAGGACTTTATTTTCCGCACTTTAATTTCCGCACCCTTAAAATTGTTAAACTTTGCATGAAAGAATGAATGGCCCAAATAAAATCAAAGCGTAGCTCACCAAATGCACGACAAGATAAAACATAACTGAAAATAATACACAAATTCACACACCACTCTTAGGGTACGCCTCACTGTTGCCTTGCCCCTCGAAACGTGGTCGTCGAGTATAGGACGTTTTAGTAAGTCCTTATGTCCATGAACATGGCATAAGGGTAGCTTCTAAGGTGTCCTACTGTTGCTCTGGTGACCACACTGTCCCTACAAATGAATTGACCCGAACACCTCCAACGGTGGTGCTACCTACCTCTCAATGGTGGGATGGCACTACCTTAATGACATTTACACAGCCTAATTCCTTAGGGTAGGTAGATGACTCATAGATACTTGCTCTAATTCAGAATAAATCAAAAAAACTCTTTTCACACCGACACTTTTCAAAAAGCTTTCAAAAACAATTTTTCAAACACTCTTGAGGACTGATACAAGAGTCGATCTGAAACTTTCAAAGAAACTTTTTCAAACTCACTTACAATTGAAAAGCAAACAAACATTTTGAAAACACAAATGAGCAAGTATCTAAGAGCCCGTGGATAACCACGGATGGAAAGGGTGCTAACACCTTCCCTTTCTATAAATCTACCTCCCGAACCGAGAAACTATCTCATAAGGAATTTTGCTGTGCTTTTGTCCTGTCCATGTTGGAGAAAATAAAAGACGGTGGCGACTCTTGCTTCCGCGACATTTCGCGAACCAGCGTTAAACAGTCAGTTCCAGATCCACCGATCACAGAACTGGCGACTCTGCTGGGGACTCTTATAAAGTGAGGTGTACCTTAGGATAGTTCATAACTGTGTTTTCAATTGTTGTGCTTTGTTTGCTTTATTATTGTGGGTTGCATCGGAGTTACATAGATCCTAACCCGGATCTGGGGATACCCTGTTAGGTAGCATAAGCTGTGAGGGACCTGTCTGGCGTAGACCGACATGGGTGAAGCAGTGGCTACGTTGGTGTGCCACTTTGGTCTGTACCGATATCCCTTATGTCACAACGAGGAGAATATGGGTCTTCTGAGGAGTCATTAAGCACCAACCGACCTTAGAACCTTAAATGACCCAACTTGGCCAATAGAACAGTAGCAGTATGCTACGCCCATTGAGGCTAAACTCTCGTGATGGTTCCGGCCGCAAGAAAAGGTTGCGATGCTGGAGTTATGACCGATTGAGGGTAGTCAGTGATATTGGGATCCTCTAGAACCCAGTTACTTCTGATAGGACAGGTCTTAACCAACAAACTGAAAGAGGGTAATACCTAGACCCCATGCTGGCCTAAACTCTAAGGGCTTGTCTTGTGTGACTTGTGTGCCTTATCATGTTTGCCTTTGTGAATATTTGTGGTGTGCTTTATTATAACATCATGCCATCATGAACATTGCATGCATCCTGCATAAGGACTGACCATTTCAAAGACAAGAGGGTTTCACCTTTGCTCTGTTTTGTAGGACATCATGATGCCTATGCGAAGGAATACTATCCGGTTCAACTTTGTTCACCCACCTAAGTTGCTTGAAGAGTTGGTTAGCAGAATTCCAAATACTACTTCCTTCATCCAGAGGCATGGTTCTCTTCTCAGTCTAGTCACGGCAAAGTGGGACCAACAACTGATGAGTGTCCTGACCCAGTTTTATGACCCTCTGTACCAGTGCTTTACCTTTCAAGACTTCCAGCTGGTCCCTACCCTGGAAGAGTTCTCTGATTTTCTTGGTATCCCTATCTTGGATCAGACTCCCTACACTAGTTGGGAAAAGACTCTTAGGCTTGAGGAGGTTGCTGCAGCTCTTCCCTTGACCCACCAAGAAGTAATGGACAACTGGGTGACTAGAAGCGGAGTTAAGGGTTTCTTGGCCAAGTTTCTGATTGGTAAAGCTAACAGTTTCTGGAATGACTTGGACTTTAGGGCATATGAAGACATCCTGGCTCTCTTAATCTATGGTCTAGTCTTGTTTCCTAATCCTGATAACTTCATTAACGTCACTGCCATAAGGATCTTCATGTCTCGGAACCCTGTGCCCACTCTCTTGGGTGATATCCTGTAACAACTTTATGCTCGTACTGCCCGAAGACGAGGAACTCTGTGGTGTTGTATTCCTTTGTTGGTGAGGTGTTTTATTTCGCACCTCCCTAAGTTCGTGCTGAAGAACAAAGAAGGAAGAGGTTGGGCTCATAGGTTAATGTCTCTCACTGATAAGGACATAATTTGGACTCTCAGAGGTTTGGATGAGGTAGCTGTTATTGATCGTTGTGGAGAATATCCTAATGTTCCTTTGATTGGTACCCAAGGAGGAATCTCTTATAATCCATGTCTAGCTCTCCGTCAGTTTGGGAGAGCCAGAAGAGTAGGGCCTGATGAGATGTTGGTGCCTCACATCAGTTTTGAGTTTCAGGTGGATAGTGACGAGCTGCGTCGTAGGTTCATCAAGGCTTGGAACAGAATTCACAAAGCTGACCCACAAGAGTTGGGACCAAAGACTTCTCTACCTATGGAAGCCTACTCCAAATGGGTCCGCATCCGTGCTCAGAAGCTAGGTATGCCATATGAAGCTGTCAGACCCATCATTCTTGAGTATCCTAATAAAGATGGGGTTCCCCCAACTGTTCTCCCTCCTCAGATACCTACTGATTATGAGACATTAAAGAGGTCTTGGGCGCAACTGCGAGAGGAACGAGATTCTTATCGGGAAAAGTTCAACGAACAGGAATTGAAGATCCAGAAGCTGACAAAGCAGTTGGAGAATGAGCGAGCTCTGAATGACTACATCCGTACTGAGAAGAGGAGACCCTGGGATCAATGATGAGCTTTGGATGTTCTTTTACAGTTTTTATTCCCCTTTTCAGTTTTTCCATTTTATGTAACGCCTAAGGGCAACCTGTTGAACAATTTAAATTTCAAAGTTGAATCTAATGAAGTGTGTTCCTTTTTGTTTACAAAGTTGATTCCTGATTGTCTTTGAAAACATAAATCATACGCATTCCATTCATCATGTGCATAACAGGTACTCTTCTTTTCAGGTTGCTTACTGTTCTTCGCTGTTTATTTCAGCATCATGAACCCTGAATCATCTACCGAGCAGTCTATCAAGGCCCTTCAGGCTCAGAACGCACAATTTCAAGAGCTGATCATGGGTTTGGCCCAAGGTCAAGAGGAGCTGAAGGCTCTGCTGGTCAAGAAGAAGAAGAAGAGAACTATTCTATTCAACACGGGCCGGAGGTTTGGTAACACATTGCAGAATGAGGAAGCTGGTTCTTCTGTAGGCAAAGGCAGTCCCCAGGGGGGAAGGGCTCCAAGTCCGATGGTCTCTGACAACGAGACTGATTTTAATGAGGAGCAGTATCCTCCAGCTGAAGACAGATACAAGCAGTTGGAAGACCGTCTGAATGCCATGGAAATTCAACAAGTGCCTGGTTTGGATTTTGGAGACTTGGGTTTATCTTCTGGTGTGATCATCCCGCACAAGTTTAAAGCACCATCTTTCACAAAGTATGACGGGGCGTCCTGCCCTAAGTTACATCTCAGATCTTATGTGCGGAAGATTCAACCATACACTGTGGACAAGAACTTGTGGATCCAATTCTTCTAGGAGAGTCTTTCAGGGACTCATCTCGAATGGTTCTATCAGCTGGATGGAACCAAGGTTCGTAACTGGGAGGAGTTGGCTACTGCTTTTTACAAGCAGTATCAATATAATGCCGACCTCGCTCCTACACGTACCCAACTCCACGGTATGTCGCTAGGATCGGGAGAAGGTTTTAAAGAGTATGCGCAGAAGTGGAGGGATCTGGCTGGCAGGGTGCAGCCACCATTAATTGACCGTGAATTGGTAGATATGTTCTTGGGGACCCTATCCGGGCCATTCTTTAATCATCTCATTGGCAATTCATCTGCAGGATTCACAGATCTTATTCTGACTGGGGAAAGGATAGAGGCTGGTATGAAATCAGGAAAGATTCAGAAAGGTGCGTCCTCAAGCTCTGAGAAGAAACCTTTTAAGAAGGAGGACAGTGCTGTGTATGGGCCTAGGAGGCAAGACAAACCAGAACGCCGCCAAACTGTTAACGCAGTGGTTATTGCTAAGCCTGCTGCCGCTCCCCGGCAACCTAATCAACCAAGGGGTGAGAGACCCAGAAGAGAATTCACTCGGCTGAGTATGACCTTGTCACAAATCTTGCCGCAATTGCTATCGACCAACTTGGTGACCGTCAGAGAGGCTCCGAAGGTTGTGAACACTGCATCTCCTAAATATAATCCAAATGCCCGCTGTGCTTATCACTCCGATAGCCCAGGGCATTCTACTGGTGATTGCTGGGCCCTAAGGAATAAGGTTCAAGACCTTATTGATGCGAAGGAGGTATAGTTTGAGGCACCTGAGAAGCCCAATGTGGTGACAGCTCCCCTACCTGACCATGGAGTGAATGCTATCAGGGATGGTGACAAAGTGGAAGAATCAGAGTTTGACAGTTGGATCTACCCGACGGCCGACAGTGGACCTAGCAATTGGACTGCAAAAGAAAACATACCTGTTACTTTTGTTTCGCAGTACTGAATTCCTTTGTTTTTGTTATTTGTAATAAATAATGAATTAAAACTTTATGGCCCGGTGTCTTACCCGGGGCACCGTGGCTTCATTTGTGAGGGCTTATAACTGTCATTTCCATATATCATGAATAAAGATATTGGACGTTTTTCGCATTTCAAATCTTGTGCTCCTTTCTTTCTTTCTTTCTTTCTTTATATTGCAAAACAACTATATTTACACACACTCACCTATACAGGTTTCAATCCACTCTGGATCTCACTGGTAACGACTCTGCTACTGCCAGTTATGACGTCGAAAATCCGATCAACTTAGCCGAAGACGAAGGTGAAGATGATTGCGAAGTGCCTGGTGAGCTTGCAAGACTGTTACTCCAGGAAGAGAGGGCAATTCAACCACATGAAGAGCCAGTGGAAATGATAAATCTGGGTACTGAGACAGATAGAAAGGAGGTTAAGATTGGTGCTAATCTGGAGCTCAGCATAAAACAACGGTTGATTCAAATGTTGCATGATTATGTGGAGATCTTTGCCTGGTCCTACGAAGACATGCCTGGGTTGGATACCGACATTGTGGTCCATCATTTGCCTACCAAGGAAGACTGCCCTCCGGTTAAGCAAAAGGTCCGCCGTATGCGTCCAGAGATGTCTGAGAAGATCAAAGCTGAGATTATGAAACAATTCGATGCCGGTTTTCTTGCAGTGACTTCTTACCCTCAGTGGGTTGCCAACGTGGTTCCGGTGCCGAAGAAGGATGGTAAGGTCAGAATGTGTGTTGACTACAGGGATCTGAACAGGGCCAGCCCCAAGGATGACTTCCCCCTACCTCACATTGACGTTCTGGTTGACAATACTGCTCAGCACAAGGTGTTCTCCTTCATGGATGGGTTTTCGGGTTACAATCAGATCAAGATGGCTCCGGAAGACATGGAGAAGACTACCTTTGTTACTCAGTGGGGCACCTTCTGCTACAAGGTCATGCCTTTTGGACTGAAAAATGCTGGGGCAACCTACCAACGTGCCATGGTTGCTTTATTTCATGACATGATCCATCATGAGATTGAAGTGTATGTCGACGACATGATTGCAAGGTCCCAAACTGAGGAGGAACACCTTGATCATTTGTAGAAGTTGTTTGACCGTCTGAAGTTGTACAAATTGAGGTTGAACCCGAACAAGTGCACCTTCGGGGTAAGATCTGGAAAGTTGCTGGGCTTCGTCGTAAGTGACAAGGGTATTCAAGCGGACCCTGCCAAGGTTAAATCCATTCAAGAGATGCCAGTTCCCAAGACAGAGAAAGAAGTCAGAGGCTTTCTAGGACGTCTGAATTACATTGCCCGATTCATCTCACACCTAACTGCTACCTGTGAGCCAATCTTCAAGCTGCTGAAGAAAGATCAGGTAGTACGTTGGAACGATGAATGTCAGGCCGCTTTTGACAGAATCAAAGAGTATCTCCAAGAACCACCCATCCTTATGCCACCGGTTGAAGGGAGACCTCTGATACTATACCTGACAGTACTCGACAACTCAATGGGGTGTGTGCTGGGGCAGCATGACGAGTCTGGCCGAAAAGAGCACGCCATTTATTACCTTAGCAAAAAGTTTACCGACTGTGAGACCCGATACTCACTGCTCGAGAAAACTTGCTGCGCTTTGGTATGGGCTGCTCGCCGGCTGAGACAGTATATGCTGACTCACACTACTCTGTTGATTTCAAAGATGGATCCAATAAAGTACATATTCGAAAAGCCTGCTCTGTCTGGAAGAATAGCAAGATGGCAGATGATCTTGACGGAATACGACATCCAGTATACGACTCAGAAAGCTATCAAAGGAAGTGTATTGGTAGACCACTTGGCACATCAGGCAGTAGACGACTATCAGTCAATGAACTTCGAGTTTCCCGACGAGAGCATCATGATAGTGACTGATTGTGAAGTACCTGGACCGGATGAAGGACCTGAGGAAGGATCCCGATGGTCTATGCACTTTGACGGAGCCTCCAACGCTTTGGGTAACGGTATCGGCGCTGTAATCATATCCCCTCAAGGCACTCATACTCCACTTACTGCCCAACTATGTTTCAACTGCACCAACAACATGGCGGAGTATGAGGCATGCATAATGGGTCTTCAAGCTGCGATCGACTTAAGGATCAAGTTTCTGAGTGTCTTCGGAGATTTCGCTCTCGTGATCAATCAGATCAGAGGCGAGTGGGATACGAAACATCCGAATCTTATTCCTTACAAAGAATGTGTGTTGACATTGATCCCCCATTTCACAGAGATAACTTTTGAACATTTCCCAAGAGAGGAGAATCAGCTGGCGGACGCGTTAGCTACGATGTCTTCTATGTTCAAGGTCAAATGGGACAATGAGGCTCCCCGGGTCATTATCTGGAAACTGGATGAATCGGCATACTGTTGTGATCTTGAGGCTGAGGTAGTGACTGAGAAACCTTGGTACCATGAAGTGAAGAGATACTTGGAAGCTCAAGAATACCCTGAAGGTGCATCTGTCAATGACAAGAAGTTTCTGAGAAGGTTCGCAGCAAAGTTCTTCCTCAGCAACGACATTCTGTACAAACGAAACCATGATTCGACCTTACTGCGTTGTGTGGATAAGACTGAAGCAGAAAGGATCATGGCAGAGCTACATGAGGGTACCTTCGGAACACATTCCAGTGGACATACCATGGCGAAGAAGATCCTTCGGGCATGATATTGCTGGTCCACAATGGAAGCTGACTGTTACCAACATTCTCGGACATGTCATAAATGCCAGATTTATGCCGATAAAGTGCATGTTCCTCCAGTTCCTCTGAATGTCTTGACTACACCTTGGCCGTTTGCAATGTGGGGCATAGATATGATCGGCGAGATTAAACCTACGGCATCCAACGGGCATCGCTTCATCCTGGTGGAGATTGATTACTTTAATAGATGGTTGAAGCAGCTTCTTACGCCACTGTAACCAAGAATGTCGTGGCACAGTTCATTCGGCATAACCTGATCTGTCGATACGGCGTCCCGGAAAGGATCATTACAGACAACGATACCAATCTCAATAACAAGATGATCACTGAGCTCTGCGAGCAGTTAAAGATACAGCACCACAACTCTTCTCCTTACCGGCCGAAGATGAATGGGGCTGTAGAAGCAGCGAATAAGAATATCAAGAAGATTGTGCAGAAGATGACGGTGACCTACAAAGATTGGCACGAGATGTTACCGTTTGCTCTTCATGGGTACCGTACCTCAGCAAGGAGGTCAACCGGGGCAACTCCCTTCTCCTTGGTCTATGGCATGGAAGAAGTCTTACCGATTGAAGTGCAGATACCCTCTCTCCGGATAATGAAGGATGCAGATCTGAGCGAAGATGATTGGATCCAGACACGACTTGATCAGTTAAACCTAATTGACGAAAAGAGACTCACTGCTATTTGTCATGGTCAAACGTATCAAAAGCGGATGATCAGGGCATTTAACAAAAAGGTCAGACCACAAGAATATCAAGTTGGGGATCTGGTAATCAAATGCATCATCCTTCCTCAGAGTGATCCAAGGGGCAAATGGACCCCTACGTACGAAGGGCCATTTGTGGTTAAACATGTGTTCTCAGGAGGAGCCATGATTCTAACCACCATGGATGGTGACGACCTTCCTCACCCCGCCAATGCAGACATGGTAAAAAGATACTACGCATGATAAAAGACCCGCTAGGTTGACATACCTAGGCAAAAATTAGGGCTTCCCGGCGAACCAAAAGGGTTCGGGAAAAATGAGGGATGAAATGAAAAAATCTGTACACCCGGCAAGTCGAAAACCTGAAAAGGCGGCTTGGGCAAAAATGGGTATCCCGGTGGACCGAAAACCCGAAAGGGCGGTCCAGGAAAAAGTTAGGGATAAAGCGTAATACTATGTCTCATTGGATCACCTTGCATCCAGAATCCGGTATCAACATCAAGTTCAAACGGCATCGATCAATCAGCTTCGTCGTCAACTGAGCAACAAAGTGATGAGACGCTCGAAGATATAAAGGCGATAACAGAGTTGAAACCCAGTGGGATTATTCTTTTTCACATAGCTGTTTTGTTTTCCCTTTTTACAAATTGTATAAATTCTTTTGTTCGGAGGAATTCTCTTACTAGGACGTCAGCCTCTTGTACATAAACGCCTATTTACAGGCAAATTCAAAAATCAATATAAATTCACTTTTCAACTAAAACTGCCAATTGTTTTTCCTTTTCTATTTTGTTTTGAGAAGAACGTCCAAGGTTCAATTAGTGATATATGCATTTGACACTAATTGCTAACTCATAAATATTTGCATACGAGACAAAGGACTAATTACAGATAACATTAGAAACAGGGGCAATAATGAGTTGTCTAAGCGATCTAATTGCTCTGTCCACCAAGGTACCAAGGTAAATTCAGCTGAAGAACATAACTAATATATCTTAACTCCCCAGAGAGTGAGCCAGCAAGTCAACGGTATTCTCCCCAAGCAGAATTATACTGTCAACCTCAAGGAAGTTGGGTATCCCCAGCAGAGCTCAACATTCCTCAGTGCAATATACATACATTCTTAACAAGCATCCCCGGAAATCTGGATCTAAGATTGTTCCCCGGCGGTATACAGAC
Source organism: Vicia faba (assembly GCA_948472305.1). NCBI lineage: Eukaryota > Viridiplantae > Streptophyta > Magnoliopsida > Fabales > Fabaceae > Vicia > Vicia faba. The sequence goes on along the minus strand of OX451739.1, from coordinate 1,254,611,405 downwards.
ATTCAGTGGAGCCACTTCCAATATGTCTCAAAATTTTCCCCAGGACAGTCCAATCCAGAAGTTCCCCAGGAAAGTGGAATCCATCTCCCAGCAGGTCTTAAAGCTTATCCCCAGTAGATTCTGGAAGCTTCCCCCCTGCAGAGCACGAACGCGTCTCCCGACTTTATTCAAAGGTTATTTCCCCACTAGGATATAACTGGGTTATCCTCAGCCAAAAGCCACGGAAAGATCGTCCTCGGCGAAGTCTTCCTATCCCCAGCGAAGTTATCATCAAACATCTCAACAGAGTACCTCTCTTCCCACAGAGTATTATTCCCCAGCAAGATCGCTAGAGTAATTTCTCCCTGCAGAGTAACCTATTCGCCAAGTTTATCCCCCAACGGAGTCATCTTCTCCTGCCGGTATTCTTGCAACCTGTTTACCTTGGGTTTTGGTAAACAACCGCTGATCCTCCAAATGGTTACTTATTTGGTTACTCGCAGGATCGATCAGATTGATCCTATGGACATAGGTTGATTTTGAAGTTTAATTAAGTTGGATAAGGCTTTAAATAAAAGGTTTCAAGTAAATTGCATAAAGGAAAGACTTGGTAAAATAAACAAGGCTTTAAAGTAAAGGTTCGACAGGAATTTAAAGGAGAAAAGCAAGTAAAATGCTGGGAAAGTAAATGACTTTAATTGATAAAATTGGTGTTTCACACATACATTTCTCAACAATTCTTTCTCACACGCTGGGTACTCGAATCTAAATGAGTGACTATGTATAGCATTGTGAACACACGCGAGAAACTACATGTCTACTCCTATTTATACAAAAACATTCCAAGTAACCGTCGGGCAGTTACACTGCTTCGAGATCAATCCACTTGGCACGTTCTCCATGCTTGACGCTCCAGATCCTTGCACGTTTGCACGTAGTAACTGCTGGAAACCGTTCTCCCTCCAAAAAGCTTGAATTTCAAACTGCTCCACTCTGGACCATCGAACACGTTCGTCAAGAGACATCTTCGACGAGAAGCTCCTTCGACGTCGAAGTCAATCAGCCTTCTTCCTTGGAAGAAATCTTCTAAGTACTTTTACCATCTTTCGACGGTTACTTCGACAGACTTAGCCAGTCGAAAGCATCTTTCAGCTTTTAATGGCTGACATCAATCAAAACAAAGGTGTCGAATTTAGGAGCCAACAAATTGCCCCCCAAGAATGCCTTATTTCGACTCTGAAAGAAAAAGGCATTCTTTGAAAACGCCATTCGACACCTGTCTTTCCACGCTTAGTCACAAGTTAACTTGTGCACTTTTTGTTGCTTTTTACCAACTATTGGCAATCCCAAGAAAACCATCATTGATTTGATCCTAGGACGTCACTTTCAGTACGGCGTGCAGTGCCAAACGTCATTTCAGAATTTGTCATTATGACAAATCCCAAAAACGAGGACGCACGCTGCGTCTCTCCACTTCTGCAGAAACGGCCAAAGCAACAAGGGGCTGCCACGCGTCCCACTAATTCCTGCAGCATTAAATGGCATTTAATGTCCTCGTTATTGGGGATTTTTCCCACTACTATAAATAGCAGTGAATATCCCATTGTGGGACTTTTTACGCCAACTAGCCTTTAAACTTCCTTGTTTTCGTACAAGCTTGCTTTCTTTGCAGAAAACTCTTCCTCTTTCACTTCATCTTCATCCTCAACAATGGCCTCTGCTTCTACTGCTCCCAGTGCTAACACACCAACTGGACATGTTAAACCTAAGGTCTTCGTTACTGCCCCAGTAGTAAACTCTACAGGCAAACGAAGGGTTCCTGAACCTTCTGACATTTCCGTTCGCGATGCTTACTCGCGCCACTTGATGATCCCGGTTGGATACTCCAACCAGATTTTTGCAATGTCTGGCCCTATGAATCCAAGCATCTCTGAAGCTCTGAAGATCAAGAGCTATTTCCCAATAGTCGAGAAACTCAAGCCAGTAGCATGCGCCAAGAAAGACGTAGAAGACAATGAAGACCCTACACGCGAAAAAATCGACCTCCGCTTCTTCAACAGAAGTGTTAGGGTCTTCAGGTCTTGCCCTAATCTGACCTCCGATTATGTTGCTTGGCTAACAAAGTTGGAGAAGCATCAAACCCCAATCTGGAAGGATATGGGAATCTTCGACCTGGTGATGCTGTCGAAGACAGGCTTAAACTACTCCCCGGAGATGCTTATAGCTTCGCTGTTGTTCTGGGACTACTCCCATTTTACTTTTCATCTTCCATGTGGGATGCTAACCCCCACACTCTTCGACGTAGCAGCTATTACTGGCCTTCGACCAACCGGTGATTACTTCGATCCGGAGGAGATGTCGGAGGACCAAATTGGCTTCTCTGAGACCAAGCCAACATACACCACTTTCATCAACCATTATCACGACAGGTCGACAGATACGGTGTCGGATGTCGAACACATAGCGTTTCTAGCCTTATGGCTAACTCGCTTTGTGTTTTGCTCGAAGTCTCTACAAGTGACCAAAAAGATGGTCACTCTTGCTACCCAACTGCATCACCGCCAAAACATCTGTTTGGCAGAACTAATTCTGGCTAGCCTCTATGACTCGATCAGCAATGGGGCCACTCTTCTGAAACATGTCGAGGACAGGGCCAGTTTGCTACTCGCTGGGCCTTTTTGGCTACTTCAACTGTGGCTCAACGCCACTTTCGAATCTTTCTTGCCCAAGAAGGTTCAGATAAATGAACAGGCGCCAGCAATAGCAAACAGGCGCGTCGAAGGCATCAGGCTGGCTCTGCTGACACCTGTGGAAGATGGGCTGGAGTTTCAACAAACCTTCACTAACTTCGTTCTCATGTTCGCTCGAAGGAAGGAATTTGTTTCAACTATGGCTCCATTTGCTCAACGGAGAGTGGGGCCAGCATGGTTCACAAGGCCACACCCAAAGGAGTCGAGTGGTCCCAATGTTGATGAACACACAATACTGTGGGAGGCGTTCCTTACACCGAGGATCATGCCCCTTCGATTTAAGAGTTCTAAGACTCATTTGAGTCTGCTTGCCTATCAACCAAATCTGGTATCTCGCCAGTTTGGTATTATCCAAACCCTGCCTTCTCCGATTTTTCAAAGAGAGAAGTCAATGTTGTACTTCTGCAACGATTATACAGAAGAAGCTGCCATCAAGCATATCGGAAGATATGCTGGTCGAACAATCCTCTCGTTGTTTGACTACCAGCTTAATTTCCTTTGCTCACCATCCTTCGAGGAGTGGTGGAGAAGCTATTATGCTGAGTACTTCTTCGACGAGAAGGACTTCATGGCAGAGTTGCAGAAGTCTTTTGTCCTCGTGTTGGACAAAGTAAAGAAATGTAAGTTCATGCTCTCACATTACTTTTTGTCTTTCTCTTCGACTGCTAGCCTGTTAAATTTTTCCTTTGCTTTCAGTTGTTCGAAAGCCTCTAGCCAAGAAGGCTACAGAAGGCCCACAAGGAGGAGGCCCTTCAGCAAAACCTCCACCGCCGGCGAAGACTACAGCGCCGGCGAAGACCATAAGCAACCAACAGGGGGAAGGCTCTTCGAGGAAGCCTCCTGGCTTTCGATTTTTGATTTTCGATGCAATTATTCAATCGAATTCCTGTTGGTTTTCTAGGCACCTTCGCCCAAGAAGCGGGCAGCACTGGTGGTTGAGTCTGGAAGTGATGACGAAAGTGACTCCCCTCCTGCCCCCTTGAAGAGGCGAAAGTTGACGAAGGATGCTTCTGTTCCTGCTCCTGCTCCTGAAGGTCGAACCGTCAGAATAAAGGTTGCTGTGAGAAAGCCTAGGCCACCTCCAGTGATCATCGAGGAGCCAACTGAGGAGGAACTGAATGTTCTTCTTAACAAACCTGTCGAGAGTGACAATTCCAGCCCTGGGGCTGAAGTTAATCCACAGGTAATCTATTGGACCCTTTTTTATAACTTAGGCATAGATACCCGTATTCGATTGTGTCTCTTTCGACATCTGAAGATTTGTCTTCTTTCCCTTTTCAGGACACTACTGAAAGTTCTCCACCAAGGACTTCAGAAACCCTGGAATCTGCTGACCTTAGCAGGCCTCAGGAAAAAGACTTGGGCAATGACGAAGCCCACACTGAGAATGAGGCCAATGCTGAAACAGTGGAGAAAACAACAGAGGAACCTATGGTGGAGGAACAACAGCCAGTGGAGGAACAACAACCAGTAACGGTTCAGGTGGTGGACCTGTCAGAAGAGAATCAAGAAGAGAGGGACCAAGGCAATGATGTCGAAGAAAATCAAAATGATGCCGACGAAGAGAACCAAGGTGGTACCGGCGAAGGACACCAGGGTGACGCTAGCGAAGAGCCACAAAATGATGCTGGCGAAGGACCCCAGGGTGATGCTAACGAAGAACCACAAGTCGATGCTGGTACTGCCTCAGTCAGAGTCGAAGAGCAACCAGTCGAGGCACTTAGCATTCAAGAACCTCAAACCCAAGATAATACTATTGCAAGGGTTACCTCTTCGAAGCACAGGTCAAAAGAGGACTTGGAACTCTTGAAACAGACTGATCCTGTCAGCTACCTCAATGCAATCATCGAGAGTAAGAGTTCGTCTGACACTAGTCAGGAAATTCCTACCCTGTCGGGGAAGTCTACTGAAACTTCTCCTCTTGATGATGCATTGGCGAAGGTTAAGGCCCAGTTCTTCAAGAGGGACTTGATGAAGACTTTAGAGGGGGACCCCACTGCTCCATCATGCTTAAAAGAGGTCTTGAATGCTGTCGACTTTGAAGCTGTAGCCCCAGAAATCTCAGACTTGATCATGGAGTTACACTCTATGATTGATCAGGTCTCAGCGGATTACAGGCGCCAAAGAGGTTTTAACAGTCAGCTTGAGGTGTTGTATGGCAGAAGCTCCTCTGCGTGGACTGCTGTCTCAGATTCGACTTCTCGAATTGCTGAGTTGTCGAAACAGAAAGCGTCTGCACAGGAAAGAGTCGATGCCATTGAGCGAGAGAATGTTTCCTTCCGGGCACAAATTGCAGAAATTGAGGCGAAGATAAACGCCAACACTGTACTCAAGGAGGAAATTCTTTCGACCATTTCAGACACTGAAAGCCAGACTGAGATCAAACAAGGCCTGGAATTCGCTGAGAGGGCCCAAAGCCTCGACGCTCAAATTGCCAAACTAGTGCAGGAAAACTCCTGGTGCAAGAAGAGGTTGGAGCTGCAGCATGCCAAGTATCTTCGACTCAGGAACTCTCTTACCTTTTGATTGATTCTCTTTTGTAACCATCTTCTGTAATCGTTATTCGACAACAATTGCCATCTTAGCTGAAATTAATAAAAATTTCCATTTTGGCATTTTTATGGTTAATTTAGACTTCTTTTTTTATTATTTTATTTTTATCTCTTGAAGTATAGGTTTGTATTTTTTCAAATATTTACCATTTACTCTCAAGAGCCTTTTATCTCCACTTAATTCTTCGACCTCATAGGCTCCACCAGAAAAAGTTTGGATAACTCTGAAAGGTCCTTCCCATTTGGGTGACCATTTCCCCATGCTTCGATCTCTTCGATCCATGGGAAGAATTACCTTCCAAACTAAATCTTCAGGCAAAAATACCTTAGGTTTTACCTTTCTATTATAAGAGTCTTCTACTCTTTTCTTCTGAAGTCTGAGTAAGTCGAGAGCGTGTAATCTCTCTTCGTCTAAATCCACCAGTTCATCTAACATCATGCTCCAATAAACTTCAGAAGGAATATCATAATGCCTCTGAACCCTTGCAGATTGAAGACAAATTTCTGCTGGCAACACTGCATCATGGCCAAAAGTTAGCCTATATGGTGTTGTACCAGTGGCTTCTTTTGGGGACGTTCGACGAGCCCATAAAATCTGGTCTAACGTCTTATGCCAATTCTTTGGTTTCTTCCCAACATGTTTCTTTATCAAGCCAATCACCACTTTGTTAGCTGCTTCGACTTGACCGTTCGCCTGTGCATAATAAGGCGTGGATGTTAGGAGTTTGAAACCTGTTTCCTGAGCAAATTCCTGCATCTTTCGACCAGTGAAAACTGACCCTTGATCAGTTGTTATTGTCTCAGGGATTCCATACCTAAATATAATGTTCTTTTGAATAAATTCAATGACATTTTCTTGGTCTACATTGACTAAAGGAACAACTTCGATCCACTTAGTAAAATAATCAATGCCTACCAATATGTATTTCTGACTCTTTGATGATGCTGGTCGAATCTCTCCGATGAGGTCCAACGCCCATCCTCTAAAGGGCCAAGGCTTCACTATCGAGTGAAGTTCGCTTGCTGGTACATGTTGGATGCCTGTATGAACTTGACATTCTTGGCAACCTTTGGCGAACTCAACACAATCTTTCAGCATAGTGGGCCAATATAGTCCTTGTCGAAATAACAACCATTTCATCTTATGGCCTGCTTGGTGAGCCCCACATGCCCCAGCATGCGTAGTCGAAAAGGCTATGTATGCTTCAGTTTCACTTAAACATTTCAGCAACACCCCTTCAGGCGTCTTCTTGTATAACTCATTTCCCATGAGTACATAACTCAACGCCCTGTATTTTGTTTTTCGTTCTGTCGAAGCTCCTGGATTTTGAAGATAGTCCACAATGGGTTTCCTCCAATCTTGCTCTGACAAATTATCAATGAACGAAATCTCGAAGTTTGAGTGATCAGCATATCCTAGCCTCGTCGATTCCAAGTCTGATGGTGATAGACAAGTTGCTTTTATCTTTTCTCGAACTTCGATTGCTCTTTGTAATCTCGTTTTTGAAATCTTATACCCAGATGCAATCTGTGCCAAGTCATTGGCTATTTGATTTTCTACTCTGGGTATGTGTCGAATATTGACACTTTCAAATTGTTTCAATAAACGATTTGCTATCACAAAGTACATAATGAGATTCTCCCTTATGCATTTATATTCCTTTGTGACTTGCTTAATGACTAACTCTGAGTCTCCCATTATTTCGACTCGAGTTGCCCCCAATTCCAACAATATCTCAAGGCCAGTAATTAGAGCTTCATACTCAGCCTCATTGTTCGAACAAGGACCTTCTATTTGGTACTTGAATGTTGTTGGAATTTTATCTGGAGAAATAATCAAGACTCCTACTCCTGTTCCATTCTTATGGCTGGAACCATCGAAGTAGAATTTCCAAGGTTCTATCTCCACATAGTTAATATCCTCGACTTGAATTGAGTGGTCGACTATGAAATCTGCAACCACTTGTCCTTTTACTGCCTTAAGAGGCATAAAGGTCAAGGAGTATTCAGTTAATGCTAATGCCCACTTGCCAACTCGACTATGCAAGATAGGTTTCGACAACATATATTTGAAAACATCAAAATGAGACGAAACATAAACATCAACTGGTTTTATATATTGCTTGAGTTTTGTACAAGAGAAATACAGACATAGACACAATTTTTCAACTTCGCTATATCTAGTTTCTGCATCAATCAAAACTCGACTGAGATAATAAATGGGTCTTTCGACTCCATTCTCATCCTCTTGGGCTAACATACTTCCCAGAGTTTTGTCAGATGCAGCTATGTACAATCTCATACTCCTATTACTACAAGGAGGCACCAAAATAGGTGGCTTAGTGAGGTATCCTTTGATTTTGTCGAAGGCTTCTTGTTGCTCCTGCCCCCATTCGAACCCCTCTTTATTCAGTCGAAGTAAGGGTGAAAAGGCCTGAGCTTTCCCACTTAGATTAGATATAAACCTCCTTAAGAAATTTATCTTGCCTAAGAGAGATTGCAATTCCTTCTTATTCGATGGCGCTTTCGCTTCCAGAATTGCCTTCGTCTTGTTCTGGTTGATTTCGATTCCTTTTTTGTGGACAACGAAGCCCAAGAAATCTCCAGCTTTCACACAGAACGCACACTTCAAAGGATTCATCTTCAGACCATGTTCTCTCATTCTTTCGAATGATTGTCGAAGGTGGTCAATATGGTTCTTCCTGGAAACAGATTTTATAACAATATCGTCAATATAAACTTGCATAAAAGTGTTAATAAAATCATGGAAGATAGTATTCATTGCTCGCTGGTACGTTGCCCCAGCGTTTTTTAGGCCAAAAGGCATCACTACCCATTCGTAAGTGCCTAAGGCCCCAGGGCATCGAAAAGCTGTTTTCGACACATCCTCTTCAGCAATGAATATTTGATTATATCCTGAATAACCATCGAGCATACTCAGGTATTCATAGCCAGCGGCAGAATCGACTAGCATTTCCGCCACAGGCATAGGATATTCATCTTTGGGGGTGGCAGCATTTAAATCTCTGAAATCTATGCACACCCTTAACGTGCCATTTTTCTTAATTACTGGCACAATATTTGCAATCCATTCGACATACCTTGTAACACGGATGAACTTGCATTTCAGAAGTCTTTCGACCTCCGTTTTGATCTTCGACAGTATCTCAGGAGCGAAGCGCCTTGGATTTTGCTTGATTGGCTTCTTCCCAGGTTTGATTGGCAACTGAAGTTCTACCAATCCTCTGTCGAGACCAGGCATTTCGTCATAATCCCATGCAAAACAGTCTTTAAACTCTTTCAGCAATTGGATTACTTCCAACCTAAGTTCTGGATCGATTTTGGCGCTGATGTAAGTTGGCCTTTTCTCTGATCCTTCGCCTAAGTTGATTTCTTCTAAAGGGTCTTGTGCTAACATCTTAATGTTGTTCGCCAAGGGATCCTTTTCGAAGCCCAAAGGCTCATCGTCATATATGGCGTCGAGCCTCTGTTCCTGCATTTCTTCTGGCATGATATCAGGAGGTTTTGGATCGAAATCCTTTCCTGGGCCAACAGCAGATAATTGTTGATCATTGGCCTGTTTGGCCATGTACTTTACTTCGGCTTCGAGAGCCGTTATCATCTTGGTTTCGGCTACATAAGCCGAAATTCGCTTCAAAGATTGTGACTCAGTCATTATCACTGAATTCACTTCCCCAACCAGTTGGTTGGATATCAGTTAACCCACTGAAGTCTATGTGGGACAAGTCTTCTCTGTCCCATTGGAAACCATGCTCAGGATGCAGGTATAGGGAACAAAAAGTGTTTGGCGCTGGCGCCATGTCGAAGTCAGGAGTTGGACATGGCCCTATATGAGCCAAGTTTTTGTCGAAATCTGTTACACCCAAGTGATTCACTTCGCTAAGGTAGTAACTTTGATCCGCCTCTATGTTTTCGACCATCCCATCTGGACGCCATAGCAGCAGTCTTTGGTGCATCGATGAAGGCACAGCGCCCACACCATGAATCCACTCACGGCCTAACAAAAGGTTGTAGTTAGGTTTGGCCGATATGACCATGAACATCGTTGGTCGAAGGATAGACCCAACTTTGATATCTAGCTGGATCACTCCCATGGTGGTCCCAATGCCGCCCTCATAGTTCGACAGGACCATATTGTGAGGTTTGATTTCCTCATCCCTTTTGCCAATCTTCCTTAGCATAGAATGAGGGATAATATTGATAGTTGCCCCACAGTCGACCAATATTTTATTCACAGTGGTTTCTTCGAGCTTAGCCCTTATGAACAAAGGCTTGAGGTGATTCTTCATCGCCTCTGTAGGTGGCTCGAAGAAGCCATTTTGTTCCTCTGTAGTGCCATTGTCCATGACAAAATAGCACACTGGCCTATGTTTGGCCATTTCTTGTTCCACCTCCCAGTCACTTGCTTCGACTTCTACCTGTCGATTGAATTCCCTGGGCAGCACTGAAACAATATTCACCATTATATCCAAAGTATCGTCGGACTCAGCATCGTCTTCGTCTTCGACTTCACTTTGGTTAGGCCAAACTAGCCTGTTGGTAACTGGTTCCCTCTCTAGAGGCTTCCTTTGTTTCCTTTGAGGAACATTCGAACTAGTTTCTGCCTTAGGTTCGTTGGCAGCCTCCCTTTCAGCTTTTCGTCTCCTTTGATATCTCCTCCACTGAGACCGAGACATAGGATTTTTACCCTTGTAGTTGTTGGACACTTGAGTAGCCTTAGGTGCAGCAACTTGAGGCTCTTTCTTTTGAGTCAAAGAGGAACCTCTTGGCACATCGAAAGAATGCCATTTCTCCTCACTTGGCCTTTTCCGGCCAGAGGTTTTGTACCAAGTGTCTACTGGTACATTTGTTGGAGGCCTAAAAGTCAATGGCCTCTTGTCTTGATTAGAACCCCTTCTGGGATCATGTCGAAGGTCAGCATTCTCCCTTCTCTTATTCGCTGCTCTCACGCCTTGAATGTGCTCAGCAGCTTTCTTATCAAAGATCGAACTGCATCTTGGACACAGCATCACCTCTGATTTCTTCTTCTGGCATCTTTGTAAAAAATCTGCCAAGTTTTCGTTTTCCCGTGGGAAAGCCGTCTTATTAGCCTGCTCTTGCCTTATGGCCTCTTCTGATGCTTTAGGGTCAGAAAGTTCAACCATGTTGATATTCATTGTATCTTTGGTAGCAAGAGTTAACTGCTTCATTTGTATTTCCAGATTCTCCGTCTGGCCTTGAACAGTGGCCAAGTGGGAACTGGGCTTTGATCCAGTTTTTTGTGCTTCAGCAGTCTTCGACTTCGGGTTCTCGACCGCTTTCTGGACAGCTTCAATTGTTTTCCTGGATAAATTTCCTGAAAAACTGCCAAAGATTGGCATGTTGATGTGGTCCTTTGAGACTTCGACCATGGTAATTCCTGGCTTCTTCGACTGGATCCTGGTTGCCTCTATCATGTTCACCTCGGAGGGTTCTGCATAGTGGGCTTCAGCCTTCAGTGGATTGGAGTCGACAGCCATGGGGGATTTGTCTGCAAACTTTAATCTCCCTTCCTCAATAGCGTCTTGCACAAGATTCCTGAAAAGAAAACATTGAGAAGTTTTATGGCCCAAAAAATTATGATATTTGCAAAAACCTCTCTTCTTTCTTTGATCAAGAGGAGGCACTTTCACCCCTGGGGGTACTATCATTTGGCCATCTTTAACTAGCAAGTCGAATATTTCATCACATTTTGTGATGTCAAAACTATAAGTCTTTTTTGGGAACCTATCGTTGGTCCTGTCTGGACCAATGGGATTTTTCCCATTTGAGGGGACTAACTGTTTACAAGAGTATGGTGGCCCTTGTTTTAGTTCTGCTAAATCGACTTCTCCTTCTTCGACAGCTAAAGTATCGTCGAAGGATTCTAGATCTTCGTCGTCCATCTCAACGTACGCTATTCTTTCTCTCTTGTGAGTTTTCGTTGCCTTAGCTTTTTCAGCTTTGAGGCGTTCGACCTGTCGAACTCTATCGGCCAGTTGGGCCATGTCTCTTAGGTACTGGGTGTCTAGCTTCTTCCTAATGGAATAATCTAAACCGCCTGCGGCTATTTCGACCAACTCATGTTCTGGCACTTGTGTAAAACATCTCGCCTTGAGCAACCTAAACCTATTCAGATATTCGTCTATAGGTTCAGTGAAACGTCTCTTCACACTGGCCAGTTCTTTCAGGCTTATCTTGGTTTACCCCATGTAAAACTGTTCATGGAACAATCTTTCCAACTGGGTCCAATGATGGATCGAATTGGGGGGAAGAGTTGTAAACCAAGTAAAAGCGTTCTTGGTCAAAGAACTTGGGAAGTACTTGATCCTCAGGTTTTCATTATTTGAAATGTCTCCTGCCTCGATCAAATACCTCGCCACATGTTCGACAGTAGATTCTGTCGTGTCCCCAGAGAACTTAGTAAATTTGGGGACTTTGCTTCTAGGAGGTAAGTCCGTTTGTAACACATATTCTGACAATGGAGATGTAAAGTTGGGCCTTCGAAAGCCCATGTTCATCCCATTCTGAGTCATGATCCTTTCAATCATGGTTGCCAGATTATTTTCCAAACCCATGTTTTGGTATTGGACATGCTGAACCACTTCGTCAGCATTTTGGTTTCTGTTAACTAACCTTACCTCTGGGGCTATTACCCTAGGTTCTTCGACAGGTTGTTCGACAGGCTGTTGAGCCTGGTTAATGGTGGTTTCTTCCTCTACAAATATCCCCTGATTTCCCCTTATTTGCGCCCTTTGGGGCTGTCGAGTAGGTGGGGGTACTCCAAAGAAGTCAGCCAAGCGCGTCATTTGCGCTGTAACTTGCTGATTCGATTGAGTAGTGTTTTGTATTAAAGGATTTAGCACTGTACTCAAAGTTTGTGCCAACATTTGCACCATATCATGGTTGCTTTCGTCCATTTGTTGCCTCAAGACGGCTGTCGAGGCATTTGTAAGGCCATGGGCTACCTGGGACGTTCCTCCTAAGAGTTGAGTCCTATTTCTATTCGCCATGCCTACTCCAGAGCCTTGGAGTGGCGAAGAGGCACTCACGAAAGGGTCTGAAAAAGTGGACGCAGCATTCGTTAGGCTTGCCACTTCAGAAGTTGGCATACCATAGAATGGAATAAATCCTGGGGGAACCACAGGCCTTGTGCCTATATTTCCCCTTGGTGGGGGAGTTCCCAAAGGTATTCTGGGGCCTGTTAACGAAGTTATTGGCCCCGTGGTTGTGACCGACACTGCTGGTGTCGAACCAACGTTTGTCGCTTCACTTACAGTCATATTAACCGTTGCTCCCACACTCGTTTGTGGGATTTCGTTATTGTTTGGCGGATTCGCCATCTCTTCCCTTCTTCTGGCAGTATTGTTATCGTTAGTGTATATTCTACCACTTCTCAATAACATACAACTCGAAAAGATGAGATTATTTTCAACAATCAACACACAGTCCCACCGGGTGTGCCAATTTGTTTACCTTGGGTTTTGGTAAACAACCGCTGATCCTCCAAATGGTTACTTATTTGGTTACTCGCAGGATCGATCAGATTGATCCTATGGACATAGGTTGATTTTGAAGTTTAATTAAGTTGGATAAGGCTTTAAATAAAAGGTTTCAAGTAAATTGCATAAAGGAAAGACTTGGTAAAATAAACAAGGCTTTAAAGTAAAGGTTCGACAGGAATTTAAAGGAGAAAAGCAAGTAAAATGCTGGGAAAGTAAATGACTTTAATTGATAAAATTGGTGTTTCACACATACATTTCTCAACAATTCTTTCTCACACGCTGGGTACTCGAATCTAAATGAGTGACTATGTATAGCATTGTGAACACACGCGAGAAACTACATGTCTACTCCTATTTATACAAAAACATTCCAAGTAACCGTCGGGCAGTTACACTGCTTCGAGATCAATCCACTTGGCACGTTCTCCATGCTTGATGCTCCAGATCCTTGCACGTTTGCACGTAGTAACTGCTGGAAACCGTTCTCCCTCCAAAAAGCTTGAATTTCAAACTGCTCCACTCTGGACCATCGAACACGTTCGTCAAGAGACATCTTCGACGAGAAGCTCCTTCGACGTCGAAGGCAATCAGCCTTCTTCCTTGGAAGAAATCTTCTAAGTACTTTTACCATCTTTCGACGGTTACTTCGACAGACTTAGCCAGTCGAAAGCATCTTTCAGCTTTTAATGGCTGACATCAATCAAAACAAAGGTGTCGAATTTAGGAGCCAACACAACCATCATCCCCAGCGGAAACAGTGAAGCTCTATTCCACATCAAGCCCAGGATTTAATCTCCCGGCATCCGTAAAGGATTCATGTTCCTAGACAAAAAACATACATTCATAAACATCGCATTTCCATACATTATAGCATGCATATACGCATCATGAACATATAATCTCATCATGCATGTCATACATCGCATACAACTAACGTTTTGTCTTTTCAGGACAAAAGTTAATACAAAGATGATTGCTATCAATAGTCGTGATTCCAGATCCGATTCCTGTATCTCGCCAGGGAGTATCTGTTGACGACTATATTCCAGACCCGATTCCTGTATCTTGCCAGGGTGTGTGTGAAGAGTTTGAGGATCCGATTCCTGTATCTTGCCAGGGTGTATCTGTTGACGACTAGCATTACCAGACCCAATTCCTGTATCTTGCCAGGGTGCGTCTGAAGAGTTTGAGGATCCGATTCCTGTATCTTGCCAGGGTGTATCTGTTGACGACTAACATTACCAGACCCGATTCCTGTATCTTGCCAGGGTGCGTCTGAAGAGTTTGAGGATCCGATTCCTGTATCTTGCCAGGGTGTATCTGTTGACGACTAGCATTACCAGACCCGATTCCTGTATCTTGCCAGGGTGCGTCTGAAGAGTTTGAGGATCTGATTCCTATATCTTGCCAGGGTGTATCTGTTGACGACTAACATTACCAGACCCGATTCCTGTATCTTGCCAGGGTGCGTCTGAAGAGTTTAAGGATCCGATTCCTGTATCTTGCTAGGGTGTATCTGTTGACGACTAGCATTACCAGACCCGATTCCTATATCTTGCCAGGGTGCGTCTGAAGAGTTTAAGGATCCGATTCCTGTATCTTGCCAGGGTGTATCTGTTGACGACTAACATTACCAGACCCGATTCCTGTATCTTGCCAGGGTGCGTCTGAAGAGTTTGAGGATCCGATTCCTGTATCTTACCAGGGTGTATCTGTTGACGACTAGCATTACCAGACCCGATTCCTGTATCTTGCCAGGGTGCGTCTGAAGAGTTAGAGGATCCGATTCCTGTATCTTGCCAGGGTGTATCTGTTGACGACTAACATTACCAGACCCGATTCCTGTATCTCGCAAGGGTGCGTCTGAAGAGTTTGAGGATCCGATTCCTGTATCTTGTCAGGGTGTATCTGTTGACGACTAACATTACCAGACCCGATTCTTGTATCTTGCTAGGGTGCGTCTGAAGAGATTGAGGATCCGATTCCTGTATCTTGCCAGGGTGTATCTGTTGACGACTAACATTACCAGACCCGATTCCTGTATCTTGCCAGGGTGCGTCTGAAGAGTTCGAAGATCCGATTCCTGTATCTTGCCAGGGTGTATCTGTGGACGACTATATTCTCCGGACTCGATTCCTGTATCTTACCAGGGCACGTCTGAAGAGTTTAGAGATTCGATACCTGTATCCAGCCAGGGCACATCTACATAAAGAGTTTGAAGATCAACTCCTGTAACAGGCCAGGTAATTATCTTTCTTTTTCAGGTACGCAAGTTCTCGCTAAGGAATCTCTTACGCGATCGACAACCTCCCGATGGCATCTATAAGCTCATCTCTCCACATACCAACAGTCTCTAGATGGCATCTATAAGCCCATACTCCTATCCATCAGTCTCCAAATGGCATCTATAAGCCCATTCCCACCATCACACTGCTGACGTTCTACTATGTGAGTGCAAATTTCTGGGCACTCTAGTGTTCAATCATCTTCCACCCTCGGATTACGAAAGGCACGCCAACCAATCTACATCCTCAGGTTTAAGAAGATTGAACAGGGGCAACTTTTGTACCCTAAAATTTGCCCTCCCATATTCTTCAAGATTTGCCAAGATCAGTCTTCAGATGATTCAAAATCACTCAAAGGTTGCACAATCCAATTGCCTCATAACAGTAAAAAATTAGGGTTTTGGTTCTGGCAAAGAAATTGAAGTTTCCAAGGGTCCAATCAAGTCCCACATGCCCATATACATTGTCAAGCATCCATATACCAAGTTTCAAGACTCACAACATCAAAATGCACAGTCAAAAACCCTAATTGCTTCACAGTCAACTACAGGGGCAAAATGGTCATTTGACAGTTAAAAGTCAAAATTTTTGGTCAACATCTTATTTTGAAGCCACAAACATCATTTGATCAATTCTTGATCATGATTCTCAAAGCATGGCTCAAAAAGTCTCAAGATGCAAAAGTTTCTATTTTTGGACAGCTGAAAAAGTCAACTGCAAATTGACCAAGACATAACTTCCACATGGTTTATCAGAAAAATTCCATCCAAAGCTCATTTTAAAGAGAATGACATTTCCTACAACTCATCTTCACACTCCAAGTCCAAGAAATGCTCTCACAAAAAGTTATCAATTTCAACATTATACGTCATTTTCAAAAGTCAACAAAAGGGCACTTTAAGTCAAAGACCATAACTTGAGATTGGTAAATCAAAATGACATGGGACCAAATACATTGGTTAGAGGACTTCAAGAAATTTCCAAAATGTCCAAGAACATGATCAAAGATTAAAAATTGAGCAAGATATGCCTTGTAGAAGTTGGGAAAATTTTGGGAATTTTGAAAAGTCAACTTTGCATAAAAGGGTTCAAAAATGCTAATGGGCCTCAATTTCTTCCATGAATCATTATCCAAAGGCTATGCACGACCCATTAAGCTAAAAGGGAGTTATTTTCTTATTTTTAATTAATTAATTGAATTTTTAATCTTATTAATTCATTTAATTAAAATTAATTATGAGAAAAATACTAAATCATGTTTTCCAAATCTTTTTGTGCAGCCAATTCACTCATTATGAATCAAATATTTCGTGCATCACTCAAAAGGGAAAGTTTCTACATGATTGGCAATGATTGGCATGAAAAAGATTGAAAAAAGGATATGGAAAATCAAATATTCAAAATCATAAATGGATGGATTTTGGGCTGGCTTTTTGACCTAATTCTACTCACATACACATGCACAATTGAAACCTAAAGCATTAGACACAGAAGCTGCGCTGAAAAACCAAGAACAACATTGCACTTTTTCACAAAATATTGAAAACTGAAAACCTAGTTAGGAGACGTTTCAAGGCTGCAAAAGTATTCCAAAACCTTGCCAAGATATCCAAGAAGCATTTGCAATCGAAACCAAGCCTCCACGCACAGAGAATTGGTAGAATGACATCATACTTTTCTTGAAATTTTTCATAATCGTGTTTCAGTTTCCATGCATCACTTGTGATTTTTAATTGTTGATTTATACTAACATGAACCTTCTGAAGCTAATGACATAATTCAATTGAGTTATCAAGCCCTGTATCGTGATTCACCATTAATGTATTTTAGGGTTTCAGGAACTTTGAATTAGGGCTTTACATATATGGAAAAATTGGCCACTCAAACTGGTACCATTGAAATCAGGATATCCAGACGAATCAATTAACCACCTCGCACCCTTTTTATAATTGATCATGCTCTAATCGTTATTTTCATACATTGCAGTTAGTGGGGGTTTAAAACCCCCTTTATTTGGTATTATTTGCAGGAACAAAAGGAAGACGATGCTAGCGTGGCTTGATCTTACTGGGTAGTTTAAATACTGGCGCGCGTTTTCATCAAATACCACTAACGCTTGCTTTCTCTCTCATAATAATCATTGTCCATTAGATATACAAAGTAACGCGCTAGTTCAGTTGGTGGATGAAGTGGCATGCAGGTATTGGGACCTGGGTTCGATTCCCAGGTCCCCCACTTCTTCCATAATTTTTTTTCTCAATATGTTTCTATGCAGCATGCCCTCAAAGGTCCATCGTACAACCCCACCACCTAGCTTGCCACGCGCCCATAAGCTCCAATCTGAAGGCCACCAAAGAGGCTCACCATGTACCTCAGTCAACCAGTCCATACGCAATTCCAGAAAGTCCAAAGGGCCTTGCATTCTTGGGCCAAATTTCTCAAATAAAACCTCCAAAAGGGTCTGAATACCCCCCATGGTTTGTTCAATTTTCAATTTTTATTTATTTTTCCTTTTATTCTTTTAATTGTTTTTTTAATTAATTGTTTTATTTAATTCACAAAAATAATTTTCATAATAAAACCAGAAAAATCAAAACTAAAAATATGTTCATTTAATATTTATTTCATTGATATCTTTGTAAATAAATTTTTAGTAATCAATTTAGTAAAATTAGGTTGTAATTTTAATCTTTTCTTAATAACTAAAATATATAGAAATTAGGTTTTTTAAACATTTTTATCTTTTTCTTAATAAATAATTTCTTCTTCTTATTATTATGATTAATTATTAATTATTTTGTAAATACACATGTAATTAATTAACTAGTGTAAATTAGGTTAAAACTTGAATATTTTTCTTTAACAATTAAAAATAATTTAGAACTAGGGTTTCATTTAACTTCTAATTTTAATTAATTCTCTTTATTTCATAAATACAAAAAACATACAAAAACATTTCTTTTCTTTTAATTTAATAATTAATTAACTTTTAATTTCAATTTAATTACAAAAGGGTCCAACGCCCTCAAACACTCGATTCTAATTTCTTTTCGCATGTTTATTCTTACGTTCCTTTTTTTATTATGTAATTGCCCAAGCCTTGTAATAGTAATTAGGGAATTTATTTACTTTCCGCATTTTTATTCAAAACGGGTCTTTGTTAATTTGGCGATGTATAGACCCGCGCCTTGTAATAGCGTAGGACTTTATTTTCCGCACTTTAATTTCCGCACCCTTAAAATTGTTAAACTTTGCATGAAAGAATGAATGGCCCAAATAAAATCAAAGCGTAGCTCACCAAATGCACGACAAGATAAAACATAACTGAAAATAATACACAAATTCACACACCACTCTTAGGGTACGCCTCACTATTGCCTTGCCCCTCGAAACGTGGTCGTCGAGTATAGGACGTTTTAGTAAGTCCTTATGTCCATGAACATGGCATAAGGGTAGCTTCTAAGGTGTCCTACTGTTGCTCTGGTGACCACACTGTCCCTACAAACGAATTGACCCGAACACCTCCAACGGTGGTGCTACCTACCTCTCAATGGTGGGATGGCACTACCTTAAGGACATTTACACAGCCTAATTCCTTAGGGTAGGTAGATGACTCGTAGATACTTGCTCTAATTCAAAACAAATAAAAAAAACTCTTTTCACACCGACACTTTTCAAAAATCTTTCAAAAACAAATTTTCAAACACTCTTGAGGACTGATACAAGAGTCGATCTGAAACTTTCAAAGAAACTTTTCAAACTCACTTACGATTGAAAAGCAAACAAACATTTTGAAAACACAAATGAGCAAGTATCTAAGAGCCCGTGGATAACCACGGATGGAAAGGGTGCTAACACCTTCCCTTTCTATAAATCTACCTCCCGAACCGAGAAACTATCTCATAAGGAATTTTGCTGTGCTTTTGTCCTGTCCATGTTGGAGAAAATAAAAGACGGTGGCGACTCTTGCTTCCGCGACATTTCACGAACCAGCGTTAAACAGTCAGTTCCAGATCCACCGATCACACCGTTTACCAAAGACAACCAAGTGGGAGTGTACCCCAGGAGTGCACATGTGCGAGTGATTCAATTTCAGATTATTTATCTTTGCACATGTTAGGGTTATCTAACTGTTTTTAAAGTTAAACATACATTCTTGTCATGCATCCTAATGTCATACATCTAACAGTTTAATATTTACAGAATTTAAAATGCGGAAATTAAACTAAGCTATTACAAGGCTTCAGGTATTTACATAGCCAAAAACAAACCCTTTAAAGAAAAGAATAAAGCGATAAATGAAAATAAAACGTCCTAATTAAACTATTACAACCTTATGAGCAGTTACAGTAATAGGGTAAAAATAATAAAATAAAACGCACGATGAAAATTAGAACGAATGCGAACTAGGGTTTTGACCCTTCTATCCTAATTAAAAGAGAAAATGTTTTTGTTGTTTTTAAATATTTTTTAAGAAAAAGATTAGGTTTTAAAAATAAATGTACAAATTAATTAGCTAGTTTTAAATTAATTAATCACAATAATAAAATGACCTATTTTTTATGTTTTGATTATTTTAGGAAAAAATATAATTAAGTTAGTAATAAAACCTATTTGTTCTAATTATTTTTAAGTTATTTACAAAATAATTAAAGTTTTACCTAAAATTAAATCTAATTAAATTAATAAATTTATTGAAAAAAAAACCTAAATCTAATTGGTGAAAAATATTTTTATGATTTTTTTGATAAAAAAGAAAATAGTTAATTGGTTAGTAAATAAAATAAATAAATTAAATGAAATAAAATAAAAAAACAAAGAGAAAGAAATTTGGGCCTGAATAGTATTTGGAGGGGTGCAAATAGCCAGATCTGGGCCCAAAATCAAGTAGTCCACGTTTGACTTTTATGATTTCCTGCCATGCGTTGACTAGGCTCCATGGTGTTCCTCCATTGATGGCCTATGGATCTGGTCTCCTGACACTTGGATGACTGGATTTTGAGGACGTATGGTGGACCCTGGGTTCGTATGCCCATGAGATCACCTGAAAGGAATTAAGAAAAACACAAACGTTGGAGGCAGGGGTCAAACCCCTGACTTCAAGCCTCATAACGCCTTAAAGCTTACCTGGCTACCACTGGGCCAATTTGCTTTTGTTGTATGTAATATAAACAAGAAATAATATAAAATAAACAAGCGAAATAACCAGATATTAGCGCGAATTTTAAAATGAGCGAATGATGGCTTGCCACGTCTTCGTCTCCCTCCTTGCACCGTTGGTAAAAGTGAAACACTTTTACCTACAGACGTTTGTCCGTCGCTACAAGCAGAGCTCGTTCCAAAATCTTCCATGGGCAATATAAATGACATCTAATGCTGTGGTTGGATTTGTCTCATCATTATGAACATGACGGTACCCTTCATCAAGGCTAATTTTTCCTGCATACAAAAACCCTAAAACGGAACCAAAAAACAGTGCGTTATAGGGCTTGAAAGTGTTTGTTCTGGATTACTTTAGCTTGCTGAGGATCCCAGGAATAGATTGGGATAGCTAGAAGGCCTTGAGGATGCCTGGAAATAGGAATTCGTGCTTACAGTTTTTCTTGTTTTTTCAAGTTTTTGTTTCTGACCACACGCCTCCTTCTAACCTAGTTTTGAGTCTGCACACGTTCTATATGTATCAAGGAATGGATTAGGGTTGATAGGCTGTACTCAATCTTCCTCCATCAATGAGTTTGATCTTGATTTGATTCACCTTAAAATCTTTCCAAAAATGGCCTAAATCCAATCTTTTTGTCCACCCTAATGCCTTGCACGGGTTTGATTTAATGCTAGCTGTAATTGAAACCTGAAACAAGCACAAAATCTTTTGTTTTCAATATTTTAGATTTTCTCATGATTTATTTTGATTAAAATTGATTTAAATCAAATAAAAATTAAAATAAATAATAAAAACATGATAATGACAAGTGGAAAGGGATAAAGCTCGTGGACTATGTTTCCAACTCAAAACAAGTGAAAAAGATTGGGCCCATTTGGCAAAATTTGAAGTTTTAGGCATAATTAAGTTTTGGCAATTTTGCAAAAAGGGTCAACTTCACTAATGCATAACTTCCTCAATTTTGACTCTTTGGAGGTGTTCTTGGACTTTTTAGAAAGCTTGATATGTCCTATAATCAAACATTTTTGTGTCATCTCAATTTTATATTCCATTCTCATGTATGGATCTTTGACAAAAAAGGTGTTTTTGTTGACTTTTCAAAATGACTTATAATGTGCAAATTCATAACTTCTTGTGAGTGAATATTTTGGACTTGGGAGATGAAAATGGATTGCAGGGAATTTCATCCTCTTAAAAATGAGCTTTGGATGGGTCATTTATCATAAAGTATGAGAAAGTTATGCTTGGTCAAAGTTGAGTTGACTTTTCCTACAAAACCCTAATTTAGCAACTTTTGAGTCTTGATGAATTATGAGTAATCCTTGATGAATCATGATCAACCCTTGATAAAATGATGAAATATACTTCAAAATGAGGATGTTGACTAAAAATCTTGAAGTTTGACTGTATGTGGGCCACAGTTGACTTTTGCCCTAGCATAGTCGATTTTCAGGCCTTTGAGCAATTGATTGAGCAAACTTCCTCTGCAAGGCTTGAAACTTGACATGGATGGTCTTGATAACATATTAAGACATTGGTGAGAATTTGGGATCCCTTGGACTCAAGTATCTTGATGCAACATGAAACCCTAATTTGATGTAGACTGCCTTAGGAGAGAGCTTGTCTGGCAAACCCTTGGACTACCTTGAGCAACTTGGGGATCTTTCTTGAAATGTTTTGAGAAATATGGGAGGGAAAATTTTGGGGTACAAAAATACTATATCATCAATATAAACCTGCATGAAAGTCTTAATAAATTCATGAAATATAGAAATAATTGCTCTCTGATAAGTTTCCCCATCATTTTTTAAACCAAAAGGCATGACAACCCATTCATAAGCGCCTAATTGCCCGGGGCATCGAAAAATTGTTTTGGGTACATCTTCTTCAGCAAAGAAAATTTAATTATATCCAAAGTAGCCATCAAGCATACTAAGATACTCTAAGCCTACGACTGAATTAATTAGCATTTCTGCCATAAGCATTGGATATTCCTTTTTTGGGGTTGCATAATTCAAATCACGAAAATCTATGAAAACCCTGAGAGATCCATTTTTCTTAATAACATGAACAATATTTGCAATCCATTCAATATAACTTGTGGTCTGGATGAACTTGCAACGGAGGAGTATTTCGATCTCTTCCTTTATCTTTGAGAGAATTTATGGGGCGAACCTTCTTGGGGTATGCTTGATGGGCTTCTTGCCATTCTTGTTAGGTAGCTTTAGTTTGACCAAATCTCTGCTCAAACCAAGTATCTCGTCGTAATCCCAAGGGAAACAATCCTTGTACTCTTTTAGCAATTGGATTACTTTGGATTTCATATTTGGATTGAGTTTTGCACTCACATAGGTGGGTCTTTTGATAGATCCCTCACCCAGGTCCACTTCTTCGAGAGGATCCTGCATCATCATCTTTGCACTTAACACTGTTGTATCATTCTCGAATCCCAGAGGCTCTTCGTCGTATATTGTGTCTAGCCTCTGGCCTTTTTCCTCGAAGGGTATTTCTTCATCAGGGTTTTTTTGTTTGAAATCCACCCCAAGTCCCTTCGCATGCAATACTTCATCTTTGGCTTTGGCAGCCATGTGCTTTACTTTGGCCTCTAAAGCCATTTTTAATTTATTTTCGGCCAAGTAAGCCAAAATCTTTTCAAAGAATTAGGACTCAGACATTACCAATGTCTTCGTCAGCCCAACCAGTTGGTCGTATTTCTAGAACTCCTTCTATATCAGCTTCTTCTCCCATAATTTCCCTATCCCATTAGAATCCATGAGTGGCATGTAGATTAAGGAAGTAAAGATCATTCTTGTTAGGGGAATATACATCATTAGCAGGATTGCATGGACCAATGTTGGAAAATTTCTATCAAAGTTCCTCCTACCCACATGGTTAACTTCTGCCATGTAGTAGCTCTGATCAGCTTCAATGTTTTTGACAATTTCGTCCTCTCTCCATATTGATATTCGTTAATGCATTGAGGAAGGGACTGCCCCTATATCATGGATCCATTCACGTCATAGAAACAAGTTATAATTTGTCTTTGCTACAATGAACATAAAAATAGTGGGTCTTGTGATTGAACCCACATTTAGATCCACCTACACCACTCCTAAAGTGTGGCCTATCTTACCTTCATAATTTGAAAGTACCATGTTATGGGGTTTGATATTAGTGTCGAACATGCCATTTCTTTTCAACATGAATTGGGGAATTAGATTCACTGTAGCTCCACCGTCTACTAGAATTTATTTATTCCCATGCTTTCCACCTTTCCCCTTATCAATAATGGTTTTAGGTGATTCTTCATTCCTTGATCAGGACGTTCGAGGAATGCATTTTGTTCTAGAACAACTCCATTATTCAAGATATAGTAACAAACTAGCTTGTTTTTTTCCATCTCAATCTCGTCAACTTCCTCTGATTCTTTGACTCCAGTTATTTGATCATACTCATGGGGAAACACTGAGACCACATTGTAGTCGATGTTAAAGGAAGATTCTCTATCTGATGCAAAGTCATCAGTGAGCATGTCTTCGTCATTTGGTGGGTCTTTTTGATCCTTTTCGCCAACTTCTTCTTTCTCCGGGGAAAACAGTCTTCCCCCTACATGTTGCTTCTCTTCGACCATGATGGTGGAGGGAAGTTGGTTACTATTGGAATCTCCCACTTCTTTTTCTGCTAATTCTCGTTGTGCCTTCCTTACCCTTCGGTGCCTTCATCATTAGGATCTAGAAATGGGGTTTTCCCCTTGTAATTCTCTGAATTGTATGCTTGTTTCTTTGAAACTTGGAATTGCTTTCAATATTCTATTGACGTCCTTCCTCGTTCCTCGAAACTCCTCCATTTTCCTTTTTCTGCCCCCTTACCTTTGTTTGGATTTATCCATTTTTCAGTTAGTATGTTTGCAGGTGGCTTGAAGGCATCTCTTCGATTTCCTTTTGAATAAAGACTATCAGGCCTCCTGGGAATTCCCCTTTTTTCGAATGTGAAGTTGCTCCTAGGGCCCCTCATGTTATCCTAACAACGAGAATATGGGATTCTTTCAAAAGTTTATGATGCTTTTTGATCATAGGTTACACTGCAACTTGAGCACATTAGGCACTCTAATTTTTCTTTGTGGTAGTGGACAAGGAAACCTAGCAAACTTTCCGCAACTTTTGGATAGGTAACTTCCATCTGATCATCTTTCCTCCAATTTCCAGTTCGAGCATGTTGGATCCTTTCACAAGTATCTACTTCCTTTTGATCATAGATTAGGATGCATCTGGGACACATTCGCCCCTTAGAATTCTTCTTGTGGTAGTGAACTAGATAATCTAGCAGACTTTCTCCAGCCTTTGGGTAACCTTTTTTCATTTGATCATATTCCATTCTAAGGCACCTTTCGACTTCCTTCATCTCAAGAGTAGGCTGATTCAAGTCCACCATGTTAACTTCAAGGTTAGGACCTTCAGTAATCCTGTCCTTTTCGAACTTGACCCTATGGCCCTCAGTGGCCTTTGTCATTCCAACATTTATGGCAACATCATCAGTAATCTTGCCTTTGATATCCTGGTTAGCTAGCCCTTCTGTAGTCTTTTGCACTTCAATGCCTGCAACAAAATCCTTAGTAATTTTTGTTCAAGTTGTTGGCAAGGCCTTCAGAAGCTTCCTTTGTTTCAATGTTTGCAACAAAATCTTAAGTGATCTTGTCTTCAGGGTGTTGGTGAATGTCAAAACTAGCAACTTCTAGCATGTGGACTTCTGCAGGTTCGACATAATTGGTTTCAGCTACATGGAGAGGGTCATAATCGACCTTCATTAGGCTTTTGTTCTTTTCTCCAAACTTCAATCTCCCTTCTTTGATAGCATTCTGAATCAAACCCCTAAAAAGAAAACATTGTGAGGTTTTTTGTCCCAAAAAGTTATGATATTTACAAATACCTCTTTTCTTCTAGTGGTCTAACAGGAATTTTGGCACCAGGTGGCACTATCATCTAGCCATCCTTTACCAATAGGTCGAATATTTCGTCACATTTTATTACATCGAAGGTATATATTCTCTTTGGGAACTTATCATTCTTTTCTGGTTCTGCAGGATTCTTCCCGTTGGAAGAGGCCTAAACTTTGCAAGGATATGATGGCCCTTGCTTTAATTCAACCAAATCTACTTCACACTCCTCGAAGTCTGAAAAATTACTACAAGCTTCTTGTTCATCCATGGCTGTTTCGACATAAGCAACTCTTTCTTTTCTATGGATTTTGTTTGCCCTGGATTTTTTGACCTTTAAGCACTCTACTTGTCGAACCCTATCTGCCAATTGGGCCATATCCCTTAAGTAGTGAGGGCCCAACTTCTTTCTAATGGAGAAATCTAATCCTCTTGCAGCTATCTCAATTAATTTATGTTCAGGCACTTGGGTGAAATATCTTGCCTTTAATAGGAGGAATCTATTGAGGTAATCATCAATTGAATCACTAAAATTGTGCTTAATGCTTGCCAATTCGCTTAGACTTATCTTTGATTGACCTACATAAAATTGTTCATAAAACAGTTTTTCTAAACGCGTCCATTCTTGGATAGAATTTGCTGCAAGGGTAGTGAACCATGTGAAAGCATTTTTGGTTAGTGAACTAGGAAAATATTTTATCTTTAAGTTTTCATTATTCGCTATGTCCCCAACCTCGGTAAGGTACCTGGCTATATGTCCGACAGTTTATTCGCTGGTGTCACCAGAGAATTTTGTGAACTTTGGGACTTTCCAACCCCTGGGAAATTCAGTTTGTAAAATATATTCAGATAAAGTAGAAGTATAATTTTGCCTAGTGAGGCCAACATTTACACCATTTCGTGCCATAATCCTTTCAACCATGGCTGCCAAACCGTTTTCTGCTCCCATGTTGTCTTGTCGAACTTGATATAAAACTTCATCATAATTTTGGTTTCTATTTACCATCATGACCCTAGGTTCTGGTTACCTTAAAATTTGTGGTTCTTTCCTAAAAGGTTCGACTCTAGGTATTTCGACATTCGCAACTCTAGGCACTTTGACTATTCCTTCCTGATTTACCATATTTTTACGGGGTGCATTTCTTTGATTCTTTTGAACTTGGTTAATTGTTAGGTCTTCTTCTAATATTACACCTTAATTTTATCTAATCCACTCCCTCTGATGATGTGTTAGGGGTTGAGGTACACCAAAGAAATCAGTGATGCACGCCATTTGCGCATCCATTTATTGGTTCTATTGAGTGGTGTTTTGAATCAAAGGGTTAAATATTATACCCATTGTTTGTGCAAGCATCTGAACCATTTCATGCTTACTTTCATTTGCACACCAAGTGTTTGATAAATTGATTCAACTAGTTCTTTTTAATATAGCTATTGGAAATAGATTTACTAGTAACTTGTGATAAATGTTAAATAAGTTGTTAAGTGATTCAAGTACATTAATTCATTTTTTTATTCTCGTTGCATATTAAATTTGTTGTTATGATATGCATATCCGAGTTTCCAATAATGTTCTTATAGACGGCATTTTGAAAAAGCTTTTGTGTCGCTCTTTGGTAAAATAACTTTTTCAAAATCAAATTTTTGTATAAATTTTTAAAAGAGGTATCTATTAACCCCCCCTCTAGATACGTTGTCACCGTCTAACAAGTGGCATCAAGATCCTGGTTCATTCCGGCTTCAACACTTTTAGAAAATGGCTTACGAACCTAAAGGGGATTATAAAAGAACCCCAATTTTCACCAGAGAAAATTATAGTTATTAGAAAGATTGTATGAAAATTCATGTCAACTCATATGACAAAGGTGTTTGGGAAGCCATTCAAAATGGTCCAACACCTGTGACATATGTTGTAGATGGTGCTACCTTACCTAAGCCGGAAAACATATGGAGTGAAAATGATAATAAGAAGCGGGCACACGATTGGAAAGCAAAGAACATCATTGTATCCACTCTTGGTGTTGATGAGTTCTATCACATTTCTCATTGTCAAAAAACTAAAGCTATGTAGCATGCTCTACAAGTTACCTTTTAGGGAACTAATGAGGTCAAACAAGCTAGAATTAATACACTTAATCAAGAGTTTGAACTCTTTCGTATGAAGCAAGGGGAAACCATTGCTCAAATGCAAAAGTGGTTCTTGCATCTTATTAATCGTTTCAATTTACTAGGTAATCCTATTTCCAATGCTATTGCTACTAACAAGGTGTTGAGATGTTTTACTAGGAATTGGCAACCAGAGATCACCGCGATCAAAGAAGCCAACAATCTTGTAACACTCGATCTCGCTGCCTTGTTTGGAAATTTATAAGAACATGAGCAAGAACTCAATTGCTTGGATAAAAATGAAAAGAAGCTTGAGAAAAAGAAAAAGGAAAAAGGTCTGTTAAGGAGGAAATCTTGAAATCTAAATCTCTCAAGGCTTAAAGCTCAAAGTCCTCAAGGGATAAGCTCACTAATGATAGTGACTCTAGCAATAAAGAGAATTCAGATGATGAAGAAATGAAATTATTTGTAAGGAAATATAATCAATACATTCTAAAGAATGATATCAAACACTCTGATAATAATCTTGAAAATTTTAGAATACATTCTTCCTCCTCTAAAGATGAAGACAACAAAAAGGACAAGGCAAAGGATATTTGTAATGAATGCAGAAAACCGGGTCATTATAGACCAGATTGTCCATCTTTTGCTAAGAAGAAAAGAAAGGGCCAACGAAACAACTCAAGAAATTCTAGACAAGCCTATGTTGCTTGGGATAGTGATAGTGATGTCTCAAGAAATGAAAGCTAAAGCGAGAGTGATGAAGAGGAAAACTATTGTTTCATGGCAAATCATCGTCAAGGAAAGAAAAAGGATGTAAGTCATTCTAAATACTCTAATATTGCAAAGTTGTCTTTTAATAAGTTGAAGAATCAATTTGAAAATCTACAAAAAGAGACTTTATATGCTAACAAAAAGTTGGCCTCTCAAGAAAATATTTTTACATATTTAGAGGCCAAGGTTGAATAAACAAATGAAAAATTTGAGGCATTAAAGAAACTCATTGTAGATAGTTCAAATTGTGTAAAATAAGATGAACAATCTTGTAAATTTGGATGTGAAACATGTCAAATTTGGCAACAAGAAGTGAGTAATCTTGAAATCAAATTAGACAAAATACATCATCCCATTGATACTATTGCTATTAGATGTTAAAAGGTTGAAAAGACTCATAAAAACTATAATTTTATTAAGAAAAAGTCTAATAGCATAAGTGACTCTCATCGTAGGTTATTTTTTGTCACTATTGTTGCAAAAAAGCCATACTATTGAAAAATACAAATTTAGGTGTTTTTTGGTTCCTAAAGGGAATTTCCAATGGTTTCCCAAATGCAAAAATTATTTAAATCACTCTCAAGGACCCAATTAGAATTGGATACCTATCACTTTTGTTTGTTTTTTGT
Source organism: Vicia faba (assembly GCA_948472305.1). NCBI lineage: Eukaryota > Viridiplantae > Streptophyta > Magnoliopsida > Fabales > Fabaceae > Vicia > Vicia faba. Next base: position 1,254,582,713 of record OX451739.1, on the reverse strand, counting down.
AGGATGGGTGTCTTTATGCTATGACCGGAAAATGGATTATCCATAGTGGATATTTAAGACACATGACGGGAGATATATCTCTCTTCTCCGACTTTGTGGCGAAGAAGAAAGGTTTTGTATCATATGGTGATCACAACAAATATGCAATACTCTAGAAAATGGTAGTATAGATAATCCCTCGACTACTACTATCTCAAATGTTATGTTAGTTGAAGGCCTTAGACATAATCTTCTTAGTATTAGTCAATTATGTGATAATGGTTATAAGATAACTTTTGCCAAATATTGTTGAATAATAGAACATAATGAAAATAAGGATTGTATGTTTACGGGTGTGAGGGTTAGTAATATATATATATATATATATATATATATATATATATATATATATATATATATATATATATATATATATATATATATATATATATATATATATATATATATATATATATATATATATATATATATATATATATATATATATATATATATATATATATATATATATATATATATATATATATATGCTCGACTTAAGAGAAATTTCCTTGAATAATACCTGATATCTTGTTACCTTGAGTGAAGACTCTTGGCTATGGCATAGATGTTTGGATCATATTAACTTTGATCTACCTAAAAAAATAGTTACAAAAGATTTAGTCCTCGGTCTACCAAAAATGAATTTATCAAAAGACCATCTATGTGATGCATGTCAAAAGGGTAAGCAAACAAGGGTCTCTTTTAAATCAAAAAATGTTGTTTCAACATAGAGACCACTTGAGCTCCTTCACATAGATTTATTTGGTACCTCACGAACTATAAGCATAGGTGGAAATTACTATGGTCTTGTAATTGTAGACAATTACTCAAGATTTTGCTGGACTATTTTCTTACGTGGCAAAGATGAAAAGTTATCGGCTTTCACACATTTTGCCAAGTTAGCTCAAAACAAATTAAATTAAAAACTTATTGACATTCAAAGTGATAATGGAGGTGAGTTTGAAAATCATCTCTTTGATGAATATTGTGATACGTTTGGAAATGAACATAACTTTTCATCTCCTATAACTCCACAACAAAATGGTGTTGTGGATCGTAAAAATGGTGTTTTAACGGAGTTGACAAGAACAAACTCTCAATGATTGTGGTCTACCAAAATATTTTTGGGCCGATGCTATTAGCATGGCGTGTTATGTCTTGAATAGGATACTTATTCGTCCCATTCTTGACAAAACTCCCTACGAACTTTTAAAAGGTAGAAAACCAAATTTATCTCATCTTCATGTCTTTGGATGTAAATGTTTTGTTTTAGATAATGGAAAAGATAATATTGTAAAATTTGACGCGAAAGCCGATGAAGGTATTTTTCTTGGATACTCTCAATATAGTAAAGCATATAGAGTTTATAATAAAAGATTACTTATTGGTGAGGAGTCGGTCCATGTTACTTTTGATGAGACTTCTGTTGCAACTGGTTTTTAAATTAGAGTCGCCACCCTTAATTTTTAATCTAAGGAAGGGAGTATAAAGGGTAACCCTAAAAAGTTCAGAGATTCTAGGTTTGGACTCGGTTCTAGATGAAGGGAAAGTGTTAGGCACCCATCACCTTTATTGTAAAGAAGGAAACACCTTGTTGCATGAATCCTGTCGCAATGAGTTAAATTGTGCATTTCACACATTGCTGCATTGAGTCTTAGGCAATGAGCTATATCGCAAAAAAGGAAACACATTCCTGCATGAAGCATGACGCAGTGAGTTAAATTTGTAGAGGAAGTTATTTTAATGATCAAAACTTAGATAACTAAATCAGAGATAAGATCAGATGTTTACCGGTTGTCTGTTTTCAACCAAGGTGAAAATCTGATGGATTGCCAAAAGATATTGGTTCCGCCCAAAGTATGCTTTGAGAAATGCCACGTATGATGTATGTTCATGATGTCTTAGATCAGTATGGAACCCATAGTGTATATGCGCTGAGTGCGTGTGTGCCCCAAATGTTTGCATATGCGGAAAATGTGTGTATATGCCCCGAAATGTTATGAAAAATGTTTTTGGTATTCTCTCCTTTGTTAAACCAACGAGTTCTTGTAGTCACCAATTTCCCAATGTTTGTTTCCAATTGTTGTATATCCAAGTTGATTTGAATTTTGATAAATCATGGTGAACAATGGAAAAGTCACATGTAATTTGTATTGCAGGCGTAGGCATGGACGTAGTCGTAGGCGTAGGCGTGGATTTTCTTTCGATGTTTTTCTAACCAGAATAAACTTTGATGATTTATCAAATGCTCTTTGGTGTTTCTGTATGTTAGGTGCACCAAATGTGGTGAATGACCTTGAGATTTTGATATTGTTATGTGTACGCCATGCTTGATGTGAGACTTTTAAACGAGAAATCCACTGTCGAGATTTCTGAGGAATCTGCTGCCGAGATTTAATTGAGCTACTTTCTGCCGAGGTCTTTTGGATAATCAACTGCCATGATCAACCAGGGGAATCTACTATCGAGATTCGATTGAAATATCTCTTGCCGAGAGTTTTTGGATAATCAACTGTCATTATAAACAAGGGAAATCTACTGCCGAGATTCAATGTTAAATTACCTTCTGCTGAGGTCTTTTGGAAAATCATCTATCGAGATTAACCAGGGGAATCTACTGATAAGATCTGGTTGTGAATTTGTAGCTTGATTGACAATGATGATTGTCTTCAAATAAAATAAGTTTTTATGCTATGCGTGTGAATTTGATGGATGCATGAAATGTGATGATTGACTGATGCATGAAATGTAATGATTGATTGATTATGTAATGAATGACTTGGATTAGTGTAAATGGATGTTGGACTTTAAAATGCGAATGCGTAATTGACATTTTTGAGATATGCTCGACCCATGCTGTCGGACTTCGTCAGATGGATGAGATGAAGTATAGCTTGATTCCGGATTGAGGAGCCTAATGCATGATTTATGCAGCCTTATGCTTTATGATTATGATTTGAATGGTTTTTGAGTGGCGTTGTTGTACCCCAAAATTTGGCCTCTCATTTTCTTTCAATATTTTCTTTTACATGGGTGGTTGTAAACTTTGGCTTGAGGAAAGTAAAATTTGAAGATGAACGAAGTGTCCTTCGATTGGAATATTAGAGTTTCCTTCAATTGTAATATCAGAGCTTCCTTCGAATGGAACATCAAGGTGTCATTCGATTGGAACATCAAATGTCCTTCGATTGAAACATCAGAGTTTCCTTCGGGTGAAATATTAGAGCTTCCTTTGACTGGAACATAAGGGTGTCCTTCAATTGGAACATAAAATGTCTTTCAATTGAAAGATGAGAGTTTCCTTTGATTGGAACATCAGAGCTTCCTTCGATTGGAACATCAGAGTTTCCTTCGATTGGGACATCAGAGCTTCCTTCGATTGGAACATCAAAGCTTCCTTCGATTGGAACATCATAGTTTCCTTCGATTGGGACATCAGAGCTTCCTTCGATTGGGACATCAGAGCTTCCTTCGATTGGAACATTAGAGCTTCCTTCAATTGGAACATCAGAGCTTCCTTCAATTGGAACATCAGAGCTTCCTTGGATTGGAACATCAGAGCTTCCTTCGATTAGGATATCAGAGCTTCCTTCGATTGGAACATCAGAGCTTCCTTCAATTTGAACATCAGAGCTTCCTTCGATTGGAACATCAGAGCTTCCTTCGATTGGGATATCAGAGCTTCCTTCGATTGGAACATCAGAGCTTTCTTCGATTGGAACACCAGGGCTTTATTCGATTGGAACATCAGAGCTTCATTCGATTGGAATATCAGAGTATACTTAGATAAGAACATCAGAGTTTCCTTCCATTAGAACATCAGAACAAAGTATCCTTCGAATGGCATATCAGTGCAGAGGTGTATTAATATAAGATCTTCTGATGAGGGAAGTTCTGAACACTTTGAATCAGAACTCAAAACCATCAAAGAGAATAAGGGATAATAGAAGAAGTTCTGATATGGGAAGTTCTGAACACTTTGAATCAGAACTCAGAACCATCAAAGAGAACAAGGGCTGGTCGAAGGGGCTCTGAAGAGGGAAACTCTGAATATTTTCAAATTTGAACAAGGTGCCAAATTGACATGTCCAAGTTCGTTCAGAATCCCAGAATGGCATGAAATATCTCAAAATGGAAATAATTTAATTTGTTTGATTCTGTTTTTAAAGCCCTGTTAATGGCCGGTCTTTAATGTCATGATTCTTTCCCCATTTTCTTGTCTCCTCCACCTCCTATAAATACAAGACATAAACACAAATCAAGGGGGGACTCACATGCACGCATATTGTATCACAGGATCACACATTGCACATGAAGAGATTATACACACACACACACTACCTCAGAAAGCACATCAAAAATCTCAAAACACCAAATTCAAAAGCCTCCCAATTGAAACACCTTTTGCAGGTCCCCTCTCCAGAAGTACACACCAACTCTTAAGCAAAAATTTCCATGCTCAGAGCCACAAATCATACAACTTTGATTGGTAAGGGTTTGTAGAACCAAAACTGCACCTTCATACCATTTAGATATACATTGCACGTATACTCTTGTCATTTCCAATATTTGTGTTGCATGCAAGCTAAAATGCAGGGACGAGATCGTGCCATCGCTAGGGAGCGATCTGGGTTTTTCTTCGAATCTCACCTGGGACGTTCCAGGCCAAACAAACCCAGATTTAAATTGGAGAGAGATTCTAATTGGGGAGGGATTCGAATCAAGGGGTAAAGTCCCCCCCTGGATCTCTAATGTTTTTTTATTTTGCAGGAAACAATTTCTCAGGTTTTCCCCAACAGAATATTATAGGGCTTTGAAGCAGCCAAGCTTCGAACTAGGTGGAAGGAACCTTTTGCCAATAACCTTCGATTCAGACTCTGGTGATTCGATTCAGAGTGACACAACCAGGCTATCGAATCCAGGACCAAATTCGATTTAATTCCAGGATTTTGTTTTGTTTTCTTTTTCTAACGAATTCCTTTGCAAATCCAGTATCCCAGATCGAAGGATGACACATCCAGATCGAGCACCCTCAGACGTGCAGTCTCTCAGGCACCTTCGATCAGGATTCTTCATTGGATCGAAAGGAAACCCAAGCCTCTTCGATCCAAGCCTTCCTTCCATGAATGCACTCTTTTCATTTCCTGTTTTTGTCTTTCGATTTTGTCATTTCTTTTGATTGTTTTTCTTTATTTCTTTTAAGCTTTAATTAACATTAAAAAACCACAAAAACATTAGGCTTAACTTTTTATATTAAAATAATTTTTTCAATTAATTATTAATAATCTTAACATTTTTTTCTTTGAATTAAAACTAAATAGACTTAGAATTTTGACTAAATCATTTTCTTACATAAATAAAAAACAACAAAAGGATTTTCTTTCACTTAGGACTTTTAGACGTTCTTTTTCCATTTCGCTTGCATTTGCATTCATATTATTGTATCTGTCTACTAGATGTAATAGTTTAAGTAGGACTCTTTTACTGCTTTCTTTATTTTCCTTCCCCAAAGTCTTGGACAAGCAAATAACCCCCCTCCCCGAGGCCTTATAATAGCTTAGGAATTTTATTTTCAGTAATTTATTTTCTGCATTATTAACTACTTAGATTAATAGGATTGCATGAAAGGATTAGAAATTAAAACGTTAGATAACCCTAAATGCGCAAGATAAATGAAATGAGTTAATACACTTGCACATGCTCACCCCTAGGGTATCTCCCACTTCGGTTGCATTCGAAAATGGTCATAATTCTCGAAACGTGAGAATGTTTAATGGCTGTCCTTTAGTTCAAGAGATCACAAGTCCCTCAATGACCCTTTCGGCGCCGCCTCGGTTAAAAAGTGATCTTAGAACTTTAGGACAATTATTAAAAGTTCTTGCCCAGTTGCCTTAGTGACCATAAACGTCCTTTCAATAGTCCCTCAAAATCCAACGATAAGGCTACCTACTCACTAATAGTAGGATAGCACCTATCTAAAGGAAAGGAGGAAAATAACGCCTTTTTCGAGTAGGTGGATAATTGTTAGGTACTTGCTCAAAACAACTTTTTCACACTACACTTTCAAAACCTTTTTAAAAAATGCTTCTTGAGGACTGATACAAGAGTTATCATAAAGCAAAAAAACTTTTCAAAACACACAAACACGAAATCAGATTTCAAAAATGAGCAAGTATCTAAGAGCCCTTGGAAAACCACAGATGGAAAGGGTGCTAACACCTTCCCTTTCCATAATCTACCCCCTTACTCAGAAAATATCGAAAAATGTATTTTTCTGTTCTTTTCACCCTTTCCTTTATTGGATAAAAGAAAAGTCGCTGGCGACTCTTGCTTATCGCACATTTGCGAATACAAAATGCAAACCCGTATAACAGTCGGTTCTTCCACTGTATTACAGAACTTGTGACTCTACTGGGGAGTGTATAAAGTAGGGTTACCTTAGAGTTTTAGTTCATAATTTTTAAAATTCTTTATTGTGTGTTTGCTTGCTTTATATTTGAGGGTTTGTTGGGGAATTCTTGTAAAGGTCCTACACTCGGATCTGGGGCATCTTTTAGGTAAGTAGCAATAAATCATGGAGGCTTTACGACATATACCAATACAGACAAAATGGTGGCTACGTTAGCGCGATACTTTGGATTGTACTAATGTTCCTTGAGTAAGTCAAGGATAACATTAGGCTTACTCATAGTGTCACTAAGTGCTAATTGACCTTTAGAACCTTTAATCGACCCATCCTACCCATTAGGAAGTAGTGAGTTAACCGGCTTTGGTTCCAACGGAAGATTGGTTGATACTCGGTGCTACACTCATTAAGACTGGACTTTTGGGATTTTTTGGCTGCAATACTTCGGTGCATGAGCAAAAACAATTCCTGATGGGAAGGTCAATGATATTGAGACTCCTTAGAACCCGATTACTATTAATAGGACAGGTTGAGCCATCTGAATATTCAAGAGGGTACTTACCTTAAACCTAATGCAAGCCTAAACCTAAGGCTGCTTGTGTGATTTGTTTGCTTTCAACTTGAGCTACTTGCAGGGTTTTTATCTAACAACATAATCTCCTTGCAGGATTTGTTTACAGTCATTACCCAGTAACCTGGACTTCTTAGACTCACTTGTCTTCATCACTTTTTCTTAACGCATAACATACATATCATAACATCATGCCACAACATTTCTTTAACCATTTCAAGGATCTCAAGGGTTTGTGATGCAGGTTATGATAAATCAGACGTCTAACAAGGAGCAAGGGGATTTATTTTCCTCTATCCAATGCCGTCAAAATATCAAAACACGACAACTTGAGTCAGGGGCTATGACCCACTCGATATGGTGAGCTTGACTCTCGTAGAAGGACTCTCAAGCGATACGAAGTTCTTCGATCAAAGCTGCAAATTTAAACTTCTGACTTTTTCTTCTTTACCCCGCGAGATCCCTAAAAACATTGCATGCATGCCATTTCATAACAGGTCTTCCAGGTACAAGCTTCTTATCTTTTCACTGTTTATTTCAGCAAAAGAAATGGCCCTTGAAAAATCAGTAAAAGACCTTCAAGCTCAAAACGCTCAATTTTAACAAATGTTCATGGCTTTGGCCCAGGGGCAAGAAGAACTGAAAGCTCTCATCATCAAAGAGAAGAAGAAGAAGGCAAAGAAACCGGATGGCATCCTGAATATGGGAAGAAGACTCACATGATCGGTTAAAGGAGCTCTTGATCTTTCAACTTCATCAAATAAGGGGGATAATCATGAAGAAGATAACAACCCTGGGACTGATGAAGACGAAGCTGATCATTATGAGGAGCAATATCCTTCTGCTGATGGTAAATATAAACAATTGGAGGATCGTCTCAATGCTATGGAGATTCAGCAGATACCAGGCTCGGACTTTGAAAAATTAGGGCTGGTTTCTGGCGTGATCATCCCACCAAAATTCAAGGTCCCCAGGTTCGCTAAGTATGACGGTGTCTCATGCCCTAAGTTGCACTTAAGGTCCTATGTCAGGAAGATCCAACCTCACACTGCTGACCGGAAGTTATGAGTCCATTTCTTCCAAGAAAGTTTAGCCAGCATGCAACTTGAGTGGTTCTATCAGCTAGAAAGAACAAACATTCATACATGGGAAGACTTGGCTGCTACTTTCTACAAGTAGTACCAATATAATGCTGACCTCGCTCCAACTCGTACACAACTTCAAAGCATGTCTATGGGTTCTAGCGAAGGTTTCAAGGAATATGCCCAGAAATAGAGGGATCTAACTGGTAGGGTATAACCTCCTCTGAATGATCGGGAAATGGTAGACATTTTCATGGGCACTCTGACAGGCCCATTTTTTAATCTGTTGATTGGGAGTTCCTCATCTGGGTTCACAAAAATGGTTCTGACTGGAGAAAGGATCGAAAATGGTATAAAAAGTGGGAAGATCCCAAAGGCTACATCTTCTAATGCTGAGAAGAAGCCATTTGCTGGTAAGCGGGAAGCCAATGCTATGTATGGCCAAAAGGGTCGTAATGAGGCAGACGACCCAGTCAATCTGTGGGGGAAATACTGGTCTCTAATCCTACGCCTTTGCAACGACACCAACAGGGGTATCAGCGTAAAGATGTCACGCCTAAGAGACAATTCACCGGAATCAACTTGTCACTATCTCAAGCGTTACAACATATGTTGAAGGTAGAGTTGATTACGTTAAAGGCTCCTATGCGAAATCCCAATATTTTTTCTCCTAGTTACCACCCCGACGAAAGGTGTGTATACCATTCTGATAGTCCTGGACATGATATAAACGGCTGCTGGGTTATGAAGAACAAAATTCAGGATATGGTTGACGCCAAAGAGATTGAATTCGATCCTCCAGAGACTCACAAAGTGATCACTGCTCCTAGGACAAATCATTTAGAATGTCCAGTTCATTTTTTATTTTTCATTTGTAATTTCATTTGTTGTTCAAACAATTACTGTCATGCCGAACTTTGGTTTTCCCATTAATGCATCATGTAAGTATAAGAGTGCACCTAAGAGGGAGGGGGGGGGGGGGTGAATTAGGTACTTTAAAAGTTTTACCGTTTTAGTGAGATGGATATTATTTTTCTGGTTTAGTGCATGAGTTTACAATTGTGTTTCTTTCTTTTCTGGTTTATGACTAGTGATGAAAGCGGTAAATGCGGAAAAGTAATGAACACAGAGATGTATCCTGGTTCCCCTCACAGTCCGAGAGTACTCCAGTCCCCTTTCAACATGAAAGATATTTCCTTATTGTTAGATCTCAAGACAAGACACCCTAGTCCTTCTATACAAGACTCTAACTAATAAAAACCACCAAGAACAATCCTCTTAGACCAAGAACAATCCTCTTGGATTTTCACTATGTCAAGAATGAGAACAATCCTATTAAAGTGACTACACACTTGTATCCAACAATCCTGGAAAAACAAGATTTATAAAACCACTTAAACTTATTTCCAACAATCCTAGAAAAATAAGTAAGTATCTATCAATATTTGATTTTGAGTGAGTTGAGTAGTATTGATAACTTAGAGTGATTTAACAATGAATGATCTTCTCTTCCAATAATAATATTGTACAATGACTCAAGATATAATTGCTCAAAGTTTTCTGTTTAACAATGTATGAAAATGTGCAGAAAACTTATGTATGAAAGTGAAGAAGTGCTTGAGTTTGTATTTTGAAAATTCAGAAAATATATTTGAAAGAGGTGTTGAAAATGATTTTGAAAATGATTATTAATATGTTCATAACACCCTTTTGAAACATCATAAAGTTCTGAAAATGAATCATGAACAAATTCCAAGATTGAGTGAATGGTTTCAATGAAAAGGTATTATGAACAGGCATGTGAAAAGCTGTTGTTTTTCAAAATCATGCAGCATGCAATCGATTTCACCCTTTGTGTAAATCGATTGCACAATGTTTCAACAGCTATATTTTCAAAAGTTTTAAGTGTGCAATCGATTGCACAAGCAATGTCAATCGATTGCATGTAAAGTCAGTAGCAAAAAATAAGTGAGTGCAATCGATTTCACAAGCAATGTAAATCGATTGCACTGAGAAACAAAAGTAAACGTTTTGAAAATTTTAAGTATGCAATTGATTGCACAAGCAATATAAATCGTTTGCACTGATATAAGTCGATATTTAACAATTGTAGTTGCCTTGTAGTGGACACCACATTCTTAGATTTGAAAGTTGATTTTGTTTGTTTCCCCTTTTGACAAGCATCGCAGAGTCTATCTTTGACGAAATTTATCTTAGGAAATCCAATGACAAGATCATGCTTGATTAGTTTATTCAAGTGTTCCATGTGAATATGAGCAATTCTTTTGTGCCACAGCCATGAATCATCGTTGTTCGCCATGAGACATTTAACCTTCAAAGATGGATCATCAAGGGAAATCATGAAAATATTATTGATTCTTTTAACTTTAAGTATAACCTAATGTGTGACTTTATCTTCCATCAAGCATTCATCCTTGGTGAACTTGATCTTGAAGCCTTTGTCACAAAGTTGGCTAATACTAAGAAGATTGTGCTTTAGTCCTTCAACATAAAGAACATCTTCAATGGATGTGAAAGGTGGAGCACCAACTTTGCCTTTGCCAAGGATTCTTCCCTTATTATTGTCTCCATAAGTGACAAAATCCCTGGCCTTTAGCACTAGATTTGAAAATTGGTTTATATCTCCTGTCATATGCTTTGAACAACCACTATCAAGATACCAAAGATTGCATGTGGTCTTCAAGCATACCTGCAAAACAAATTAGGCTTTGTTAGGTACCCAAGTTGCTTTGGGTCCTTCATAATTAGTGCCTTTCTTTACCCACACATAATGCCCACTTTCCACACTAAAGGTTCTAACATAGCAAGCATTAGGTGTACGGCCTTTAATACCACAATAAAAATAAGTAGGTTCAAAGTTACTTCTATTTCTAGAAGGATAAGATTTCTTCTTAGGAAATGTTTTCTTTTTAGGATAATGATGAACTATTTTAGGTTTGCTCACTTTCTCTTTGGATGATTGATCACTAGCCTTAACAAAGATAGTTTTATTAGAACTTGGTTTTGAAAACTTTGAATATCCAAGACCACTTTTGTCATTGGAGTATCTTTGTTGGATAAGAACACCTTCCAAACCAATTTGGACTTTTTCATATCTTCTAATGACTCTATTTAATTGGACAATTTGGAAAGAGAGTGATTCACAATTTTTGCATACAAAATTCTGTTTTTGTTCATCACTTAATTTTTGTTTTTCTTCTTTGAAATCTTTTTCCATAGATTCACATTTTTCTTCTAAGGATGAAATTTGTTTCTTTTATGATGAAATAGTTTTATACAGAATTTTGCATTCATTCAATAGTTCATCTATAGCACCTTGTGCATCACTCACTATCAAAAAGAGAAAATTCATTACTAACCTCATTGTCGTCATCATCAGAATGGTGTGAGGCCATCAATGCTAGATTTTCACGTTCATCTCGGAATCAGATGAGGAACTTATCTCATTATCTTCCAATGCAACATAAGCCTTTTTGTTCTTGAATCCATTTTTGCTTTTGAAGCCACCTTTCTTGAAGAGTTTTGGACAATCCAGCTTGATATGACCTTGCTTACCATATTCATAACATGTGACTTCTTGTGTTGATGTGGAAGCTTCCTTTTTCTTAAATTGTTTCTTTCCTTTTGAATGAGAAAAGGGTTTTTCATTTCTACAAAAGAACTTACCAAGCCTTTTAACAATAAGCATGAAATTCATCTTCTTCCGGATTGTCTTCCTTTTCAACTTCCTTGGAATCTAGCTTCAAAGCAATATTCTTGGATTTCTTCTCTTGATTTTCATGTTTTTCAAGTCTTCCAAGTTCCGTTTCATATTCTTGAAGTTTCCCAAACAATGTTGAGGATGTCATGGAGGAGAGACTTTTCTTTTCTGAAATTTCCGTTACCTTTGGTTGTCATTCCCTAGTTAAGGACCTAAGTACTTTTAGATTTAATTCACCATTCGTCAAAGTCTAACCAAGAGCACTTAGATGATTTGTCAAATGCACAAATCTCTTTTGTAGGTCAAGAATGGTTTCTCCGGGATGCATTTGAAATAATTCGTATTCTTGACTCATGGTATTTAGTCTTGATCTTTTAACTTCAACAGTTCCTTCATGAGTTTGTACCAAGGTATCCCATATTTCTTTTGTTGTCTTGCATGCCGAGACACGGAAGAATTCATCCATGCTAAGTTCACCTTGAAGAAGGTTTATTGCCTTTTTATCATAGAGAACTTTCTTCTTATCATCATCGTCCCATGCAGTTTTAGGCTTTGATGAGCCAACTCCATTGATTACTGTTATAGGGATAAATGGACCATTCTCGACGGCATCCAATACTTCTTCTCCTTGTGCTTCTAGATGTGCATTCATGCGTATTTTCCAGAAGTCGAAATATTCACCACAAAATAAAGGAGGCTTGTTGTTACTACCACCATATCTGAAAACCGGATTTTGATTTGCGGAAGCCATTCTGGATCTTTTAGGAACAGGTTACCTATAACATGCTCTGATACCAATTGTAAGTATAAGAGTGCACCTAAAAGGGGGGGGGGGGGTGAATTAGGTACTTTAAAAGTTTTACCGTTTTAGTGAGATGGATATTATTTTTCTGGTTTATTGCATGAGTTTACAATTGTGTTTATTTCTTTTCTGGTTTATTACTAGTGATGAAAGTGGTAAATGCGGAAAAGTAAAGAACACAGATGTATCTTGGTTCCCCTCACAGTCTGAGAGTACTCCAGTCCCCTTTCAACATGAAAGAGATTTCCTTATTGTTAGATCTCTAGACAAGACACCCTAGTCCTTCTATACAAGACTCTAACCAATAAAAACAACCAAGAACAATCCTCTTGGACCAAGAACAATCCTCTTGGATTTTCACTATGTCAACAATGAGAACAATCCTCTCAAAGTGACGACACACTTGTATCCAACAATCCTGGAAAGACAAGATTTATAAAACCACTTAAACTTATTTCCAACAATCCCGGAAAAATAAGTAAGTATCTATCAATATTTGATTTTGAGTGAGTTGAGTAGTGTTGTACCCCAAAAGTTTCCATCCCATATTTCTCAACAAATGTCATGTGAGGTCCCCAAATTGCTCAAGGAAGTTCAAGAGTTGACCAGACAAACTCTCCAAGGGCAGTATACCTCAAATTAGGGTTTCATTTTTCATCAAGATACTTGAATCCAAAGGATCCAAAATGCTCATAATTTTCATAATATGTTCCCAAGATCATCCATGTCAAGTTTCAAGCCTTGCAGAAGAAGTTTGCTCAGTCAATTGCTCAAATGCCTAAAAATCGACTGTGCTAGGTAAAAAGTCAACTGTGGCCCACATACAGTCAAACTTCAATATTTTTGGTCAACATACTCATTTTGAAGTAACATTCATCATTTGATAAATGTTTGATCATGATTCATCAAGGATTGCTCATAATGCATCAAAACCCAAAAGTTGCTAAATTAGGGTTTTGTATGAAAAGTCAACTCAAATTTGACCAAGCATAACTTTCTCATACTTTATCAGAAATGACCCATCAAAAGCTCATTTTGAAGAGGCTGCAATTCCCTACAATTCATCTTCATCTCCCAAGTTCAAAATATGCACTCACAAGAAGATATGCATTTTGACATTATAGGTCATTGTGGAAAGTCAACAAAAACACCTTTTGGATCAAAGCTTCATACATGAACATGGAAGACTCAATTGATATGATACCAAAAGGTTTGCTTATAGGACATCCTAAGCTTTCTAAAAAGTCAAAGAACACCTTTCTATGGTCAAAATTGAGAGAGTTATGCATTGGCCAGGTTGACCTTTTTTGCAAAATTGCCAAAAGTCAACATTGATCAAATTTGCATTTTTTCTAAAGGGGTCCATGTTTTCTTGTTTGAAACATGTTTCTAATAGGACCCATGACCCCTAAGATTTTCCACCTTTTATTTTATTATTTTTATCATTTATTTTGATTTTTTATCCATTTAAATCAAAATAAATCAAATTAAATGGTAAAATAATAAAATCAAATAAAATCATAGATTTTTTGTGCATCTTTTGAGTCTATGTACAGTTAGTAGGACAACCAATTCGTGAAAGATTGATTTGGGTGGAAAAAGATTGGATTGAAGAAAATTTGGAAAGATATCATATGCCATGAAAGACCAAATCAAATCTTCATAATGGGCAAGATTCAATTCGTTTTTGTTGACCTAATATGTTGCACTACATATACAGAAGGAATCCAAGGCAAGAGAAGAGGTTGAACAGTCGTGCAGAGCAAGAGCAAAACTAAAAAATTTTCAAGAAAAAGTGGTGATCCAATTTCGATCCTAGAGGCCAATTCGTGCCATTCTCACAATACCAACAGTTTCCTGGACATCTCCAGAAGGGATTTCAACCAATTGCAAGCTTTCTCACGCCTGGAATCAAAGGTACAGAAGTCACAGTTTGCCTAAAAAATTCGTTTTCATTTTCATTGATTTATACATCATTTGTATGTTTTGATTGTATATTCTTGTTCCTTATTGAGTTTGCAAGCTAATCATTCTATTCAATTGCATTTTTGATGGTTGTATGTAAAACTCCCATGGCTAGGGTTTCTTGGTTAGTCTTAGGGATTTGCAGTACATGTTAAATCGGATGTTGATTCTTGTACCATGATACTCGTGAGGATGAGACGAGTTGATTGGTACCAGCCATGATCATTTATCTTGCCTATGGACAACTTTTGAGATACACAGGTCTATACCTACAACGAAACGTCTGTAGGTAAAAGCTTATTTACCTAAGACGACGGTTCCAGGGAAGAAGACAACAGTGTGACACAACCTGGTTGGCTGATTCAAATTCTGGCGCGTTATTCTGGCCAGAAACTGGTTTTTTCTGATATAATGTTTGTTTTTATTGTATTAACAAGTTAACATCCAACGCAGTTGGTCAGAAGAAGGAATTCAAAAGCTCATTGTTCTGGGTTCGATCCCAGGCATGATCTTTTGGTATTTTCTCCTTTGTTTTCACCAGATCTAGCACATGCATCTTCTGAGGAGCAACATCTTCTGATCCACTGGCCAGGACCAGATCCATCGCATCACCTTCTGGATCCATCAACCAGAATAAAATCCAGTGCACCTCATCTTCTGAAGAGCAGTATCTTCTGATCCACCAGCCAGAACCAGGTCCAACGCGCCTCTTCTTATGAAGGCCACCATCTTCTGGACCCATCAGCCAGAACCAGATCTGCTGATAGCAGGCCCACTCAGTTATTTCCATTATTTTTCTTTAATTCCTTTTCTTTAATTATTATTTTTTTTAACCAACACAAAAATCATTTTATTTTAAATCAACCAATCAAGTTGATAAAAAAATTTATTTTTCTTAATAAATGTTTTAGTTGATTAGTTTAATTAATTTAGGACAATTTTAATTTCTTTCATAATTAAAATTCAATTAGAAATTAGGTTAAGGTCTTGATTTAATTCTTTTATTTCTTTCTCAAATAATAAAAAATACAAAAAATAGGTTTTTTAGAATAAAATTAATTTATTTTCCTTAATTTAAAATTAATTAGATTTAGGATTTTCTTTTTAATTCAATGATTTCCTTATTTTCTTAGATAACAAAAATATCATTTTTTTATCAAATCGTCAATAGGTTTAGTCAAGGGTCAAAACCCTAGTCGTTTCGTATTTGATTCATCGCGCGCTTATTATTCATTTTGACAATATTTTGTAACTGTTTATGGTTTGTAATAGTTTAATTTAGGGCTTTTACTTATCGCTTTTTCCTCGGGTTTTTGGCTATGTAATTAATCCCCCTCCCCGAAGCCTTGTAATAGCGTAGATTTACTTTCCCGCATTTTAATTCCTACAAATAATTAACTGTTTAGATGTATTTTAATAGGATTGTATGACAAGAATGCATGACAAATTAATACAGTTAGAAAACCCTAATGTGCAAAGATAAATAACTGAAAACAGATCACTCACACATATCACTCTTAGGGTATACTCTCACTTCGGTTGCCTTCGATAAACGATCATTAAGCATAGGGTGTCTTAGTGGTTGCCCTACTGTCTAAAAAGATCAAACGTCCCATTCGAATGTTGCCTCGAAAATGTTGCCTCGGAAATGTTGCCTCGAAAATGTTGCCTCGAATATTATCTTAAGACTCTAGGGTTATTACTAAGGTATCCTAACATTGCTTTACTGATCGTACGTCCCTTTCGAATTAACCCTTACAACTCCAATGATGGTGCTACCTATTTCTCAATAGTAGGATAGTGCTGTCTAAAGGAAACAAGAATAGAAATGATCTTTTTTTTCGAGTAGGTAGATGCTAGTAGGTACTTGCTCAAATCAAAACTTTTTCACACTTACACATTTCAAAACAATTTTCAAAATAACTTAATCACACCTTTGAGGACTGATACAAGGGTTATCACAAAGTAAAACATTTTCAAAATAAAGCACACAAACACAAGCAATTTAAAAATGAGCAAGTACCTAAGAGCCCATGGAAAACCATGGATAGAAAGGGTACCATTACCTCCCCTTTCTATAATCTACCCCCCGTACTCAGAAAAATTCTCGAAAAAGGTTTTTTCTGTTCTTTTCCTTTTCCTTGTTGGATGAAATAAAAGTCGATGGCGACTCTTGCTTACCACGACATTTTGCAAACATAAAACGCGAAACGCAAACCAGCATTCAAACAGTCGGTTCTGCCACCGTATCACAGAATTGGTGACTCTGCTGGGGAATTTAATAAGTGTGGTATACCTTAGGATCTAGTTCATCATATTTGCTTCTCTTGATTGCTTTGTTTGCTTTATTTTTGAGGGTTCTGTTTGGGGTTACTATAGATCCTAACATGGATCTGGGGATACCTTTTAGGTAAGTAGAAATAGACTGTGAGGGAATTGTACAACGTAGACCGATACAGTTGAAGCAGTAGCTACATTGGTGTGGCACTTTGGTTTGTACCGATATCCCTTGTGGAGAAACGAGGAGAATACGGGGCCGCTGCATGGTGTCATTAATCATCAACTAACCTTAGAACCTTTAATCGCCCAACTTGGAAATTAGAAAGTAGTGAGATAGCCGACCTCGGTGTAGAGCTGAGAACTGGTTGATACTCGATGCTACACTCATTGTGACCATACTCTCGAGATAGTTTCAGCCGCAAGAAAAGATTGCGTAAGCTGAAACCATGACCGATGGAGGAAGGTCAGTGATATTGAGATCCTCTAGAACCCGG
The DNA here is from genome assembly GCA_948472305.1 of Vicia faba. Taxonomy (NCBI): domain Eukaryota; kingdom Viridiplantae; phylum Streptophyta; class Magnoliopsida; order Fabales; family Fabaceae; genus Vicia; species Vicia faba. Next base: position 1,254,565,350 of record OX451739.1, on the reverse strand, counting down.
TTACTTTTTCTAGGACAAGTTGAAACCAACTTAACTTCAAGAGGGTATTACCTTTGACCTCATGCAAGCCTTAAACCTAAGGGTTTTGTGTGATTTGACTGTGTTTGCAATACCCGTTGTTTGCTATATCTGTGGTGTATCATGACATCATGCATAATAACATGGCATTCATGCTTCATTACACTAACAATTTCAAAGACCAAGTGAATTTATCTTTGTTCTGTTTTACAGATCATGTCTTCCGTGCGTAGAAATATCATTCGAGTCAACTTTGTGCAGATACCTGCCCAACTTAAAGAGCTAGCCTCAAGAGTTTCCGAGACTTCTATGTTTATTAAGAGACACGGTCAGCTTCTCAGTCTGGTTACTTCAAACCTTGATGAACAGATGATGAGCGTGCTATTTCAGTTCTTTGATCCCGTGCATCATTGCTTCACCTTTCCAGATTACCAACTGGTACCCACCTTGGAAGAGTTCTCTCATCTATTGGGCATATCCATCCTTGAACAGGTACCCTCACAGGTATGGAAGAAGTTCTTAGACCAGAATACATTGCCTCAGCTCTGCATTTGAAACGGGCTGATGTAGTATCCAATTGGGAAACACGAAGCGGGGTCGAAGGTTTCCTAGCCAAATTTCTGATAGACCAGGCTCAGCTATTCTGGGATGATTTAGATTTTCAGGCTTTTGAAGATGTCTTGGCTCTTCTTATCTATGGTTTGGTTCTCTTCCCTAATCCGGATTCCTTTGTAGATGTGAATGCTATCAAGATTTTCCTTTCTCGCAACCATGTGCCTACCTTGCTGGGAGATATCTTGCATGCTCTCTATACTCGTACTATGAGGAGAAGAGGGACTCTTATGTGTTGCATGTCGTTGCTGTCGAGGTGGTTTATTTCTCACCTCCCTAAGTCTGTGCTGAAGAACGAAGAAGGTTTGGGTTGGTCGTACAGAATAATGTCACTTGCCCATACATATATTCTTTGGTGTTCCCGGGCTATGGAAAACACTGCTGTTATTGATCGTTGTGGGGGATACCCTAATGCCCTATTGCTTGGAATCACATGAGGTATAACTTATAATCCTTTCCAAGTGTTGCGACAATTTGGTCGTGCTCAAAGAGATGGTCCCCATGAGTTACTTCTTGAGGACATTGTATTTGACTATAAGGAGGATGTTAAGGAGAATTGCCGGAGGCTCATACGAGCTTGGGGCATGGTAAACAGATCTGATCCCGAAGAGTTGGGACCGAAGACTTCCCTTCCTATGCAGCCTTACCTCTAATGGGTCCGAGCTCGTTCCCAGAAGCTCATGATTCCTTATGAGGCCGTATTACCAGTGATTGTGGAGCCCACTAATGAAGAAGGCATTCCTTACACGGTTCTCTATCCTTACATGCCCACTGATCCTAGGGAGTTGCAGAGGTCTTGGATTCAGCTGAAGAATGAGCGGGACACTTACCGGGAGCAGTTCCATGAGCAAGAGAGGAAGGTTTTGAAGCTCACCAGGCAGCTCGAGGAAGAAAGAGTGATCAATGACTATATCACCACAAAGAGGAAGCGACCATGGGACTTTTGATTTTGCTTTTTCTAGTTTTAGATTTTGTTTTATTTACTTCTTTGTAACGCCTTAAAGGCATTGATGAACCTTTCAAAGTTAAGCTAATAAAGTTTTGTTTATTTTTGGTTACAAATTTAAATCTCCCAAAGTCTTTGAAATCATTACATGCGCATCCCATTATCATGCGCATCATCACATGTACCACTACAGGTTTCTTATCTTCTTCGATGTTTATTTCAGCAGAAATGTCTTCTGATCAAGCCATTAAAGATCTTTAGGCATGGAACGCCCAATTCCAACAGATGTTCATAAGTCTGACTAAAGGGCAAGAGGATCTGAAGACCCTTATTCTAAAAGAGAAGAAGAAGAAGGTCGGTATTCTGAACATGGGTAGAAGATTCGGAGAAAGGTTAAGACAACCAGCTGATCTGACCTCTTCATCCAAGGACGAGGAGAACCAAGAAAGGGCAAAGGACCCTAGTCCTGCAGTTTCTGATAACGATACGGATTACGATGATGAGCAATATCCTCCTGCTGAGGATAGGTACAAGCAGCTAGAAGACCGTCTGAGTGCTATGGAGATTCAGAAAATACCTAGTTTGGATTTCAGAGAATTGAGACTGGTATCGGGAGTGGTCATCCCTCATAAGTTCAAGGCTCCGGTTTTTGCCAAGTACGATGGAGTATCCTATCCAATCCATCTCCGCTCATATGTCAGGAAAATCCAACCCCACACCGCTGATAGAAATTTGTGGGTGCATTTCTTTCAAGATAGTCTGTCAGGGACTCAACTTGAATGGTTCTATCAGTTGGAGGGGGACAGTGTCCGAAACTAGGAAGATCTTGCTGCTGCTTTCTACAAGTAGTATCAGTACAACGCCAACCTTGCCCCTACTCGTACTCAGCTCCAGGGTATGTCCATGGGTGTAGGTGAAGGTTTTAAATACTATGCTCAAAAGTGGAGAGACTTGGCTGGAAGAGTGCAAACCCCTTTGTCTGATAGGGAGTTGGTTGACATGTTTCTAGGGATGCTATCTGGTCCATTTTTCAATCATTTGATCGGCAACTCGTCATCTGGTTTTATTGAGTTGATTTTGACTGGAGAAAGAGTAGAAGCTGGCATTCGAAGTGGTAAAATACAGAAGGACGCCTCTTCGAGTTCGATGAAGAAGCCTTTTGCTGGTAAGAAGGAAGCTAGTGCAGTCTATAGCCCGAGGGGCCAAAGCAGATCTGAACACTGTCAAACGGTAAATGCTGTAGTGATACCAAGACCCGCAGTTGCTTTACAACACAACAATCAACAAAGGATGGAAAGACCACAGCGGAAGTTTACCCGCATCAACATGACTTTGGATGATGTTCTACCTCATCTGCTAAAATCCAACTTGGCAACCTTGAGAGAGGCTCCCAAGAATCCAAACACTACCTCTCCCAGATACAATCCTAACGCGCGGTGCGCCTACCATTCTGAGAGTCCTGGCCATGACACAAATGATTTTTGGGCTCTGAGAAGAAAAGTATATGACTTGCTTGAAGCTAAGGAGATAGAGTTCAACACTCTAGAAAAGCCGAATGTTATAACTGCTCCCATGCCCAAACATGGTCGTGGAATTAACGTTGTTGACACCGATTTGTTTGTGACCTCTATTGAAGAAATTTCTACTCCTCTGATGACGGTTAAGAAGAATTTGTTGTTGGCCAGTTTATTTCTGGGTTGTGGTAAAGGTTGCCACATGTGTTCAATTCTTCCTTCCGGTTGCTGTTTGTGGAAGTCAGGTGTTCAGCGCCTGATGGATAATAAAGAAATTTTGTTCGAGAAGACTGCGATCCCTGTTGTTCCCACTGAAGACGTCGCCATTATAACCATTTCCGCCAATTCTTCCAAGGTTTCCTCGAGAAAACCTGTTAGGATTACACCTGTTCCAAGAATTGTTCAGCTAATAATCATTGTTCCTGGTTCCATTCCGTACACCTCAGACAAGGCTGTCCCATGGCATTATGGTGCTGATGTATATTACCATGGTATTAAGCAAGATCTGAAAACTGAAGAAGCTGATACTGATGTCAATAATATTGTCGTGACTAGTAAAGTTACCCGAAGTGGAAGGGTCTTCTCTCCTGAGATTTCCCCGAAGACTATCATCAAGCCTACTGTTATTCCAACTGCTGCTCCAACCAGCACTCCTGACAGTTCTCCTGTTCCTACTCCAATTATTACACATGCTGTTATTCCTATTATTACTCCAGTTATCACCCCTGCTGCTGAGCCATCTGGGACTCGAGGAAAAGAAATCATAGGTGAGCCTGCCCGGATGGAGGCACTTAGGAAAATCATCGTGGAAACCTCTAAACAAGAAATAGAGGAAATATTGAAAATTATCAAGAAGAGCGACTACAACGTAGTCGAGCAGCTGGGGAAAATCCCATCAAAGATCTCCATGTTGTCCCTACTGTTGTGTTTTGAAGCCCATGCGAAGGCTTTGATTGCATTTCTCAAGACTGTGCATGTGCCGCAGGAAACTTCAGCAGATCAGTTCAAATATTACGTGGCTAGCCTGACTGCTGACAATGGGTTGGGTTTCTCAGATGCAAATCTGACACCGAAAGGAAGAAATTATAATGATGCTCTGTACGTCTCGATCGAGTGCAGGGGCACCACTATGGCCTATGTGCTGGTAGATATCGGGTCCTCACTGAATGTTCTGCCAAAGAAAGCGTTAGACCGTCTAGATTGTGAAGGTTTGATTCTAAAGCCGAGTAACATTGTGGTAAGGGCTTTTGATGAGTAAAAAAGAATGGTGCACGGGGAGGTGGACATCCCTGTCAAAGTGGGTTCTCATACTTTTGCGTCCAGCTTCTATGTAATGGATATCAGACCATCGTATTCTTGCTTGCTGGGTCGTCCTTGGATCCATAGGGCTGGGGTAGTTACTCCCACGCTCCATCAAATGCTGAAATACCCAGTGAACAAGAAGATTGCCACAGTGCGAGGTGAAGAAGAGTATATGGTGAGTCATCTCAATTCCTTCCGCTAAGTGGAGATGGACGGAGAATTCATAGAAACTCCTTGTCAGAACTTCAAAGAGGTCCCTCAGACTTTGGCGCCAACTGAAGTTACTACCGACAAACCTCCGGTGAAGATGGCTTCTCTCAAGGACGCCAGGGCTGTAGTTGAAGAAGGTGGGTGTACCAATTGGAGTCAGCTCCTTGATTTCACTCACAAAACTGACAAATTTGGTTTGGGCTTTACTATAGGGGCTCAAAGGGCTGTTAGGTGCACACGGATCAGAAGACCTCCTCTACACATCAACAATCGGGGAATTAATGAAATTGAATACAGTGAAGAGGATTCAGACATCGACAGCTGGATCTACCCAACAACCAATGGAGGACTGAATAACTGGGCGACGAAGGACTTCATACCCGTTTCTTTTATTCCACAGTAATTGACTTTTGTTTTAAGATTTGTAATAAACAGTTTGAAACTTTACGGTCCGGTGCCTTGCCCGAGGCACCTTGGCTTTACTTTTGAGGGCTTATTATTTGTCATTTCATATATCATTAATAAAGCATTGGACGTTTCTTGCATTACAAATTCTGCGTTCCTTGTATTTTCTTTTATGTTTCCCACTTTATCAAAACAACTATTTTCTTACACACACTCACGTATCATACTGCAGATCCATATCCACTATGGATCCCAATGATAACAACTCTGCTACTGCCAGTTATGACTTCAAAAATCCGATCAACCAAGCCGAGGACGAAGGTGAGGATGATTGTAAGGTGCCTGGAGAACTTGCTAGACTATTACAGTAGGAAGAAAGGGCCATACAGCCTCATGAAGAGCCAGTTGAGTCAGTAAATTTGGGTACATAGGAAGACAGGAAAGAGGTTAAGATAGGTGCGAATCTGGAGCCTAGTGTCAAACAACGGTTAATACAGATGCTACACGACTATGTTGAGATCTTCTCCTGGTCCTATGAAGACATGCCTGGTTTGGACACTGATATTGTGGTTCATCGCTTGCCGACTAAAGAAGACTGCCCTCCAGTAAAGCAGAAGGTCTTCCGTATGCGCCCCAAAATGTCAGAGAAAATCAAAGTAGAGGTCATGAAATAGTTCGATGCAAGGTTCTTAGCTGTCACTTCTTATCTGCAGTGGGTTGCCAACTTCGTTCCGGTACCTAAGAAGGACGGTACAGTACGGATGTGTGTGGACTATAGAGATCTGAATAGGGCAAGCCCCAAGGATGACTTCCCACTTCCTCACATTGATGTTCTGGTCGACAACGCCGTGCAGCATAAGATCCTCTCTTTCATGGACGGTTTTTCTGGCTACAACCAGATCAAGATGGCTCATGAGGACATGGAGAAGACAACATTCGTTACACAGTGGGGGAACCTTTTGTTACAAGGTAATGCCTTTTGGGTTAAAGAATGTTGGGGCAACTTATCAGCGCGCCATGGTTGCTTTGTTCCACGATATGTTTCACCATGAGATCGAGGTTTATGTTGATGATATGATAGCCAGATCCCAGACTGAAGAGGAGCATCTTGATCACCTCCAGAAACTGTTTGACAGGTTGAAGGCGTACAAGCTGAGGTTGAATCCGAATAAGTGTACCTTCGGGGTAAGGACTGGTAAGCTTCTGGGTTTTGTTGTCAGTGACAAAGGTATTCAGGTGGACCCTGCAAAGGTAAAGGCCATACAAGAGATGCCGGCTCCCCACACATAGAAAGAAGTTAGAGGTTTCTTGGGACGTTTGAATTACATCGCCAAGTTCATTTCATATCTGATTGCTACTTGTGAGTCAATCTTTAAGCTGCTGAAGAAAGATCAAGTGGTAAAGTGGAATGATGAGTGCCAGACTGATTTTGAAATAATCAAAGAATACCTTCAAGAACCACCAATTTTGATGCCTCTAGTTGAAGGAAGACCTTTGATATTATACTTGGCAGTGTTAGACAATTCAATGGGGTGTGTGTTGGGGAAGCATGACGAGTCTGGCCGAAAAGAGCACACCATTTACTACCTTAGCAAAAAGTTTACCGACTGTGAGACTCGATACTCATTTCTCGAGAAAACTTGTTGCGCTTTAGCATGGGCTGCTCGCCGGCTGAGACATTATATGCTGACTCACACCACCTTGTTGATATCAAAGATGGATCCGATCAAGTATATTTTCGAGGAGCCCGCTCTCTCCAGAAGGATAGAAAGATGGAAGATGATTTTAACCGAGTACGACATCCAATACACGACCCATAAAGCAATCAAGGGGAGTGTGTTGGTAGATCATTTGGCGCATCAGGCCGTGGATGACTACCAGTCCATGAATTTCGAGTTCCCGGATGAGAACATCATGTTGGTAACCGACTGCGAAGAATCTGGATCAGATGAAGGACCTGAGGAGGGGTCCCGATGGTCTATGTATTTTGATGGAGCCTCGAACGCGTTGGGTAATGGCATTGGCGCTGTAATTATATCTCCTGAGGGCTGTCATACTCCGTTCACTGCCCGATTATGTTTTAACTGCACCAACAATATGGCGGAGTATGAAGCATGTATCATGGGTTTTCGAGCTGCCATTGACCCGAGGATTAAGTTCTTGAGTGTATTCGAAGATTCTGCTCTGGTAATAAGTCAAATCAAAGGTGAGTGGGATACGAAGCACCCGAATCTTATTCCTTACAAAGAGTATGTACTGACATTGCTCCCACACTTTGAGGAGGTAACCTTTGAACATTTCCCACGAGAAGAGAATCAGTTAGCGGACGCGCTAGCTACCATCTCTTCTATGTTCAAGGTTAGGTGGGACAATGAAGCTCCCCAGATTACCATGAGAGGATGGATGAACCTCCACACTACTGTGAGATCGACACCGAAGAAGTAGCAGATAAACCCTGGTTCCACGAGGTAAAGAGGTATCTTGAGGCTCAAGAATACCCCGAGGGGGCATCTGTTAATGATAAGAAGTTTCTGAGAAGGTTCGCTGCGAACTTCTTCATCAGTAATGGTATCCTCTATAAGCATAAACATGATTCAACCTTACTATGGTGTATGGACAAGAGTGAGGCAGGAAGGATCATGGCAGAATTACATGAAGGTACTTTCGAAACCCATTCTAGTGGACATACCATGGTGAAGAAAATCCTACGGGCAGGATATTACTGGTCTACTATGGAAGCTGATTGTTATCATCACTCTAGAACCTGTCATAAGGGCCAAGTCTATGCTGATAAGGTGCATATACCTCCAGTCCCTCTGAATGTCTTGACAGCTCCTTGGCCCTTTGCAATGTGGGGCATCGACATGATCGGCGAGATCAGACCTACTGCATCTAACGGGCATCACTTTGTTCTAGTAGCAATTGATTACTTTACAAAGTGGGTTGAGGCAGCTTCCTTTTCTACGGTAACCAGGAACATCGTGGCGCGATTTATCCGGCATAATCTGATCTGTCGATATGGTGTACCAAAGAGGATTATTACTTACAATGGTACAAATCTCAATAATATGATGATCACTGAGCTCTGCAAACAGTTCAAAATACAACATCACAACTCTTCTCCCTACCAGTCGAAGATGAATTGGGCCGTTGAAGCAGCTAATAAGAACATCAAGAAGATTGTGCAAAAGATGATGGTGACATACAAAGACTGGCATGAGATGTTACCATTCGCTCTTCATGGGTACCGTACTTTAGCACGGACATTAACAGGGGCAACACCCTACTCTTTGGTGTATGGCATGGAAGCAATCTTACTCATCGAGGTCCAGATACCCTCTCTCAGGATTATGAAGGATGCAGGTGTGAACGAAGACGACTGGATCCAAACCCGGCTTGATCAGCCGAATCTAATCGATGAAAAGAGGTTTACTACTATATGTCATGGTCAGACGTATCAAAAGCGAATGATCAAGGATTTTAACAAGAAAGTCAGACGTCAAGAATAAGGGCTTCCCGGCGAATCAAAAGGGTTCGGGCAAAAGTAAGGGATGAAAATGAAAAAAACTGTACATCCGACAAGTCGAAAACCTAAAAAGGCGGCTTGGGCAAAAAAGGGTATCCCGGTGGATTGAAAACCCGAAAGGGCGGTCCAGGCAAAAATTAGGGATTGAAGCGTAACACTATGTCTCATTGGATCATCTTGCAACCAGACTTCGGTATCAACTATCAAGCTCAAACGATGCCAATCAATCTGATCCACCTTCGGCCAAGTAGCAAAGTGATGAGATGCTTGAAGATATAAAGGCAATAGCAGAGTTGGAACCCAATGGGATTGTTTTACATAGCTGTTTTTCTTTTACACAAAAATTGTATAATTTCTGTTCCCTCGGCGGCGTTCTCTTACTAGGACGTCAGCCTCTTTGTACAAAAATGCCTATTACATGCCAACTTCAAAAATCAATACAGTTCATTTTCTCAAGAAGGTCTAATTTGTTTTTCTTTTTCTGTTTTATTTTGCAAGAACGTCCAATGATTCATTTTGATATATGCATTTGAAAATAATTGCTGCTCATAAATATTTACATAAGAAACAAAAGACAATTACTCGTAATTCCAGGGACAGGGAAAATAAGAAATGCCTGAACCTTATAGTTACTCTACCCATCAGGTACTGGGATAGGGCCAGCTTGAGAACATGAGAAGTGGTACATACACTCCCCACATAGTAAGAAGTATCCAAATACAGTAATGGTAGCTTTCCCGAACAAGACATAACTCTCCCCAGCTGAGGTTCACAATCGCGAGTGAATTGGTAATTTTTCCCCAAGCAGAAATTCAATCTCCAACATAATTCATCATCACCAGCAACGAAAATTCATCCCCAGTTGAGTTTTATTTCTCTAAGTCAGTAGATCTATCAACAAAGTGTCTCCTCTCCAACAGAGGTATTCCCCAGCTAGTCATCCTTATTCACCATCCCCAACCGAAGTAGAGGAGCTATGGTTTTTTACAGCAGTCAAGAATTCCATTTCTCATACTCTCAAAACAGCAGTCAGGGATTTATTTTACCGGACTAAGATTATTACGCCAGCATTTCATGTTCATACATCATGACATGTGCATACATCACATATAACACAGTCTCATTTATTTAGAGAACGTCATTATACAATGCATCTCATGCATCACACATAACTAACCCTATATTTCTTTCAGGAAAGACATTTATTATCAGCAACTTCCAGCAGGTCCATGATTAACTCTCGAAGATAAATAGAGTAATCATCAGTGCGACAAGGATAACCTTACCCAGGTTCCTCCTGAAGTTTTACACGAACTTATCACAAAGTAACCTTACCCAGGTTCCTCCAAAAGCCCTACACGGACTCATCACGAGCAACCTTACCCAGGTTCCTCCTGAAGTTTTACACGAACTTATCACAAAGTCTTGTACCCCAAAATTTTCCCTCCCATATTCTTCAAGGTTTGTCAAGAATCATCTTCAAATGGTTCAAGATCTCTCAAGGGATTGCACAGCCAAACATCCTCCTAAGCCAGTCCAAATTAGGGTTTTGGTTCCTTCCAGGAATTTGAGGTTTTCAATGGCTCAATCAAGTCTCATAAGCCTATATGCATGCTCAAGCACCTACATGCCAAGTTTCAAGACTCACAGTGTCAATTTCCACAGTCAAAAGCCCTATTTGCTCTACAGTCAACTGCAGGGGCAAAATGGTCATTTTGCAGTCAAAAGTCAGAATTTTTGGTCAACATCTTATTTTGAGCTCACAATCATCATTTGATCAAGTCTTGATCATGATTCCTCAAGCATGGCTCAAAAATCATCAAAGATGCAAAAGTTACTATTTTTGGACAGGAGGAAAAGTCAACTGTATCTTGACCAGGGCATAACTTTTTCATGGTTCATCAGAAAAATCCCATCAAATTCTCATTTTTAAGGGGATGACATTTCCTACAACTCATCTTCACATTCCAAGTCCAATAAATGCTCTCACAAAACATTATCAATTTCTACATTATAGGTCAATTTCAAAAGTCAACAAAAATGCACTTTAAGTCAAAGACCATAACTTGATATTGGTAAATCCAAATGACATGGGACCAAAGGAATTGGTTAGAGGACTTCAAGACCTTTCCAAAATGTCCAAGAACATGTTCATAGAATCAAAATTGAGCAAGATATGCATTGGAGAAGTTGGGAAATTTTTGTGAATGTGCAAAAGTCAACTTTGCTCAAAATACCTTATTTTTGCTAATGGGCCTCAAATTTCTTCTTGAAACATTGTCCAAGGCTTATGCACGACCCATTGAGCTTAAATTGATTTATTTTCTTATTTTTAATTAATTAATTGAATTTTTTATTAATATTAATTCATTTAATTGATTTAAAATGTAGGAAATTCAAAGATATGGTTTTCAAATCTTTTTATGAAGCAAATATGACCAATATGAGCTGGCAAATTCGTGTGCACATCAAGGGGACAGAGATCTCCAATTTTGGCAAGTTTTCTCCATCAAAAAGAGGCAAAAAGATTTGATTGAAAATCAAATATACAAACCATAATTCCATGGATCCTTGGCCCAAACTTTGACCTAATTCCCTTCCATTACATATGCACAACCTAAACCTAATGCCATTCACGTGAAAAAGCTGCTGCAAAAGCCATAACCAATTCCAAAAAATTCAAAGAAAACTAAAAACTGTTTTTCATATTTCAGACTAATTCAAAGCCTTAGAGCGATTCAAACATATTGCTGGAGGTTTCAGGGTTGATTTGGAATCAAAACCACGTGCTAGAACTCAAGAAACGCGCAAGAACAGGCTCACGGTTTACCACTTTTTTCCAAAATCATAATCATTGATTCATGCATATTTAATATCTTTTTGTGATTGTTTTGTGTTCATAGGATTCATACGAAGCTTTTGGTGTGGTTCAATTGGATTAAAATGCCCTGAATCACAAATCACCATCGACAAATTTTAGGGTTCTTCAGTTTCAAAATTGGGGATTTCCAGCACAGGAAAAATTAGACCTTCTCACGCACATGGTTGGATTCGTTGCAACCAGACGAATCTAGAACCACCCTCGCGAACAATTTATGTACAACACACGCCTATTCGCTATTTTCTGTGGATGCAGGTTGTGGGGGTTAAAAACCCCCGCTATTTGATTTTATTTTACAGGCAAAAGGAAGAAGATGACTGACGTGTTGAGCTATGGTTGGAGTATTCAAATAACGCGCGCGATTTGATTTGTTTCCAGCATAATGTTTATTTTTACATATTATATTCATTATCCACTATATTAACAAAGCATGTAGCGTGGTTTGGTGGTTGGTGATCTGTCTGGCAACCATTGGGACCTGGGTTCGATTCCCAGGTCCACCCCATATTTGTTTCTATTTTTTCACAACATAATCATATGCAGGCCTTTAAGCAACGTCTCACCATGTACCTCACATCCAAGCGCGCCAAGTGGCCACTAACACCAATCTGATGGCCAGGAGATGAAGAGCATGATACTCCCAGTCAACCACACGCTCAGCTGATCCAAAAAAGTCAATGGGCTGGCCAACAAATGGGCCAGAATTGCTAATTTGCCTCCATATTGGGCCCATCACCCCCTGGTTTTGTTACTCTTTTTATGTTCTTTTACTTATAATTTCTTTTTATTAATTATTATTATTATTACTATTTAATTAATACAAATAATTATTTTTCATAATAAATTCAAACAAATAAAAAATGTAAATATATTTATTAATTTCACTTTAATTATTATTTTTGTAAATAAATACTAACAAAATTGATTTAGTTGTTTAATTAGGACAATTTTAATCTTTTTCATAATAAATAAAATTAATATAGAAATTAGGGTTTTTATTAACTTGTGATTTTATTTTATTTTTATTTCATTAAAATATAAAAAACACAAAAAATACTTTTTCTTTTAATTATTTAATTAATTAGGTTTAGGTTTAATATTTAATTAATTGCAAAAAAGGACAAATTACTTTCTTTTCTCAAAAAGGGTCAAAACTCTAAGACGTTCCCGATTTAATTTCTTTTGCGCTTTAATTCCTTTTGATTATATTGATGTAACTGTTTCCGAGGATGTAATAGTTAATTAGGTCTTTTACCGCTTTCGTTACTTTCTCGCATTTATTTTCCAAATGGGTTTTGTTTTTGGTGATGTATAGACCTGCGCCTTGTAATAGCGTAGATTTACCTTTCTGCACTTTATTTCCCGCACAAACATTAACTGTTAATTATGCCTGCAAGACTTGTATGAAAATAAAACAAACTCGTAGCTCACAATGATGCATGTTCAAAGATAAACATAAATTGAAACCTGACACACGTGCACATGCCACCCTTAGGGTACGCCTCACTCGGTTGCCTCGACGTGGTCGTCAAGTATAGGGTGTTTTAGAGGTCGCCCTCCTGTCTAAAGATCCAGTTGCCTCGAAACGGTTGCCTCGAATAAAAAGGATCTAGGATATTAGGGTTACTGCTAAGGCGTCCTACTATTGCTTTGGTGACCACACACACGTCCCTTAATCGAATTGACCGGAATAACTCTAACGACGGTGCTACCTACTTCTCAATAGTGGGATAGTACTGTCGAAAGGACTCTTACACAGCTTAATTCCTTAGAGTAGGTAGATTTCTCATGGGTACTTGCTCTTTCAAAAAACAAAAACATCTTTTTGCACCTAAACTTTCAAAAAGTTTTCAAACAAACACTTCATATACTCTTGAGGACTGATACAAGAGTTACCTAGAAGTTTTCAAACGAAAATATTTTTCAAAACCCACATACACAAGAAAAGCAAACAATTTTTGAAAACATAGTGAGCAAGTACCTAAGAGCCTGTGGATAACCACGGATAGAAAGGGTGCTAACACCTTTCCTTTCTATAATCTACCTCCCGAACCGAGAAACATCTCGAAAAGGAATTTTGTTGTGCTGTTGTCCTTTCCTTGTTGGAGAACATAAAAGACGGTGGCGACTCTTGCTTACGGCGACATTTCGCGAACCAGCATTCCAAAACAGTCAGTTCTATTTCCACCGATCACACAAAGTAACCTTACCCAGGTTCCTTCTGAAGTTTCACCCAGACTCCTCACAAAGCCACCTTACTATCCAGGTTCCTTCTCATAACCTTACTATCCAGGTTCCTTCTCACAGCCTTACTATCCAGACTTTCATTTTGAAGTAACCCTACTATCCAGGTTCCTTCTCACAACCCTACTTTCATGGCTTTCATTTCGAAGTAACCCTACTATCCAGGTTTTTTCTCACAGCCCTACTATCCCGACTTTTATTTCGAAGTAACCCTACTATCCAGGTTCCTTCTCACAGCCTTACTATCCCGACTTTCATTTTAAAGTAACCCTACTATCTAGGTTCCTTCTCACAACCCTACTATCCTGACTTTCATTTCGAAGTGACCCTACTATCTAGGTTCCTTCTCACAGCCCTACTATCCCAGCTTTCATTTCGAAGTAACCCTACTATCCAGGTTCCTTCTCACAACCCTATTATCCAGGCTTTCATATCAAGACAACCCTACTATCTAGGTTCCTTCTCACAGCCCTATTATCCCGGCTTTCATTTCGATGTAAACCTACTATCCAGGTTCCTTCTCATAACCCTACTATCCCGACTTTCATTTTGAAGTAACCCTACTATCCAGGTTCCTTCTCACAGCCCTACTATCCCGGATTTCATTTCGAAGTAACCCTACTATCCAGGTTCCTTCTCACAACCCTACTATCCCAACTTTCATTTCGAAGTAACCCTACTATCTAGTTTCCTTTTCACAACCCTACTATCCTGGATTTCATTTCGAAGTAACCCTATTATCCAGGTTCCTTCTCACAGCCCTATTATCCAGGCTTTCATATCAAGGCAACCCTACTATCCAGGTTCCTTCTCATAACCTTACTACCCGGATTCTTCCTATCTTATCCTTAGACCGCAATCCACAACACTGTAAGACCAGGACCCGATCAAACACGATTGGTTTCACATTTCCTCAGTAAGTCGCGGTGCAACACATACCCTGACCAGATACGCAGTTCACTTCCACTCCCCAAACCGAAATTATTCCCCAGTAGAGTAATGGACAACTGAAGCTCCTAAAACTCAATTTCTCTCAAGACAGAGACCAGCATTCCCCTGCGGAGTCCTCCTCAAACAACAAGTATACAAGTTCTCGCAAAGGAATCTCTGGTGAGATCAACACCTCTAGGTGGCATCTTTAAGTCCATCTCCGACAATTCTCTTGCAACCTCCAAATGGCATCTGTAAGTCCATTCCCGATATCACAAATCAAGTGCCACTTCATGCGAGTGCAAATTTTTGGGCACTCTAGTGTCCAATCATCTTCCACCTTCAGATCAAGAAAGGCAGACGAGCCAATCTACATCCTCAGGTTTAAGAATATTGAACAGGGGAAGCTGTTGTACCCCAAAATTTGCCCTCCCGTATTTCTAAACAAATGTCATGTGAGGTCCCCAAATTGGTCAAGGAAGTTCAAGAGTTGACCAGACAAACTCTCTCCTAAGATAGTATACCTCAAATTAGGGTTTCATTTTTCATCAAGATACTTGAGTCTAAAGGATCCCAAATGCTCATCATTGTCTTAATATGTTCCCAAGGTCATCCATGTCAAGTTTTAAGCCTTGCAGAAGAAGTTTGTTATGTCAATTGCTCAAATGCCTGAAAATCGATTGTGCTAGGTCAAAAGTCAATTGTGGCCCACATACAGTCAAACTTCAATATTTTTGGTCAACATCCTCATTTTGAAGTAACATTCATAATCAGATCAAGGGTTGATCATGATTCATCAAGGATTGCTCACAATGCATCAAAACCCAAAAGTTGCTAAATTAGGGTTTTGTAGGAAAAGTCAACTCAACTTTGACCAAGCATAACTTTATCATACTTTATGAGAAATGACCCATCCAAATATCATTTTGAAGAGGATGAAATTCCCTACAATTCATCTTCAGCTCTGAAGTTCAAAATATTCACTCACAAGAAGATATGAATTTTGACATTATATGTCATTTTGGAAAGTCAACAAAAACACCTTTTGGGTCAAAGCTTCATACATGAACATGGAAGACTCAATTGAGATGAGACCAAAAGGGTTGCTTAGAGGACATCCCAAGCTTTCTAAAAAGTCAAAGAACACCTTTTTAGGGTCAAAATTGAGAGAGTTATGCATTGGCCAGGTTGACCTTTTTTGTAAAATTGCCAAAAGTCAAGATTAATCAAATTTGCATTTTTTTCCAAAGGGACCCATGTTTTCTTGTTTGAAACATGTTTCTAATAGGACCCATGACCCCTAAGATTTTCCACCTTTTATTTTATTATTTTTATCGTTTATTTTTATTTTTTATTCATTTAAATCAAAATAAATCAAATTAAATGGTAAAATAATAAAATCAAATCAAATCTTGGATTTTTTGTGTATCTTTTGAGTCTATGTACAGCTAGTAGGACAACCAATTCGTGCAAGATTTATTTGGGTGGAAAAAGATTGGATTGAAGCAAATTTAGAAAGATATCATATGCCACGAAAGACCAAATCAAATCTTCATAACAGGAAAGATTCAATTCGTTTTTGTTGATCTAATATGGTGCACTACATATACAAAAGGAATCTAAGGCAAGAGAAGAGGTTTAACAGTCGTGCAGAGCAAGAGCAAAACTAAAAAATTTTCAAGAAAAAGTGGTGATCCAATTTCGATCCTAGAGGCTAATTTGAGCCATTCTCACAATACCAACAGATTCCTGGACATCTCCATAAGGGATTTCAACCAATTGCGAGCTTTCTCACGCCTGGAATCAAAGGTACAGAAGTCACGGTTTACCTAAAAAATTCGTTTTCGTTTTCATTGATTTATACATCATTTGCACGTTTTGATTGTATATTCTTATTCCTTATTGAGTTTGTAAGCTAATCATTCTATTCAATTTCATTTTTGATGACTGTATGTAAAACTGTCATGGCTAGGGTTTCTTGGTTAGTTTTAGGGCTTTGTATTACAAGTTAAATTGGATGTTGATTATGGTACCATGATACTCTTAAGAATGAGACGAGTTGATTGGTATCAGCCATGATCATTTATCTTGCCCATGGACAATTTTTGAGATACACAGGTCTATACCTACAACGAAACGTCTGTAGGTAAAATTTTGTTTACCTAAGACGACGGTTCTAGGGAAGAAGACAACAGCGTGACACAACCTGATTGGCTGATTTATATTCTGGCGTGTTATTCTGGCCAGAAACTGGTTTTTTCTGATATACTGTTTGTTTTTATTGTATTAACAAGTTAACATCCAGCGCAATTGGTAAGAAGAAGGAAGTCAGAAGCTCATTATTCTGGGTTCGATCCCAGGCGTGAGCTTTTGGTATTTTCTCCTTTGTTTTCACCAGATCCAGCACATGCATCTTCTGAGGAGCAGCATCTTCTGATCCACTGGCCAGGACCAGATCCAGCGCATCACCTTCTGGATCCATCAGCCATAATCAAATCCAGTGCACCTCATCTTCTGAAGAGCAGCATCTTCTAATCCACCAGCCAGAATTAGGTCTAGCGTGCCTCACCTTCTGAAGGCCACCATCTTCTGGACCCATCAGCCATAGCCAGATCTGCTGACAGCAGGCCCACTCGGTTATTTCCATTATTTTTCTTTAATTCCTTTTCTTTAATTATTCTTTTTTTAACCAACACAAAAATCATTTTATTTTAAATCAACCAATCAAGATGATAAAAAAATTTATTTTTCTTAATAAATGTTTTAGTTGATTAGTTTAATTAATTTAGGACAATTTTAATTTCTTTCATAATTAAAATTCAATTAGAAATTAGGTTAAGGTCTTGATTTAATTATTTTATTTCTTTCTCAAATAATAAAAAATACAAAAAATAGGTTTTTTAGAATAAAATTAATTTATTTTTCTTAATTTAAAATTAATTAGAATTAGGATTTTCTTTTTAATTCAATGATTTCCTTATTTTCTTAGATAACAAAAATATCATTTTTTTATCAAATCGTCAATAGGTTTAGTCAAGGGTCAAAACCCTATTCGTTTCGTATTTGATTCATCGCACGCTTATTATTCATTTTGACAATATTTTGTAACTGTTCATGGTTTGTAATAGTTTAATTTAGGGATTTTACTTATCGCTTTTCCTCGGGTTTTTGGCTATGTAATTAATCCCCCTCCCCGAAGTCTTGTAATAGCGTATATTTACTTTCCCGCATTTTAATTCCTGCAAATACTTAACTATTTAGATGTATGCTAATAGGGTTGTATGACAAGAATGCATGACAAATTAATACAGTTAGAAAACCCTAATGTGCAAAGATAAATAACTGAAAACAGATCACTTGCACATATCACTCTTAGGGTATACCCTCACTTCGGTTGCCTTCGGTAAGCGATAATTAAGCATATGGTGTCTTAGTGGTTGCCCTCCCGTCTAAAAAGATCAAACGTTCCATTCGAATGTTTTCTCGGAAATGTTTCCTCGGAAATGTTGCCTCGGAAATGTTGCCTCGAATATGATCTTAAGACTCTAGGGTTATTACTAAGGTATCCTAACATTGCTTTAGTGATCGTACGTCCCTTTCGAATTGACCCTTACAACTCCAATGACGGTGCTACCTATTTCTCAATAGTAGGATAGCGATGTCTAAAGGAAACAAGAATAGAAACGATCTTTTTTTCAAGTAGGTATATGCAAGTAGGTACTTGCTCAAATCGAAACTTTTTCACACTTACACATTTCAAAACAATTTTCAAAATAACTTCATCACACATTTGAGGATTGATACAAGGGTTATCACGAAGTAAAGTATTTTCAAAACAAAGCACACAAACACAAGTAATTTAAAAATGAGCAAGTACCTAAGAGCCCATGGAAAACCATGGATAGAAAGGGTGCTAACACCTTCCCTTTCTATAATCTACCCCCCGTACTCAGAAACATTCTCGAAAAAAGTTTTTTCTGTTCTTTTTCCTTTTCCTTGTCGGATGAAATAAAAGTCGGTGGTGACTCTTTCTTACCGCGACATTTTGTGAACATAAAATGCGAAACGCAAACCAGCATTCAAACAGTCGGTTCTACCATCGTATCACAAGTAGTATTGATCACTTAGAGTGATTTTTCAATGAATGATCTTATCTTCCAATAATAATATTGTATAATGACTCAAGATATAATTGCTCAAAGTTTTCTGTTTAACAATGTATGAAAATGTGCAGAAAACTTATGTATGGAAGTGAAGAAGTGCTTGAGTTTGTATTTTGAAAATTCAGAAGATATATTTGGAAGAGGTGTTGAAAATGATTTTGAAAATGATTATTTATATGTTCATAACACCCTTTTGAAACATCATAAAGTTATGAAAATGAATCATGAACAAATGCCAAGATTGAGTGAAAGGTTTCAATGAAAATGTATTATGAACAGGCATGTGAAAAGCTGCTGTTTTTCAAAATCGTGCAGCATGAAATCGATTGCATCCTTTGTGTAAATCGATTTCACAATGTTTCAACAGCTATATTTTCAAAAGTTTTAAGTCTACAATCGATTGCACAAGCAATGCCAATCGATTGCATGTAAAGTCAGTAACAAAAAATAAGTGAGTGCAACACAAGCAATGTAAATCGATTACACTGAGAAACAGAAGCAAACGTTTTGAAAATTTTAAGTATGCAATAAATTGCACAAGCAATGTAAATCGATTGCACTGAGAAACATAAGCAAAAGATCTAAAAATTTGAACCATGCAATCGATTGCACTAATCTACAAATCGATTGCACTCAAGTGAAAAATGAATTTTAACTTTGAAAAACTTGAGTAATGATTTTTAAACATTTCTTTTTCATCATTGAGCATCTATATCTTAAGATCAAATTAAATAATATCATTATACCTTGAAAGTTGTTGAGAGCTTTGAACTGAAGATTTTTTCCTTAGATGCTTTGAGCTTGATCATAAATCTTTGTCTTCTTTGTCAATCATGGTTTATCTTCATCAAAACAAAAGCTCATTTGAGAAGCATGATTTTACACATCGCATATGTTTTTCTTGAATGGTTTTATTTTCATTTTATTTAAACTGTTTTCTTGCTTCCTTTATATGATATTCGACTCTCGATTAAAAATCTATAAGCCTTTAGAGGGAGGATGACCGAAATGATACCACAATCTCACACCGTATGCTTTTGAACAGACCTTGCTGACGATGTACAAGCGTTGTTTCAAATCCCAAATAGTGAAGTCATAAGGAAGATAATCCCTAGTAAATCCCTTTGAGCCTAAGAAGTAGGAGTTTTTCTTTTCACACAAATTAAAACACTTAATCATAACCTGGGGCAGGGTAGTTTCTCAGTCAATTCAGACGCGCATTCAATCACAATCTTCCGCTTCGTACACAATGAATGGAATCAAAGAAGTCCTTCCGAGTCAAAATACGGTGATAGGTTCCATGTAATCATAAAAGTAAGCAGTCATTATCTCTCAAAATAAAAGCCCATTAAGTTAAAACCTGCGAAGGAGACTTAAGAAAAACTTGGGCATCCCACTGACTATAATCACAAAAGAAACAGTTCAAGAAAAATATCGGGATGATAAAAAAAAAAAAAAAGAGGTTCCTACAAATCCTCAACAAAAAGAAAAGGTCACAAAAATGACTGCCTTCTCAAACAAACGTTCAATTTCTGAACCATCACCAGAATATCAGGGCCAACATTCCAAAACTAAACTGGGATTCGAAATGCACAATTAACTGAGCATATGACTGAAGAACATCACGAAGAAAGGGTGGGTACAAATAAATTTTGAGCCTTTATCCTTTGTTTCTTAAACCATGAACCAGGCCATGTTACAACCTTTAAAAGTCCTAACTGAAGCATAGTTTAATTCAGAAGCATACTGTTACAAAAGGTATCCTGACTCCTGTAGGATTTGCTATAAATCTTGAGTTGATATCACCTTCTTGCAAAATTTGTTTTACTGAAAAAATGAATCTTCAAAAACTTCAAGACAAGCATAAACTTTGCATTATTTGAATATCGTTGTTTACATATAGTTATCTGTTTGACAACAGAGAAATTCACATGACGAATATCTAGTGAACAAAAACTTTCTAAATGAAAAGGATCACCTCAAGTGGAAAAACACTTCCAACCAAGTGGCACGGCATGATCATTGTCCATCATCTGGGGAAGTCAAGTCAAGATTCAAGGAATCCCTCAAAAATGCCAAATAGCCAGAGGCAGATCTCCATCTGAATCACTTAGGGAATTATACATAAATTCCAGCAAAGAATCACGTATAATCAAGAAAAATCAAGGTTCCCCAGCAGATTTCTTATCAAAAACAATTAAACAGGAATTCCAAATGGAAACATTCTAAATAAACCAAGTTCTCTTCTAGAAATGGTTCAGGTACGATCCCCAACAAAATATTTTAGGGCTTCGTAGCAACCAAGCTTCGAACTAGGTGGCAGGAACCTTTTGCCAATAACCTTCGATTAAGACTCTGGTGATTTGATTAAGGGTGACACAACCAGGCTATCGAATCCAGGACCAGATTCGATTCATGTCCATGATTTTTTTTTGTTTTCTTTTTTTAATGAATTCCTTGCAGATCCAGTATCCCAGATCGAAGGATGACACATCCAGATCGAACACCCCCAGACGTACAGTCTCCCAGGAACCTTCAATCAAGACTCTTCATTGGATCGAAAGGCAAACCAAGCCTCTTTGATCCAGGCCTTCCTTCCAAGAATGCACACTTTTTATTTACTATTTTTGTCTTTCGATTTTGTCCTTTCTTTTGACTGATTTTCTTTATATCTTCTAAGCTTTAATTAACATTAAAAAACAACAAAAACATTAGGCTTAGCTTTTTATATTAAAATAATTTTGTCAATTAAGAAGTAGCTCATCAACGTCCTCCTTGTAGTCAAAGGCAATATATGTAAGAAGTAGCTCATGAGGACCATCTCTCTGAGCACGGCCGAATTGTCGCAAAGCTAAACAAGGACTATAAGTTATTCCCCCTCTGATTCCAAGCAACGGGACATTAGGGTATCCCCCACATCGGTCAATGACAACAATGCTTTCCATAGCCTTGGAACTCCAAAGAATGTCTGTATAGGCAAGGGACATTATTCTGTAGGACCATCCTAAACCTTCCTCATTCTTTAACACGGACTTGGGGAGGTGCAAAATAAACTACCTCGCCAGCAGTGGCATGCAACACATGAGAGTCCCTCTTCTACGCACAGTACGGGTGTAGAGGGCATGCAAGATATCACCCAAAAGAGTAGGCACAGGATTGTAAGATAGGAAGATCTTAACCGCATTCACATCAATGAAGGAATCTGGATTCGGGAAAAGAACCAAACCGTAGATAAGGAGAGCCAAGATGTCTTCAAAAGCCTGAAAATACAAGTTATCCCAGAATAGTTGAGCTTGATCTATCAGAAACTTGGCTAAGAAACCTTCGACCCCACTTCGTGTCTCCCAGTTGGATACCACATCAGCCCGTTTCAAATGTAGAGCTGAAGCAATGTCTTCTGGTCTAGGAGTATCTTCCAAACCGGTGAAGGGCATCTGCTCAAGGATAGATATACCCAATAAGTGAGAAAACTCTTCCATAGTGGGAACTAGCTGATAATCCGGGAAAGTGAAGCAACGATGCACCGGATCGAAGAACTGGAAAAGCACACTCATCATCTGCTCATCAAACTTTGAGGTAACCAAGCTAAGAAGCTGACCATGTCTCCTAATGAATGAAGAAGTATCAGAAACTCTCGAGGCTAAATCTTTGAGTTGAGCAGGTATTTTCACAAAGTTAACTCGAATGGTGTTTCTGTGCACAGAAGCCATAATCTGCAAAACAGAACAAAGATAAATCCCCTCGGTGTTTGAAATGGTTAGTATAATGACGTATGCATGCTATGTTATGATGCATGATGTCATGATAAAACACACAATAGGTATAGCAGATAACATACATGGTAAAGGCAAACAAGTCACACAAAAGCCCTTAAGTTTCAGGCTTGCATGGGGTCTAGGTACTACCCTATTGAAGTTCAGTTGGTTTCAACCTGTCCTAATAATAGTAACCGGGTTCTAGAGGTTCTCAATATCACTGACCATCCTCCAACGGTCATGGTTTCAGCGCACGTATCTCGAGAGTATGGTCTCAATGAGTGTAGTATCGAGTATCAACCAGTTCTCAGCTTTACACCGAGGCTGGCTATCTCAATAATTCCTAATGGCCAAGTTGGTAAATTATGGGTTCTAAGGTCAGTTGATGCTTAACGACACACATAGCAGCCCCTTATTCTCCTCGTTTCTCCACAAGGGATACCGATACCAACCAATGTGCCACATCAACGTAGCTACTGCTTCAACCGTATCGGTCTATGCCGTACAGTTCACTCCTAGTTTATTGCTACTTACCTAAAAGGTGTCCCCAAATCTGGGTTAGGATCTATAGTAACTCCCAATACAAAAACCCTTAAAAGTAAAGCAACCAAAACAAACAAGAGAATCAATTTATGATGAACTAATCCTATGGTATACCCCACTAAATTCTCCCCAGAAGAGTCGCCAGTTCTGTGATACAGTGGCAGAACCGACTGTTTAATACTGGTTTGCATTTTGCGTTTTTTGTTTGAAAAATGTCATGGTAAGCAAGAGTCGCCACCGACTTTTATTTCATCTAACCGGAAAGGAAAAAAGTACATAAAGAATCCTTTTTCAAGATGTTTCCGAGTACGTGGGGTAGATTATAGAAAGGGAAGGTGTTAGCACGCTTTCTATCCATGGTTTTCCATGGGCTCTTAGGTACTTGCCCATTTTTAAATTGCTTGTGTTTGCTTTCTTTGAAAAGTTTATTTTACTTTATTTTAACCCTTGCTTCTGTCTTCAAGAGTGTTACGAAGTGTTTTTGAAAACTTTGTTTGAAAAGTGTTTGGTGTGAAAAAGATTGATTTGAGCAACTACCTACTAGCATCTACCTACTCGAAAAAGAGAATGTTTCCATTCTTGTTTCCTTTAGACAGCGCTATCCCACTATTAATGAGTAGGTAGCACCGTTGTTGGAGTTGTAAGGATCAATTCGAAAGGGACGTACGATGACTAAAGCAATGTTAGGACGTCTTAGTAATAACCCTAATGTCTTAAGATCATATTCAAGGCAACATTTTCAAAGTAACCTTTCCGAAGAAACATTTCCGAGGCAACATTTCCGAACGGGGCATTTGATCTTTGTTTAGACAAGAGGGAAACCACTAAGACACCCTATACTTAATGATCGTTTACCGAAGGCAACCGAAGTGAGAGTATACCCTAGGAGTGCGCATGTGCGAGTGATTTGATTTCAATTATTATCTTTTCACATTTAAGGTTTGCTAACCATTTTAAAATTAACATACAGTCTTGTCATGCAATCCTATTATCATACATATAACAGTTAATATTTGCGAAAATTAAAATGCGAGAAATAAAACTACGCTATTACAAGGCTTCGGGGAGGGGGATTAATTACATATCCAAAAACCCGTAAAACGATAAATAAAAGAAAATCTTAATTAAATTATTACATACCATGAGCAGTTACATTAGTTTGCAAATGATTCAAGGAACAAGAATATGCAAAGAAATCATGCTACAAATGCCAGAATCGTGATATTCGATTTCAAAAAGGTATGAATGTCGTGAGATGCTTACAACGTGTTTTTTCAATGTTATGAGGCTTGTTAGTGATTGCAATATGACCTAGAGATATCCAGTAAGCGATTGAGATAGCTTGGAAGGCTTGAGATGGCCTGAAAATTGGAATTTGATTCACAACTTTTGTTGAGTTTTTGCAAGTTTTCTTTCTGTTTCTCACGCCTCCAATCCCCCTGCTTTTGGTATTCCAATGTTCTATATGTACCCAAGAATGAATTAGGTTACAAACTTGCTTCAAATATTTCTCAATTAAGATGATTGAATCATGATTTGATTCTTATGTAAATCTTTCCAAATCAAGCCAAATCCAATATTTTTGTGTCCAAATGAAGCTTGCACGATTTGATTTCCTTTCCAGCTGTATAAGAGGCCTAAACATGCACAAAATCTCAAGCTTTGATTAGTTTTGATATTTTTATGATTTTATTTTGATTTTATTTGATTTAGTTGAAATAAAAAATAAAATAAATGACAAAAATAAAATAAAGACAAATGGGAAGGATCATGGGTCGTGGATCATGTTACAAACTCAATGCAAACACAAAAAGTTGGGCCCATTTGACAAAAATTGTAATTTTGGCCACATTTGACTTTTGGCAATTTTGCAAAAAGGGTCAACTTCACCAATGCATAAATCCTTCAATTTTGACCTTAGAGATATGTTCTTAGACTTTTTAGAAATCTTAAGATGTCCAATAAGCAACCCTTTTATTCTCATCTCAATTTAGTCTTCCATGTTCATGTATGAAGCTTTGACAAAAAAGGTGTTTTTGTTGACTTTTCAAAATGACCTATAATGTCCAAATTTATATCTTCTTGTGAGTGAATATTTTGAACTTGGGAGATGAAGATGAATTGTAAGGAATTTCATCCTCTTCAAAATGAGCTTTGGATGGGTCATTTTTGATAAAGTATGAGAAAGTTATGCTTGGTCAAAGTTGAGTTGACTTTTCCTACAAAACCCTAATTTAGCAACTTTTGGGTTTTGATGAATTGTGAGCAATCCTTGAGGAATAATGATCAACCCTTGATCAAATGATGAATAATACTTCAAAATTAGAATGTTTACCAAAAATATTGAAGTTTGACTGCATGTGGGCCACATTTGACTTTTGCCCTAGCACAGTCGATTTTCAGGCCTCTTAGCAATTGATTGACCAAACTTCCCCTGCAAGGCTTGAAACTTGGAATGGATGATATTGTGAACATATTAGGACATTGGGGAGAATTTCGGATCCTTGGTACTCAAACATATTGGTGCAAAGTGAAATCCTAATCTGAGGTAGACTGCCTAAGGAGAGAGTTTGTCTGGTCGACCCTTGGACTTCCTTGAGTAATTTGAGGACCTCACTTGAAATGTATTGAGAAAAATGGGAAGGCAAATTTTGGGGTACAACAGCTTCCCCTGTTCAATCTCCTTAAACCTGAGGATGTAGATTGGCTCGTCTGCCTTTCGTGATCTGAAGGTTGAAGGTGATTGAACACTAGAGTGCCCAGAAATTTGCACTCGCATGAGGTGGTACTTGTCTTGTGATGTCGGGAATGGGATTATAGATGCCATTTGGAAATTGATGACGGAGGATGGGCTTAAAGATGCCATCAGAGGAATCGTCGGCCACATAAGAGATTCCTTAGCGAGAGCCCGTATACCTGTTGTTGAGGAAGATTTCGCTGGGGAATGCTGATCTCTGTCTTGGGAGAAATAGAATTTTAGGAGCTTCAGTCGTCCGTTATTCTACTGGGGAATCATCTCTTGGTCGAGGAGGTGAAAATGAACTGTTATCTGGTCTTGCTCTAGGCTTCATAGTGATTTGTTGAGGAAAATAAGATCGACTGCTATCTGGTCGTGCTCCAGGATTCACAGTGACTTACTGGGGGAATGAGATTAAACTTGCTATCTGGTCGTCATCCAGGCTTCGCAATTTCTCACTTCTTATCTGGTCGTAATTCAGGCTTCAGAATGAAATAAGTTGTTATCCTGGCTTCAACTTGAATTTAAGGCATACTAATATCCGACCGATTCCAGGCTTCTTAGTAATTGGCCAGGTGAACTACTATTAGGTCGAACTCCGAGCTTTGCAGTGTCTTATACTGTTATCTAGTCGATTCCAGGCTTCAGTCCTTTGCCGCTATCTGGTCATAATCCAGGCTTCGCAACTTCTTACTTCTTATCTGGTCGTGTTCCAGGCTTCAGAAGAAATCAAGTGGTTATCTGTTTGCATCCAGGCTTCCATTTGATTGTAAGGCCTACTAATATCCGGTCAATTTCCGTGCTTCATAATAATTGGCCGGGTAGACTACTATTTGGTCGAAATCTAAGCTTCGCAGTGTCCCTTACTGTTATCTAGTCGTAGTCCTAGGCTTCAATGTATTTTTCCTCTATCTGGTCGTAATCTAGGCTTCACGGTGTCCTATACCATTATCTGGTCGAATCCAGGCTTCATGGTGTCCTGTATTGCTATCTGGTCGATTTCCAGGCTTCACAATACCTTGCTAAGCTGTTTTCCGGTCGATTTTCGGGCTTCACCGCTTGTGTTTATGATATACCACTATCTGGTCGACTCCAGGCTTCATGGTGTTTTATACTGCTATCTGGTCGATTTCCAGGCTTCACAGTATCTTGCTGGGGATTCAACTATTTTCTGGTCGATTTCCGGGCTTCATAGCTTGAATTGGAATAGAAATCTTAGCATCGGTTTGACTGAACCAGAGAAAACTTGTGAGAATTTGATTGCATCTTTCCCTGAAAGTTATAGAGTTAGTCGTATGTAATGTCATGATGCATGACATGTATCGAGTAATGATGTTCTCAAAATAAATGAGATTATACTGCATGATATATATGCGTATGCCATGATGTATGGATATGCAATGTTCTTGTTACATTCTCTAGCTGGGGTGAATAATTCCTGGACTGCTTTTGGAGAGTACAAGGAGTTGAGTTCTTCATTCTCGCTGGGGGTAACGAACGAAGATGATTTGAGAATAAATTGGCGCGAGAATAACTCGGCCGGAGAACAAACTGGCGAGAGAATGACTCTGTGGGGAAGAGAGATACTCTGCCAGATGATCTGTTGATTTGGAGAAACATCCTCAACTATGGATGAATTACTATTGCTGGTGATGATGAACCCTGTCGGGGATTGAATTTCTTCCTGTGGAAGAAATAGACTCCACTGGGGATAGTCTTCCATTGTTGGTGATAAATGAACTCTCCATGGGGAGAATTAACACCACTATATTTGGGTACCTTTTACTCTGTGGGGAGTGTATGTACTTTTGGTCATATTCTCAAGCTGGCTCTGTCCCTGTACCTGGTGGGTAGAGCAACTATCAGGTTTGGGCACTTCTGTTTGCCCCTGTTCTTGAAATTACCAGTAATCGTCTTTTGTTTCGCATGTAAATATTTATAAGCAACAATTATTTTCAAATGCATATATCAAAAATGAATCATTGGACGTTCTTGCAAAACAAAACAGGAAAAGAAAAACAAATTTGAAATTTATTGTAAAATGAATTGTATTGATTTTGAAGTTGGCCTGTAATAGGTGTATTGTACAAGAGGCTGACGTCCTAGTAAGAGAACGTCGTTGAAAGATAGAAATTACACAATTTGTAAAAACCAAGAAAAACAGCTATGCGAACAATCCCACTGGGTTCCAACTCTGCTATTGCCTTTATATTTTCGAGCGTCTCATCACTTTGCTACTTGGTTGAAGGTAGATCACATTGATTGGCGCCGTCCGAGCTTGATAGTCAATACCGAAGTCTGGTTGCAAGATGATCCAACGAGACATAGTGTTACGCTTTGATCCCTAATTTTTTCAGGGACCGCCCTTTCAGGTTTTCAGTCTACCGGGATACCCTTTTTTTCCCAAGCTGCCTTTTCAGGTTTTTGACTTGCCGAGTGTAAAGGTTTTTTCATTTTCATCCCTTACTTTTTCCTGAACCCTTTTAGTTCGTCGGGAAGCCCTTATTTTTGCCTAGGCCGGTCGACCTAGCAGGTCTTTGATTATGCGTAGTATTTTTTCACTATCTCTGCATTGACGGGGTGAGGAAGGTCGTCACCATCCATGGTTGTTAGAATCATAGCTCCTCCCGAGAAAATGTTCTTAACCACAAATGGCCCTTTGTACGTGGGGGTCCATTTTCCCCTGGGATCATCTTGTGGTAATATGATGCATTTGATCACCAGATCCCCGACTTGATACTCTTATCGTCTGACTTTCATGTTAAAAGCCTTGATCATCTGCTTTTGATACGTCTGACCATGACAAATAGCAGTAAGTCTCTTTTCATTGATTAAATTTAGCTGATCAAGCCGGGTCTAGATCCAATCATCCTCGCTCAAACCTGTAACCTTCATAATCCGGAGAGAGGATATCTGGACTTTAATGGGTAAGACTGCCTCCATGCCATACACCAAAGAGTAAGGTGTTTCCCCTGTCGATGTCCGTGCTGAGGTAGGTACCCATGAAGAGCGAATGGTAACATCTCATGCCAGTCTTTGTATGTCACTGTCATCTTCTGCACAATCTTCTTGATGTTCTTATTAGCCGCCTCAACAACCCCATTCATCTTCAGCCTGTAGGGAGAAGAGTTGTGATGCTGTATCTTGAACTGTTTGCAGAGCTCGGTGATTATTGTATTGTTGAGATTTGTACCATTGTCCGTAATGATCCTCTCTGGTATACCATATCGATTGATCAGATTGTGTCGGATAAATCGCACCACGATGTTATTGGTTACTGTAGCAAAGGAAGCTGCCTCAACCTACTTCGTAAAGTAATCAATAGCTACCAGAATGAAATGATGCCCGTTAGACACAGTAGGTCTATCTCACTGATCATATCGATGCCCCACATTGCAAAGGGCTAAGGTGCTGTCAAAACATTCAGAGGAACTAGAGGTACATGCACCTTATCAGCATAGACTTGGCACTTATGACAAGTCTGAGAATGCTGATAACAATCGGCTTCCATAGTAGACCAATAATATCCAGCCCGTAGGATTTTCTTTGCCATGGTATGTCAACTGGAATGAGTTCCGAAAGTACCTTCATGTAACTCGGCCATGATCCTTTTCGCCTCGCTTTTGTCCACACATCGCAGTAAGGTGGAATCATGGTTACGCTTATAAAGGATCCCATTACTGATGAAGAACTTCGCAGCGAACCTCCTATGGAATTTCTTATCATTAACAGAGGCACCCTCGGGGTATTCCTGAGCCTTAAGATACCTTTTTATCTCGTGAAACCATGGTTTATCTTCTACCTCTTCAGTCTCAATGTCACAACAATGTACGGGTTCGTACAACCTCTCAATGGTAATCTGGGGAGTTTCATTGTCCCACCTGACCTTGAACATAGAAGACATGGTAGCTAGCGCGTCCGCTAACTGATTCTCTTCTCTGGGGAAATGTTTAAAGGTTATCTCCTCGATGTGTGGGAGCAATGTCAGTACATATTCTTTGTAAGGAATAAGATTTGGGTGCTTCGTATCCCACTCGCCTTTGATCTGACTGATCACTAGAGAGGAATCTCCGAATATACTCAAGAACTTAATCCTCAGGTCAATAGCAGCTCTAAGACCCAGGATGTATGCCTCATACTCCAACATATTGTTGGTGCAGTTAAAACATAATCAGGTGGTGAGTGGAGTATGACAACCTTCAGGAGATATGATCACGGCGCCAATGCCATTACCCAATGCGTTTTAGGCTCCATCAAAATACATAGACCATCAGGGTCCTTCCTCGGGTCCTTCATCCGGTCCAGGTTCTTCATAGTTGGTCACCAACATGATGTTTTCATCCGGGAACTCGAAATTCATGGATTGGTAATCATCCACGGCCTAATGCGCCAAATGATCCGCCAACACACTCCCTTTGATTGCTTTTTGGGTTGTGTATTGGATATCATACTCAGTTAAGATCATCTGCCATCTTGTTATTCTTCCGGACAAGGCAGGCTTTTCGAAGATATACTTGATTGGATCCATTTTTGATATCAATAGGGTAGTGTGAGTCAGCATATACTGTCTCAGCCGACGAGCAGCCCATGCCAAAGTGCAGCAAGTTTTCTCGAGCAGTGAGTATCGGGTCTCACAGTCGGTAAGCTTTTTGCTAAGGTAGTAAATAGCATGCTCTTTTCGGCCAGACTCGTCATGCTGCCCCAACACACACCCCAATGAATTATCCAGTACTGTCAAGTATAAGATCAAAGGTATTCCTTCAACTGGAGGCATCAAAATTGGTGGCTCTTGGAGGTATTCTTTGATTCTTTCAAAAGCAGTCTAACACTCATCATTCCATTTTACCACTTAATCTTTCTTCAACAACTTGAAGATTGGCTCACAAGTAGCAGTCAGATGTGAAATGAATCTTGCAATGTAATTTAGACGTCCCAAAAAGCCTCTAACTTCCTTTTCCATTCGGGGAGCTGGCATCTCCTGTATAGCTTTCACCTTTGCAGGATCCACTTGAATACCTTTATCACTAACAACGAAACCCAGTAGCTTACCAGACCTCACCCCAAAGGTGCACTTGTTCGGGTTTAACCTCAGTTTGTACGTCTTCAACCTATCAAATAGTTTCTGGAGATGTTAAAGGTGTTCTTCTTCAGTCTGGGACCTTGCAATCATGTCATCAACGTAAACCTCAATCTCATGGTGAATAATGTCGTGGAACAAAGCGAACATGGCGCGCTGATAAGTTGCCCCAGCATTCTTCAACCCGAAAGGCATTACCTTGTAACAGAAGGTGCCCCACTGCGTAATGAAGGTTGTCTTCTCCATGTCTTCGGGAGCCATCTTGATCTGATTGTAACCAGAAAAACCATCCATAAAGGAGAAGATCTTATGCTGCGTGGTGTTGTCAACCAGAACATTGATATGAGGAAGTGGGAAATCATCCTTGGGGCTCTCCCTGTTCAGATCTCTATAGTCCACACACATCTGAACCTTACCATCTTTCTTAGGCACCAGAACAACGTTGGCAACCCATTGCGGGTAAGAAGTGACAGCTAAAAATCCGGCGTCAAACTGTTTCATGACCTCAGCTTGGATTTTCTCAAACATTTTAGGGCGCATACGGTGAACCTTTTGCTTTACCGGAGGACAATCTTCTTTAGTTGGCAAGCGGTGAACCACAATATCAGTGTCTAAACCAGGCATATCTTCATAAGACCAAGCGAAGATCTCAACATAGTCGCGTAGCATCTGTATCAACCGTTGCTTGACACTAGGTTCTAGATTCGCACCTATCTTGACCTCTTTCCTGTCTTCCTCTGTACCCAAATTCACTAATTCCACTGGCTCTTCATGGGGCTATATGGCCCTTTCTTCCTGTAGTAACAGTCTAGCAAGTTCCCCAAGCACTTCACAATCATCCTCACCTTCATCCTCGACTTGGTTGATCGGATTTTCAAAGTCATAACTGGCAGTAGCAGAGTTGTTATCAATGGAATCCAAAGTTGATGTGGATCTACATTATGATATGTGAGTGTCTATAAGACAATAGCTATTTTGATAAAGTGCGAGATAGAAAAGAAAAACAAGGAGCGTAAAATTTGTAATGCAAGAAAACGTCCAATGCTTTATTGATGATATATGAAAATGACAAATAATAAGCCCTCACAAACAAAGCCAAAGTGCCTCGGGCAAGGCACCGGTCCGTAAAGTTTCAAATTGTCTATTACAAATCTCAAAACAAAAGTCAATTACTGTGTAATAAAAGAAATGGGTGTGAAGTATTTCGCCTTCCAGTTGTTCAAGCCACCATTGGTTGTAGGGTAGATCCAGCTGTCGATATCTGAATCTTGTTCACCATCTTCAACCGTATTAACTCCTTGATCATGTTTGGGCATGGGAGCAGTTATGACGTTGGGCTTCTCCAGAGCGTCAAACTCAATCTCTTTGGCTTTGATCAAGTCTTGCACCTTATTCTTCAAGGCCCAATAGTTGTTTGTATCATGACCTGGATCATCGGAGTGATTGGCACAATGGGAATTTGGGTTATATAGTGGAGATGTGGTGTTGGGATTCTTCGAGGCTTCCCTCAGAGTTACCAGGTTGGTCTTCAATAATTATGGTAGAATTTGAGACAAGGTCATATTGAGCCGAGTGAACTGCCTTTGTGGTCTTTCCATCCTTTGTTGATTGTTGCATTGCGGAGTAAATGCAGGTCTTGATATTACCACCACATTCACTACTTGATGGTGTTCAGGTCTGCTTTGGCTCCTCGAGCCATATACTGCACAAGCTTCTTTCTTACCAGTGAAAGGTTTCTTTATTGCACTTGACGACGTATCCTTCTGTATCTTACCACTTCTGATACCACTTCTACTCTCTCCCTAGTCAAGATCAACTCAGTAAACCCAGATGACGAACTGCCGATCAGATGATTGAAAAATGGACCAGACAACGTCCCTAGAAACATGTCAACCAACTCCCTGTCGGACAAAGGGGGTTGGACTCTTCCAGCCAAATCTCTCCACTTCTGAGCATAGTCCTCAATGAAGATGTGAAAAACACAAGAAGGGGGGGGGGGGGGGGGGGTTGAATTGAAAACTGGGATCTAAAACAGCTTAATGACACAATATTATTATCCTGGTTCCTTTGATCTCAAACTACTCCAGTCCACCCGTCAAGGTGATTTCACCTCTCTCCAACGAGGTCTTAATCCACTAATCTCAAAAAGATTACAAAAGCTACTTTAACAACTGTTAAAGTCTTCTTGAGTACAACCACAATCCGGTTAATCTCAAGGATCTCTTTTACAAATGATTAAACAAAACATGTTGTTGTTTTTCTAATAAAAACGGTTTATCACAACTGTGATAAATTACACAGGTTTAGCTTAGAATAAAGAATGAATTTGCTTGAGCTTGAATATGCATGGTTTGATAATCTTAAGAAATTGTTGTGTGTACGTAGGTGCTTCTTTTTGCAAGCTGACTTGTTTATATAGGCAATGTAATGACGTTGTCCATAAAGCAAGTTTAATGATATTAACACTCTTTCCTTTTGGAGAAGATCTTGTCTGAAGAAAGCCGTTAAAATTAATTCTGTCTTGAATGTTCAGTAACACTTCAAAGTCTTTTCCCTTACTACTGATGACGCTTAAGAATATTGATGACTTGGTTTGATATGTTCTTGTTTAGAATCAGAGTTTATTATAATTGAGCGCAGATTCTGGTCACCAATCTTCAGCGTATAATCGGATTACTTCAGCGTGTAATACTTTATGGCTTATCTTCTGATGCTGATCTGATAAGAACTTCTGCATATATAAAACATATTTTTAAGGAGCATATTTGTTCTTTGTATTTGTTATCATCAAAACTCTAATCAAGGGTTGTAGAATCAAACTATGTTCTAAAACTTAAAACCTTCACTTGCACCCATAGACATACCCTGAAGCTGAGTACAAGTGGGAGCAAGGTCGGTGTTATACTGATACTGCCTGTAGAAAGCAACAACAAGGTCCTCCCAGTTTTGGACATTAGCTCCTTACAATTGATAAAACCATTCAAGCTGAGTCCCTGACAGACTATCTTGAAAGAAATGCACCCACAAATTTCTATCAGCAGTGTAAGGTTAGATTTTTCGGACGTACGAGCGAAGATGGAGTTTTGGACAGGATACTCCATCGTACTTGGCGAAAACCGGAGCTTTGAACTTATGAGGGATCACCACCCCAGATGCCAGTCCCAAATTTTCGAAATCTAAACCAGGGATCTTCTGAATCTCCATAATGCTCAGAAGGTCTTCAAGTTGTTTGTACCTATCCTCAGTAGGAGGATACTATTCCTCATCATGATCTATATCATTATCATAAACTGCAGGACTGGGTCCCTTTTCTTCTTTTTGGTCCTCCCCTCCCTTGGATGAAAAGGACATATCAGCTTGCTGTTTCAACCTATCCCCAAACCTTTTGCCCATACTCAACAAAACGACCTTCTTCTTCTTCTTCTTCTTCTTCTCTTTCTCTTTCAAAATAAGATATTTCAAATCCTCTTGCCCTTTAGCCAAGCGTAAGAACATCTCTTGGAATTGGGCATTTTATGCTTGAAGATCTTTGATAGATTGATCGGAAGACATTGCTGCTGAAATAAACAGCGAAGAAGATGAGAAACCTGTAATGGTACCTGTAATGGTGTGCATGATAATGGGATGCATATGTAATGATTTCAAAGACTTTGGGAGATTTAAATTTGCAAACCAAGAAATAAACAAACTTTATTAGATTAAACTTGTAAAAAGGTTCAACAATGCCTTTAAGGTGTTTACAAATAAGTAAATGGAAAACAAATCTAAACTAGAAAAAGCAAAATCAGAAATCCCATGGACGCTTCCCCTTCGTACTGACGTAGTCATTGATTGTTATTTCATTCTCGAGTTCCCTGGTGAGCTTCAAAATCTTCCTTTCTTGCTCATGTTACTTTTCCCGGTAGGTATCCTTCTCCTCTTTCAGCTGAATCCAGGATCTCTTCAATGCCCCAAGATCAGTGGGCATGTAAGGGTAAAGAACTGTATAAGGAATGCCCTCTTCATTGGTGGGCTCCACAATCACTGGTAACACAGCTTCATAAGGCATCCCAAGCTTTTGGGCTCGAGATCGGACCCACTAGAGATAAGGCTGCATAAGAAGAGAAGTCATTGGTCCTAGCTCTTGAGGGTCAGATCTGTTCACCATGCCCCAAGCTCGTATAAACCTTTGGTGATGCTCATCAACATCCTCCTTGTAGTCAAAGGCAATATCTGTAAGAAGTAGCTCATGAGGACCATCTCTCCAAGCAAGGCCGAATTGTCGCAAAGCTAAACAAGGACTGTAAGTTATTCTCCCTCTAATTCCAAGCAACAGGACATTAGGGTATCCCCCATATTGGTCAATGAAAGCAGTTCTTTCCATAGCATTGGAACTCCAAATAATGTCTGTATGGGCAAGGGACATTATCCTGTAGGACCATCCTAAACCTTCCTTATTCTTCAACACGGACTTGGGGAGGTTCAAAATAAACCACCTCACCAGCAGCGGCATGCAACACATGAGAGTCCCTATTCTATGCACAGTACGGGTGTAGAGGGCATGCAAGATATCACCCAGAAGAGTAGGCACATGATTGCAAGACAGGAAGATCTTAACCGCATTCACATCTATGAAGGAATCTGGATTCGGGAAAAGAACCAAATCATAGATAAGGAGAGCCAAGATGTCTTCAAAAGCCTTAAAATCCAAGTTATCCCAGAATAGTTGAGCTTGATCTATCAGAAACTTGGCTAAGAAACCTTCGACCCTGCTTCGTGTCTCCCAGTTGGATACCACATCAGCCCGTTTCAAATGTAGAGCTGAAGAAATGTCTTCTGGTCTAGGAGTCTCTTCCAAACCGGTGAAGGGCATCTGCTCAAGGATGGATATACCTATTAAGTGAGAAAATCTTCCATAGTGGGAACTAGCTGATAATCCGGGAAAGTGAAGCAATGATGCACCGGGTCGAAGAACTGGAAAAGCACACTCATCATCTGCTCATCAAACTTTGAGGTAACCAAGCTAAGAAGCTGGCCATGTCTCCTAATGAATAAAGAAGTATCAAAAACTTTCGAGGCTAAATCTTTGAGTCGAGCATGTATTTGCATAAAGTTAACTTGAATGGTGTTTCTGCGCACGAAAGCCATAATCTGCAAAACAGAACAACGACTAATCCCCCCGGTCTTTGAAATGGTTAGTATAATGAAGTATGCATGCTAAGTTCTGATGCATGATGTCATGATAAAACACACAACAGGTATAGCAGATAACAGACATGATAAAGGCAAACAAGTCACACAAAAGCCCTTAAGTTTCAGGCTTGCATGGGGTCTAGGTACTACCCTCTTGAAGTTCAGCTGGTTTCAACCTGTCCTAATAATAGTAACCAGGTTCTAGAGGTTCTCAATATCACTGACCATCCTCCATCGGTCATGGTTTCAGCTCACACAATCTTTTCTTGCGGCCAGAACTATCTCGAGAGTATGGTCTCAATGAGTGTAGTATCGAGTATCAACCAATTCTTAGCTTTACACCGAGGCCGGCTATCTCACTACTTCTTAATGGCCAAGTTGGTCAATTATGGGTTCTAAGGGCAGTTGATGCTTAACGACACACATAGCAGCCCAATATTCTCCTCGTTTCTCCACAAGGGATACCGGTACCAACCAATGTGCCACATCAACGTAGCTACTGCTTCAACCGTATCGGTCTACTCCGTACAGTTACCTCACAGTTTATTGCTATTTACCTAAAAGGTGTCCCCAGATCCGGGTTAGGATCTATAGTAACTCCCAATACAAAAACCCTTAAAAGTAAAGCAACCAAAACAAACAAGAGAAGCAATTTATGATGAACTAACCCTAAGATATACCCCACTAAATTCTCCCCAGCAGAGTCACCAATTCTGTGATACGGTGGCAGAACCGACTGTTTAATACTGGTTTCTGTTTTGCATTTTTTGTTCACAAAATGTCGCGGTAAGCAAGAGTTGCCACCGATTTTTTTTCATCCAACCGGAAAGGAAAAAAATACAGAAAA
This sequence comes from Vicia faba, assembly GCA_948472305.1. Classification (NCBI taxonomy): domain Eukaryota; kingdom Viridiplantae; phylum Streptophyta; class Magnoliopsida; order Fabales; family Fabaceae; genus Vicia; species Vicia faba. The sequence continues at coordinate 1,254,528,468 of OX451739.1, read as the reverse complement.
AATCCATTTTCAAGATGTTTCTGAGTACGAGGGGTAGATTATAGAAAAGGAAGGTGTTAGCACCCTTTCTATCCATGGTTTTCCATGGGCTCTTAGGTACTTGCTCATTTTTAAATTTCTTGTGTGTGCTTTCTTTGAAAATTTTGTTTTACTTCGTTTTAACCCTTGCTTCTGTCTTCAAGAGTGTTACGAAGTGTTTTTCAAAACTTTGTTTGAAAAGTGTTTGGTGTGAAAAAGTTTGATTTGAGCAAGTACCTACTAGCATCTACCTACTCGAAAAAGAGAATGTTTCCGTTCTTGTTTCCTTTAGACAACGCTATCCCACTATTAATGAGCAGGTAGCACCATCATTGGAGTTGTAAGGGTCAATTCAAAAGGGACGTACGATCACTAAAGCAATGTTAGGACATTTTAGTAATAACCCTAATGTCTTAAGATCATATTCGAGGCAACATTTCCGAGGCAACCTTTCCAAGGCAACATTTCTGAGGCTACATTTCCGAACGGGAAATTTGATCTTTGTTTAGACAAGAGAGCAACCACTAAGACACCCTATACTTAATGATCGTTTACCGAAGGCAACCGAAGTGAGAGTATACCCTAGGAGTGCGCATGTGCGAGTGATTTGATTTTAGTTATTATCTTTGCACACTTAAGGTTTGCTAACCATTTTAAAATTAACATACAGTCTTGTCATGCAATCCTATTATCATACATCTAACAGTTAATATTTGTAAAAATTAAAATGTGAGAAATAAAACTACGCTATTATAAGGCTTCGGGGAGGAGGATTAATTATATAGCCAAAAACCCGTAAAACGATAAATAAAAGAAAATCCTAATTAAACTATTACATACCATGAGCAGTTACATTAATATCATAAAAATAAATAAAAGCGCACGGTAAATCCAGAACGAGAAAAAATTAGGGTTTTGACCCCGTCTAAACCTAATTGAAAGAAAAATCATTTTTTTGTGGTTTTTGATTATTTTGAGAAAAAGAAGGTTTTAATTGAATAAATACAAAGCTAATTACTAATTAATTTAAATTAAGAAAAACAATTAATTTGACCTATTTTTGTATTTTCATTTAATTTGAGGAAAGAAATAAAAATTAAATCAAACAAACACTAATTTTCTAATTTATTTTAAATTATTTACAAAAAGGTTAAAATCACCCTAAAATTAAATTAAACTAATATTAAATTAATTTTGACAAAATAAATAAACCTAAATTCTAATTTGATGAAATTGATTTTATGATTTTGTAAAAAAAGAATTCAATTTTGTGTTAGAAAATAATTTTTAAAAAATAAATAAATAAAAGAAATATAATAAAAATAAATAAATGGGCCTGGTGTTAGTAGCAATGGAAGGGGGTGTTAATCTGACTTCTAGGCCCAACAATTTCTGGCCTGCATTGATTTTTTCAAATCCCGTGCATTGGCTTGACTCACGCCCATGATAGGCCCTTATGTTAGATGCCTTGGATTTTGCTTGCTATGGATCCAATGGTTGAAAGCTGATGACTCTTGGTGGTCTCCTTGTATGCACCTGTGCCTGATTATGCAAGAAAAAATATCATGAAATAATATGGGGACCTGGGGATCGAACCCAGGCCCTTTGGCCTTTCCAAACGCCTGATGACCATCTGAGCTAGCGTGCTTATTTGTAAAAAAGACAACAAACAAACGATATATTGGAAAAAAAATAATATATCAAAACGCACAAATTTTTGAATGGGCCAGTCACTGCCTGCCATGCAACCCTTCTTCTTCCTCCCTCCGTTGCTAAAAGTTCTGACTTTTACCTACAGTCATCTGGGCGTAGGTATAAGCCTGCGTTTATCCAAAATCTCGTACATACAAGATAAATGCCCAACAATGGTACCAATTAACTCATGGCAACCTCACGAGCATCATGGTATCCTTGTCCATGGCCAATTGTACTTGTAACGAAAAACCCCAAAAATGAGCCAAGAACCCTAACTATGGCATCTTGCTCTACAGTTAATGAAAATGCAATTGAACATAACCATTAGTTTGCAAATGATTCAAGGAACAAGAATATGCAAAGAAATCATGCTACAAATGCCAAAATCGTGATATTCGATTTCAAAAAGGTATGAATGTGGTGAGATGCTTACAACGCATTTTTTGGATGTTTTAAGGCTTGTTAGTGATTGCAATATGACCCAGAGATATCCAACAAGCGATTGAGATAGCTGGGAAGGCTTGAGATGGCCTGAAAGTTGGAATTTGATTCACCACTTTTGTTGAGTTTTTGCAAGTTTTCTTTCTGTTTCTCACGCCTCCAATCCCCCTGCTTTTGGTCTGCCAATGTTCTATATGTACCCAAGAATGAATTAGGTTACAAACTTGCTTCAAATCTTTCTCAATTAAGATGATTGAATCATGATTTGATTCTTATTTAAATCTTTCCAAATCAATCCAAATACAATCTTTTTGTGTCTAAATGAAGCTTGCACGATTTGATTTTCTTTCCAGCTGTATAAGAGGCCTAAACATGCACAAAATCTAAAGCTTTGATTAGTTTTGATATTTTTATGATTTTATTTTGATTTTATTTGATTTAATTGAAATGAAAAACAAAATAAATGACAAAAATAAAATAAAGACAAATGGGAAGGATAATGGGTCGTGGATCATGTTACAAACTCAATGCAAACACAAAAAGTTGGGCCCATTTGACAAAAATTGCAATTTTGGCCACATTTGACTTTTGGCAATTTTGCAAAAAGGGTCAACTTCACCAATGCATAACTCCTTCAATTTTGACCTTAGAGATGTGTTATTGGACTTTTTAGAAAGCTTAAGATGTCCTATAAGCAACCCTTTTGGTCTCATCTCAATTGAGGCTTCCATGCTCATGTATGAAGCATTGACAAAAAAAGGTGTTTTTGTCGACTTTTCAAAATGACCTATAATGTCCAAATTTATATCTTCTTGTGAGTGCATATTTTGAACTCGGGAGATGAATATGAATTGTAGGGAATTTCATCATCTTCAAAATTATATTTGGATGGGTCATTTTTTATAAAGTATGAGAAAGTTATGCTTGGTCAAAGTTGAGTTGACTTTTCCTACAAAACCCTAATTTAGCTACTTTTGGGTTTTGATGAATTGTGAGCAATCCTCGAGGAATAATGATCAACACTTGATCAAATGATGAATAATACTTCAAAATTAGAATGTTGACCAAAAATCTTGAAGTTTGACTGCATGTGGGCCACAGTTGACTTTTGCCATAGCATAGTCGATTTTAAGGCCTTTGAGCAATTGACTGAGCAAACTTCCCCTGCAAGGCTTGAAACTTGGCATGGATGATCTTGAGAAAATATTAGGACAATGGGGAGCATTTGGGATCCTTGGGACTCAAACATCTTGGTGCAAAGTGAAACCCTAATCTGAGGTAGACTGCCTTAGGAGAGAGTTTGTCTGGTCAACCCTTCGATTTCCTTGAGTAATTTGAGGGCCTCACTTGAAATGTATTGAGAAATATGGGAAGGAAAATTTTGGGGTACAACATCTGTCCTTTAGTTCAAGATATCACAAGTCCCTCAATGACCCTTTCGACGCCGCCTCAGTTAAAAAGTGATCTTAGAACTTTAGGAAATTTACTAAAAGTTCTTGCCCAGTTGCCTTAGTGACCATAAACGTCCCTTCGATAGTCCCTCAACATCCAAAAATAGGGATACCTACTCACTAATAGTAGGATATCACTATCTAAATGAAAGGAGGAAAAGAACGCCTTTTTCGAGTAGGTAGATAACTGTTAGGTACTTGATCAAAACAACTTTTTCACACTACGCTTTCAAAACCTTTTTCAAAAATGCTTTATCAATACTCTTGAGGACTGATACAAGAGTTATCATAAAGCAAAAAAACTTTTCAAAACACACAAACACAAAAGCAATTTTAAAAAATGAGCAAGTATCTAAGAGCCCGTGGAAAACCACAGATGGAAAGGGTGCTAACACCTTCCCTTTCTATAATCTACCCCCTTACTCAAAAAATATAGAAAAAAGTCTTTTTCTGTTCTTTTCACCATTTCCTTTATTGGATAAAAAAAAAGTCGACGGCGACTCTTGCTTCCCGCACATTTGCGAATACAAAACACAAACCAGTATAACAGTCGTTTCTGCCACCGTATTACAGGTGCCCCTGTGATGGGTCATGGATGATTAAAGCGTAGAGGTTTACTTATGCAACAAGGTTTCTTGTCACATGATGGTTGAATGTTATGCTATCATGATTTCTCGATACTCGATTTGAACTTGAAGGGTGCTGATGTAGGAGAAATACCCACTGCAGGTTATGAAATTATGCAGAGAGCTCGGCCCTATGTGAACTTTCTTTCCCTAATTTGTTGGTAGGGTCATGGAGGAGATTCACTTTGATATGAGCTTGGAAATTTTTTGATCATAATGTGAATGACCCCTCTATTTTGTACTATGCCCTTGATCAAAAGACTCTTGAAAATGCTTGGATTTGATGAACCATTTTGAATCAACTCCTTATGATCTAGCCTTGCAGTAGTTTTCTCCATCATTCGAATTTTGAAGGAAGTGCCCCTCAATCTCCTGGATCTAGAGGAATTACCCTCAGAAAGAACTTAGACCTCACCATGAACTTGACATAGATCTCCCCAAGCATTCGAAGTTTGAAAAGATTTGTACTTGAGGTTGCTTGAAGAATTTGGACCCTACATGTAGTAGGATAAACTTGATACGCACTTCCCCAACATTTGAGTCTTAGACGGTTGCCCCCCGATTTTCAAGGTCTTGAGAGGTTTGTTAAAACGAGAAAAACAAGTTATACCCTGTTGTGATATGACTTGATTAAATAATTCTCCTTTAAAAGGTATGCCCCTGATTGAACAATGTTTTGAAATTTGATCCAAGTTGATTGACTCTTGGAATGCTCGCCCCTTGTCAATAGCATTTTCATGTGATATACCTCTATGATCATTAGTATTTTCCCCTGTTTATAAGGGTCCTCTTAGAAGATTGGCCCCAATTAGAAGCTTCTTGGAAAGGCTGCCTTTGATCAGACCATTTTTTGAAATCTCCTTGATGCTAAGTATTGATTCATAGATATAATTGTACATTTTGAATAGTAATTCCGTTTGATGCACATGCAAGTTCTTGAAATCAAAGCTAATTATTGAAAAGAAATGGATGACTAGAAATGGATATTCGAATAAGCGAAGTAGTTAGAAATAATTTTAACAAACATAGGATTCAGTTTATCAGAAATTCGTCGAGTATGCTTTCATAGCGAACCTAGCCTCAATTAGGACTTTTAAAGGTTGTAACATGGCCATGGTTCATGGTTTAAGAAATAAAAGATATAAGGCTCAAAATTTATTAAGCCCACCCCATTCTCCTTGATGTTCTCCAATCCTAAATTCAATTAATCCAACAGATACGTTTAATCCCAAGAGAAATTTCATAGTCACGCAGATGATGAGAAGCGTAGATAAAGATCTAAGTGCCAATGAAAAGTATTGATAAGATACAAGTGTTGATAAGATCCAAGCATTGATGAGAACCGTTGATGATTATTGAGGTGGTAGTCATAAGATTGTTCTCCAATTTATTTGTTTTTTAATCCCTTATTTTGCATGGACCAATTCTTTTGAATTTTCCGGTTCATCGAGATTCCCTAAGTTTTGCCTAAGTCAAGTTTTGATTTCCTTTGACTTAGAGGGCTTTCTTCTTTTTTTTTTGAATTTCTTTTTTCCGCTTTTGATTTTGAAAATTTGTGACTGCCACGCTAATTATTGTAAGCTTCGTCTTCATCGTTTCCTCAATATTGATTGATGTGCTGAGGAAGAAGACGTAGTGGACTTTACCTTCGTTGATTCCTCAATCTTGGATGATGAACGCGGGGAAGATGATGTGCTCGAATCTTTGCTTAGATTGTTCTCTCAATGATGTATTGAGGAAAGAGATATGCTTGAAAATTTGCATAAATCATTTCAATTCTCTTGGGATTTGAATGCATCGTCGAATTAATTGAAATCTACCCCGCCCTTGGTTAAGATTAAGGTTTTTTAAAAGAAAATAGAAAGAACTCCGACTTCTGGCTCGAGGGGGTTTACTACGGATTAACTCCTTATTTCTCCACTGTTTAGGAAGTGAAACAATGTCTTAAATCGTCAGCTAAGCCTTACTATTAAAAAGCATATGTCAGCAAAAGTCGATTACTTTGTATTTTCATCATTCTCCCTCGAAGTTTGTTAAATAAAATTTGAAAATTGAAAAGAAGAGTGAAAATAGAAATTCGTTGATTATTTATGGAAAGTGTTGAAAGATGAAGAGTGAAACGAATGAATTGATTTCAAAAACATGCATGCTTATTTTATTAGAATTAACAATAAAAAAATATAAGTTTACAACAAATACAACCTAGCAACTTGGAATTTTCAAATTGAACTTGATTAAGTCTGATGATCCTTGAGATAAGCTTTTTTGTTGATCCACTGTCTTTAAGGGATGCTTCGTAGTTTTTGGACTTGTCAAATCATGGGGATGACCCTTGACTTCTCTTTGGGCATACCAATTTTGTTGATAGGGCAATTTCTCTTGATGTAAAGTAACTACCAATGGTAGTGGCATTTGAGGCGCTGCGTAGGCCTGTAGCTGTCATGGTGAAGGGCTGCCTTTTCTCTCTCCAATAATATTTTTAGGATCAAGCTCCATTGAGTCTTCAATAGATAACCTACTTCTTCCACAATTTCAGACTTTCTTAAGTTCCTTGGCGAGTACCAAGAAATCAGCTAGCATGTGGATGATAATTGGATAAGGGCGGAGGTGGAAATGCATAAGATGCAAATGTATGGATGTATGTAAATGCATGGGCATGAAAAAAAAAATTTAGGGTATGTGTGATCGGTGGAAATAGAACTAACTGTTTTTAGTTGGATCGCGTATGTCGTGGTAGGCAAGAGTCGCCACCGTCTTTTATGTTCTCCAACTTGGAAAGGACAAAAGCACAGCAAAATTCCTTATTGAGAATGTCTCTCGGTTCGGGAGGTAGATTTATAGAAAGGGAAGGTGTTAGCACCCTTTCTATCCGTGGTTATCCACGGGCTCTTAGGTACTTGCTCTTATGTTTTCAAAAGATGTTTGCTTTTCAAATGTGAGTGGGTTTGAAAAAAAGTTTCGTTTTTGAAAGATTTCTAAGTGACTCTTGTATCTGTCCTCAAGAGTGTTTGAAAAATTTGTTTTGAAAACTTTTGAAAGTGTCGGTGTGAAAAGATTGTTTTGTTTGTTTTTGAAGAGCAAGTACCCATGAGTCATCTACCTACCCTAAGGAATTAGGCTGTGTAAGAGTCCTTAAGATAGTGCCATCCCACCATTGAGAGGTAGGTAGCACCACCGTTGAAGGTGTTCGGGTCAATTCGATTGTTAGGGACATTGTGGTCACCGAAGCAATAGTAGGACACCTTAGAAGTAACCCTAATGTCCTAGATCCTTTTTAATTCGAGGCAACCGTTTCGAGGCAACTGGATCTTAGACATAAGGGCGACCGCTAAAACACCTTATACTTGACGACCACTTTCGAGGCAACGAGTGAGGCGTACCCTAGAAGTGGCGTGTGCATTGTGTGTTATTTTCATGTTAACATTTATCTTGGATCATGCAATTGTGAGCTACGAGTTGTTTTTAATTATCATACATTCTTTCATGCAATTTAGCAGTTAGGAGTGCGGAAAATAAAATACGGAAAGGTAAAAGCTACGCTATTACAAGGCGTGGGTCTATACATCGCCAAAAAACAAAGACCCGTTTTTGATAAAGTGCAGAAAGTAAAGAAATCAATAAACCTAATTACTATTACATCCTTGGAAGCAGTTACATAATAATCAAAGTAAATAATAACGCGCGAAAGAAATTAAACTGGACGTCCTTAGGGTTTTGGACCCTTTTTGAGAAAATTATGAGTGTTTTGGTCCTTTTGCTTGAAATTAAATTAAAGTTAAACCTAAATCTAATTATTTACAAGAAAAATATTTTTTATGTTTTTTTGTATTTAATGATAATAAAATAAATTAAAAGTCAAAAGAAAACCCTAGTTCTAAGTTTATTTTACTTATTAATAAAAAATGTTAAAGTTAAACTAATTAACTAAATTAATTAATTTACATGTTATTTACAAAAATAATAATAATTAATAATGATGATAATAAGAAAATGATTAAAAAAGGTCAAAACCTATTCTATGCAAATTTTATTTATTAAGAAAAAGGATTAAAATTTAAACCTAAATTAAGCTAAGTTAGTTATTAGTATTTATTTACAAAAATAAGTTAATGGTGAAATTAATAAATAATTAAAATATATCTACAATTTTGATTTTCTGATTTTTATTAGGAAAATTAATTTGTGGTGAATTAATAATAATAATTAAAACAGTTAAAAGAAATTTAAAAGAAAAGAAAATAAATTACAAACCAAGGGGGGTAAGATGGCCCATATGGAGGTTGTTTGTGAGAAATTCTGGCCCAAGAACTCTAAGCCGGATTGACTTTTCATGATCACGTGCATGTTGTTTGACTGGGGAGTATTATGGGCTTCATCTCCTGGCCACTGGATGGGTGCTTGAAGCCACATGGCAAGCTATTGCTGGGCGTGCATGGTGGAATTTTGGTACAAGCGCTGCATGAGATTGCTTTAGAAAAAATATCAAGAATTATATGGGGGACCTGGGAATCGAACCCAGGTCCCAGTGTTTGCCAGCCACGTCTCCAACCACTACGCCATCTGCATTTGTTTGTAAACATAATAACTAATAAAAATAATATATGAAAAGTAATAACTATGCTGGGAATACAAAAAGCGCGCGCCATGTTTGAATGATCCACTAGCATTTGGCCAGCTCACCATCTTCTTCGTTTACCTGCAATAATATCAAACAGATAGTGGGGGTTTTAAACCCCCACAAAACAAAAGTGCCAAGAATAGCGATTAGAGCTATGGATGATATAAAAAGAGCGCGAGGGTTTGGTTGAATTCGTCTGGCCTTGACGAATTCAGCCATGCTTGTCTCAAGGTCCAATTTTTCCTTATGCGCAAAGCCCTAATTTTCAAGCTTCGAAACCCTAGATATCTCCCATGGTGGATTTCGATTAAGGAAGTTTTAACACAATTAAACTATCCCATTAGCTTAAGAATGTTCCTAACAACACAAACCAATCAAGAAAATGGATTAAAAACGCATGAATTATGATATACAGATTTGGAAAATAATGCAAACCGAGTGACTTGTGTTCTTTGATTCTTTGCGTATTTGGACTTGTTCTTGATGGCAATGGATTCCTGGAGACTCAGGCAAGGTGTTTGAATCTTTTTTAGGCTTTGAATTGCGCTGCAAATAAGAATTCAGTTTCACACTATTTCTTAAATTTTTGCAATTTGGTTATGGAGTTTTTGCAGCAATTTCACGTGTCCAGGAATAGGGTTTGCTTCAGCCTTTGTATGTGAAGAGAATTAGGTTAAAATTAGGCCCATAAATCCATTGTATTCAAGTTTGCATCTTTGATTTCCAATCAAATATTTTCCAATCTTTTTGAATGAAAAACCTTGCCAATTTGGGAGATCTTGTCCCCTTGAGTGGTGCACGAGATCTTTAGCATGTATGGAGTGTATTTGCTTCATAAAAAGATTTGACAACCATGTTTTGATATTTTCCTACAATTAAATTAATTAAATGAATTAATAATCAATTAAAAATCCAAATAATTAATAAAAATAAGAAAATAGTTCAATTTAATCTCAATGGGTCGTGCATAAGCCTTGGGTAAAGATTCAAGAAGGAATTTGAGGCCCATTAGCAAAAATGAAGTGTTTTAGGCGAAGTTGACTTTTGAAAGTTCTCAAAAATTTCCCAACTTCTCCAATGCATATCTGGCTCAATTTTGAAGCTCTGAACATGTTCTTGGACATTTTGGAAAGGTCTTGAAGTCCTCTAACCAATGCCTTTTGTCCCATGTCATTTTGATTTACCAATCTCAAGTTATGGTCTTTGACTTAAAGTGCCTTTTTGTTGACTTTTGAAAATGACCTATAATGTAGAAATTGATAACTTTTTGTGAGAGCATTTCTTGGACTTGGAATGTGAAGGTGAGTTGTAGGAAATGTCATCCCCTTAAAAATGAGCATTGGATGGGATTTTTATGATAAACCATGAAAAAGTTATGCCTTGGTCAAATTGCAGTTGACTTTTCCAACTGTCCAAAAATAGAAACTTTTGATTCTTTAGACTTTTGGAGCCATGCTTGTGGAATCATGATCAAGACTTGATCAAATGATGATTGTGGCTTCAAAATAAGATGTTGACCACAAATTTTGACTTTTGACTGTCAAATGACCATTTTACCCCTGTAGTTGACTGTGAAGCAATTAGGGCTTTTGACTGTGCAACTTGATGCTGTGAGTCTTGAAACTTGACATGTAGATGCTTGACAATGTATATAGGCATATGGGACTTGATTGGACCCTTGGAAACCTCAACTTCCTTGTAAGAACCAAAACCCTAATTTTGACTGTGTTAGGAGAGTGTTTGCACTGTGCAATCCTTAATCCATTTGAAGCTTGATCTTGCCAAATCTTGAAGAATATGGGAGGGAAAATTTTGGGGTACAACAGTTTCCCCTGTTCAATCTTCTTAGACCTGAGGATGTAGATTGGCTTGCGTGCCTTTCGTGATCCGAAGGTGGAAGATGATTGAACACTAGAGTGCCCAGAAATTTGCACTCAGTAGAGTATCAGCAGCATGATGGCGGGAATGGGCTTACAGATGCCATTTGGAGAGATGATGGACATGAGGATGGGCTTATAGATGCCATCTGAAGACTGTTGGTATATGGATGGGCTTGTAGATGCCATCTAGGTGTCGATCGCGTAAGAGATTCCCTAGCGAGAACTTGCGCACCTGAGAAAGGAAAATAATTACCTGGCCTGTTACAGGGGTTGATCTTCAAACTCTTTATGTAGATATGCCCTGGTTGGATACAGGTATCGAATCTACAATTAATCGCCCACAGATATGCCCTGGCTAGATACAGGTATCGAATCTGGAACTGGTCGTCTACAGATATGCCCTGGCTGGATACAGGTATCGAATCTCTAAACTCTTCATGCAGATATGCCCTGGCTGGATACATGTATCGAATCTTCAAACTCTTCAGACGTGCCCTGGCTGGATACAGGAATCGAGTCCGGAATTAGTCGTTAATAGATATGCCCTGGCTGGATACAGGAATCGAATCTTCAAACTCTTCAGACGTGCCCTGGCTGGATACAGGAATCGAATCTGGAATTCAGAAAGGTTGGTGAGTTGTCTCTACTGACAGGTTATCTCAGAAAACCTTTAGGGATTGATTTAACTGAACCAAGGGGTATTGTCTTCTCTGACGAGTTGTCTCTTCAAGGACGGGTTATCTTCATGGACGGGTGGTCTTTAACGACGAGTGTCTATAACGACGAGTGTCTATAACGACGAGTGTCTATAACGACGAGTGTCTATAACGACGAGTGTCTATAACGACGAGTATTTATAACGACGAGTGTCTATGACGACGAGTGTCTATGATGACGAGTGTCTATGACGACGAGTGTCTATAACGACGAGTGTCTATGACGACGAGTGTCTATGACGACGAGTGTCTATGACGACGAGTGTCTATGACGACGAGTGTCTATGACGACGAGTGTCTATGACAACGAGTGTCTATAACGACGAGTGTCTATAACGGTGAGTGTCTATGACGACGAGTGTCTATGACGACGAGTGTCTATGACAATGAGTGTCTATGACGACGAGTGTCTATGACGACGATTGTCTATAACGACGAGTGTCTATGACGACGAGTGTCTATGACGACGAGTGTCTATGACGACGAGTGTCTATGACGACGAGTGTCTATGACGACGAGTGTTTATGACGACGAGTGTCTATAACGACGAGTATCTATGACGACGAGTGTCTATGACGACGAGTGTCTATGACGACGAGTGTCTATGACGACGAGTAGAATTAATTTTGACTGGACTTGTCTTCTTTTGACTGAATTTGTCTACTTTGACTGAATTTGTCTACTTTGACATAGCTGATCATTTAATTGTATCTTTCCTGAAAGGTAAAGGTCAGTCATATGCAATGCATGGTATGGATGAAGCGATGATATTCTCAGCATAAATGAGATTATATGATATGATCCGTATATGCATGTATCATGTTGTAATGTGATGTTTATGAATGTATCTTCGTCTGGGAAAATAAATCCTTGACGGATGCTGGGAGCTTGTTGAATCCTGGGCTGATGTTGAAGAGTAGAGTTCTTTGCTTCCGCTGGGGAGGATGAACAAAGAATAAACCGGTAGGAGAAGATGACTCCGTTGGGGAATAAACTTGTTGGAGAGATTACTCTGCGGGGAATTACTCTGTGGGAAGAGATACTTGGCTAAGAATTTGAAGATAACTCCGCTGGGGATTCCGTTGATAAGTTTTGTTGGAAGATTTGATGAACTTCGCTGGGGGATAGGAAGAACTTTGCCGAGGACGATCTTTCCGTGGTAATTAGCTGAGGATAACCCAGTTATAAGCCCTGAAGGGAATAACTCTGAATAAAGCCGGGGAGATGCGTTCGTACTCTGCAGGGAGTGAAGGTATCTTGGTCGTGTTCTTCAGCTGAACTTACCTTGGCACCTTGGTGGGCAGAGCAACCAGATCTCTTAGACAATTCATATTGCCCCAGTTTCTGCGGGAGAAGGTACCTGCGGAGGTGCTTGATGACTGCCGATTGACAAATCTTCTTCTGGTAGGCAAGTGATGAGATGTCGGAACATAGTCGTACGCTTTGATCCCTAACTTTTGCCTGGACCGCCCTTTCGGGTTTTCAGTCCACCGGGATACCCATTTTTGCCCTAGCCGCCTTTTCAGGTTTTCGACTTGCCGGGTGTACAGATTTTTCATTTTTCATCCCTTATTTTTGCCCGAACCCTTTTGGTTCGCCGGGAAGCCCTTATTTTTGCCTAGGTGTGTCAACCTAGCGGGTCTTTGATTATGCGTAGTATTTTTCCGACTATGTCCACGTTCTCAGGATGCAGGGAGTTGTCACTGTCAGTAGTGTTGTGCTGCCACACTACCAGAAGGTGTTTGATCAGGAAAGATTCGTTGCTGGACTTCATGCCCAATACCCCAAGTGACTCAGGAGGAGATTTGCCCCTGGTATTTGGCATTTGAGAGATTCCTTGAATCTTGACTGGGCTGCCCCAGATGATAGGCCATGATCATGTCGTGCCCCTTGATTGGAAGTGCTTTTGTTCATCAGATATTCTTCGTGCGAATTTCTTTGTTGTTCGAACATAAAGTCATATGCAAACAATGTTATTTAAAAATGCAAAGCTTATGTCTGTCTTGGAAATTTTTTTTTTTTTGAAAATGCATTTTTTTCATAAAAACAAGTGAATTTTTTGTAAACTGTGATGTCAACTCGTTATTTTACCGCAAGCCTTAAGGAGTCAGGATACCTTTCGTAACAGTATGCCTTCGAACTAACCCATGCTTCAACTAGGACTTTTAAGGGTTGTAACGTGGTCTGGTTCACGGTTTAAGAAACAAAGGATAAAGGCTCAAATTTTATTTGTACCCACCCGCTCTTCGTGATGTTCTTCAATCCTAAACTCAGTTGATCGTACGTTAGACCTTGTTTGAGTCTTTGCTCTGATGTACCAGTGATGGTTCGGATGTTGACAATTTATTTTGAATAGGCATTCATTTCCTTTTTTGTTGAGGGTTTGTAGGACCTCTTTCTTTTTTGATTTCGTTATCCCTGTTTTTTGCCTGAACTGTTTCTTTTGCGATTACAGTCAGCGGGATGCCCCAGTTTTGTAAGTCTCCTTCATAGGTTTTGACTTATTGGGCTTTTATTTTAAGAAATAATGACTGCCTGTCGTTATGATTATTCAGAACCATCATCGTCTTTTGTTTTGGAAGGACTCCTTTGATGCTATTCGCTGTGCACTTGGATCAACTGAGAGAACTACCCTGCCCCAGGTTATGATTAAGGGTTTTTAATTTGAGAGAAAAAAAACTCCTACTTCTTTGGCTCAAAGGGGTTGACGAGGGATTATCTTCCTTATGACTCCGGTGTTTAGGAATTGAAACAATGCCTGTACCTCATCAGCAGGGTCTGTTCAAAAGCATACTGTAGAGATCGTGGTATCGTTTTCGTCATCCTCCCTCAAAAGGCTTAGAATTATTAATCGAGGGTTGATCATCACAGAAAATATGAAAATAGTTTGCATATAGTGAATACGAAATAATTACTTCAAAACAGACATGTGTAATGCATTAATGAAATAACAACGTTTAACATGAATAAAATGTTTGAACAATCAAAGAAAAATACAACTTGAACATTCGAATGAACAAAAAATTTCCAATCCTAGCCATGTTTTGGCAAGGGAGCAGTGATCACATTGGGAGCCTCTGGAGAGTCGAACTGGACTTCCCTTGCGTCGATCAGATCCTGAACCTTGTTTCTCAAAGTCCAACAATCATCTGTAGCATGCCCCGGGCTGTCAGAATGATAAGCGCAGCGAACATTGGGGTTATACCTTGAAGGTGTCCTGTTGGGATTCCTTGGAGGGTCCCTTAGAGTTACCAACTTGGTCTCTAGCAACTGCGGCAATATCTGGGACAAGGTCACGCCGAGGGGAGTGAATTGTCTTTTAGGTCTCTCTTCCTTTTGTTGATTGTGACTCTGAGGAGCACCGGCCGGTTTTGCAATAACTACCGCGTTGACATCTTGGCGGTGTTCGGACCTATTCTGCCCTCTTGAACCATAGACAACACCAGATTCCTTCTTGGATGGTTTCTTCTCAGTGTTCGAGGAGTCACCATTCTGTATCTTCCCAGACTTGATACCAGCTTCGATCCTCTCACCAGTCAAGATCAGATCTATAAACCCAGCAGAAGAATTCCCAATCAGATGGTTGAAGAATGTACCAGACAGGGTCCCCAAGAACATGTCGACGAGCTCACAGTCAGTTAGAGGTGGATGTACCCTTCCAGCAAGGTCCCTCCATTTTTGAGCATATTCTTTAAAGCCTTCGCCTGTACCCATAGACATCCCCTGAAGCTGAGTGCGCGTGGGAGCAAGGTCGGCATTATACTGGTACTGCTTGTAGAACGCAGTGGCCAAGTCCTCCCAGCTGCGGATGTTGGCTCCATCCAGTTGATAGAACCACTCGAGTTGAGTCCCTGACAGACTATCCTAAAAGAAGTGAATCCACAAATTCTTGTCAGCCGTGTAGGATTGGATCCTCCTTATGTATGACCTGAGATGCAGCTTAGGACAGGAAGCCCCGTCATATTTTGCAAAAGCAGGTGCCTTGAACTTGTGTGGGATCACTACCCCAGAAGACAGACCTAGATCTTCGAAGTCCAGGCCGGGCACTTTTTGTATCTCCATAGCACTTAGCCGGTCTTCTAGTTGTTTATACCTGTCCTCAGCTGGAGGGTACTGTTCATCATTGAAATCCGTCTCGTTGTCGGAGACCACTGGACTAGGAACCTCTCTCTCATGGGGACTGTATTTTCCAACAGATGGGGTAGTCAGCTCAGCCTCATTTCGTGATCCATTCCCAGATTTGCGTCTTGGGTTGAACAACACCGTCCTCTTCTTCTTCTTCTTCAAGAGCAGAGTCTTCAAATCCTGTTGACCCTGGGCTAGGCTCATGACCAACTCTTGGAACTGGGCATTCTGGGCCTGGAGGGCCTTGATGGCTTGTTCATTGGATGATTCAGGATTCATGATAAGACTGCTGAAATAAACAGCGAAGAAGGTAAGTGACATGTAACAAGGGTACCTGTAATGCAATGATATGTATGATATGCATGCAATGTTTTCAAGGATCTCGCAGGGTAAACAGAGAAATTGTTAGAATTTGAATTCGTAGCTTGATTGAAGGAACTGCATATTGTTGAGAGTCCTTTTTCAAGAGTCAAGGCTCACCATATCGAGTGGGTCATAGCCCCTGACAACCTTGGCCAGCATGAAGTTTAGGTACTACCCTCTTTCAGTTTCGTTGGTTAAGACCTGTCCTAGAAAATAGTAACCGGGTTCTATAGGATCTCAATATCATCAACTACCCTCAATCGGTCATAACTCCAGCATCGCAATCTTTTCTTGCGGCCAGAACCATCGCGAGAGTTTAGCCTCAATGAGTGTAGCATACTACTATTGTTCTATGGCCAAGTTGGGTCAAATTAGGGTTCTAAGGTCAGTTGGTGCTTAATGACTCCTCAGAAGACCCATATTCTCCTCGTTGCAACACAAGGGATATCGGTACAGACCAAGGTGCCACACCAACGTAGCCACTGCTTCATCCGTGTCGGTCTATGCCGGACAGGTCCCTCACTGCTTATGCTACCTAAAAGGGTATCCCCAGATCCGGGTTAGGATCTATGAAACTCCAATACAATGCCCACAATAATAAAGCAAACAAAACATTCAATTGAAAACATAAGTATGATCTAATCCTAAGGTACACCTCACTTTAATAAATTCCCCAGCAGAGTCGCCAGTTCTGTGATCGGTGGAAATAGAACTGACTGTTTTTAGCTGGATCGCGTATGTCACGGTAAGCAAGAGTATTCACCGTCTTTTATGTTCTCCAACCTGGAAAGGACAAAAGCACAGCAAAATTCCTTATTGAGAATGTCTATCGGTTCGGGAGGTAGATTTATAGAAAGGGAAGGTGTTAGCACCCTTTCTATCCGTGGTTATCCACGGGCTCTTAGGTACTTGCTCTTATGTTTTCAAAAGATGTTTGCTTTTCAAATGTGAGTTGGTTTGAAAAAAAGTTTTGTTTTTGAAAGATTTCTAAGTGACTCTTGTATCTGTCCTCAAGAGTGTTTGAAAAATTTGTTTTGAAAACTTTTGAAAGTGTCAGTGTGAAAAGATTGTTTTGTTTGTTTTTGAAGAGCAAGTACCCATGAGTCATCTACCTACCCTAAGGAATTAGGCTCTGTAAGAGTCCTTAAGATAGTGTCATCCCACCATTGAGAGGTAGGTAGCACCACCGTTGGAGGTGTTCGGGTCAATTCAATTGTTAGGGACATTGTGGTCACCGAAGCAATAGTAGGACACCTTAGAAGTAACCCTAATGTCCTAGATCCTTTTTAATTCGAGGCAACTGTTTCGAGGCAACTGGATCTTAGACATAAGGGCGACCGCTAAAACACCTTATACTTGACGACCACTTTCGAGGCAACGAGTGAGGCGTACCCTAGAAGTGGCGTGTGCATTGTGTGTTATTTTCATGTTAACATTTATCTTGGATCATGCAATTGTGAGCTACGAGTTGTTTTTAATTATCATACATTCTTTCATGCAATTTAGCAGTTAGGAGTACGGAAAATAAAATACGGAAAGGTAAAAGCTATGCTATTACAAGGCGCGGGTCTATACATCGCCAAAAAACAAAGACCCGTTTTTGATAAAGTGCGGAAAGTAAAGAAAGCAATAAACCTAATTACTATTACATCCTTGGAAGCAGTTACATAATAATCAAAGTAAATAATAACGCTCGAAAGAAATTAAACTGGACGTCCTTAGGGTTTTGGACCCTTTTTGAGAAAATTATGAGTCTTTTGGTCCTTTTGCTTGAAATTAAATTAAAGTTAAACCTAAATCTAATTATTTAATTATTTACAAAAAAATGTTTTTTTATGTTTTTTTGTATTTAATGATAATAAAATAAATTAAAAGTCAAAAGAAAACCCTAGTTCTAAGTTTATTTTACTTATGAATAAAAAATGTTAAAGTTAAACTAATTAACTAAATTAATTAATTTACATGTTATTTACAAAAATAATAATAATTAATAATGATGATAATAAGAAAAGGATTAAAAAAGGTCAAAACCTAATTCTATGCAATTTTTATTTATTAAGAAAAAGGATTAAAATTTAAACCTAAATTAAGCTAAGTTAGTTATTAGTATTTATTTACAAAAATAAGTTAATGGTGAAATTAATAAATAATTAAAATATATTTACAATTTCGATTTTCTGATTTTTATTAGGAAAATTCATTTGTGGTGAATTAATAATAATAATTAAAACAATTAAAAGAAATTTAAAAGAAAAGAAAATAAATTACAAACCAAGGGGGGTAAGATGGCCCATATGGAGGTTGTTTGTGAGAAATTCTGGCCCAAGAACTCTAAGCCGGATTGACTTTTCATGATCACGTGCATGCTGTTTGACTGGGGAGTATTATGGGCTTCATCTCCTGGCCACTGGATGGGTGCTTGAAGCCACATGGCAAGCTATTGTTGGGCGTGCATGGTGGAATTTTGGTACAAGTGCTGCATGAGATTGCTTTAGAAAAAATATCAAGAATTATATGGGGGACCTGGGAATCGAACCCAGGTCCCAGTGTTTGCCAGCCACGTCTCTAACCATTACGCCATCTGCATTTGTTTGTAAACATAATAACTAATAAAAATAATATATGAAAAGTAATAACTATGCTGGGAACACAAAAAGCGCGCGCCATGTTTGAATGATCCACTAGCATTTGGCCAGCTCACCATCTTCTTCATTTACCTGCAATAATATCAAACAGATAGCGGAGGTTTTAAACCCCCACAAAACAAAAGTGCCAAGAATAGCGATTAGAGCTATGGATGATATAAAAAGAGCGCGAGGGTTTGGTTGAATTTGTCTGGCCTTGACGAATTCAGCCATGCTTGTCTCATGGTCCAATTTTTCCTTATGCGCAAAGCCCTAATTTTAAAGCTTCGAAACCCTAGATATCTCCCATGGTGGATTTCGATTCAGGAAGTTTTAACATAATTAAACTATCCCATTAGCTTCAGAATGTTCCTAACAACACAAACCAATCAAGAAAACGGATTAAAAACACATGAATTATGATATGCAGATTTGGAAAATAATGCAAACCGAGTGACTTGTGTTCTTTGATTCTTTGCGTATTTGGACTTGTTCTTGATGGCAATGGATTCCTGGAGACTCAGGCAAGGTGTTTGAATCTTTTTTAGGCTTTGAATTGCGCTGAAAATAAGAATTCAGTTTCACACTGTTTCTTGAATTTTTGCAATTTGGTTATGGAGTTTTTGCAGCAATTTCACGTGTCCAGGAATAGGGTTTGCTTCAGCCTTTGTATGTGAAGAGAATTAGGTTAAAATTAGGCCCATAAATCCATTGTATTCAAGTTTGCATCTTTGATTTCCAATCAAATATTTTCCAATATTTTTGAATGAAAAACCTTGCCAATTTGGGATATCTTGTCCCCTTGAGTGATGCACGAGATCTTCAGCATGTATGGAGTGTATTTGCTTCATAAAAAGATTTGACAACCATGTTTTGATATTTTCCTACAATTAAATTAATTAAATAAATTAATAATCAATTAAAAATCCAAATAATTAATAAAAATAAGAAAATAGTTCAATTTAATCTCAATGGGTCGTGCATAAGCCTTGGGTAAAGATTCAAGAAGGAATTTGAGGCCCATTAGCAAAAATGAAGTGTTTTAGGCGAAGTTGACTTTTGAAAGTTCCCAAAAATTTCCCAACTTCTCCAATGCATATCTTGCTCAATTTTGAAGCTATGAACATGTTCTTGGACATTTTGGAAAGGTCTTGAAGTCCTCTAACCAATTCCTTTTGCCCCATGTCATTTTGATTTACAAATCTCAAGTTATGGTCTTTGACTTAAAGTGCCTTTTTGTTGACTTTTGAAAATGACCTATAATGTAGAAATTGATAACTTTTTGTGAGAGCATTTCTTGGACTTGGAATGTGAAGGTGAGTTGTAGGAAATGTCATCCCCTTCAAAATGAGCATTGGATGGGATTTTTATGATAAACCATGAAAAAGTTATGCCTTGGTCAAATTGCAGTTGACTTTTCCAACTGTCCAAAAATAGAAACTTTTGATTCTTTAGACTTTTGGAGCCATGCTTGTGGAATCATGATCAAGACTTGATCAAATGATGATTGTGGCTTCAAAATAAGATGTTGACCAAAAATTTTGACTTTTGACTGTCAAATGACCATTTTACCCCTGCAGTTGACTGTGAAGCAATTAGGGCTTTTGACTGTGCAACTTGATGCTGTGAGTCTTGAAACTTGACATGTAGATGCTTGACAATGTATATAGGCATATGGGACTTGATTGGACCCTTGGAAACCTCAACTTCCTTGTAAGAACCAAAACCCTAATTTTGACTGTGTTAGGAGAGTGTTTGCACTGTGCAATCCTTAATCCATTTGAAGCTTGATCTTGCCAAATCTTGAAGAATATGGGAGGGCAAATTTTGGGGTACAACATTATGCTAAAAATTTCATGGATATGCAATGCAATGCAGACGTAGTATGAGGGTAGACGTAGGGATACCCTATATAAGTTTAATGGTTGATATGGAAATGTTGTTGCCCTACACTGACTCATAAACTAAGACAGACATGAATTCCTTAGGACGAAGATAATGGAAATGAGGATACCCCACACTGACTTAGAGATTGAGACAAATACGAGCTTCTTAGGGATTAAAGACGATAGAACATGAAGAGGAATCCCTACAAGCTAAGGATTGTAACTGAGGGATGAGAATTCCTACAAGCTAGGAATTGTGATAGACTAATGGGCGGTTGAGGAATCCATACAGGCTAGGGTTTATGACTCATGAAAGATAAACCCTACATGCTAGAGATTGTAGTATACCAGAAGTAACCCTTGCAGGTTTAGGGATAGTGGAAAGGGGATTATATGAATGGTATCTTTAGAAGGTAGGCTCCTAATTTTTGCCTATGATTAGTCTACCCTCCCCGTAAGGTGGTTTCCTTAAGGGTATTATGAATAATACTAGAAGGAAATGTACAAGGGCCTCCCTTAAGTGGAGCCTCTTTATAGACTGAAACTTTCGTTTCTAGGTCATGAAAGGTCCCATCATGAGTCTTTGGTTTAAAGGCTGTACAAAGAGTCATATGTGTCATTCCAAAGTCCTATTTCCCAAGAGGATGTCCCTTGACAGGTATTCCTTTTGCATAATTCCACCGACTCTAGGCGAAGTCATCACATAAACTCATAGGGCTAATGTAACCCCTTGGCTAATAGACGAACATTCTTTCTAAGGTTTTTTTGAAAATATTTTTGCAAAATTTTAAATCCCACCACAAATATAATAATATAATGAATAATAAAAAATAAGCAAAAAATAAATAAATAATTAAATGAGCAAGAAATAAAAACCCAATAAACAAGAAAAACCCTAAAAATATTAAAACCAAGAGAGAAGGCTTCTAAACCTAGGGTTGAGTCCCCATTAGAGTCACAAGCTGTTGCAACTGGTTTTTAAATCAGAGTCGCCACCCTTAATTTTTATCATAAGAAATGGAGTATAAAGGATAACCCAAATAGTTCAAAGATTATAGGTTTGGACTTGCTTCTAGACGAAGGGAAGGTGTTAGGCACCCTTCATCTACCTTGTTCACAAGGATACTAGGGTTTACAAGCACAATCTTTAGAGAATAAGGTTTTAATTTTTATTAGGGGAACTCGCCGTGATTTTTATCGTATGCATATGTATCCTCTTAGGAGGAATCAGAGTCCCAATTCATAGTTCACGGTGTTTGGTTGGTGTTTTTATAAGATCGTGTAGAATTACTTTCGTATTAATCTTGAACCTTGTCTAGGTTGAAAAGTGTGTGATGGTAGATGTAATTTACAGTTTGATTTGAAGACAATGCTATTTAATCGTTTTTCGAAAACATCTTGTTTTTGATTTAGTAGAAAAATGGTTTGAATGTTGGTTAGCTATATTAAGCAATAGAGTGGGGGAGTCTGATATAGTCTCCTCATTGTTATACCCTAATTTTTGCCCCTAAGATCCCTCATCATACTCTGTACATCTCTCACATAGCATTGGTCCCATGGTTACGGGATCAAAGAGTTTTTGGCAGTGGGGTTTTTCTTTGTGGACTAAGGTTGTTATATTCTTCAAGTTGATTCAACCGGAGCTCTTATCGTTCTTGGTACGATATTAGGGTTTTGGATCTCAAGCAGCATAGACATCTTCGCTAGCAAAGTTCCTCAAGATATAAGGCCATTTCTTTAGCAATGGTTGTCAAAGGTCAAGAATTGGGGTTTCTCCCATGTTATATTTGAGATTGGTATTAGATCTTCAACAGAGGTTCATCATGCTAGGTTTCTCCTGATTAATTTCTCCGCAAGACTTTTATTTCAAGAATTTGAGAATTTAGTCAAAGACTTATTTCTTGGGATGCTATTTGTTAAATGGTTAAGGAATGATTGAGGCTTTCACCAAGGCAAGATGTTCTTTATTATTCAGTTATGGATTTAAATTCCATCAACCTTTTAGACATGATGATATTGCTTCTTGAATTTTTGACCCAATTGAAGATTAAGGATCATTGAAATTAGGGTTTTCATGGTCATACATTTCCTTTCTATGCTCCACGTACCATTCATCTTCTAATATTCAAGGTATGTTTTTGTCATATTAGATTGAAGTATCAGTATAAGGGCTTGAGATAAGCATGTGGATTTATTTTGATCAAGACATTTTGTGCTTGAAATGCAAGAATGTGGTCGCCTGAGTTTATTTGAGAAATAGAGAAATTTGGATTCATTGTTTGTTTATTAAAGTCGCTTAAAGGTGCTAAAATGAATCAGAAGTGTTTAATGCTTGCGAAGTTGGAAAGGGAAATGTATTATTTTAAAGTGAAGTTACAAGTTACAAGTTACAGTCAAAGGTTTCATACAAGATTCACAAATTGAAAATTTGAAAAAAGGATGTGGGGATTTAGATGTGAAGAGAATAGAATTTAGAACTAAACTTTGTTCATAAATGTTTCAAACTACAGTTAACTATTTAAATATATCTCTTTACATGACACAAAGAAAGAGAAATTTGGAACTCCTAAGTCTTAAATTTGTAGACTATCCCTTGCTTTCCTTAGCCAAATCTCAGTGTTCACAAAAAAGCTTGCATCAAGATCATGTTGAGTTTCCTTGCTAAAGTTGTGCCCCTTAAAACCTGTATAAATATCACCATTAAGAAGGATAAGTCCATGTCATTATGCAAAAAAAAAACAAATCACTGTCAAGACATGTCAAACAATATATACAGACCTGCAGTAACTAAAGAGGCATCATTCTTTTAGAGCATGTGTTAAATTCCTAAATAGGGTTCACCTAATTGCTGCTATACCAAACCAGATAAACCAATTCCAAACTCGCAGAGAAATTCTCGAAATCATGTTGCAACCGATAAGCATTAGCAGCAACCAATATTTGGTTCACGCCATGCCAGGATCTCTCTAAGAGAACTCAACATCAGTTCCAGTTTATATGAGTGAAAGCTCCCTGGACACAAACGACAATGTGCAAAATAGAGAATTTATGAAAGCAGAAAATATCATCAGGCACTCCCAGAAATTACCATAGGATTTGCATTCTTTTGGGATGAAAATTAAGCAGCATGAGGACAGCATAATCAACCTGGGAGGTTCTAGTAATCATGGTGGGTTCCAATCTCCACAAGGAAATATCAATGGTAATACCTATTTCACACTTTACCCATGCCATATTCATAAACATAATAAGCAGTCCAGTTCAACAGTCTGCAAGTTCAATAAAAAATAGTTTAGCATGCCTGCATCAAATGACCTAACAAAAAATAACCAACAACAACATATTTCTCTAACCCATTTCACTCTCATAACAGATTTCAACAAACTTCTACAAAAACCAAAATAGAAAATAAACTTCTAACTGCATTCATAACTAACAACCTAACAACCTAGTACAATACCTAACCGTCTTCCAACTAACTTCCTAACTGAAGCCTAACAGAAATCATAACAGATTGGAGAAGAGAGAGGAGAATGGACAGTTACAAGAATCGACAACAGAATGCAAAATAAAAGAAAAAGGCCTACGATTCATAACCAGCTAAGGGATAGAAAATTTAGAGGAGACTGACCATTCTTCACTCCCTTGGGAGAATCACCAAAAAAAACAAAAAGCTCCTCTTCCATTTTTCCCTCGGAATTAGATCTTCACCTTCATCTTTTTGAACTTCCATCACCACCTTCATCAATTATGCAACCTTCTTCCATTCTCTCTGCCTATCTTCAACCCTCTCTCTCTCTCTCTCTGCTTCATCTTGATTCTTCTCTCTCTGCTTCATATTCATTATCTGCTAAATCTCAGTATCACCTTTTTACGATCTTGCTCTTCAACCTTCTCTTCAACCTGTAATCTCTTTGACAATTTCATTGATTCTCCATTACTGCAATCCGCTTTGTAACTTCCTTCATCAACTTTATCTTGAGGATTCAACAACAATTTCGCTCTTCTCTTCGATCTGCAACGACTTAAGTAGCACTCCGTCATCACTGTACTTTCATTTCATCAAGAATAACCTGCATCCTGAGCACATCAATATTTCATATCAGAATAAAACAAAAAAATGATATTAGAAACGCTAACAATAACACTTATGTTTCAACCACCGCAATGTCAAACGCATAACAACCGAAAAAGTATCGGCGGAAAGATTAGATCAAAGTGTAAATTGCAGAAGAAGAAGATATTATATGCATTTTCCCTCTAAATTTATAAGCTTTAAGATGTATCTCTGTCTCGTACGCGAATCATATTTTCTCTTCACTATATTTTTACTCTGTTTCTGCTATTGTAGCATGAGAACTTTGAAGAGAGCTTAAGATTGATTGTGGCTAAACGGTTTCACGGAGGAGAGACTCTTCAAATCAGTGAAGATGATTTTGCAAATGGTTCGAAGCGAGACATTAATAATGCGGAAAGGGTTACGACGGAGGGATCTGGAGCAGAATGGACCGAGTAGCTTTGACAGTGGTGTTCGAGTGAAGGTAACATCGGAGAATTGTTTGAGGCAGCGATTTGTCGTTGGAGGTAAATCAGCGACAAAAGGAAGTCTCGTAGAAGATGAAAGGGCACACCCAAATTCAACCCTAATTCCTCCTAATTCTTTTTCTTTTCATTTAAATTTTATTAATTGTTTTTTTTTGTTATAATTCAATAAATAATTAACAGAACAAATAGATTTGGCTCCTTATCTTAATGGTTGGGCCGAACTAATCTTCCCTGGCCCATATTGTTGATTTTTAGAAAGCCTCTTGCATGCTTTGCAGAAAAATGATTCATGGATTACCAGTATGGGCTTAATGCCCTTACTTCACACACACCCAGAATTCAGTTTAACACTCTCCTTGACTATTTCTATTTCCTATGTTTATCTATATTTTGTTTGTCTTAGTTTAAATTCCTTTTACAATAAAAGTAGTAGAAAAATACATATTATAAAAATAATAAAGAATGTAGATCTTAGGAATACCTCTTATTATTTTTAGGTAATAAATTACAAAAAACCAATAAAAATTTGTTAGATTTATCATTTTATTTTTTTAGGAAGTTAATTCCTAATTGTTGATTAGTTGAAACATGTGAATCACCTTTTCTTGTTGAGTTGAGTCTTATGCAGGTTCATTATTTGATATGCGGATGTGTTTGGATTTTGATTGTGATTTATTTTCACATTGATGAAGCTTCGACACCTATTCCGAGCTTTCGATCTCTGACTGTTTGTATATTGATGTCAGCTTGCGCGAAGTATTTTGGGTTTCTTTGCTTTGATTGTGCTTTTTGCGGACTTTATTGTTCATTTGGTATTATACTACTTCCAATTTATTTTTCTGCGCATTTATCGCATTCTAGATATCATGATAAGTAGGAAATAAAGAGCGTGCACTCGAAGTCGTTGTTTGAAGACCTATAGCAGGCATTCCGCACTTCATTTATTATATGTGTTGTGTTTGTGTTTGTTTCCTTTCTTGTTGATCGATAAGTCACTCAATTTAGAAATTGAGATCACGACTTCGCTCTCAGTGCATGCTCCATATAGGATTTTATCGCTTTGCTTTATTTCTTGTTGATTGATGAGTCATTCAATTTAGAAATTGAGATCACGACTTCGCTCTCATTGTATGTTCCCTATAGGATATTTTATTATACTTTCTTTGGCATTCTAACTTAGATAGGATCCCTCATTGTATGATAACATTAGGTTAGAGATAGGTTAGTCTCCCTTAGATGTTTTCTTCCCATTTTTGCATAATTGCATTTAAGACTAAGACTTCTTTTTCTTGGAAAATGTGTAAAAAAATGCTAAGCATACAATAATTCTTTTCATGGTAAAAAATACCAACAAATCCATTTATTTTCTCCATTTGGCTTTTCTCTTCTAAGAGCATTGTTAGTTCCTTTCAACTACATGTCATAAGTCTCCAAAGGTCAAGCAGCAATGGAATGATCGAATTCAACATTTTTCATTTAAAAAATACAAACAAACCAAAATATATGAGCCGAACTACGACGCTCTGATTCCTTAAAAGGGATACGTAGGCATCTGGTCACGGAGCTCAGCCGAGCGAAAAATTGTAAATATTTCCTTCTTTTCCCCGTGTTTTCTTTGCATGCATTCCCTCTTCGTTTATAACTTTTAAGAATTAGATTGAGCACACCCTTTGATTAGAATAACAAGAGTGGATCTCGTAGAGTACTACAGACGTGTAGTGTGACACCCCAAATAATCCGATTATTAAATAATTAGAATTTTTAATTATTAATTTAATTGGAAATTTAATTATTGGTATTTTTGGATTATTGGAATTAATTTAATTAATTAAAGGAAAGAAGTATTGGTGGTGTGAAGAGTGATTAGAGGGTGTGAGGGGTAAAATACTCTACTCTTACTAATTACTAATTTAATTATTTTATTGGAATAATAAAAGGAGTATTAAAAGGAAAAAGAAGAGAAAGAGAGTTATTTTGGAATATTCATCATACGTGCATTTGAGAAGAGGAAAAAGAAGGAGAAAACCGGAAGCGTCAGAATTCGAAGAACCCACAAGGTAAGGGGTGATTTCGATTAGTTAATTCGTATTATAGGTTTAGATATTCAATAGTATGGATCATAGTATGTTAGGGAATCCCGATTTGGAATTCTAGGGTTCCGTAGAATTGTCCCTATTGCGTCGAATTGTAGGTTGAAAACCATTAGGGTGTCAGATGATAAAAAGGAATGATGAAATAATGTTGTTTGATGTTATAATGGTGCAAAATGGATGTGTTTTGGTGTTTCTCATGTTGCAATTCGTATGGGTATGTTTGGAATTGGTTTAGAATGAATAAATGCTGTCAAAAGTGCAGAATTTGACTCTGCAGGTCGTGGGAACCGGTTCCCAGTGGGGAGGAACCGGGTTCCACTGTGTGAATTTATAAAAACTGGCAAAAATGCACGTAGGAACCGGTTCCTGTATAGGTAGGAACCGGGTTCCCATACATTTTTCCAGAAGCGTGATTTTTGAACTTCGCAGGAACCGGTTCCTGCATATGTAGGAACCGGGTTCTGCTGTAACTTTTGAAAAATATTAAACTTTGAAAATTCATAACTTTCAAACCGTAAGTCCGTTTTGAGTGCTGTTTTGGACGTTATTTCTTAAATTTAATGCTCTATTTTATAAAATGAAAAGATTTCCTAAAACCTGAAATTATTTTGAAAATGAGTCAAATCCCGGAATAAGTGATTATTGGCTAACGCACATGGGTGTGTATGTAGCAGTGAACCTGTGATGGATGGATGTATTAGTATTGTGTGAATGAAAGGCATTTTTATGTTGCTAATGATGGTGTGCATGATCGTTGAGATATCATGTTTTTGGTTTTGGTTCAGTTGTGATAAATTGATGTATTTCATACACTGATTTGATGTTGCATGCTAGTGATGTGCGTGTATATGCATTGTTTTGGTGAAGTTAATTCCCATTGTGTGGAATTTGACTTGTATTTCCGTTAATTGATACCCGGGTGATGATGGGTGGTTAAGCTGGATTCGTGTTCGGGTGTTTATGGACGAATCGATGGTTGTTGTATCCGGTTGATGATGGGTTAGTGTTGGGTGACTTGGTCACGTGTTGGTACCACATGCATTGTGTCTTCATTTGTGTTTGCATGGAATTGTAACATGTTAGGATGTCTTCCAGTGTTACAATTCTTTGGTTGATTATTGATTTATGCATAATGACTTGCATGATTGGAACTGCGTGTTGAACCTGAATTTATGCTAAAATGGGTGAAATAATATGCTTGTGATATAATGTTGATTGAGAAGCTTATAATGCATGTTAATTATGAGAAATCTCACCCTTACTTTAACAATTTCAGATTAAAGTTAGCAGCTAAGGAGTTGGTGAGGATGGCTCTAGAGCTATGTTACTTTAAGTCCGTGTGCCAGTGTCGTGCTCTGATAGGTTGTAACATTGGGGAACGTTTAGTTGAGGAATTAGTTATTATTCAATTGTTTCTTTGAATTTCATTGGGAATAATTATGTTTTGGTTTATTCCGTTTTGGTTATGGTATTTTTCCGCTGTGTAAGACATGGTCTTAAGTTGATTGAGTTATTTGAATAATGACCCTCAGTGTAGCATGACTACTGTTTTATTGGAAGTTTTATTTATTTCATAATTGTGACATCCCTTGTTCCGTGTTAACTCTGATGGAATATGTCTTTAATCATTGATATAATTAATATTATTCGGGGTATTTTAGAAGGGGTGTTACAATAGTGGTATCAGAGCATAGTCGGTCTTATCTTGTGTCGTTATCCCTTTTGTATGCGACTAGTGTAAGATGACACTGTCGATACTTGTGTGCTTATGAGGTTGTTTTGTAATGTTACAGAAAAATGTCCGGAAGAGGTAACGGAAGAAACGACGATGCTATTGCTGAAGCATTGGGAATGTTGGCTAGAGTACTCGGAGGGAACCAGCAGGGAGCTGTGATTGGTGCTGACCGACAATTGGGGAATTTTTAGAGGAATAATCCTCCGTTGTTCAAGGGTGCACATGATCCCGAAGGTGCTTAGAAGTGGTTGAAGGAGATCGAGAGGATATTCGAAGTAATTGACTGTGCTGAAGGGCTGAAGGTGAGATACGGAACTCACATGTTAGCAGAGGAAGCTGATGACTGGTGGGTTGCTACCAGAACTGAAATGGAAGAAGATGGTATTGCGTTGACTTGGGCTGTGTTCAGGAGGGCTTTTCTGAGGAGGTACTTTCCTGAGGACATCAGAGGCAAGAAGGAGATTGAGTTTCTGGAACTCAAGCAGGGTAACAAGACTGTCAGTGAGTATGCTTCGAAGTTTACTGAGTTAGCGAAGTATTATGCTCATTATACTAACGATGCAGATGGAGAATTTTCCAAATGTATCAAGTTTGAGAATTGTCTTCGTGATGAGATTAAGTAGGGTATTCGGTATCAGCGTATCCGAAGATTTCCTGATCTGGTTGACTGTAGTAGGATTTTAGAGGAGGATCTTGCTAGCACTAAGTCGAATGCTTGAGGGTATGTTGATAGGAAGGGTAAGCAACAGATGGATCGTGGTAAGCCTTATGATAGAAGTAATCAAAGACCCGGTGGTTGGAAGAAGTTTGGTGGAGGAGACTCTAGTTCTTCCATTAAGTGCTACAAGTGTGGTGAGACAGGACATCGTATGGTGGATTGCAAAAGTAATGATAAGAAGTGTTTCAAGTGTGGGAAACTCGGCCATGTGGCCAATGATTGCAGAGTAAGAGTGGTGACTTGTTACAATTATGGTGAAGAAGGTCATACTCGTCCTCAGTGTACAAAACCCAAGAAGGAGCAAGCTGGTGGTAAAGTGTTTGCATTGTCTGGGTCAGAGACTAAGCCAGATGATCGGCTGATTAAAGGTACATGTTTTATTAATGACATACATTTGATTGCGATTATTGATACTGGAGATACGCATTCTTTTATTGCTTTGGATTGTGCTAAAAGATTGAATTTGGAAATTTCTAATATGGATGGAAGTATGGTTATTGATACTCCTGCGTCGGGTTCAGTGACTACTTCGTATGTTTGTAGGAATTGTCCTATTGTGATTTTTGGTAGGGGTTTCGGTATGGATTTAGTGTGCCTACCGTTAGAACAACTTGATATCATCCTTGGAATGAACTGGTTGGAATTCAACTAGGTTCATATCAACTGTTTTGCAAAGACGGTTATTTTTCCTGAAGAGGTTGGTGTCGAAGATGTGACTATGTCGGTTAAACAGATGAACCTAGCTGTGAAAGATGGTGCTGTGCTATTTATGTTGTATTCTGTAATAGAAGCGGAGGGAAAAGCAAAGAGTGATGTATTTCCAGTGGTGAATGAATTTCTAGAGGTGTTTCTGGAAGACGTTAGTGAATTGCCACCTGAGAGGGAGGTAGAATTTACTATAGATTTGATTCCTGGAACTAGTCCGGTGTCGATGGCGCCTTACCGTATGTTGGCATCTGAATTAGCGGAGTTAAAGAAACAGTTGGAGGAGTTACTTGAGAAGAAGTTTATTCGTCCGAGTGTTTCGCCGTGGGGTGCTCTGGTGTTTTTGGTTAAGAAGAAAGAAGGTTCAATGAGATTATGTGTTGATTACAGACAGCTGAATAAAGTTACAATCAAGAATCGGTATCCTTTGTTGAGGATCGATGATTTGATGGATCAACTAGTTGGAGCTTGTGTATTTAGTAAGATTGATCTGAGATCTGGATATCATCATATTCGTGTGAAGTCGGAAGATATTCAGAAAACTGCATTTAGAACGAGGTATGGACATTACGAGTATTTTGTTATGCCGTTTGGAGTTACTAATGCACCTGGTGTTTTCATGGAGTATATGAACAGGATATTTCATCCGTATCTTGATAAGTTTGTGGTGGTGTTCATTGATGATATTCTAATTTATTCGAAGAGCGATGAAGAGCATGCAGAACATCTCAGAGTTGTGTTGGAATTGTTGAAAGAGAAGAAGCTTTATGCGAAGCTGTCCAACTGTGAATTCTGGTTAAGTGAAGTAAGTTTTCTTGGCCATGTAATTTCCAAGAATGGAATTGCTGTGGATCCTACGAAGGTAGAAGCAGTATCTCAGTGGGAAGCGCCGAAGAATGCTTCTGAGATCCGAGGTTTACATCTAAATTCTAGACGAGATTGCAAGAAGCTTTGGGTACTAAGTTGCGTTTGAGTTCCGCTTATCATCCACAGACAGATGGTCAGACGGAGAGAACGATTCAGTCGTTGGAAGATTTGTTAAGAGCTTGTGTGTTGGAGAAAGGTGGAGCTTGGGATAGTTATCTACCATTGATTGAGTTTACCTACAACAATAGTTTTCATTCGAGCATTGGTATGGCTCCGTTTGAGGCATTGTATGGAAGGAGGTGTCGGACACCGTTGTGTTGGTATGAATCTGGAGAGAGTGCTGTGATTGGAACGGAAATTGTCCAACAGACTTCGGAAAAGATTAAGATGATCCAGGAGAAGATGAGGACTTCTCAGAGTCGTCAGAAAAGTTATCACGATAAGAGGAGGAAATATCTTGAGTTTAGCGAAGGAGAACATGTTTTTATGCGAGTTACTCCGATGACTGGTATTGGTCGAGCTTTGAAGTCAAAGAAGTTGACTCCACGTTTTATTGGTCCGTTTCAGATTACCAAGAGAGTTGGCAAAGTTGCTTATCAGATTGCTTTGCCGCCGTCACTTATAAATTTGCATGATGTTTTTCATGTATCTCAGCTAAGGAAGTACATTTCTGATCCGTCTCATGAGATTCGGGTAGACGATATACAGGTATGAGAGAATTTGACTGTGGAAGCGGTACCTGCGAGAATTGAAGATCGGAAGTTGAAACAGTTGCGAGGCAAGGAGATCGTGTTGGTAAGAGTGGCTTGGGGAGGACCAGCAGATGGAAATGTCACTTGGGAGCTGGAGAGTCAGATGTAGGACTCGTATCCCGAACTGTTCGTCTAAGGTATGTTTTCGAGGACGAAAACTCTTTTAGTTGGGGAGAGTTGTGACACCTCAAATAATCCGATTATTAAATAATTAGAATTTTTAATTATTAATTTAATTGGAAATTTAATTATTGGTATTTTTGGATTATTGGAATTAATTTAATTAATTAAAGGAAAGAAGTATTGGTGGTGTGAAGAGTGATTAGAGGGTGTGAGGGGTAAAATACTCTACTCTTACTAATTACTAATTTAATTATTTTATTGGAATAATAAAAGGAGTATTAAAAGGAAAAAGAAGAGAAAGAGAGTTAGTTTGGAATATTCATCATACGTGCATTTGAGAAGAGGAAAAAGAAGGAGAAAACCGGAAGCGTCAGAATTTGAAGAACCCACAAGGTAAGGGGTGATTTCGATTAGTTAATTCGTATTATCGGTTTAGATATTCAATAGTATGGATCATAGAATGTTAGGGAATCCCGGTTTGGAATTCTAGGGTTCCGTAGAATTGTCCCTATTGCGTCGAATTGTAGGTTGAAAACCATTAGGGTGTCAGATGATAAAAAGGAATGATGAAATAATGTTGTTTGATGTTATAATGGTGCAAAATGGATGTGTTTTGGTGTTTCTCATGTTGCAATTTGTATGGGTATGTTTGGAATTGGTTTAGAATGAATAAATGCTGTCAAAAGTGCAGAATTTGACTCTGCAGGTCGTGGGAACCGGTTCCCAGTGGGGAGGAACCGGGTTCCACTGTGTGAATTTATAAAAACTGGCAAAAATGCACGTAGGAACCGGTTCCTGTATAGGTAGGAACCGGGTTCCCATACATTTTTCCAGAAGCGTGATTTTTGAACTTCGCAGGAACCGGTTCCTGCATATGTAGGAACCGGGTTCTGCTGTAACTTTTGAAAAATATTAAACTTTGAAAATACATAACTTTCAAACTGTAAGTCCGTTTTGAGTGCCGTTTTGGACGTTATTTCTTAAATTTAATGCTTTGTTTTATAAAATGAAAATATTTCCTAAAACTTGAAATTATTTTGAAAATGAGTCAAATCCCGGAATAAGTGATTATTGGCTAACGCACATGGGTGTGTATGTAGCAGTGAACCTGTGATGGATGGATGTATTAGTATTGTGTGAATGAAAGGCATGTTTATGTTGCTAATTATGGTGTGCATGATTGTTGAGATATCATGTTTTTGGTTTTGGTTCAGTTATGATAAATTGATGTATTTCATAGACTGATTTGATGTTGCATGCTAGTGATGTGCGTGCATATGCATTGTTTTGGTGAAGTTAATTCCTATTGTGTGGAATTTGACTTGTATTTCCGTTAACCGATACTCGGGTGATGATGGGTGGTTAGGATGGATTCGTGTCCGGGTGTTTATGGACGAATCGATGGTTGCTGTATCCGGTTGATGATGGATCAGTGTTGGGTGACTTGGTCACGTATTGGTACCACATGCATTGTGTCTGCATTTGTGTTTGCATGGAATTGTAACATGTTAGGATTTCTTCCACTGTTACAATTCTTTGGTTTATTACTGATTTGTGCATAATGACTTGCATGATTGGAACTGCGTGTTGAACCTGAATTTATGCTAAAATGGGTGAAATAATATGCTTGTGATATAATGTTGATTGAGAAGCTTATAATGCATGTTAATTATGAGAAATCTCACCCTTACTTTAACAATTTCAGATTAAAGTTAGAAGCTCAGGAGTTGGTGAGGATGGCTCTAGAGCTATGTTACTTTAAGTCCGCGTGTCAGTGTCGTGCTCTGATAGGTTGTAACACTGGGGAACGTTTAGTTGAGGAATTAGTTATTATTCAATTGTTTCTTTGAATTTCATTGGGAATAATTATGTTTTGGTTTATTCCGTTTTGGTTATGGTATTTTTCCACTGTGTAAGACATGGTCTTAAGTTGATTGAGTTATTTGAATAATGACCCTCAGTGTAGCATGATGTGATCGGTGGATCTGGAACTGACTGTTTAACGCTGGTTCGCGAAATGTCGCGGAAGCAAGAGTCGCCACCGTCTTTTATTTTCTCCAAATGGAAAGGACAAAAGCACAGAAAAATTCCTTAAAGAGATTGCTCTCGGTTCGGGAGGTAGGTTATAGAAAGGGAAGGTGTTAGCACCCTTTCTATCCATGGTTATCCATGGGCTCTTAGATACTTGCTCATTTGTGTTTTCAAAAATGGTTTGTTTGCTTTTCAATTGTGGGTTTTAAAAAGTTTCTTTGAAAATTCCAGTTCGACTCTTGTATCGGTCCTCAAGAGTGTTTGAAAAATTGCTTTCGAAAGCTTTTTGAAAAGGTGTCGGTGTGAAAAGTATTTTTTTGATTTGTTTTGAAATTAGAGCAAGTATCTAGAGTCGTCTACCTACCCTAAGGAATTCGTCTGTGTAAATGTCCTTTAAAGTAGTGCCATCCCACCATTGAGAGGTAGGTAGCACCACCGTTGGAGGTATTCGAGTCAATTCGAAGTTTGGGACATGGTGATCACCAGAGCAATGGGAAGACACCTTAGAAGCTACCCTCATGCCAGGTTCCCGGATCATGAGGACTTACTAAGACATCCTCTACTCGACGATCACCTTTCGAGAGGCAAGGCAACAGTGAGGCATACCCTAGGGGTGGTGTGTGATTTTGTGTGTCATGTTTAGTTATTTTGTCTTGTCATGTCATAGGTGATCTACGCGTTTGTTTTTATTTCATCATTCATTCTTGCATGCCATTATTAACAGTTAAAAAATTGCGAGAAATGTAAAGTTCCTAAACTATTACAAAGGCGCGGGTCCACATCGCCAAATTAAATCCAGGACCCGATTTGACAGAAAATAAAGAAATAAAGTGTGAGAAGTATAAAATGTCCGAATTACATGGCTTTGGGAGAATTACATTAACGTTATAAGAAATAAAATAAAATGCGCGAATTGAATTTAAATTAAAAGCGAGGGCGTTGGACCCTTTTTAATTAAATTATGATATTAAATTAATGAAATTAAAAAGAAGAAGAAATTATTTTTTTGAGATTTTTTTGTATTTATGGTTTTTTATGCGAATTAAATGAAATTAAGAAATTAATTAGTTAATTCTAATTCTACAATTTTTATTTATTAAGAAAAACATGTTAAAGTTAAACCTACAATTAATCTAATTATTTACATGCAATTTGATTTATAAAAATAGATAATTAATTATTAGTGATGAAAAAATAAAAAAAAAGTAATTAACATAATTAAAACCTAATCCTACAAGTTTTTAATTTATTAAGAAAATATATTTGAATTAAACCTAAATTTAAAAAGAACTAAATTAAATTGATGAGATTTATTTACAAAAAAAATATTAGTTGAATAAAATATATTTTGATTTTAGTCTTTTCTGATTTTTATATTGTTTTCATATTTTATGAAAAATAAATTAAGTTAAAGAATTTAAAGGAAATTAATTAAAATAAATACAAAATAGAAAATATAAAAGCATAGCAAACCTTGGGGGGTTCTGTCCCCAATTGGAGGTGTGATAGTAGCAATTAGGCCCAGTAGCTTAAGGCCCTTTCTGACTTTTCATGGGAGCATGCGTATGCGTTGACTGCAGCGTTTCATGGGCCTCAGATCTTGGCCATTGGATGGAGGTTGTTGGACGTGTGGCACGTTTGGATCATTGGGCGTAGGATGAGCCTCAGGAGGTAAACTGCACAGGATAACGTTAGAAAAAATATTATGGAAAGGGAGGGGGACCTGGGATTCGAACCCAGGTCCCAGGGATTACCAATACTATGCTTTGCCAACTGCTCCAACTGCGCGTTTTGGTTATATAATAACAAACAAATAATATAAGATAAAACAATGGTTAGTGGGGCTTTTAGCGCGAAAATTCAAATTACTCAATCAGGTCTTGACACTTCATCATCTTCTCCATATTGCGCTTTTGCCTGAAATATAAAAAAGGTTAGCGGGGGTTTTAAACCCCCCCAAAATATGCATTTTTTAATAATAGCGAATAGGCTATGGTGCTACATAAATTAGGCGCGAGGGGTGTTTTCAAATCGTCCAAGCTCCCTGATTTCAACCATGGTATTGAGGTGTTCTAATTTTACAGCATTCATAAACGCCTAATTTAAAACTTGAAGAACCCTAATAATCGTTCATGGTGATTCTTCATACAATGCATAAAAACTCAATTAAATCATCTGGTTAGCTTCAGAAAGGTCCAATTAGTATAAATCCATAAATAAAATGCAATGAGAATGCTTAAAAATCGAAACATGAATATGCATATTATATGAAAAATTCTGAGTTCTGTATACCAATTCAGTGTGCTATGCACGTGGAAAACTATTCAGACACGTTTCTTGATGTCTCAGGAAGACAATGGAACAATTATTTTGGCTTGAATCGCACTAGAACCTAGTTTTCAGTTTTGGAATTTCTTGTCAAAAACTCAAACTTGGTTATGGATGTATGGCGCAGCTTCGAGGTCCTTAGGAGTAGGGTTTGCATCAGTATATATGTGTGAACGATTAGGGTTGAGAAATTGATCCAAAGAATCAATGAATTGATGTAGAGAATATTGGATTTTCATGCCATAATTTTTCAATCTTTTTCATGCTATTTTGGTTCCAATCATGTCCAATCACATGGATTCTTTCCAAATCTGATCATGCACGAAATATTGAGTGTATCCCATGCATAAAAAGATTTAAAAACTTAGGTTTGGTATTTTTCATATATTTTAATTAATTAAATGAATTATTAGCAATTAAAAATTCAAATAAATAAATAAAAATGATGAAGAACTTCCCTTTGGGCCAAATGGTCGTGCACATGTTTTGGATGATGAATCTTGGAAGAAAATGTGGCCCATTAGCAATTTTAAGACCTTTGAAGCAATGTTGACTTTTCAAAATATCCAAAAATTTCCCAACTTCCACAAGGCATATCTTGCTCAATTTTTAAGCTTTGCTCATGTTCTTGGACATTTTGGAAAGGTATTTGAGTCCTCTAACCAATGCCTTTGGTCCCATGTCATTTTGATTTACCAATCTCAAGTTATGGCCTTTGACTTAAAGTCCCTTTTTGTTGACTTTTGAAAATGACCTATAATGTTGAAATTGATAAATTTTTGTGAGAGAATTTCTTGGACTTGAAGTGTGAAGAGGAGTTGTAGGAAATGTCTTTCTCTTCAAAATGAGCTTTGGATGGAATTTTTCTGATAAACCATGTGGAAGTTATGCCTTGGTCAAGTTACAGTTGACTTTTTCAACTGTCCAAATATGGAAACTTTTGCATCTTGAGACTTTTTGAGCCAAGCTTTGAGAATCATGATCAAGCATTGATCAAATGATGTTTGTGGCTTCAAAATGAGATGTTGACCAAAAATTTGAACTTTTGACTGTCAAATGACCATTTTGCCCCTACAGTTGACTGTAGTGCAATTAGGGTTTTTGACTGTGCAATCTTGTGCTGTAAGTCTTGAAACTTGGTATGAGGATGATTGACCATGTTTATAAGCATGTGGGACTTGGTTGGACCCTTGGAAACTTCATCTACTTTGTCAGAACCAAAACCCTAGTTTTTGACTATTAGGAGGCCCTTGAACTGTGCAACCCTTGGGGAGATTTTTGAAGCATGCTCTTTGCCAATTTTGAAGAATATGGGAGGGCAAATTTTGGGGTACAACAGTTGCCCCTGTTCAATCTTCTTAGACCTGAGGATGCAGATTGGCTGACGTGCCTTTCGTAATCCGAAGGTGGACGATGATTGAACACTAGAGTGCCCAGAAATTTGCGCTCACATAGTAGTGTGATGATGGGAATGGGCTTATAGATGCCATTTGGAGATTGATGGATATGATGATGGGCTTATAGATGCCATGCTAAGAGGTGATAGAGGGTGGATGGGCTTATAGATGCCATCTGGGTGTTGATCGCGCAAGAGATTCCTTAGCGAGAACTTGCGTACCTGCAAAGAAGAAAATGAGTACCTGACCTGTTACAGGAGCTGGTCTTCAAACTCTTTGTATGAATGTGTATCCTGACTGGTTACAGGAGCTGAATCCGGATCTTCAAAAGGTGATGAATGAACCAGGGGTGGTTACTACCTCAACAGGAACGGTGAGAGAACCTTTGGTGATTACTACCTCAACAGGAACGCTGAGAGAATCTTGGGTTACTTCAACCTCAACAGTAATCATTGAGAGAATCTTGGGGTGATTACTACCTCCACAGTAATGGGGAGAGAACCATAGGCGACTACAACCTCAACAGTATCATTGAGAGAATCTTGGATATCTTCTACTGAGTCTTTATCAGAAAAATCTGTTAGGGGTCGATTTAGCTGGACTAGAGAAGGCCTTTGACTGGATAAGAAACAGGAAAATCTTAGGGTCGATTTAACTGAACCGGTCTAGGTCTTGAAATCTTCAACTCGATAAGAAACAGGGAGATCTTAGGGTCGATCTGACTGAACCAGAGAAGGCCTTTGACGGGATAAGAAACAGAAAAATCTTAGGGTCGATTTAACTGAACCGGTCTAGGTCTTGAAATCTTCAACTGGATAAGAAACAGGGAGATCTTAGGGTCGATCTGACTGAACCAGAGAAGGCCTTTGACGGGATAAGAAACAGAAAAATCTTAGGGTCGATTTAACTGAACCGGTCTAGGTCTTGAAATATAGTTGAGAACTTTAACTGGCTTTTTCCTGAAAGGTAAAGGTCAGTCATATGCAATGCATGATATGAATCAAGCAATGATGTTCTCAACATAAATGAGATT
The DNA here is from genome assembly GCA_948472305.1 of Vicia faba. Classification (NCBI taxonomy): domain Eukaryota; kingdom Viridiplantae; phylum Streptophyta; class Magnoliopsida; order Fabales; family Fabaceae; genus Vicia; species Vicia faba. The sequence continues at coordinate 1,254,489,698 of OX451739.1, read as the reverse complement.
GTAAGATATGATGTGTATATGCATGCTATAATGATGTATGTGATGTTTATGAATGTATGTTTTCGTCTTAGGAAAATAAATCCTTGACGGGTGCCGGGAAGTCACTCCTGGGCTGATGTTGAAGAATAGATCTTTGCTTCCGCTGGGGAGATAGTTGCAAGAATACCGGTAGGAGAAGATAACTCCGTTGGGGAATAAACTTGGCGAATGGAATATTCTGCGGGGAGAAAAGTACTCTGATGATCTTGCTAGGAAGCAAAACTCTGTTGGGATAGAGGTACTTTGTTGAGTTGTTGATAATAACTTGTTTGGGATACCCTTGTTGTGTTGGAAGTGTTAATAGACTTCGCTGGGGATAAGAAGACTTCGTCGAGAACGGTCTTTCCGTGGCTTTTGGCTGAGGATAACCCAGTTATACCCTGGTAAGGAAATAACTCTTTGAATAAAGCCGGGAGACGCGTTTGTGCTCTGCGAGGATAAGCTTCCAGAATCTACTGGGGATAAGCTTACTGCTGGGGAGATGGATTCCAACTTTCCTGGGGAGACTGAATTGGACTCTCCTGGGGAAGTTTTGTTTAATATGCTGGGGAAGTAGCTCCATTGGATGTTTGATATACCGCCGGGGAACAATCTTTAGGTCAAGACTGCCGGGGATGCTTGTTAAGAATATGTATGTTGCTGCTGGGGAATGTTGAGATCTGCGGGAGGATACCCAGCTTCCTTAAGGCTGATAATAGCTTTGCTTGGGGAGAGTGCACTGACTTGCTGGCTCACTCTCTGGGGAATTAAGATATTTGGTTATGTTCATCAGCTGAACCTACCTTAGTACCTTGGAGGACGGAACAATTAGATTGCTTAGACAACTCTTTATTGCCCCTGTTTCTAATGTTACCTGTAATTAAATCTTTTGTTTCGTATGCAAATATTCATGAGTTAGCAAATTATTGTCAATGCACATATCACAAATTGAACCTTGGACGTTCTTCGCAAAACAAAACAGAAAAGGAAAAAACAATTGGCAATTTTAACTGAAAAGTGTATTTGTATTGATTTTTTGAATTTTCCTGTAAAATAGGCGTTTATGTACAAGAGGCTGACGTCCTAGTAAGAGAACGCCACCGAACAAAAGAGTTTATACAAATTTGTACAAGAGAAAATAAAACAGCTGTGTGAAATGAATGATCCCACTGGGTTTCAACTCTGCTATTGCCCTTATATCTTTGAGCGTCTCATCACTTGATGACCTTAGTTAAAGATGAAGCTGACTGATCGATGCCGTCTGAGCTTGATGTAGATACCGGATTCTGGATGCAAGGTGATCCAATGAGACATAGTATTACGCTTTATCCCTAACTTTTGCCTGGACCGCCCTTTCGGGTTTTCAGTCCACCGGGATACCCATTTTTGCCTAAGCCGCCTTTTCAGGTTTTCGACTTGCCGGGTGTACAGATTTTTTTTATTTCATCCCTTCATTTTGCCCGAACCCTTTTGGTTCACCGGGAAGCCCTAATTTTTGTCTAGGCATGTCAGCCTAGCGGGTATTTTTTCATGCGTAGTATCTTTTTACTATGTCTGCATTGGCGGGGTGAGGAAGGTCGTCACCATCCATGTTGGTTAGAATCATGGCTCCTCCTGAGAACACATGTTTAACCACAAATGGCCCTTCGTACGTAGGGGTCCATTTTCCCCTTGGATCACTCTGAGGAAGGATGATTCGCTTGATTACTAGATCCCCAACTTGATATTCCTGTGGTCTGACCTTTTTGTTAAATGCCCTGATCATCCGTTTTTGGTACGTCTGACCATGACAGATAGCAGCAAGTCTCTTTTCATCAATTAAGTTTAGCTGATCAAGTCGTGTCTGGATCCAATCATCTTCGTTCAGATTTGCATCCTTCATTATCCGGAGAGAGGGTATTTGCACTTCGATCGGTAAGACTGCCTCCATACCGTAGACCAAGGAGAAAGGAGTTGCCCCGGTTGACGTCCTGGCTGAGGTACGGTACCCATGTAGAGCGAACGGTAACATCTCGTGCCAATCTTTGTAGGTCACTGTCATCTTCTGCACGATTTTCTTAATATTCTTATTTGCTGCTTCTACAGCCCCATTCATCTTCGGTCTGTAAGGAGAAGAGTTGTGGTGCTGTATCTTAAACTGTTCGCAGAGCTCAGTGATCATCTTGTTATTGAGATTGGTACCGTTGTCTGTAATAATTCTTTCTGGGACGCCGTATCGGCAGATCAGGTTATGTCGAATGAACCGTGCCATAACAGTCTTGGTTACCGTAGCGTAGGATGCTGCTTCGACCCACTTCGTGAAATAGTCAATTTCTACCAGGATGAAGCGATGCCCGTTAGATTCCGTAGGTTTAATCTCACCGATCATGTCTATGCCCCACATTGCAAATGGCCAAGGCGCAGTCAGAACATTTAGGGGAACTGGAGGAACATGAACTTTGTCTGCATATATCTGGCATTTATGGCATGTCCGAGAATGTTGATAGCAGTCAGCTTCCATGGTGGACCAGAAATACCCTGCCCGAAGGATTTTCTTAGCCATAGTGTGTCCACTGGAGTGTGTACCAAAGGTCCCTTCATGTAGCTCTTCCATGATCCTTTCTGCTTCTGTCTTATCCACACAACGCAGTAAGGTCGAATCATGGTTTCGCTTGTACAGGATGCCATTGCTAAGGAAGAACTTTGCTGCGAACCTTCTCAGGAACTTCTTATTGTTGACAGACGCACCTTCAGGGTATTCCTGAGCTTCCAGATATCTCTTCACCTCATGGTACCAAGGCTTCTCAGTCACCAATTCAGTCTCGAGATCACAACAGTATGCCGGTTCGTCCAGTTTCCAAATGATGATCCGGGGAGCCTCATTGTCCCATTTGACCTTGAACATAGAAGACATTGTAGCTAACGCGTCCGCCAGGTGATTCTCATCTCTCGGGAAGTGTTCAAAGGTTATCTCTGTGAAGTGGGGGATCAAGGTCACTATAAGGAATAAGATTCGGATGTTTCGTATCCCACTCTCCTTTGATCTGATTGATCACGAGAGCGGAATCTCCGAAGACACTCAGAAACTTGATCCTTAGGTCAATCGCAGCTTGAAGACCCATGATGCATGCCTCATACTCCGCCATGTTGTTGGTACAGTTGAAACATAGCCGGGCAGTGAGTGGAGTATGAGTGCCTTGAGGAGATATGATTACAGCGCCGATGCCGTTGCCCAAAGCGTTGGAGGCTCCGTCAAAGTGCATAGACCATCGGGATCCTTCCTCAGGTCCTTCATCCGGTCCAGGTACTTCACAATCAGTCACTATCATGATGCTCTCGTCCGGAAACTCGAAGTTCATTGACTGATAGTCGTCTACGGCCTGATGTGCCAAGTGGTCTGCCAATACACTTCCTTTGATGGCTTTCTGGGTCGTGTACTGAATGTCGTATTCTGTCAAGATCATTTTCCATCTTGCAATTCTCCCGGACAGAGCAGGCTTTTCAAATATGTACTTTATAGGATCCATCTTTGAGATCAACAAGGTAGTGTGAGTCAGCATATACTCTCTCAGCCGGCGAGCAGCCCATACCAAAGCGCAACAAGTTTTCTCAAGCAGTGAGTATCGGGTCTCACAGTCGGTAAACTTTTGCTAAGGTAATAAATGGCATGCTCTTTTCGGCCAGACTCGTCATGCTGCCCCAGCACACACCCCATTGAGTTGTCAAGTACTGTCAGGTATAGTATCAAAGGTCTCCCTTCAACCGGTGGCATAAGGATGGGTGGTTCTTGGAGATACTCCTTGATTCTGTCAAAAGCAGCCTGACATTCATCATTCCAACGTACTACCTGATGTTTCTTTAGCAGCTTGAAGATTGGCTCACAGGTAGCAGTCAGGTGCGAGATAAACCGAGCAATGTAATTCAGGCGTCCTAAAAAGCCTCTGACCTCTTTCTCTGTCCTAGGAATTGGCATCTCTTGAATAGCTTTAACCTTGGCAGGGTCCACTTGAATGCCCTTGTCACTTACAACGAAGCCTAGCAACTTCCCAGATCTTACCCCGAAGGTGCACTTGTTCGGGTTCAACCTCAGCTTGTACAGTTTCAGACGGTCAAACAATTTCTGCAGATGATCTAGGTGTTCTTCCTCAGTTTGGGACCTTGCGATCATGTCGTCAACATACACTTCTATCTCATGATGGATCATATCATGAAATAAAGCAACCATGGCACGTTGGTAGGTTGCCCCAGCATTTTTCAGTCCAAAAGGCATGACCTTGTAGCAGAAGGTGCCCCACTGTGTAACAAAGGTAGTCTTTTCCATGTCTTCAGGTGCCATCTTGATCTGATTGTAGCCTGAAAAACCATCCATGAAAGAGAACACCTTATGCTGAGCTGTATTGTCAACAAGGACATCAATGTGAGGTAGGGGAAATCATCTTTGGGGTTGGCCCTGTTCAAATCCCTGTAGTCGACACACATTCTGACCTTTCCGTCCTTCTTTGGTACCGGCAACACATTAGCAACCCATTGAGGGTAAGAAGTCACTGCAAGGAACCCATCATCAAACTGTTTCATAACCTCGGCTTTGATCTTCTCAGACGTCTCTGGACGCATACGGCGGACCTTTTGCTTGACAGGAGGGCAATCTTCCTTAGTAGGCAAATGATGGACCACAATATCGGTATCCAACCCGGGCATGTCTTCGTAGGACCAGGCAAAGATCTCCATATAATCATGTAGCATTTGAGTCAACCGTTGCTTCACGCTGAGCTCTAGGTTGGCACCAATCTTTACCTCCTTCCTGTCTGTATCAGTACCCAGATTTATTGTTTCCACTGGCTCTTCGTGTGGTTGAATTGCCCTCTCTTCCTGAAGTAACAGTCTTGCAAGCTCGCCAGGCACTTCGCAATCATCTTCACCTTCGTCTTCATCTAAGTTGATCGGATTTTCGAAGTCATAACTGGCAGTAGCAGAGTCGTTACCAGTGAGATCCAGAGTGGATTGAAACCTGTATGAGTGAGTGTGTGTAAATACAACTGTTTTGAAAGATATAAAGGAAGGAAAGAAAGAAAAGGAGCATAAGATTTGAAATGCGAGAAAACGTCCAAGATCTTTATTCATGATATATGAAATGACAATTTATATGCCCTCACAAATGAAGCCAATGGTGCACCGGGTAAGACACCGGGCCATATAGTTTTAATTGTTTATTTATTACAAATAACAAAACAAAGAAGTTTATTACTGCGTAACAAAAGTAACAGGAGTATGGTCCTTAGCAATCCAATTGGTCAATCCGCCATCAGTTGTCGGGTAAATCCAGCTATTGAATTCTGCTTCATCCACTTCATTATCCTCCCCAACAGCATTCACTCCTGGATTGGTAATGAGCACAGGAGATCTTCTGGTCTTTGCCTTCCGCATAGCTTTCTGTCCCTCTGCAGTAAAACCCAATCCGAACTTGTCAATTTTCTGTGTAAAATCGGGAAGCCTGCCCCAGTTAGCACATTCACCTTTCTGAACCACAGCCCGGGCATCCTTTAGGGACGCCATCTTCAAAGGAACATCCTCTTCGACCGCTGTTTCTGCTGCTGCTGAAATTGGAAGTACCTCTTCGAAATGCTGAAAGGGGGTTTCAATAAAATCCTCGTCCATCTCAATATATCTGAAGGAGTTCAAATGGCTCACCATATACTCCTCCTCTCCCTGCACAGTGACGATCTTCCCTCTGACAGGGTACTTGAGCTTCTGGTGCAAGGTAGAGGTCACTGCCCCAGCTTTGTGGATCCAAGGTCAACCCAGTAGACAAGAATACGATGGACGGATATCCATCACATAAAAGGTAGAGTCGAATACTTGAGAACCCACACGAATTGGAATGTCAACCTCTCCATGAACCATCCTCTTGGAACCGTCAAAGGCTCTGACGATAATATTGCTAGGTTTCAGCTCCAGGCCCTCACAATCCAAACGGTCTAAGGCCTTCTTGGGTAGCACATTCAAGGAAGAGCCAGTGTCCACCAACACATGCGCCAGAGTAGTGCCCCTGCATTCGATAGAGACATGCATGGCATCATTGTGGTCTCTTCCTTTAGCCGTAAGGTCAGCATCTGAGAAACCCAAACCATTGTCTGCTGTCAGATTTGCTACACAATCAGTAAATTGAACTGCAGATGTCTCCTGTGGCACATGGGCCGTCTTGAGAAATGAAATTAAGGCCTTAGCATGGGCCTCTGAGCTCAGGAGCAAGGAGAGCATGGAGATCTTGGAGGGCGTATACCCCAGCTGCTCGACAACATTGAAGTCGCTCTTCTTGATTATTTTTAGAATCTCCTCCATTTCTTGTTGGGAGGCCTCATCATTTACAGGTCTTGGTGCCTCCATCCGGGAAGGGTCATCTTCAATCCCTTTTCCCCGAGCATTAGATGACTCGGGAGCAGGGGAGACAACTTGATCAGAACTAGGAACAGGTATACTTGCAGGTGAAATAATAAGGGGTCTTCGAACAGCGGGTGGTGCAATGTCAGGCGAGAAGAGCCTGCCACTGCGGGTAACCTTGGCTGGACCAGTAATATTGCTGATACTGGTGCCAGTGTTGAACTCTTGTTTAATTCCATTCACATACACATCTGCCCCATAATGCCAGGGGACAGCCTTATCAGATTCGTAGGGGAGAGGCCCCAGAACAGTAATAACAACAGGTGCGACAGTCATGGTTTGAATCGGCTTCCTTGGGAGAGCCCTGATTGGGTTATTAAAGATTATAACAATAGAAACTTCCTCTACCGGAACCAACTGAACAACGGACTTCTTGAATAGAATCTCTTTGCTGTCCATTAGGCTTTGGATGCCCAACTTCAGCAAAGGACAACCAGATAGGGAAACAGCACAGAACAGGCAACCCTCACTGCAACCCGGAAATAAACCGGCCAACATTAGGTTCCTCTTGACAGTCATTAAGGGAGTGGCTAGATCATCCACAGAAACAGCGTATACATCTTCATCAACAACATTTACTCCATGCTGGGGCATAGGAGCAGTCACCACATTCGGCCTCTCAGGCGCTTCAAACTGTATCTCTTTTGCGTCAATAAGGTCTTGTACCTTATTCCTTAATGCCCAACAGTCATCAGTGGAATGCCCCGGGCTATCGGAGTGATAAGCACAGCGGGCATTTGGATTGTATTTGGGGGAAGCAGTGTTTACAACCTTTGGGGCCTCCCTGACAGTTACTAGGTTGGTGGACAGCAACTGTGGCAAGATCTGCGATAGGGTCATACTCAAACGGGTGAACTCTCTCTGGGGTCTTTCAGCCCTTTGAGGATTGGTTGGCCGAGGAGTGGCGGCAGGCTTGGCAATCATCACCGCGTTGATAGATTGGCGGCGCTGAGGTTTCTCTTGTCTTCTAGAGCCATATACAGCACTAGCCTCCTTCTTGAAGGGTTTCTTCTCAGAACTTGTAGATGCACCCTTCGGAATCTTACCAGACTTCAACCCAGCCTCAATTCTCTCTCCAGTTAGAATAAGATCAGTAAACCCTGCAGATGAGTTACCGATAAGATGGTTGAAAAATGGCCCAGATAGGGTCCCCAAGAACATGTCTACCAACTCCCGATCAGTCAACGGAGGCTGCACCCTGCCATCCAGATCCCTCCACTTCTGTGCGTACTCTTTAAAACCTTCACTTGAACCTAACGACATACCCTGGAGTTGGGTACGTGTAGGGGCAAGGTCGGCATTATATTGATACTGCTTATAGAAAGCAGTAGCCAACTCCTCCCAGTTACGAACCTTGGTCCCATCCAGCTGATAGAACCATTCGAGATGAGTCCCTGAAAGACTCTCCTGGAAGAAGTGGATCCACAAGTTCTTGTCCACTGAGTACGGTTGAATCTTCCGCACATAAGACCTGAGGTGTAGCTTGGGACAAGACGCCCCGTCATATTTGGTGAAAGATGGTGCTTTGAACTTATGAGGAATGATCACACCAGTAGACAAACCCAAGTCTCCAAAATCCAGCCCAGGCACTTGTTGGATCTCCATTGCATTCAGTCTGTCCTCCAACTGCTTGTATCTGTCTTCAGCAGGAGGATACTGTTCCTCATCAAAATCAGTCTCGTTGTCAGAGACTACTAGACTAGGACCCTTTCCTTCCTGAGGACTACCCTTGCCTATAGAAGAACCAGCCTCTTCATTCTGCAGAGTGTTGCCAAACCTTCGGCCCGAGTTGAAAAGAGCAGTTCTTCTCTTCTTCTTCTTTTCCTTCTTCAGGAGTAGAGCCTTCAGCTCTTCTTGGCCCTGAGCCAAACCCATGATTAGTTCCTGAAATTGCCCATTCTGCGCCTGAAGAGCCTTGATGGAAATCTCGGTTGATGATGAGTCAGGGTTCATGATGCTGAAATAAACAGCGAAGAACGGTAAGCAACCTGAAAAGAAGAAAACCTGCTATGCACATGATGAATGATATGTGTTTATGCAATGCATTCAAGGGTTCAAAAGTTCAAATTTGTTGTAGACAAAAAAAAAGAACACACGTTATCATTAAGGAAATAATTGTTCAATATGTCAAAGCCTCATGGGCACAAATTACAAAGCAACTCAATCCCAAAAGACACTACGCATCCTCTTTGGAACTATGTAGGTGTTGAGATTCCTCTCCTCATGCAATAGGCGGGTGAGCTCCAAGACCTTCTTTTCACTAGCATGTAGACTGGTCTCAAGAGAATTCCGTTCTTCCTTAAGCTGGATCCAGCTCTTCTGCATCTCTTCCCAGGATGTGGGCATGTCAGGATGCTGAATGGTGTAGGACACTTCTCCTTCCAAGACTGGCTCTTTGATTACAGGGAGCACATGAGGATAAGGCATTACTAACTTCTGGGAGCGGGCGCGTACCCACTTGAGATAAGGTTCCAACGGGATGGAGTTCCTGTGCCCCAGTGTCTGATAAATCTCTGGCGAAATCCTTGTGCATCGTTGTCGAAGTCAAAACCTATGTCAGGAATTAACATGTTATGAGGGCCATCCCTCCGAGCATAACCAAATTGTCTCCAAGCCAGGCATGGGTTGTAAGTAATACCTCCTCTGATTCCAAGTAAAGGAACATTAGGGTACTCCCCGCAACGATCAATGATAGTGACATCCTCTCTGGACCGAGGGCACCAATGTATGTCTGCATGTGTAAGAGTCATCAACCGTTGTGACCATCTCAAACCCCGCTCGTTCTTCAAAACTGATTGTGGAAGGTGCGAAACAAACCACCTTCCCAGGAGAGGAGTGCAACACATAAGGACACCTCTTTTTCTCATGGTTCGAGTGTAACATGAGTGAAGGATGTCCCCCAGCAACGTAGGTATAGGATTCCTGGACATGAAGATTTGGACAGCACTGATATCTATAAGCTGATCTGGATTAGGGAACAACACCAAACCATAGACAAGGAGGGCCACAACTTCTTCAAAAGCTTGTAAGTCAAGGGAGTTCCAACATTCATGGGCCTTTTCAAACAGAAACCTGGCTAAGAACCCTTTGATGCCACTTCTAACTTCCCAATGTCCCTTGAGATCAGATGCTTGTAGGTGCAAGGCTTTAGCAATCTCTTCAAGCTTGGATTCCTTTTCCGTACCGTTGTAGGGTAGTTGATCAAGGATAGGGATCTTCAGGAGCCGGGAGAACTCCTCCAAGGTAGGTACCAGCTGATAATCCAAGAAGGTAAAACAGTGATGCAGAGGGTCAAAGAACTGGAATAGGACCTTTATCATATCTTCCTCAATGTTGGTATTGACCAAGCTGATGAGACTTCCATGTCTTTCACTGAATGACGAGCTCTCAGGAATCCTGGATACAAGCTCCTTAAGCTGAGGAGGGATCCTTACAAGAGTGATTTGAATTGTCTTTCTGCGAACAGTTTCCATGTCCTACAAAACAAGAACAAAGATGAAGATTCGAACTCCTGAAATGGTTAGTCAATGCATATGATGCTGGATGATGTCATGATGCTATGATTAAACACACCACAGATATTTACAAAGACAAACATGTAAGGCACACAAGGCACACAAGACAAGCCCTTAGGGTTTAAGGCCAGCACGGGGTCTGGGTAGTACCCTCTTGAAGTTGGTGGGTTCAACCTGTCCTATTAGAAGTACCCGGGTTCTAAGGGTCCCAATATCACGGGATCGCTTTCATTGTTCATCGTTTCGATTTAGCCACTGAACTGGCGACCGAAATATTCCAGGAAAGCAACCCTCAATTGAGTGTAGTATCGAGTATCAACCAACTTCGGACTGCACCAAAGTCAGTTATCTCACTACCCTAAAGAGGCCAAGATAGTTCAATTAAGGTTCCTAAGGTCTGTTGATGCTTCATGACACCACGCGGAGGCCCCGTACTCTCCTTGACTGAACTCAAGGGTTACCGGTACACACCAAAGTGCCACATCAACGTAGCAGACTACTTCAACCATGTCGGTATACCCCGCACAGTTCCCTCATAGCCTTGTTGCTACTTTCTAAGAAGGTATCCCCAGATCCGGGTTAGGATCTATAGAACTCCCAAGACAGTCCCACAATTTAAAGCAAGCAAAGAAAGCAATTGAAAACACAGGTGATCTTAGTCCTAAGGTACACCTCACTTTAAAGAAATCCCCAGCAGAGTCGCCAGTTCTGTGATCGGTGGATCTGGAACTGACTGTTTAACGCTGGTTCGCGAAATGTCACGGAAGCAAGAGTCTCCACCGTCTTTTATTTTCTCCAAATGGAAAGGACAAAAGCACAGAAAAATTCCTTAAAGATATTGCTCTCGGTTCGGGAGGTAGGTTATAGAAAGGGAAGGTGTTAGCACCCTTTCTATCCATGGTTATCCATGGGCTCTTAGATACTTGCTCATTTGTGTTTTCAAAAATGGTTTGTTTGCTTTTAAATTGTGGGTTTTAAAAAGTTTCTTTGAAAATTCCAGTTCGACTCTTGTATCGGTCCTCAAGAGTGTTTGAAAAATTGCTTTCGAAAGCTTTTTGGAAAGGTGTCGGTGTGAAAAGTATTTTTTTGATTTGTTTTGAAATTAGATCAAGTATCTAGAGTCGTCTACCTACCCTAAGGAATTCGTCTGTGTAAATTTCCTTTAAAGTAGTGCCATCCCACCATTGAGAGGTAGGTAGCACCACCGTTGGAGGTATTCGGGTCAATTCGAAGTTCGGGACATGGTGATCACCAGAGCAATGGGAAGACACCTTAGAAGCCACCCTCATGCCAGGTTCCCGGATCATGAGGACTTACTAAGACATCCTCTACTCGACGATCACCTTTCGAGAGGCAAGGCAACAGTGAGGCATACCCTAGGGGTGGTGTGTGATTTTGTGTGTCATGTTCAGTTATTTTGTCTTGTCATGTCATAGGTGATCTACGCGTTTGTTTTTATTTCATCATTCATTCTTGCATGCCATTATTAACAGTTAAAAAATTGCGAGAAATGTAAAGTTCCTAAACTATTACAAAGGCGCGGGTCCACATCGCCAAATTAAATCCAGGACCCAATTTGATAGAAAATAAAGAAATAAAGTGCGAGAAGTATAAAATGTCCGAATTACATGGCTTTGGGAGAACTACATTAATGTTATAAGAAATAAAATAAAATGCGCGAATTGAATTTAAATTGAAAGCGAGGGCGTTGGACCCTTTTTAATTAAATTATGATATTAAATTAATGAAATTAAAAAGAAGAAGAAATTATTTTTTTGAGATTTTTTTGTATTTATGGTTTTTTATGCGAATTAAATGAAATTAAGAAATTAATTAGTTAATTCTAATTCTACAATTTTTATTTATTAAGAAAAACATGTTAAAGTTAAACCTACAATTAATCTAATTATTTACATGCAATTTGATTTATAAAAATAGATAATTAATTATTAGTGATGAAAAAATAAAAAAAAAAGTAATTAACATAATTAAAACCTAATCCTACAAGTTTTTAATTTATTAAGAAAATATATTTGAATTAAACCTAAATTTAAAAAGAACTAAATTAAATTGATGAGATTTATTTACAAAAAAAATATTAGTTGAATAAAATATATTTTGATTTTAGTCTTTTCTGATTTTTATATTGTTTTCATATTTTATGAAAAATAAATTAAGTTAAAGAATTTAAAGGAAATTAATTAAAATAAATACAAAATAGAAAATATAAAAGCATAGCAAACCTTGGGGGGTTATGTCCCCAATTGGAGGTGTGATAGTAGCAATTAGGCCCAGAAGTTTAAGGCCCTTTCTGACTTTTCATGGGAGCATGCGTATGCGTTGACTGCAGCGTTTCATGGGCCTCAGATCTTGGCCATTGGATGGAGGTTGTTGGACGTGTGGCACGTTTGGATCATTGGGCGTAGGATGAGCCCCAGGAGGTAAACTGCACAGGATAACGTTAGAAAAAATATTATGGAAAGGGAGGGGGACCTGGGATTCGAACCCAGGTCCCAGGGATTACCAATACTATGCTTTGCCAACTGCTCCAACTGCGCGTTTTGGTTATATAATAACAAACAAATAATATAAGATAAAACAATGGTTAGTGGGGCTTTTAGCGCGAAAATTCAAATTACTCAATCAGGTCTTGACACTTCATCATCTTCTCCATATTGCGCTTTTGCCTGAAATATAAAAAAGGTTAGCGGGGGTTTTAAACCCCCCCAAAATATGCATTTTTTAATAATAGCGAATAGGCTATGGTGCTACATAAATTAGGCGCGAGGGGTGTTTTCAAATCGTCCAAGCTCCCTGATTTCAACCATGGTATTGAGGTGTTCTAATTTTACAGCATTCATAAACGCCTAATTTAAAACTTGAAGAACCCTAATAATCGTTCATGGTGATTCTTCATACAATGCATAAAAACTCAATTAAATCACCTGGTTAGCTTCAGAAAGGTCCAATTAGTATAAATCCATAAATAAAATGCAATGAGAATGCTTAAAAATTGAAACATGAATATGCATATTATATGAAAAATTCTGAGTTCTGTATACCAATTCAGTGTGCTATGCGCGTGGAAAACTATTCAGACACGTTTCTTGATGTCTCAGGAAGACAATGGAACAATTATTTTGGCTTGAATCGCACTAGAACCTAGTTTTCAGTTTTGGAATTTCTTGTCAAAAACTCAAACTTGGTTATGGATGTATGGCGCAGCTTCGAGGTCCTTAGGAGTAGGGTTTGCATCAGTATATATGTGTGAACGATTAGGGTTGAGAAATTGATCCAAAGAATCAATGAATTGATGTAGAGAATATTGGATTTTCATGCCATAATTTTTCAATCTTTTTCATGCTATTTTGGTTCCAATCATGTCCAATCACATGGATTCTTTCCAAATCTGATCATGCACGAAATATTGAGTGTATCCCATGCATAAAAAGATTTAAAAACTTAGGTTTGGTATTTTTCATATATTTTAATTAATTAAATGAATTATTAGCAATTAAAAATTCAAATAAATAAATAAAAATGATGAAGAACTTCCCTTTGGGCCAAATGGTCGTGCACATGTTTTGGATGATGAATCTTGGAAGAAAATGTGGGCCATTAGCAATTTTAAGACCTTTGAAGCAATGTTGACTTTTCAAAATATCCAAAAATTTCCCAACTTCCACAAGGAATATCTTGCTCAATTTTTAAGCTTTGCTCATGTTCTTGGACATTTTGGAAAGGTATTTGAGTCCTCTAACCAATGCCTTTGGTTCCATGTCATTTTGATTTACCAATCTCAAGTTATGGCCTTTGACTTAAAGTCCCTTTTTGTTGACTTTTGAAAATGACCTATAATGTTGAAATTGATAACTTTTTGTGAGAGAATTTCTTGGACTTGAAGTTTGAAGAGGAGTTGTAGGAAATGTCTTTCTCTTCAAAATGAGATTTGGATGGAATTTTTCTGATAAACCATGTGGAAGTTATGCCTTGGTCAAGTTACAGTTGACTTTTTCAACTGTCCAAATATGGAAACTTTTGCATCTTGAGACTTTTTGAGCCAAGCTTTGAGAATCATGATCAAGCATTGATCAAATGATGTTTGTGGCTTCAAAATGAGATGTTGACCAAAAATTTGAACTTTTGACTGTCAAATGACCATTTTGCCCCTACAGTTGACTGTAGTGCAATTAGGGTTTTTGATTGTGCAATCTTGTGCTGTAAGTCTTGAAACTTGGTATGAGGATGCTTGACCATGTTTATAAGCATGTGGGACTTGGTTGGACCCTTGGAAACTTCATCTACTTTGTCAGAACCAAAACCCTAGTTTTTGACTGTTAGGAGGCCCTTGAACTGTGCAACCCTTGGGGAGATTTTTGAAGCATGCTCTTTGCCAATTTTGAAGAATATGGGAGGGCAAATTTTGGGGTACAACACATGACTACTGTTTTATTGGAAGTTTTATTTATTTCATGATTGTGACATCCCTTGTTCCGTGTTAACTCTGATGGAATATGTCTTTAATCATTGATATCATTAATATTATTCGGGGTATTTTAGAAGGGGTGTTACATGTAGGGTGTTAATACCTTCCCCTCGTGTAATCAACTCCCTTACCCAATCTCTCGGTCACAAGACCTTGATTTCCCCTTTAGATTTTTCTTCGATGATTTTCCTTTCCCTTTTATGGGATAAATAAATACTCGGTGGCGACTTCATTGATTTTACCACTACAGAAAAATGGCAACTTCATTGGGGATTGTTATGTCGGCCAATTGTTGGTCCATCCCGTGAGTCAATCTTAGCTCCCATTTTTATTTTCTTAGGGTGTTTATTATGCTTTTATGGTTTGTTCATTTGTATATGTTTGAGCATATGTTTTCATTGCATCTTTATTGTTATTTGTTACATTATTGTTGTGCTGGTTTCTCTGTTTCTTTGTTGGGTGGGTGTTACTATGAGGTAAAAGGCCCAATACCCAGGGTAAGTGAAAAAAAATTGGAACATTAGGAATAAAGTGGAACACGATGGATATGGGATGTAGATTACCCTAGACGGACGTGTCGTCCATGCTCAGATGAGGTTTTAATGAGGTGCTATCGTTATCACATAGGTGTATGATGATAGTATTCTCAAGCGAACCCTTGATTTTGAGTTACCATTGACTTTACCCTGACCCAGTCTTGACCTGTGAGTGGGGGTGGGAATAATCTTTGCAGGTACAAATGGTGACTATACATGTTCTGTTGGTGACTCTGGTTATGCTGATGACTTTGCCTCTTTGGTATTCTGAATTGGTCCATACCTTTGATCTTGTTACATGTAACAATGGTTCTATTATCAGTTCAACAACTATTCAGTACCGTAGAATCTGTGATCACATATGTTTGTGTACATAACATGTTAATATAATTATCAGCATACATGTTTTCTTATTTCCAAACATTACTTCCTTGATTCCAATTGTTAAGACAAAAAAAAATAAACATAAAAAAAATAAATACATGAAAACATATATAATAATATTGTGGCCTAATAACTGGAATCAAAGTGTATAAACTTTTGGAAATAAGAACATGGCATTTGTATCGCATGTCATGCATCATTTGTCACTTAACTACGCATTTCATGAGTTCACAAAAACCTTACTCAAGGTCCTTTGGCCTTCAGAATCAAGTTGTCTCATCGGTACAACACTCGTGCTAAGAGAAGATGAAAAGCATTAAGCAAGTGATCTTTGAACTCCGCAAAGAGGTAACTACTTTGGAGGCTGATATGGAATATCTAACTGCTTTGGTTAAAACTTTTGTTTCCGCACAAGTCAATCCTTCTAGGAAGGAAGAAGAGATGGAAAAAGTCTTCATAGAAACTCTGAAATCATTCTTTCATGAGAAGGTGATAGTCAATGCACCCGGTGAGTTCCCAAAAAAGGAGAATGTGGGAGTGCTTCTAGAAGAGG
Source organism: Vicia faba (assembly GCA_948472305.1). NCBI lineage: Eukaryota > Viridiplantae > Streptophyta > Magnoliopsida > Fabales > Fabaceae > Vicia > Vicia faba. The sequence continues at coordinate 1,254,473,789 of OX451739.1, read as the reverse complement.
ATGTCCGAAAGGAATGTTTATTTGAAGACAGTGGCACAACTAGTGGTGTGAATAAGTTTGATAATAACTTTGCTAAGAAAAGAACAAGAGGAAGAAAAAATCATCGTCAGAATCAACACATTTCTTCTATCATCCCTGTGTTTAATTTACCTCATATTGCTCTAGTTTGTCAACAGAATCAAGAAGTTTCTGATCAGAAGAAAGCTTAGTTTGATCCAATTCCAATGACCTATATAGAGTTGTTTCCTATCCTAATGTAGAGGAATTTGGTTCAGACTCGACCTCCACCAAAGATTCTTGAGAAGATACCTTGGTACTACAAAGCTGATTTGACTTGTGGCTTTCATCAGGAAGCCCCTGTGCATAGTATCTAACAATGTTATCCATTGAAAGATGAAGTCCAGAAATTGGTCAGAAGTGGTATCTTATCACTTAAGGATACTTGTCTTGAGGTTCAAGCCAAGTCTTTTCCGAAGAATAAACGTGATTGAAGAATGCCCTGGATTTTAAGGATGATTAGTCTTCTCATGTTTACTAGCAATTTTACTGATTTCTCATTTGTAATTCTTCTTGTTAACCATTGTACGGTTTGCATGTAAAGACTTGTTTACATTTGAATGATTATCTTAATACAATGAATATGTTTATCTTGAAGAAATCCATTTATTTTACTCGTATTTATTTTTAATTCTAAATTGCTTTTTATGATACCAACTTGTTATCCATTCTCTTGCCTAAGCATAAATTAGAGGGGGGATGATGAATTTAAAATGCAAAATTTCTAATTGTATGCTTTTGAGTAAAACTCTATTGATGATATACATGCATTATTTCAAATTCCAAAACACCGGAGATATAAGGGAGTGAAACCCTTGTTAACCCCTTTGAGCCTTTAAGTAGGAGTTTCTTTTTTCTCCAAAAAAAACCTCATTTTAACCCGGGGCAGGGTAGTGTTCAGTTAATTTGATTGAGCATTCTGAACTCTTTAGAAATGCCCATCTAAGGATACAATAAAGGATATCCTTCAAAAGATTGAGGAGACTCAAAATTGTAATGGCTAACCTCCACTTATCAAGAGTGTGCGTCAATTGATGATATCCCAATGAGTATCTCTCACACGTCAAGAAGTCAGTAGACAATGATACAACAATGGTTATCCCTTATATTCCAAGAAATAGGGCAGTCACAACTCTTCCGACAAGTCAAAAATGACTCGAAGTCACACGACATGTTGAAAAGGAAAGAAAAGGTAATATAAAAATGAATGAAAAAAATTAAATGAATAAGAATTGATTAAAGAAAGAGACAAAAAGCCCCGCTAAGTTGAAACTTGAAAAAACAAGTTGCTTAGGCAAAAGTTAGGGCATCCCGCTGGGCTTCATAGTCAAATTCAAAAATAATTTGTCCAGGCAAAAGTTAGGGAAAATGATGGAAAGCCTGAAAGGCGAAAAAAGGATTACAAAATGGATATCCTTAGCAAAGAAATATGTTGCGTGATCAGACACTAAAAGTAAAAATAAGTGACTGTCGTATCCAAAGAAAATCTTGGTTGTTTCCTCAACTGTCTCAAAATTTCTTTTGAGAGATGAATGTTCGAGTCGAATTAACTGAACTTAGGGCTGGAGAACATCATGAAGGGGGGTGGGCACCAAATAACTTTGAGCCTTAAAATCCATTTTTTCTAAAACCGTGAACTAGGCCACATTACAACCCTAAAAAGTCCTAATTGAAACAAGGTTTATTTCGAAAGCGTACTTCAACGAGATAGCGTTTTCTGACTCTCATGAATTTTGCTAAATTTTTTTGTGTTGGTATCATATGCTTTTGTTATCTTTGATAAAAATAAAAAAAATCAATTTTGCGTCCTGGCTAGTGATTTATTCACAAGGTTTTGTGAAATATTTTCAATAAAATCTTCAAGACTTACATAACTGTTGCATTAGAATTATCATTCTTAGAATAAATATTGTTCTGCTTGTAAGACCACTGCTTGATATCAAAGAAGCTTGTATTTGAGTGTCAACAAAGGGCATGTAGCTAATAAGAAGTTGTCGAGTAAAGAAGATGCAATATTCAGCTAATCTAGGGCAGTTACATCGAGATTCGACGAATCTCTAGGAACTTTTTGGTCAGGCAGATTATCTTAAAAGCATACAGCCAAGGGAAGTAAACTGGGCACACCAAATTTGTTTCCAAGGGAATTTCCAGATTTTTGTCAAGACAATTACTATTTTCTTCCCCAAGCAGAAGATCTTCCTCGAGCAGGACTATTTCTCATGATCTACCTTGTAGAGGTGTGCATGGTTCCCTCTATGGTAGCTGACCAGTTAGTGGGTTTCCTCCAGGTTGTGGTGTGGTATTGGGTTTGCAATCTCATTTTCTTCCCCAGTTAATTCTTGGTTCATACTCTCTTCATGTTGTTATTTGATGTTGGATTTGTAATCCCATTCTCCCCAATCAAGTCTTGATTCAGATTTCTCTGAATGAGTGTAATTTCTTTCCGTGGTCGGATGGTAATCAAGTAGAGATTGCAAAGTTATAAAGCATGTGCTGAGTTGTTGAATTCTTTCTCCATTTTATGTTGAGAAGAAATGTATAATCTCTCGCAGGATATTACGCCCTCCAGTTATGACATTGTTGTTGTTGTGTGCTTCCAAACAGCCAGACAAGGGAAATATACATTCTACGAAGTTTTGAGATAAGCGTCCACTCCTTGGGTTTTCTCTCACTGTGCACTGAGTTTAATTTAAAATCCCCATGAGCTGACCTATTACTGTGATCTTAAATTTTTAATTCTCCAGATGAGTCGAGGATGATGCTTCCCTCTAAAATTGTTATCTCATGAAGTTTCACGAATTCTCTCCAGAGGAGTTTGCACAACTATTATGCTTGATATTGAAGATTGTATTCAGGCTCTCTTCGGTTTGTGAGGTTTCTTTTTCCCCAATGAAGTTAGCATAATAATCCCCAGTTAAAACATCAACGACATAGTTTTTCATCTTCCCCGGTGAGGTCTGTATTGACATCCCCAGTTGAAGTCTCGATGATATGGTTTTCACCTTCCCTAATGAGGTCTGTATCAGAATATCCAGTGAAGTCTAAGCGATGAAGCTATGTCTTCCCCTGTCAAAGCCTGTATGACATTCCCGGATGAAACCTAGAGGAGTTTATTGTATCCCCACAACTTTATTTGTTGTTAGTCAGGTGATGCTTTAATTGTTTTCAAGCCATGTTATTCCCAGTGAAGTTAAGTCGTGAAATAGGACTTTGTTCCTCAGATGATGCTTATCCTCTTATGGAACCTTCATCCTGGATGTGACTTGGCCAAGTGTTTTCTTCACCCAAAGTTAGATTTGTCTGGTTATCCACAGTGCATTATGGTTATTTTGTAAACACATACAATAAGCATTTATACATTCATACACATCATGCATGGATGAATATAAAATCCATTACTCATTTGCATTCATTGATGTTTTGTCAGCATACTATCCTCTATGCAAAGTTATGTTATTCTCCCTTCAATAGAGTTGTCAACTTTAAACAGAAAGTGTATATCCTTTCAATTTCCCCACTGATTTATCCCTCATGGAAGAATTTTGCTTTAGCTATCCTATTCAGCTCATTATCTGGATGGAGTGTGATCCCCTTTTGAGTTTATTTCTCATCGGGTGCTGTCTTGGTTGATTATTTCATTCTAGCTTATTTCTGGTTTGAATCTGTAGTCCCCGATAATATTATTATTCTGACTTCTGTGGGTTTTGAGCCTTGGTTTGAGAATGTGCATTTATTTTGCACGCGAAGATTTTTTATCCTCAACAGGAATGTATTAGTATTTCCCAAGGAAATCAAGCTTCATTTTCCGCCAGTCTTGTTACAATTCCTTCTTAAATAGCAGGCTTCCGATCTCTTTATTTGGGCAACATGTTCTTTCCCAGTAAGTCTGTTAATTCCAGAGAAGGTGTTTTTTTCCAATGAATGGTAATCTCGTCATTATGGGAGATAGTTCGTTGATGAAGATTGTTTTTCCAATGAATGGTAGTCTCGTCATTAAGGGAGATAGTTCGTTGATGAAATTTTTTTACTGCAATGAATGATAGTCTCGTCATTATGGGAGGTAGTTCGTTGTTGAGATTTATATTCAAATGAATGGTAGTCTCGTCATTATGGGAGATAGTTCGTTGATGAAAATTTTTTACTCCAATGAATGGTAGTGTTATCATTATGGGAGATAGTTTGTTGATGAAAATTTGTTATTCCGATGAATGGTAGCCTTTTCATTATGGGAGGTAGTTCGTTGTTGAGATTTATATTCCGATGAATGCTAGTCTCGTCATTATGGGAGATAGTTCGTTGTCAAGTTTGGCCGTACTTCAATGATAAAGAAAGTTCGTTGAAAGATTCTTACAACAATATTTTTACCCTTTCTAGGCGAAATATCTTGGTTAAAGAAGAAACTGAGACAGTTTGTGGCTTATAGTCAGGATCGAGGGGATGTTTATCTGATTCTCCATCAAATGGTATCTCTTCGAGGAAGTTTCACAAGAGAAGTTTGTTGTGAAATCTTTACAAGTGATAGTCTCTTTATTTGAGATAACTTGTATTTTTACCCTTTCCAAGTGAAATATCTTGGTTAAAGAAGACACTGAGACCAGTACGTGGCTTATAGTCAGGATCGAGGGGACGTTTATCTGATTCTCTATCAAATGGTATCTCTTCGAGGAAGTTTCACAAGAGAAGTTTGTTGTGAAATCTTTACAAGTGGTAGTCTCTTTATTTGAGATGGCTTGTATTTTTACCCTTTCCAAGTGAAATATCTTGGTTGAAGAATAAACTGAGACCAGTTCGTGGCTTATAGTCAGGATCGAGGGGATGTTTATCTGATTCTCCATCAAATGGTATCTCTTCGAGGAAGTTTCGCAAGAGAAGTTTGTTGTGAAATATTTACAAGTGTATTATACCCCAAAATTTACTCTCTTTTCATACACGCATATTATTGGTTTTATGGTTATGGAATAAAGGTATATTTATCAAGCTTCTTCAGGTTACAAGTGACGTTTATTTCGCCAATGGATGTTCTCAGAGTATTTTCTGTGCTGAAGATCGGTTCGCCGTTTTGCAATGATTCGGAGTTCAAAGATTCACAAGTCCAATCCGGCGCGTAATATTCAGGTGTTCTTTCGTCAATATATCTCTGATAACGTATTATCAAATTCAGGTTCGGCTCAAGAGTCAATTCTTTAAAGAAGGTCTCCAAATATGTGAGTTTTCTCGAAGAAATATGGTGAAAAAGTGTGTTGAAAGTGTAGTTTTTACGCACTAAAAAATTCATAACTTGAAGATCATGGCTCGTTTTAAACCCGTTCCGGTGGCCAAAATTCCGTATTGATGTCATGTACGTTTTCATCTCTCACGGATGGAAGCCAATGTCGATCAGAAGATCTTCAAAAATGCAGATTTATCAAGTATTTTCGTACAGAAAATTTGTGACAGAAGTTTATTTGCGTCATGTTCAGAAAATCATAACTTGGTCGATTTTCATCGTATCGAGCTGGTTCTAGCGCCAAAATTTCACAAATTGAGTTTACTAAGTTTTCACAGGAGGTATTGAATTCGAACAGTATCTAAAAGACCTTCATTTTTTGCTTAGAGTGCGTGTGACGCGCCGAAAATTCTAAATGCTGAATATTATTTCATTTGGGTCAAAACTTCGAAAATTCATAACTCGATCTATTTTTATCGGATCGGGCCCATATTTTTACACAAGGTTACTGACTCAGAGATCTACAACTTTGCTTCCAAAGTCGAGACCGGGTTATGCTCCGATCAATACCAGTTTTTTACTGAAGAACGTGTCAGAGTCGACACTGGAGCCCAAAATAAGTTTGTCTGAGCTGAAACTTTAAAAATTCATAACTAATTCACCTTTTATTCGATTGAGCCCATTTTTGGATAGGAGTTAGTTCTCGATGTCGACTATATTTTATTTTCACATTTCAACTTCAAAAATTGCACTTAAGCCCCTGCGATTTAGTCTGGAACGTGACGGACTCAATTGAACATTGGAGGCCCAATTGCACATTCAAAGCCCATATCTTTGCTATAATTTTCATTATATAATCTCATTCTTTTTACACAAACAAGAAAATAACGGAAAAAAACCTTTGCCACAACACTGTCAGAATATCAAATTCTTTCAAGAACCCTAAAACCTTTAAATCCTTATTAGAAACCCCCATCTCACTACAAACAAGCCATCCTTGTTACGAACCCCCATCTCACTACAAAGAAGTCATCCTTGTTACAAATCTTCATCTCACCACAAACAAGCCATCCTTGTTACAAATCTACATCTCACTACTTCTCCAGTAAGGGTAAGGCTGGTTTGATCTCCATGATCAAAAGGGTATAATCATTCATACATGCCATATCGGTTTTAATATTACAAAATTTCATATATTTGCTTTATTTTTATTTCATGATATAGTAATTTATTTAATGTTTTCATGAGATTCAACACTGCAGATTTAGACAGAGTCCCATGCAGAGTTATTACAAAACACTGAGGCCAAAATAGAACAACCACCAATGCATGACTCATGGCAAGGCAGGTATCCTGAGAAGGCTAAGGGCGTGAGTTCAACAACCACCCCTATTTGTTTTGGTTTTCTTCATTTCTATTTATCCTTTTACCTATTTTTATTCTTTCTGTTTAAAATCTTTTTCATAAAACTTAACATTTTCAGAAACCTTTGATTTTTCATAATAAACTCGAATAATTAATTTTAGATTTTTTAATTTTAGGTTTTAAATTATTTTTTGGGTCAACACCTACCTCTGGCAATATGTATAATTTTGCTTATTTTTAACCCTTTGTACATCATTTCTTTCTCTTTAATATCTTCCTTAAAAACCCTAAATTCATATAAGCTCTAATTTTATTTAAATCAAAAACCCTATTAATTGGCAAAATTAACCTTTTTTACAAACCCTAATTAATTTAGGTTTTAAATTTTTTATTATTATTATTATTAACTCTTTTTTTTATTAACTCTTTAATTTAATTAATTAACTTTTTTCTGCAAATTAGAAAAACAATTAGGTTTTAGGTTTTCTTTGTAATTAACCATTTAATTAACCTTTTTTTTAACAAATTAGGATTAGGTTTTTGTTTTAGTTAGTAACTGAATTTTTGGCTTTTTTCATTTATTAATAAATTAAGTTAATTAACTTTTTTTAATTAAAATTAGTTAGAATTAGGTTTTTTTAATTAACTTAAAATTATTTTCTACAAAAAACACCAAAAATATTAACTTAGAATTTTAGGTTTTAATTTTTCCTTATTTTCTTTTTATTTATTCTCTTACATTTTAATTTCTAGAAAAATTGTATAGGTCGCATTATCAATGTAATAGCGTAGATTTATCTTTTCTCGCATTTTTTTTCTAATTATATAATTGCTTCCGGGATGTAATAGTTTTAGGATTTCTTTTCCGCACTCTTCATTATTATGTAATTGCCCCAAAGCTCTGTAATAGCTTAGGTTTACATTTTCGCCTTTTTATTTTCAGTCCAAAATAGTTATGTATCTGCAAAAGCCTTGTAATAGCTAGGAATTTAAACTTTCCGCATTTTATTTTCGCAAACTATAAACTGCTTAGATGAATGTTAATAGGCTTGCATGCAAAAGATGAATAAAATTAAAATAATATATCACCTTAATTGTGCAAAGATTAAATAACTGAAATCAAACACATGCACATGCTCACTCTTAGGGTATGACTCACTTGGTTGCCTCGGAAAAGAATGGTCATGTCCCTCGAACATAAGGATATCTTAGCAAAAGACCCTCAATCTAAAAGTCATCATAAAGATCATAGTCCCTCAATGTCCCTCGAGTTGCCTACAAGAAATGATCTTGTCCCTCGATGTTGCCTACGAATATATGATGACAGTCCCTTCGAAATGCTAAGGTATCCCTACATGTTGCCTTAAATGACCATAAATGTCCCTTTCGATAGTCCCTCAAACATCCAGCGGCTAGGGTTACCTACTCACTAATAGTAGGATAACACGGTCTAAAGGATAGGAGGAAAAGAACTCCTTTTTTCGAGTAGGTAGATAACTATTAGGTACTTGCTCAAAACAACAAACATTTTTCAAACAAAATTTTCAAACTAAAGTTTTCAAAACACTTCGTAACACTCTTGAGGACAGAAACAAGGGTTAAAACGAAGTAAAACAAAACTTTTCAAAACACAAACCCACAAGCAATTTTCAAAAATGAGCAAGTACCTAAGAGCCCATAGAAAACCATGGATAGAAAAGGTGCTAACACATTCCCTTTCTATAATCTACCCCCGTACTCAGAAACATCTCGAAAAAGGTTTTTTCTGTTCTTTTTCCTTTTCCTGATTGGATAAAATAAAAGTCGGTGGCGACTCTTGCTTACCGCGACATTTTGCAAACAAAAAAACGCAAAACACAAACCAGTAAAAACAATCGCTTCTGCCACCGTATCACAAAGTGGTATTCTCTTTATTTGAGATAGCTTGTATTTTTACCCTTTCCAAGTGAAATATCTTGGTTAAAGAAGAAACTGAGACCAGTTCGTGGCTTATAATCAGGATCGAGGGGACGTTTATCTGATTCTCCATCAAATGGTATCTCTTCGAGGAAGTTTCGCAAGAGAAGTTTGTTGTGAAATCGTTATAAGTGGTAGTCTCTTTATTTGAGATAGCTTGTATTTTTACCCTTTCCAGGTGAAATATCTTGGTTAAAGAAGAAACTGAGACCAGTTCGTGGCTTATAGTCAGGATCGAGGGGAAGTTTATCTGATTCTCCATCCAATGGTATCTCTTCGAAGAAGTTTTGCAAGAGAAGTTTGTTAAGAAATCTTTAAAAGTGGTAGTCTCTTTATTTTAGATAGGTTGTATTTTTACTCGTTCTAAGTAGAATGTCAGGATTTTGGGAAATTCGTTATCGTTAATGAATATTTCACCTTTAGTAAACGTTGGTGTATCTTCTTTCCTCTCCACCTTCAGTAAAAGTCGTTAGCTCACCTTCAGTAAAATTCGTTGCATATTTCATATCTCCACCTTCAGCAAACGTCAGTGTATCTTCTATTTCTTTACCTTCAATAAGAGTCAGTATTGTCTTAGGCATAAGCACTGATACGAAACATCCACTTACTAATCTAGGTATTGATGTTTATCGTCATATCTGAGCAGGTATTATCTTCACCATTTCTGTTCACGCTCTTCTGTTTAGCAGGTTGTTGTACCCCAAAATTTTCCCTCCTATTTTCACACAAGACATACTCCTAGAGGTCCTCAATTGCTCAAGTTGACTAAGGATTGACTAGACAAATCCTCCTCCTAAGACAATGAGCCTCAAACTAGGGTTTCACTCCTCATCAAGATGGTTGAGTTCCAAGGGTCCCAAATGGTCTCTATTATACTAATATGTCCTTTAGATCATCCATGCCAAGTTTCATGCCTTGCACAACAAGTTTGCTCAGTCAACTGCTCAAATGCCTGAAAATCAACTGTACTAGAGCAAATGTCAAATGTGGCCTATATATAGTCAAACTTCAATATTTTTGGTCAACATTAACATTTTGAATTAATATCCATCATTTTATCAAGGGTTGATCATGATTCCTCAAGAAATGCTCCTAACTCATCAAAAGTTAAAAATGGCAATTTAGGGTTTCTATAGGAAAAGTCAACCAAACTTTGACCAGGCATAAATTTCTCATACTTTATCATAAATCTTCCAACCAAGGATCATTTTGAAGAGAATACAATTCCATAGAACTCATCTTCATCCCTCAAAGTCAAGAAATTCCTCAATCAAAATATACAAGTTCATACATTATAGGTCATTTCAAAAAGTCAGCATAAACACCTTTTGGGTCAAAGCTACTTACATGAACATGGAAGATCCAATTGAGATGATACGAAAAGGGTTGTTAATAGGACATCCTAAGATTTCTAAAAAGTCCAGGAACACCCTCTTAGGGTAAAAAATGAGAGAGATATGCATTGCTAAAGTTGACCAAATTTTGGAATTGTGCATAAAGTCAACATTGATCAAAATTGATTTTTTCCAAATGGGCCCATGTTTTCATGATTGAAACTTGTCCTTGACATGGCCCACGACCTTTGAGCTCAATCATACATTATTTTATTATTTATACCATTTTTTTGTTGCTATTTTTTCCATTTAAATGCAAAATTAAATAAAGTAAATACTCAAAATAATAAAAGATATGATGGTGAATCTTTTTCTATCCAAATAAGGGACAAAACATGCTAGCAAATAAAAGAGAAATCGTGAATGAAAGGCAAGATTGGATTTGTTCTAAAAAAGGGCCAAAAATCAAATATTTGGAAAGAAAATATTTTGCATCAAGGCATGGATATCTTGCTCCATTTGTAACCCTATTCTGATTCACTATATAAGCACAAGAATCCTAGGTCAAAAGACACGAAAAAGCTGCCTCCAAAACCAAGAGCAAATTTGCAAAAAATATCCAAGGGTGGTGCAATCCAAAAACTCACATTCCATCCAATCTCAATCAGAAGCAGGCACTCCATCTTTCTCCTGAGGTTCCCAGGAAGACAAATCAATCCTCACACACGCCTGAAACACTCCGAGGTTGCCCAATCGAATCTCAAATTTCTTGGTAAAATCTTGGATCTCAAACTCTCACAACAGGACATATAAATTTTATTTGAGTTTATATTTGTGTTGCTAATGATTTTTGCTAGCTTTTTGACATATTACATGAGACAATAGGGCCTAGGATCAAACATTGCCATGGATGATCGCCGTTAGGGTTTTAGCTTTGAACCCTGTGATATAGGAAGAGTTAGCCATTTTTGAAGCCAGATTCGTGATCAGCAGATCTTTTTAAGTCAATTTGCATACTTTGTTTTTCTGTTTGGCCACTTTTTCAGGTGACTCCACCGGAGAAGACGGTGGAAACCACTAGCTCCGGTGGTTGGACTGGACGTTCTTTAGTCAACTGGTTGGCGTGGAAGAATGGCAATGTTCCATTGGTTGGATAGAAATAACACTCTCTCTCTCTCTCTACGCTTGATTGGTCCATTTAAATTACAGGGGGCCCACTGGCTGACGCGTGTTTGATGACTCAACCATGGCCTTTATTTACCTTATAATATTATTTTGTTATTATATGTATGAATGACCAGGCATTGCAGATGGCAAGAGTGGAGGGTTTAAGGCTTTGAATGAGTGGGAGGTCAGGGGTTCGACCCTTGCCTCCTGCATATTATTTTTCCAATTTGTAATTGCAGATCCAGTATATTACACTCTCAGACGTGCATCATGTGTCACATTCTCATCACCTTTGGATCCATCCAATACCAGATCTAACGCCCAGAAACGTTTCCCCGTGGTGGACCTCCCTACCATAACAACAATGGATCCAGCGTGAGCATGGGCCACAAGATCTGGACTTTGGCACAATTCAATAACCTCACCCCCCAGTCTGGGTTTCACACCCTCCTTTCAGGTCCATTTCTCATTTTGTTTATTTATTCTTTTTAGTTTTATATTACTTTGTTTATTCATTCTTTTTTATCAGAAAATCATCACAAAAAAATAGGACTTAGTTTTTTTTAATAAATTAATATTTGAAAATTAATTAATTTCATCAACTTTAATTTGTTTCATTAATTAAAATTAATTAGAGAAATTAGGTTAAATTTTAAACCTTTTCCTAAAAATCCAAAAAAAAAATATTTTAATGTTCAAATTAGTTTTTTAGGGTTTTGCACTTTTTTCAATTTAAATTCTCGCGCTTAATCATTTTTGCCGTCCGATTTATTTTCCATTATTAATGTAATTGCTTCGAGATTGTAATAGTTTTAATTAGGTTATTTACTGTCATTCCCTATTTACTGTTTAATCCCCAAAGTTTTTGGTCATGTAATCCCCATTCCTCGAAGCCTTGTAATAATTAGATTTACTTTTCTGCTTTTACTTTCTGCAAATATATAAACTGTTTAGATGTATGCGTAGGATTGTATGCAAAATATTAATAATTTGAAACAGTAGAAAACCATAACTGTGCAAAGATAAATAACTGAAAAAATAATGACACACACATGTGCACCCCTAGGGTATCACCACTCATGTTGCCTTCGGTAAACGGTCATGAAGTATAGGGAGTTTTAGTGGTTTCCCTATAGTCCCAAAAGATAAAAAATGACCCATTCGAATGTTGCCTTGGAAAGATATTTAGGACCCCAGGGTAACTACTAAGGTTTCCTAACCATTGCTTCAATGACCACACGTCCCTTTCGATAGTCCCTCAAACATCCAACGACCAGGGTTACCTACTCACTAATAGTAGGATAACACGGTCTAAAGGATAGGAGGAAAAGAACAACTTTTTTCGAGTAGGTAGATAACTGTTAGGTACTTGCTCAAATAAATTTTCACACTACACTTTCAAATACTTTTCAAACAAAAGTTTTCAAAAACGCTTTATCACACTCTTGAGGACTGATACAAGGGTTACCATAAAGTGAATCACCGCACTAAGACATTTTCAAAGCTTTTCAAAACACACAAACACAAGAAATCTTGAAAAAAGGTCTTTTTCTGTTCTTTTCACCCTTCCCTTATTCGATAAAAGAAAAGTCGGTGGCGACTCTTGCTTACCGTGACATTTGCAAACAAAAAATGCAAACCAGTATTAACAGTCAGTTCTGCTACCGTATCACAGAACTGGCGACTCTGCTGGGGAAAATAAAAAAAAGTGGGGTTACCTTAGGATCTAGGTCATTTTAATTGCTTCTTTGGCTTGTCTTGTTTGATTTAATTTTAAGGGTATTTGTTTGGGTTGTTTGGATCCTAAACCTGGATCGGGGAATTCCTTTTAGGTAAGTAGCAATAAACCGTGAGGGAGTTGTGAAGGGTATACCGACACGGTTGAAATAGTAGCTACATTGATGCAATACTTTGGTGTGTATCGGTAGCCCTTGAGTAATCAAGGAGAATACGGGGCCGATGCGTGGTATCATATAGTGTCAACTAACCTTAGCACCTTAATTTACCAACTTGGCTTTTTAGAACGTAGTGAGATAGCCATCTTTGGTGTAAACCTAAAGTTGGTTGATACTCGATGCTACACTCATTGAGGTTTGACTCTTGAGTTTTTTTTGGTGGCAAGTCAATTGTCAATCAGAACGAAACTTGGGGGAATATCGATGATATTGAGATCCCTTAGAACCTGGTTACTATATTTAGGACAGGTAAAACCAATCCAACTTCAAGAGGGTATTACCTTAAAAACCATGTAAGCCTTAAACCTAAGGTCTTTATGTGATTTGCTTGTGTTTGTTATATCTGCTATATCTGAGCATAATCATGACATCACAACATAGCATATCATACTAACCATTTCAAGGATTCTTAGGGTTTATTTTTGTCTTGTTTTGTAGGACATGGCCCTCGCCCGCATATTCACTATCCAAGTTAGTCTGGTAAAGGTACCTCTTCAGCTTAAGGAGTTAGTATCAAGGGTTCCTGAAAGCTCTTCCATCACTGAAAGACGTGGTCGAATTCTTAGCTTGGTCACCTTAAACCCTGATGAAGAAATGTTAAAAGTGCTCTTTCAATTCTTTGACCCTCTACATCACTGCTTCACTTTTCCGGATTATCATTTAGTGCCTACTACGGAGGAGTTTCTCTGTTACTGGGGGTGCCTATCCTTAACAAAGTACCTTTCAAGGGTATGGAAATAGACCCTAAACCTGAAGATATTGCTAAAGCCCTGTCCCTACAACGGTTTGATGTAGTAGAAAATTGGGAAACCAGGAGAGGTGTCAAGGGTTTTTTGGCTAAGTTCTTGTTTAAGAAAGCTCATCATTTTTAGGATACCCTAGACTTACAAGATTTTGAAGAGGTGTTAGCACTTCTCATCTATGGGTTGGTACTGTTTCCTAATCCAGACCAGCTCATAGACGTGAATGCGATTAAGGTTTTCCTGTCACGTAATCTGGTACCTACCCTGCTTGGAGATATCCTACATTCTCTGCATACTAACACTATAAAGAAAAGAGGTACCCTTCTGTGTTGCACTCCTCTTTTGGCTAGGTTGTTTATTTTGCACCTACCCCAATCCGTCTTGAAGAATGAATAGGGTTTGAGATGGTCTCATAGGCTAATGACTCTTACACATTCTGGTATTCATTGGTGTCCTCGATCCTCGGAGAATGTTACCATCATTGATCGATGTGGGGAATTCCCTAATGTCCCTTTCTTAGGCATTAGGGGAGGAATCACTTACAATCCTTGTTTGGCACTGCGACAGTTTGGATATGCGAGAAGGGATGGTCCTCATGATACACTTATCCAAGTGTTGTACCCCAAAATTTGCCCTCGCATTTTTCCCCAAGAAATCTCAGCTTCAGGCATTTCCTGATTTTTTCAAACTGGCTCAAGAATCGGACAAACGGACTTTTCTGGACAGTCAAGCAAAACTAGGGTTTTTTACTGATTTTCAGAGCTTTGGATTGTTTCATACAGTGGGCTTAGGGTTTGGTTGATTTTTGGTTCAATTTTGATCAGGCAAGCGTTATTTGGCATTTAATCAAGAATTAAGGTTTTACGGGCATATTCTCAGAAAGGTTTAAATTCCACAGCACTTTGCAGTTTATTCCGAGATTCGGGTTAAATTCGCATTATCTTGATTTAATCAGCAAAAGAGACAGTGGTGTAAATTCAGTTTGTTTGGGCCAGTCAAAGAAGGTGTGCAGTTTGGATTTACAGTACTTGCAAAGAATCAGTGTTTATGACAAATCAGTAAAGAAGGAATGCGTTTGATCAGGCCATTTGGGTTAACTACTGCTTTGCTTTGGATGTTGAATAAGACAGGCTTAATTGATCAATGTTGTTTTATTTAAGTTATTTATTATTCTGAAATTGAATGATTGAAATTCATTTTTCAATTGTTTTAATTCTAAGAATTTTTAAATAAATAAATAAACAATAAAGAAAATTAGAATTAATTGGATAATTTAGACTTTTATTGATATTTGAATTATTTGTACAAATTGTTGTTTATAATTTAAAATTATGAACAATAATATACATTGATTTAAAATATTACATAAAATGAAAAAACTATCCTATTTCCTAATATTCTTCATTCTTCACTCCGCTCCAGTACTCCATGTTTTATCTGCAAAAAGAGAAGAAAAAGTCAGAAAGCAGTTAATTAAAAAAAGACAGTTAATTTGCTCATCATTAGGGGCCACTGACTGGGATCAGTTGACCCTCTCTGCAAATCACGGGATTTCTCCCGGTTCACAGAGAGGGAAGATTTTTTTATTCATGAAATGCAAATGTCAAATGCATAATTTCTAAAAATTCAAACTGCAAACTTCCAACTAAACTGAAAAAATCCAATCTCAACTTTCTATCCAAAGCAAAAGGCGAGTTACTGTCAAAATGCCAAAGATATCAAAGATTTCAAAAGTACATTTGCTGTCACAAGTACTCAAAAGCTGTCAAAGAAGGATTTTGGAAGGATATCAAAATACAAAGTAAAATCCCAAGATATCAAGGAAAAGAGAAAAAGCGCCATAAGTTGTCAAAAGCTAGATAAAGATGCAGAATGTGTTATGCAAGCAGGCTAAAATCATCACTTCCCATAGTAGGCCCCTTCAAAGCAAGTACAACATAAACATTATTAAATTCTTTAATTGTACTTTAGGAGAGAAGAAGAGAGAAATAGGCAAGGGTTCAGGCATAGACAGTAGGAGAAGACAGAAAAAAGATATACAAATCCACAAGCCAAGACAGTTCAGAAGTAGGGTGAGGATAGAAGAGAAATATACAAAACTGAGGAAGCAAAAGCCTCATTACGGTCAAGGGAAGGAAACCTGCATAAACCATACTGTCCAACATAACACATCTCAAGCCTAAAAAACCTGAAAAATACAACTCAGTTCAGCATAGCAAAGGGGAGAAAAAGATACAAACTGTCAAAAAACCATCAACCTTCAAACACACAAAAACTTGAACCATCAAACACAACCATGAACTCATGAACCTGCCTGTCACCCTTAAAAAACCAGTCAAAGGCCATATCAACACAAAAGAAAAAAGCTTCATACCATACATAAAACCAGAACTACCAACCCCTGTCAATATTTTTCATTTTGATAGCATTACCATTAGCCTCACAAACCCAAAAAACATGTGAACAAACCCACCAAACTGAAGCAAACAAAAAACCACATAACACATCTCAAAACCATAATCTGAAAATGCCATAACCTGCCTACTGTCAAGAAAAGAAACAGAATTTCAAAACCATGAAAGTCCATACACCATTTACCTCCATCAAGAAAGCCTAACTACATCAACTTGTCACAAAGCCAAGCTAACATAAAAAACCTGCTAATACCACAGTCCTGCCTCACCATACACCAAACTGTCCAAAAACATACAGCATATGCAAAGAGAATATACTGTCCATCCAACCTCAACCATCCCTAAAGCCAACCAACTCCTAGGCCTCAGGAAAATGTTCATCATTGGCCATTTCAAATTAAGCAATCCAGAAAGAAGCTAATCAAAACAACACAGTTGTTTCAACCATAGCATCCAGCAACAAATTTTCAAAGGTAACCTAGGCCCTCAGTACAAGCATCACTGGGCATCTCAAAGCGTCATAGGCAATAGTGTTCGAGAGAAAAAGAGAAAGTTCATCAAGGCAACAATAAGAAGCATGTTCAGGGCAATGTAGGCAACAACATAGGCAGCAATTCAAGGCAACCTAGGCCCTCAGATCTCTGAGATCATCACTGGGCATCTCAAAGCACACATAGGCAAATCATCTCAAAGCAACCATTCAACAAAATTCTGGGCAACACAAACAAGCATACAGCCACTCGAGAGAAGTCAAACAAGAAGCATACAATACTCAGGCAACAATACATAGGCAACAGTGGCACAGAAGAAGAAGAGGAAAGAAAGATATAGCAGGTTTTCAGGAAAATGCAACATCATAAAACCTAAGCAAAAGGGTTAATACAGAAATACCAGGGACATCAAGAAAACTTCACGCGCTTCTCCCCTTCGCCAGCACGCCTCCGAGCATCTCCACCATTCCTCCCCCTCTTCAGTAAAGGTAATGCACGTTCTTTCTTTCATCTCACGTACCTCCAAATAAACACAACATGCAAATCAAAATCAACATTCAATCTAATCAAATAATTAATCAAGAAGAAAACACATTCCCAAATGAAAACGCAAGTAAAACCCTAAACAGCCAAAGAAGGTGGATTACCGTGCTACGCGCTTCGTTGAATCATGAAGAGGGAAAGGAGGCGAAGGAATTGCTGGTGGCTTGAGCAAGGAGACGGATTCAGAAAGCTTGCAAAAGATGAACGAAGAAGAACATGGAAGTGAATGCACGGCGCGCCGCTGCTAACCCTAAAGCTTTCATTACCAAACTGAACTAACAACCACTAACCCTAAATTCGCTTGCCTGAACCATGGGCCTGACCCGTTCTCGTTTCTTCTCTGAAGCCCAACATTATCACTAATCTTTCTTTTTTCTCTTTTACTAACCTATTCTTCTTTTATATTAACACTAACCTTTTTATATTTTATATAAACACTTTATTTGCTTTATAAAATCATTCTAATGCAAAATACCTTTTTCACATTCTTCAATATTTTCAATTTAGTTAAAACATTATATATATACTTAATTTGATTAACTTGAAAAACATTTTCATTAATACTAACCTATTCTTTTTCTTTTTATAAATCATATACTTTTTTTTAACAAAATATTAACAACTAACCTTTATATAAACACCTTATATTTTTTAATTTAATACATTTACACTTAACACATTGAAACACTTTTGTACATAACAATAACAAAATACTTTTTATACATAATTAAACTTGAAAACATTGTTAATACCCATTAAAATACCTTTGCACATAACTTAATTGAAATATATTTTTTCTATCTTATATAATTAAAAATTGAAAATACTTTTTAATTAAAATACATATTCACACATAACAATTCAATACATTTTTTTCTCTAATATTAAATTCACAAATATTTGATTAAAATACTTTCTTTTTTTGCATAATACAATTTAATTAAAATTTGAACATACCATTTAATTAAATCAAAACACTTTCTTTTTCTATTGTACATATCTACATATAAATCAAAGTTTCATTTAAAACATTTCTCTAGGTCAAACCCTAATACGCCTCAATTCCACAATTCGCACTTGTACATAATTACACATACACAATACATATATACATCTCACATTTACACTTACACAATACATTCACGTTGCCCTATACACATTCGTTTATATTATATCTGTATATTCGATATTTACATTTTGATCGCACATTCGATTTGGTTGTAACTTATTGGATACTATAAGTCTCATCCCCTTTGTACATTTATACCCCCACTCCCGGACCTTCTTTTGTAATAGCGTAGATTTTACATTCCGCAATTTACAGCTTTCCAATTATACCATGGTTAGACCTAGGGTTTGTATGTGCATAAAATCAAACGCTAGATAACCTAATACAAGACAAATACATGTAATCAATACACAATCACACTTGCACCCCCTAGGGTAATCCCACATGTTGCCTTCCAAAATGGGCCATGCTTGCACGTCGAGTATCTTTGGCAAAACAAAATCAAATGATCATAAGTTTCAAAGTATTGCCTAAACGGAATGATCATAGTCCCTTCAAAACAAATTGCCAAAGACACTTGGCATCATTGCATTCATGGTCCGTACGATGACCCGCGCCCGTCCCGAATAAACTTCCTAAACGCAAGATTGTCTACCAATTTAAATGGTAGAACAAAATTGTTAAAAGGGGTTAAAACATGACAAAAACCTTTGAGTACAATAGGGTAGACAAAACTCTTAGTTACTTGAGATCAAACTTGCAAAAGCACTTGCCTTCTTTTCAAAAACCACAATCCACAACACTTTCAAACAAACTCTCAAAAACATTTGAAAACATCTTTTCGAAAAGATTCACACTTTTGTAAAACACTCAAACACGAGTCAAATACATTAGTTGCCTAAGACAAGGCATCTTTTTCCAAAACATTTTCAAAAGCACCCACATACACACCATTTTCAAAGCAATCGAAAAACAAGGCAAGTGATCTAAAAAACCAAGTAACTAAGAGCCCATGGATAACCATGGATGAAAAGGGTGCTAATACCTTCCCTTTTCATAATCTACCCCCCGAACCCACGAAATATCTCAAAAGGTTTTTGCTGTGCTTTTTTAACCTTTCCTTTAGGATAAAATAAAAAGTCGGTGGCGACTCTTGCTAACCGCACAAGTGCGAATACGAACGCGAAACACTAGTCAGTTCTCCCACCGTATCACAGAACTGGCGACTCTGCTGGGGAACATTCTAAAAGTGGGGTTACCTTAGGGTTTAGATCACCTTTACTTTCAATTGATTGCTTTGTTTGCTTTACATTTGTGGGCTTTGTATCGGAGTTTTATAGATCCTAACCCGGATCTGGGGAAACCTTTTTAGGTAGCATAATCTGTGAGGGACCTGTCCGGGGTATACCGACATGGGTGAAGCAGTGGCTACGTTGGTGTGGCGTCTTGGTCTGTACCGATATCCCTCGTGTTGAAACGGGGAGAATATGGGTCTTCCAAGGAGTCATTAAGCACCAACCGACCTTAGAACCCTAATTGACCAACTTGGCCATTAGAACAGTAGCAGTATGCTACACTCATTGAGGCTAAACTCTCGAGATGGTTCCGGCCGCGAGAAAAGGTTGCGATGCTGGAGTTATGACCGATTGAGGGTAGCCAATGATATGAGATCCTCTAGAACCCGGTTACTTTTGATAGGACAGGTTTTAACCAACAAACTGAAAGAGGGTAGTACCTGAACCTCATGCAAGCCTAAACCTAAGGCCTTGTGTGCTTTGTGTGAATATTGTTTGCCTGTATATACACTTACTTGCTTGTGCATACATGGACATAACGTCATGACATCATACCATAGCATTTTAGCATTTTTAATAACCATTTCAAGGATCTCGAGGGTTCTGTTGATGCAGGATTACGTTGAGCCAGACATCTACCTAGGGGCAAGAGGTCTCTCCTCTAACCAATCCAGTCAAAGTTCAAGTACAACAACTTGAATCAGTGGCCATGACCCACTCGACATGGTGAGCTTGATTCTCGTGGAAAGACGTCCACCGGTGCAGAGATCTCCAATCCAAGAGCAGAGTTCAACCTCTAACATTTTCTTGTGTTTACCCCAAGAGATCCTTGAAAGCATGCATCCACATATCATACATTGCATTTTGACAATCTTTCCTTTTTCAGGTTTCCTTACTCTCCTGCTGTTTATTTCAGCAAGAGATGGCTCTAGAAAGGTCTGTCAAAGACATCCAAGACCAGACTGCTCAACTGCAAGAGATGTTCCTGAACTTGTCTCTGGGGCAAGAAGAGATGAAAGCTCTCCTCACCAAAGGCTTGGGAAATTCCAACAATGCCAGGAGTGATCAGATTGCGGAGCTGCAGTTTGATCTGACAACACTGAGGACCCAAGTGATGGGATATTTGGTGGGCCAGATGGCTCTCATCCAAGACCTATCTCAAAGACAAGAGGAACTCGGGGTTCTTGTCCGCCAACTGCTTCCAAACAACCAACTGGGGCAAACATCTGAGGTTGAAGAGCAAGTCACCGCTCAGCCTCCACCAACTCAAGAAGACAAGAGGAAAGCTCCTTTGCTAGCTTCAGGATCACAATCCCATCAACAACCTCGCCAGCGTCAACGGGGCAATCGGTGTAAGCAAGAAAAGTCGGGAAGACAGTTTACGGAGACTGAAATACCATCATTCTTCATACTGAAGCGCCTGTTGGAGGTCAATTTGCTCACCGTAAAGGACCCTCCTCAGAAGCTCAACATCTCCTCTCCTCACTTTAATCCCGACGCATTCTGTGTTTACCACTCCCGCAGCCCGGGGCACAGTACCAACGACTGTTGGGCCTTGAAGAACAAGATTCAAGATCTGATCGACATTGGGGTGCTGGAATTCATGCCAGACGGCGAGATGAAAATCTTCCGTTAAAGGATTCTCCGCTTGAAGTGACGAAGCTCAAACTGAAAGACTTTTGCTTCTTTTTGAATTTTTCAAAGTTGTAATTTCTTTTGCTATCAAACAATTATCTGTTGATGTTGAACTCTGTTTTCATTAATGCATTGCATATGTTTGTCTTGAATTCATCCATTCGTTTCACTACTCTTATGCTTTTCTTTATGATATTTGACTCTTGATAAAAAGCTGTAAGCCTTTAGAGGGAGGATGACGAAACAATACCGTGATCTTATACAGTATGCTTTTGAACAGACCTTGCTGATGATGTACAGGCATTTCTTTCAATTCCCAAACACTGGAGTTATAAGGAAGTTAATCCCTAGTCAACCCCTTCGAGCCAAAGAAGTAGGAGTTTCCTGTTCTAAACGATCAAAACCTTTGATATAAACCTGGGGCAGGGTAGTATCTCAGTTAATTCAAAAGAAAATGCGCATTGAAGTCGCAAACTCTCAGTTCGTAACACAACGAACAACGTCAAAAAAGAAAGCATTCCTTTGGAATCAAAAGACAAGGGTGATTCCCTATCACATAGACAGTCAATCTCTCAAAAGAGAAAAGCCCACTGAGCCAAAACCTATAAAGGAGGCTTAAGAAAGCTGGGGCATCCCGCTGACAGTAATCCCGAAAACGGTAACAGTCAGGCAAAAGTTAGGGATAACAAATCAAAATCAAAATAGTGAGGTCATTACAAAACCCTCAACAACATGAAAAGTGTTGAAAAAGAAAAAGGAGATGATGACTGTCTTCCCAAGTTCAACTGGTGAACCATCGCCCGAAAGTCGTTCCAAACTCAAAACAGAGTGCGACGCACAGTTAACTGAGCTTAGGTTGAAGAACATCACGAAGAGCGGGTGGGTACAAATATACTTTGAGCCTTTATCCTTTGTTTCTTAAACCGTGAACCAAGCCACGTTACAACCCTTTAAAAGTCCTAATTGAAGCATGGGTTAGTTCGAAAGCATACTGTTACAAAAGGTATCCTGACTCCTGTAGGGCTTCGCTCTAAATCTTGTGTTAACTTGTCTTATGAAAAGTTTTCTGCTAAAAAACGCATTTTTAAAAACTTCAAAGACAAACATAAACTTTGCATTATTCGAACATCACTGTCTGCATTTAACCCTTTTGTTTGACAGCGAAGAAGTTCATACAGCGAATGTTCGGAGGAACGAAAACTCTCTCAGTAAGTCAAAATCACTTCAAGAGGTTAACACTTCCATAAAATCCCTTATCAACAAAGGGGCATGACATGTCACAGTTCAATTAACCTGGGGCAGTCCAGTCAAGGTCCAACAAATCTTTCAAAGTTCAATTAACCTGGGGCAGTCCAGTCAAGATTTCAAGAAATCTCTCAATATGCAGAGTAATCTGATTCAAGACTCTTTCTTCACCACTTGGGGCATTCGAATGTCAAAAGTGTTCAACAAATCAACTACAACATTTCCAGACTCGATTCCTGTATCCAGCCAGGGCATATCTGTTGACCACATTTCCAGACTCGATTCCTGTATCTAGCCAGGGCATGTCTGAAGAGTTCGAAGATTCGATTCCTGTATCCAGCCAGGGCATATCTGTTGACGACTATTTCCAGATTCGACTCCTGCATCTAGCCAGGGCATATCTGTTGACCACATTTCCAGACTCGATTCCTGTATCTAGCCAGGGCATGTCTGAAGAGTTCGAAGATTCGATTCCTGTATCCAGCCAGGGCATATCTGTTGACGACTATTTCCAGATTCGACTCCTGTATCTAGCCAGGGCATATCTGTTGACCACATTTCCAGACTCGATTCCTGTATCTAGCCAGGGCATGTCTGAAGAGTTTGAAGATTCGACTCCTGTATCCTGCCAGGGCATATCTATCAACTATCACCTTTCCAGATTCGACTCCTGTATCCAGCCAGGGCATGTCTGAAGAATTCCAGATCAACACCTGCAACAACCCAGGAAACATCTGTGAACGACCGATTGTAGACCAACACCTGTAATAAGGCATGAACTTATCTACATCACCACTTGGGGCATTCGAATGTCAAAAGCGTTCAAAACCCGATGCAGTTTTACACAAACTCATCATCAGGAAGCCCTACACCGGTTCCTCTTCAAGATTTCTGAAACAGTTTACGGATTCTTCCCAACAACGGATGCCAATCTACCGACTTGTTCAGACTCTTCACAAACCTTTGAAATTAGTTTACGGACGCTTCCCAACAACGGATGCGGCTCTATTGCTGATTCAACTTCAAGATTTCTGAAAAACAGTTCATGGGTTCTCCAAGTAACGGATGTTAACCTATCGCTTGTTCAGATTCTTCTCAAGATAACCACCACGGAAGATCGCGCTCGCCAAAATTCTCCCTATCCCCAGCGGAGTTCATCAAAATCCCCAGCCAGGGAATCCTCCGGAGTTCAATACCCCTCAGAGTTTAAGTGTCAGTATCCCCAACGGAGCCAGACCATTGAACCTTCGCCCCACAGAGTTTTGGGAGGGCAAATCTTGAGTTCCCCAGTGAAGGCTCCAGGGTTACTTCCCATCAAGCCGAAGATTCTCAACCTGGCCTCCCCCAGCATGGGTCTTTTAGTTTGGGACTCCCCAGTAGAGGTCATCAGGAATTCTCTTCCCCAGCGACAGCCAAGGATTTATTTTCCCCGGCAGCAGTCAAGATGCTTTTACCTTCAGCCATCTCGGATTCATGTATCCTCGGCAGGATTAGCTCATCAGCTTACATGCGCATTCATCACATCCATATCATAAACATCAATGTCACGTACATTGCATCATGCATCATAGCATTGCATACAACTAACCCTTTGCCTTTTCAGGAAAGATCAGTCGACAGACACAGATCATCTCCCGAGATTCATCCAGAAATAGTTCAGATGTGACCTGGACACGGCGACATTCTGATACTTGTTCCAGATTCATTCAGACACATCAGCAGAAACCCTACACCGGTTCCTCTTCAACTTCAAGACTTCTGAAAATAGTTTACGGATTCTTCCCTACAACGGATGTCAATCTACCAACTGATTCAGACTCTTCTCAACTTTTGAAGACAGTTTACGGATTCTTCCCTACAACGGATGTCAATCTACCAACTGATTCAGACTCTCCACAATTTTTGAAAATAGTTTACGAACACGTCCCAACAACGGATGCTGCTCTATTGCTTATTCAATCTCAGATAGTTTACAGATCCTCCAGACATGGACGTCGATTTGTTGCTTGTTCAGACCCCAATTCAGAGATGTTCCAAAACAGGGATGCCCTTCTGATACTTGTCCACTCACCATTGACATACAGTTCAACATGTCCAGATGGCATCTATAAGCTCATCCTCCTACCAGCAGTCTCAGATGGCATCTCTAAGCCCATTCTCAGATGGCATCTCTAAGCCCATCCCCCGACAAAATTCTCTAGCACCAGGTGGCATCTTTAAGCCCATCACCAGATGGCATCTTTAAGCCCATCACCAAATGGCATCTTTAAGCCCATTCACCTCCACCATCACAACGCCGAGTGCAAATTTTCTGGGCACATTAGTGTCCAATCTCCTTTTACCTTCAAGTCGCGAAAGGCAAACTTGCCAATCTAACTCTTCAGGTCCAAGAAGATTGAACAGGGGCAACTGTTGTACCCCAAAATTTGCCCTCGCATTTTTCCCCAAGAAATCTCAGCTTCAGGCATTTCCTGATTTTTTCAAACTGGCTCAAGAATCGGACAAACGGACTTTTCTTGACAGTCAAGCAAAACTAGGGTTTTTTACTGATTTTCAGAGCTTTGGATTGTTTCATACAGTGGGCTTAGGGTTTGGTTGATTTTTGGTTCAATTTTGATCAGGCAAGCGTTATTTGGCATTTAATCAAGAATTAAGGTTTTACGGGCATATTCTCAGAAAGGTTTAAATTCCACAGCACTTTGCAGTTTATTCCGAGATTCGGGTTAAATTCGCATTATCTTGATTTAATCAGCAAAAGAGACAGTGGTGTAAATTCAGTTTGTTTGGGCCAGTCAAAGAAGGTGTGCAGTTTGGATTTACAGTACTTGCAAAGAATCAGTGTTTATGACAAATCAGTAAAGAAGGAATGCGTTTGATCAGGCCATTTGGGTTAACTACTGCTTTGCTTTGGATGTTGAATAAGACAGGCTTAATTGATCAATGTTGTTTTATTTAAGTTATTTATTATTCTGAAATTGAATGATTGAAATTCATTTTTCAATTGTTTTAATTCTAAGAATTTTTAAATAAATAAATAAACAATAAAGAAAATTAGAATTAATTGGATAATTTAGACTTTTATTGATATTTGAATTATTTGTACAAATTGTTGTTTATAATTTAAAATTATGAACAATAATATACATTGATTTAAAATATTACATAAAATGAAAAAACTATCCTATTTCCTAATATTCTTCATTCTTCACTCCGCTCCAGTACTCCATGTTTTATCTGCAAAAAGAGAAGAAAAAGTCAGAAAGCAGTTAATTAAAAAAAGACAGTTAATTTGCTCATCATTAGGGGCCACTGACTGGGATCAGTTGACCCTCTCTGCAAATCACGGGATTTCTCCCGGTTCACAGAGAGGGAAGATTTTTTTATTCATGAAATGCAAATGTCAAATGCATAATTTCTAAAAATTCAAACTGCAAACTTCCAACTAAACTGAAAAAATCCAATCTCAACTTTCTATCCAAAGCAAAAGGCGAGTTACTGTCAAAATGCCAAAGATATCAAAGATTTCAAAAGTACATTTGCTGTCACAAGTACTCAAAAGCTGTCAAAGAAGGATTTTGGAAGGATATCAAAATACAAAGTAAAATCCCAAGATATCAAGGAAAAGAGAAAAAGCGCCATAAGTTGTCAAAAGCTAGATAAAGATGCAGAATGTGTTATGCAAGCAGGCTAAAATCATCACTTCCCATAGTAGGCCCCTTCAAAGCAAGTACAACATAAACATTATTAAATTCTTTAATTGTACTTTAGGAGAGAAGAAGAGAGAAATAGGCAAGGGTTCAGGCATAGACAGTAGGAGAAGACAGAAAAAAGATATACAAATCCACAAGCCAAGACAGTTCAGAAGTAGGGTGAGGATAGAAGAGAAATATACAAAATTGAGGAAGCAAAAGCCTCATTACGGTCAAGGGAAGGAAACCTGCATAAACCATACTGTCCAACATAACACATCTCAAGCCTAAAAAACCTGAAAAATACAACTCAGTTCAGCATAGCAAAGGGGAGAAAAAGATACAAACTGTCAAAAAACCATCAACCTTCAAACACACAAAAACTTGAACCATCAAACACAACCATGAACTCATGAACCTGCCTGTCACCCTTAAAAAACCAGTCAAAGGCCATATCAACACAAAAGAAAAAAGCTTCATACCATACATAAAACCAGAACTACCAACCCCTGTCAATATTTTTCATTTTGATAGCATTACCATTAGCCTCACAAACCCAAAAAACATGTGAACAAACCCACCAAACTGAAGCAAACAAAAAACCACATAACACATCTCAAAACCATAATCTGAAAATGCCATAACCTGCCTACTGTCAAGAAAAGAAACAGAATTTCAAAACCATGAAAGTCCATACACCATTTACCTCCATCAAGAAAGCCTAACTACATCAACTTGTCACAAAGCCAAGCTAACATAAAAAACCTGCTAATACCACAGTCCTGCCTCACCATACACCAAACTGTCCAAAAACATACAACATATGCAAAGAGAATATACTTTCCATCCAACCTCAACCATCCCTAAAGCCAACCAACTCCTAGGCCTCAGGAAAATGTTCATCATTGGCCATTTCAAATTAAGCAATCCAGAAAGAAGCTAATCAAAACAACACAGTTGTTTCAACCATAGCATCCAGCAACAAATTTTCAAAGGTAACCTAGGCCCTCAGTACAAGCATCACTGGGCATCTCAAAGCGTCATAGGCAATAGTGTTCGAGAGAAAAAGAGAAAGTTCATCAAGGCAACAATAAGAAGCATGTTCAGGGCAATGTAGGCAACAACATAGGCAGCAATTCAAGGTAACCTAGGCCCTCAGATCTCCGAGATCATCACTGGGCATCTCAAAGCACACATAGGCAAATCATCTCAAAGCAACCATTCAACAAAATTCTGGGCAACACAAACAAGCATACAGCCACTCGAGAGAAGTCAAACAAGAAGCATACAATACTCAGGCAACAATACATAGGCAACAGTGGCACAGAAGAAGAAGAGGAAAGAAAGATATAGCAGGTTTTCAGGCAAATGCAACATCATAAAACCTAAGCAAAAGGGTTAATACAGAAATACCAGGGACATCAAGAAAACTTCACGCGCTTCTCCCCTTCGCCAGCACGCCTCCGAGCATCTCCACCATTCCTCCCCCTCTTCAGTAAAGGTAATGCACGTTCTTTCTTTCATCTCACGTACCTCCAAATAAACACAACATGCAAATCAAAATCAACATTCAATCTAATCAAATAATTAATCAAGAAGAAAACACATTCCCAAATGAAAACGCAAGTAAAACCCTAAACAGCCAAAGAAGGTGGATTACCGTGCTACGCGCTTCGTTGAATCATGAAGAGGGAAAGGAGGCGAAGGAATTGCTGGTGGCTTGAGCAAGGAGACGGATTCAGAAAGCTTGTAAAAGATGAACGAAGAAGAACATGGAAGTGAATGCACGGCGCGCCGCTGCTAACCCTAAAGCTTTCATTACCAAACTGAACTAACAACCACTAACCCTAAATTCGCTTGCCTGAACCATGGGCCTGACCCGTTCTCGTTTCTTCTCTGAAGCCCAACATTATCACTAATCTTTCTTTTTTCTCTTTTACTAACCTATTCTTCTTTTATATTAACACTAACCTTTTTATATTTTATATAAACACTTTATTTGCTTTATAAAATCATTCTAATGCAAAATACCTTTTTCACATTCTTCAATATTTTCAATTTAGTTAAAACATTATATATATACTTAATTTGATTAACTTGAAAAACATTTTCATTAATACTAACCTATTCTTTTTCTTTTTATAAATCATATACTTTTTTTTAACAAAATATTAACAACTAACCTTTATATAAACACCTTATATTTTTTAATTTAATACATTTACACTTAACACATTGAAACACTTTTGTACATAACAATAACAAAATACTTTTTATACATAATTAAACTTGAAAACATTGTTAATACCCATTAAAATACCTTTGCACATAACTTAATTGAAATATATTTTTTCTATCTTATATAATTAAAAATTGAAAATACTTTTTAATTAAAATACATATTCACACAACAATTCAATACATTTTTTTCTCTAATATTAAATTCACAAATATTTGATTAAAATACTTTCTTTTTTTGCATAATACAATTTAATTAAAATTTGAACATACCATTTAATTAAATCAAAACACTTTCTTTTTCTATTGTACATATCTACATATAAATCAAAGTTTCATTTAAAACATTTCTCTAGGTCAAACCCTAATACGCCTCAATTCCACAATTCGCACTTGTACATAATTACACATACACAATACATATATACATCTCACATTTACACTTACACAATACATTCACGTTGCCCTATACACATTCGTTTATATTATATCAGTATATTCAATATTTACATTTTGATTGCACATTCGATTTGGTTGTAACTTATTGGATACTATAAGTCTCATCCCCTTTGGACATTTATACCCCCACTCCCGGACCTTCTTTTGTAATAGCGTAGATTTTACATTCCGCAATTTACATCTTTCCAATTATACCATGGTTAGACCTAGGGTTTGTATGTGCATAAAATCAAACGCTAGATAACCTAATACAAGACAAATACATGTAATCAATACACAATCACACTTGCACCCCCTAGGGTAATCCCACATGTTGCCTTCCAAAATGGGCCATGCTTGCACGTCGAGTATCTTTGGCAAAACAAAATCAAATGATCATAAGTCTCAAAGTATTGCCTAAACGGAATGATCATAGTCCCTTCAAAACAAATTGCCAAAGACACTTGGCATCATTGCATTCATGGTCCGTACGATGACCCGCGCCCGTCCCGAATAAACTTCCTAAACGCAAGATTGTCTACCAATTTCAATGGTAGAACAAAATTGTTAAAAGGGGTTAAAACATGACAAAAACCTTTGAGTACAATAGGGTAGACAAAACTCTTAGTTACTTGAGATCAAACTTGCAAAAGCACTTGCCTTCTTTTCAAAAACCACAATCCACAACACTTTCAAACAAACTCTCAAAAACATTTGAAAACATCTTTTCGAAAAGATTCACACTTTTGTAAAACACTCAAACACGAGTCAAATACATTAGTTGCCTAAGACAAGGCATCTTTTTCCAAAACATTTTCAAAAGCACCCACACACACACCATTTTCAAAGCAATCGAAAAACAAGGCAAGTGATCTAAAAAACCAAGTAACTAAGAGCCCATGGATAACCATGGATGAAAAGGGTGCTAATACCTTCCCTTTTCATAATCTACCCCCCGAACCCACGAAATATCTCAAAAGGTTTTTGCTGTGCTTTTTTAACCTTTCCTTTAGGATAAAATAAAAAGTCGGTGGCGACTCTTGCTAACCGCACAAGTGCGAATACGAACGCGAAACACTAGTCAGTTCTCCCACCGTATCACACCAAGGAATCGCCTTCGACTATGAGAATGATGCTCAGGGTTACCATAAAAGGGTCATGCGAGCTTGGGGCATGGTACATAGAGTTGATAGCAAGACACTGGGGCACAAGAATTATATCCCTTTTGAGCCTTATCTCTAATGGCTACAAGTCTGTGCTCAAAGTCTTATGATGCCTTAACCTGCCATCCTACCTATGATTATGGAACCGGTTGCTGAAGGAGACACTCCTTATCTTGTTCTTCATCCTGACATGCCAACTGATCATGAGGATTTACAAAAATCATGGGTTCAACTTAAGGAGGAGTGGGATACGTTTGAAGCTTAATTCTACGCCAGCAAGAAGAAAGTCCTGGAACTCACTAGGCTACTTCATGAAGAGAGGAATATAAACGCCTACATTGCACCAAAGAGGATGCGCTTATGGGAAACCTAATTTTCTTTTTGCTTTAAGTTTTATTTTGTTTGATTGTAAGCCTAAAGGGCACACTTTGTAACAATTCGAACTTATTAATACAATTAACTTGTGTTTCTTTTGTTTAAGAAAATTTGAGTCTTTAAGAATCCTTGAAATCATAGCATACGCATATCATCCATGACATTGCATAAACAGGTTTCAAAGTAGGATTCTCATCTTCTTCGCTATTTATTTCAGCAATAATGGCTTCAAAGTATCAAGGATCTCCAGGAACAAAATGCCCAATTTCAGTAAATGTTCGTAGCTTTGGCTAAAGGGAAGGAAGATCTGAAGGCCCTTATTCTGAAAGATAGAAAGACGAAGGCGAAGAAGACTGCTGGTGTGGTAAACTTGGGAAAAATATTCAAGGGACCATTAAAGCAAATGGTTGATCTGACCTCTTCATCCAAGGAAGGAGAGAATCAAGAGGGTGAGACAAGGGAGGAATACCCTAGTCTAGGGGAATCTGATAATGACACTGATTACAATGAAGAGCAGTATCCTCCGGATGACAAAAGGTACAAACAGTTAGAGTATCGTCTGAATGCAATGGAGATCCAAAGAGTACCAGGGCTGGAATTTGAAAGTTGGGTTTGGTATCTGGGGTTGTCATCCCACATAAGTTCAAGGTTTCGGTATTTGCAAAGTATGATGGGGTTTCTTGTCCCAAGTTTCATCTTCGTTCTTATGTGAGGAAAATTCAGCCTCAAACTGATGATAGGAACTTGTGGGTCCATTTCTTTTAAGACAGTCTATTCGGGACTCAGCTTGAGTGGTTCTATCAGCTGGAGGGAATCAATGTCCTTAATTTGGAATATTTGGCTGCTGCTTTTTATAAGCAGTATCAATATAACGCTGACCTTGCTCTTACACATACTCAACTCTAGAGTATGTCTATGGGACAAGCGAAGGTTTTAAGGACTACGCTCAGAAGTGGAGAGTTTTGGCAGGGAGAGTCCAACCCCCTTTGTCTGATAGGGAGTTGGTGGACATGTTTCTTGGTACGCTATCTAGTCCGTTATTTAATCACTTGATTGGTAGCACCTCAGCTGGTTTTACTGAGCTGATATTGACTGGAGAAAGGGTAGAAGCTGGGATCCTAAGTGGCAAGATCCAGAAAGACACCTTTTCAAGTACAGTGAAAATGCCATTCATGGGTAAAAGGAGGTCAATGTTATTTACAATCCAAGAAGTCATAATATAACCGAGCATCGTCCAACGGTAGGGGTTGTGATGATACCTAGGCATGTGGCTACTCAACAACGAAACAATCAGCCAAGGATAGAAAGACCTCAAAGGCAGTTCACCTGGATCAATATGACGTTGTTTGAGGTTTTACCCCATCTGTTAAAATCTATTTTGGCAACCTTAAGGAAGGCTCCCAAGAATCCCAACACCACATCTCCTCATTATAATCCAAACGCTCGGTACTCTTACCATTCTGAGAGTCCAAGCCACGATACAAATGACTGTTGGGCTCTAAAGAATACGATACAAGATCTGATCGAAGCAAAGGAGATTGAGTTTGATTCTCCTGAGATGCATAATGTCATAACTGCTCCCATGCCCAAGTACAACCGTGGTGTTAATGCCGTTGATACTTGTTGCACCCCAAAATTTTCCCTCTCATTTTTCAAAAGATTATCCTGGACCCTCAGGTATGCTTCTGGCAAATTTTAAGTCTCAAATTAAAATTTTCCAAGAAAATAATTCACAAGAGCAAAATGGTCAAAAGCATGTTGAAAAGTCAAACTTTGACTTTTGGGTCAAAAATCAAGTTTCAACAATTATATTTCATCAAGATATGAAATTAGTTCATCAGAAGTCAAAAGTCAGAAATTACTCTGAAAAATCCAATTTTCTAAACATTTAGAAATTTTTCTAAGTGTTAAGAGAATGTGGTACTTAAGAACTTCTTGGCCATCCCCCACGCAAGCGCAATCAGGATTTGCAAAGATAATTCAGAATATGACCCTTCAATCAGAATGTAGGGAAGCAATGTTCTTCGGTCAGAACATTGGCTCTTCAGCATACGGAGGCTACGTTTCTGGTCTTCTGCAATAAGAACATCACCAGATCCCAAAACCTTTATTTAAATAACCTGCTGCACTGCTACATCACAATACTATAACCAACAGCTAATCCAGTCCACGTCTGCATTTTCCCAAATCCCATATTTGCACCAAATACAAAAAGATGTGATCAAAAAGCAATGGAACAGTGTGCAAAAAAAGTTTAAATCCCATTTGTTTTCCCCCCAAAACCACAGCAAATTCACCTATAAATAAGTTACTCCATCACACTTTCAAGGGACTGGCTTTTGGAGAGAGAGAGAGAGAGAGAGAGAGAGAGAGAGAGAGAGAGAGAGAGAGAGAGAGAGAGAGAGAGAGAGAGAGAGAGAGAGAGAGAGAGAGAGAGAGAGAGAGAGAGAGAGAGAGAGAGAGAGAATTGTAAAAAGAGAGAAAAGAAAACGGTGAAACCTTCACCAAAATCCAGAATTCCCAAACAGAAAACCAAACCTTTATTCTTCCCTTTGAAAAAGAACATAATCTTTTCTTTTCCTTTGCTCTCGCTGGCTTTGAGAGAGAGAGAGAGAGAGAGAGAGAGAGAGAGAGAGAGAGAGAGAGAGAATTATAAAAGAGAGAAAAGGAAAGAGTAAAAACCTTAGCAAATCCTAAACAAAACCTTTGTTATTCCCTTTGAATCAAAGAACATAACTAATGTTCCATTGCTCTCACTGACTCCAGAACATCTGAAGGCAGCAACTCAAGTTCCAAGCACACGCTTCAGATTCAAGGTAAGTCTTTCTGGCTTTGCATATTTTCATTTAGAACATCCTTAAATATGTAAATGTCATAGTATTAATGCTGGTCATATCATTGCATAAGTAGAAGAAACTATGGATCAAAACTTCTTGAATAAAGCTAGGCTTAAAATTAAAATTAGAAATTTTATAAACTGCCTTGCTTTTGTCCTTCTGATTTGCTGTTAAGAACTAAATAAATTGCTGATGTGCTGATTAATATGAGGAAAGAGTTGAGATGTAACACATAACTTCTGGGTTCTCTTCACTGTTTTAACACGAAAACTTCTAGGATTTCTTATTGTTTTAACACAGAACTTCTGACATTTTACTCACTGCTTAACACAACACATAACTTCTGACATTTTACTCACTGTTTAACATAACACAGAGCTTCAGATTCTCACTCATTATTTAGCACAACATAGAACTTCTGAGTTCTTCTCGCTGTTAACACACACTGAACTTCTGATTTTCACTCACTGTCAACACACACTGAACTTCTCATGTTCACTCACTGACTTAGCACATACTAAACTTCCGTGTTCTCCTGACTATTTTAATACACAGAACTTCTAAGACTTTCTCACTGTTCTAACACTAAGAAGTTCAACACGTAGCAACCTAGAACTTTTGTGTTTTCTCTCTTATATTTCTTGCAGGATCTCAAAGTGCATTAATTCAGAACTTCTGATCACCTCTGATATTTCCTGCTGAACCACAGTGCATCTGGCATCAGAACTTCTGGTCCTCTTTATTTTGCTTTCAGCAGCATGCTGATCCTATTTTTCTTTATTTTTCCTTTATTTTTTCTCTTTTATTTTATTATTAATACCCTTTTTATTAATATAAAAAGACATGAAAATATTTTCTTTTTATTAATTAATTTATTTCTTTTTCTTAATTCTTTAAGACAAAAACCATTTTCTAAACAAATCCCTTTCCTTCTTGCATTGTACATTTAAATATGGTTGTAATAGTTAATTAGGATTTAAATTCTTGCAACCCCCCATTTACAAATTTGTACCCCCATCCCTAAATGATGTAATAGCGTAGGAAATTTACATTTCCGCAATTTATTGCTTTCAAGTATAAATGCTAGTAATTAGGGTGTGTATGGCAAAACATAAAATCAACAAATAGATAACCCTAATCAAGACTAAAATGCATGTAAATCAAACACACCATTCACACTTGCACCCTTAGGGTAATCCCTCTTTTTCGCCTTTTGGAAAATAGTCATGTCCCTCGAAAATGGCTGTTTTAGAAAAGACCCTCGATAAAAGATCGTAGTCCCTCGATGACCCTCGATGTGGCCTTCGGTAAACGATCTAGTCCCTAAAATGACATTGCTAAAACGTCCCATAGGTTGCCTTCTATGACTCTATAAATGTCCCACGTCCGTCCCTTAATATCCAGTGATGAGGCTTTTTACCAAATCAATGCTGAGATAGCAACATCTAAAGGAGGAGGAAAAGAACATCTAAGACCTTTTGTGTAAGTAGATTCACTCCTAGTTGCTCGCTTACTCATAACAAAACATTTTTACACCAACACTTTCATCTTAGAACATTTTCAAAAGACAAAACACTGTGTACGCGTTCTTATAGAAATGAAAACCATTACAAATACATTTTCAAAATACTTTCAAAAACCACACCACAAGCACATTCATACAAAATCAAGTGATCTAGCAAGCAACTAAGAGCCCTTAGATAACTACGGATGAAAAGGGTGCTAATACTTCACTTTTTTTAATCTACCCCCCGAACTTAGAAATAATCTCGAAAGGTCTTTCCTATTATTTATTGGATAAAATAAAATTCGGTGGCGACTCTTTCTTATCGCAACATTTGCGATCAAACGCAAAAAAACCAAGTCAGTTCTCCCACTGTGTTACAGAACTGGCAACTCTGCTGGGGACAAAACTTTAAAGTGTGGTTCAGCTTAAGATTTAGGTCTTTCTTATTTTCTTCTTTGGTTTGTCTTGTCTGATTTATTTTTAAGGGTATCTTTTGGGTTATTTGGATCCTAAACCGAGATCATGGGAATTCCTTTTAAGTAAGTAGCAATAAACTGTGAGGGAGCTTTACGGGGTATACCAACACGGTTGAAACAATAGCTACATTGATGCGATACTTTGGTGTGTACCGGTAGCCCTTGAGTAATCAAGGAGAATACAGGGCTGATGTGTGGTATCATAAAGCGTCAACTGACCTTAGCACCTTAATTGACCAACTTGGCTTTTAGGACGTAGTGAGATAGCCGTCTTTGGTGTAAACTCAAAGTCAGTTGATACTCGATACTACACTCATTGAGGTTTGACTCTCGAGTTTTTTTGGTGGCAAGTCAATTGTCTACCGGAATGAAATTTGGGGGAAATATCGGTGATATTG
This sequence comes from Vicia faba, assembly GCA_948472305.1. Classification (NCBI taxonomy): domain Eukaryota; kingdom Viridiplantae; phylum Streptophyta; class Magnoliopsida; order Fabales; family Fabaceae; genus Vicia; species Vicia faba. The sequence continues at coordinate 1,254,438,253 of OX451739.1, read as the reverse complement.
AGAGCCCTTAGAACCCGGTTACTATATTTAGGACAGGTTGAACTAATCCAACTTCAAGAGGGTATACCTTAAAATACATGCAAGCCTTAAACCTAAGGTCTTTGTGTGATTTTCGTGTGTTTGCTATATCTGCTATATCTGAGCATAATCATGACATCATAACATAGTATATCATACTAACCATTTCAAGGATTATTAGGGTTTACTTTTGTCTTGTTTTGTAGGACATGGCCCTCGCCTGCAAAGTCACTATCCTAGTCAGTCTAGTAAAGGTACCTCCTCAGCTTAAGGAATTGGTATCAAGGGTTCCTGAAATCTCTCCCTTCATTGAAAGATATGGTCGACTTCTCATCTTGGTCACCTCAAACCCTGATGAAGAAATGCTAAAAGTGCTCTTCTAGTTCTTTGACCCTCTACATCACTGCTTCACTTTTCCAGATTACCAGTTAGTGCCTACTATGGAAGAGTTTTCTCTGTTAACAATGGCATGGAAAGAGACCCTAAATGTAAAGATCTGGCTAAAGCTCTGTCCTTACAGCGGTCTGACGTAGTAGCAAATTGGGAAACCAGGAGAGGTGTCAAGGGTTTTTTGGCTAAGTTCTTGTTTGAGAAAGCTCATCATTTTTTGGATACCCTGGACTTACAAGCTTTTGAAGAGGTATTAGCCCTTCTCATCTATGGGTTGGTATTGTTCCCCAATCCGGACCAGCTCATAGACGTGAATGCAATTAAGGTTTTCTTGTCACATAATCCGATACCTACTCTTCTTGGAGATATCCTACATTCTCCGCATACTCGCATTATAAAGAGAAGAGGGACCCTTCTGTGTTGCACTCCTCTTTTGGCTAGGTGGTTTATTTCGCACCTACCCCGATTTGTCCTGAAGAATGAACAGGGTTCGAGGTGGTCTCATAGGCTAATGACTCTTACATATTTGGGTATTCATTGGTGTCCTCGATTCTCGGAGAATGTTACCATCATTGATCGATGTAGAGAATTCCCTAATGTCCCTCTCTTAGGTATTAGAGGAGGAATCACTTATAATCCTTGTTTGGCGCTGCGACAGTTTGGATATGCGAGAAGGGATTTTCCTCACGACACACTTATCCAAAGAATTATCTTCGACTACAAGAATGATGCTCAGGGTTACCACAAAAAAGTTCATGCGAACTTAGGGCATGGTACATAGAGTTGATAGCAAGACACTGGGGCACAAGAACTCAATCCCTCTTAAGCCTTATCTCAAATGGATGCGAGCTCGTGCTCAAATCCTTATGATGCCTTACCCTACTGTCCTACCAACGATTGTGGAACCGGTTGCTGAAGGAGACACTTCTTATCTTGTTCTCCATTTTGACATGCCAACTGATCATGAGAAGTTATAAAAATCTTGGGTTCAACTCAAAGGGAGTGGGATACGTTTGAAACTCAATTTTACGCCAGTGAGAAGAAAGTTCTAGAACTCACTAGGATACTTCATGAAGAGAGGAATGTAAACACCTATATTGCACAAAAGAGGATGCGCTCCTGGGAGACCTAATTTTATTTTTTTTCTCTTGAAGTTTTATTTTGTTGTAAGCCTAAAAGGAACCCTTTATAACAATTCAAACTTATTAATACAATTAACATGTGTTTCTTTTGGTTAAACAAATTTGAGCCTTTAAGAGTCCTTGAAATCATTGCATACGCATATCATCCATGAAATTGCATAAACAGGTTTCTCATCTTCTGCGCTGTTTATTTAAGAAATAATGTCTTCTGAACAAAGTATCAAGGACCTCCAAGAACAAAATGCCCAATTTCAAAAAAATTTCGTAGCCTTGGCTAAGGGCAGGAAGATCTGAAGGCCCTTATTTTGAAAGAGAAGAAGAAGAAGAAGAAGAAGACCACTGGTGTCCTCAATCTGAGTAGAAGATTTAAGGGACCGTTGAAACAACCGGTTGATCTGACCTCCTCGTCCAAAGAAGGGGAGAATCAAGGAGGAGAGACAAGGGAGGAGGACCTTAGCTCTGAGATTTCTGATAATGACATAAATTACAATGATGAACAGTATCCTCCTGCTGAGGATAGATACAAATAGTTAGAGGATCGTCTGAGCGCAATGGAGATCTAAAGAATACCAGGGCTAGATTTTGAAGAGCTGGGTTTGGTATCTGGGGTAGTCATCCCGTAGAAGTTCAAGGCTCCAGTATTTGCGAAGTATGATGGGGTGTCGTGTCCCAAGCTTCATATTCGTTCCTATGTGAGGAAGATCCAGCCTCACACTGCTGATAGGAACTTGTGGGTCCATTTCTTTCAGGACAGTCTACCCGGGACTCAGCTTGAGAGGTTCTATCAGCTAGAGGGAACAAATGTCCGCAACTAGGAAGATTTGACTGCTGCTTTTTACAAGCAGTATCAATATAACACTGACCTTGCTCCTACCCGTACTCAACTTCAGAGTATGTCCATGGGTGCAAGTGAAGGGTTCAAGGACTATGCGCAGAAATAGAGAGATTTGGCAGGGAGAGTCTAACCCCATTTGTTTGATAGGGAGTTGTTCGACATGTTTCTTGGTACACTGTCGGGTCCATTCTTCAATCACTTGATTGGTAGCTCCTCAGCTTGTTTCACCGAGCTGATATTGACTGGAGAAAGGGTAGAAGCTGAGATCCGGAGTGGCAAGATCCAGAAATACACCTCGTCAAGTACAATGAGGAATCCATTCACGGGTAAGAAGGAGGTTAGTGTCATTTATAACTCAAGAGGTTAGAGTAGAGTTGAGTGTTGTCCAACGGTAGGGGCTATGATGATACCTAGGCCTATGGCTACTCAATAACAAAATAATCAACAAAGGGTAGAAAGACCGCAAATCCAGTTCACCCTGATTAATATGATGTTGACTGAGGTTTTACCCCATCTGTTAAGATCTAACTTGGAAACCTTAAAGGAGGCTCCCAAGAATCCTAACACCATATCTCCTTGGTACAATCTAACGCTCAGTGTGCTTACCATTCTGAGAGCCCAGTCCACGATACAAATGACTGTTGGACTCTGAGAAATATAATACAGGATCTAATCGAAGCCAAGGAGATTAAGTTTGATGCTCCAGAGAAGCCTAATGTCATAACTACTCCCATTCCTAAGCACAACTGTGGTGTTAATGCCATTGATACTGATCTGTTTGTTACTTCTGTTGATGAAGTTTCCACTGCTCTCATGAGTGTCAAGAAGAATTTGTTGCTAGCCGGTTTATTTATGGGCTATGGTGAAGGATACACCATGTGTCTATCTCTTCCTTCTGGTTGTTATTTGCTGAAAGAAGATGTTAATGCCTGATGGATACCAGAGAGATTTTGTTTGAAAAGACTTTGATTCCGACTGTCCTACATAAAGATGTTACTATCATAACCATTTCTGCCAATCCTTCCAAGATCTCCTCTAAAATACCTGTTAGGATTACACTTTCTCCAAGAATTGCTCCGTTGATAATCACTTTTCTTGGTCCTGTACCGTACTCCTCGGACAAAGTTGTCCCTTGGAATTATGGTGCTGACGTTTACTATCATGGCGTCAAACAGGATTTGAAGATTAAGGAGACTGATCCCGATATCAGTAACTTTGTTAGGACGAGCAAAGTTACCCGAAGTGGAAGGGTTTTCTATCCTGAGATCTCCCCGAAGACTGTTGCTAAGCCTATGGTTATTCCATCTGTTGTTCCTGCTAGTACTTCTGATACTACTCCCATTCATACTCCAGCTGTTACCCCTGTCGATGAGTCATCTGGGACTCGGGGCAAAGAAGCTATAGGTGAGCCTGCCCGGACGGAGCCACCTAGAGAAGTTGTTTTGGAATCCTCTATGAAATAAGTGGAGGAAATTTTAAAAATAATCAAGAAGAGCGACTATAACATGGTCGAGCAGCTGGGGCAGACTCCTTCAAAGATATCAATGTTGTCTTTGCTGTTGTGTTCCGAAGTCCATGCAAAGGCTTTGATTGCATTTATAAAGATTGCGCATGTGCCGCAAGAAACCTCTGTTGACCAATTCAAGGACTGTGTAGCCAGTTTGACTGCTGAAAATGGGCTGGGTTTTTTCAGATACCGATTTGACACCAAAGGGAAGAAAACATAATGATACTCTGCATGTCTCGATCGAATGCAGGGGCACTACTATGGCTCATGTGCTAGTGGACACTGGATCGTCACTGAATGTTCTTCCTAAGAAGGCTCTTGATAGGATTGATTGTGAAGGCTTGACCTTAAAGCCCAGTAACATTGTGTTGAAGGCTTTCGACGAGTAAAAAAGAATGGTGCATGGGGAGGTGGACATCCCTGTCAAAGTGGGTTCCCAGATCTTTGAATCCACCTTCTACGTGATGGATATCAGGACATCATACTCTTGTTTGTTGGGTCTCCCTTGGATCCATGAAGCTGGGGCCATTACCTCTACGGTGCACCAAATGCTGAAGTATCCAGTGAAGGGGAAGATTGCCACTATGCAGGGTGAAGAGGAGTATATGGTAAGCCACCTGAACTCTTTCAGGTATGTGGAGATGGATGGGGAATTAATAAAGACCCCTTGTCAAAACTTTGAAGAGGTTCCCCAGATTATGGCATCAATCGAGACAATCACTAGTGCGCCGAAGATTACCAAAACTCCTTTGAAGATGGCTTCTCTTAAGAACGCCAGAGCGGTAGTTGAAGAAGGAGCTCAAAGGGCGGTCTGACATGCTCGGGCTGGAAGACCTCCCCTATGCATCAGCAATAATGGGGTTAATGCTATAAAAGGAAATGATGAGGATTCTGATATTGACAGCTGGATCTACCCTACTACCAATGATGGACCTAGTAACTGGACGGCCAGAGATTTGTGCCAATTTCTTTTGTTCAGCAGTAATTGTCTTACTTGTTTGTCGAATTAGTAATAAACAATATAAACTTTATGGCCCGGTGTCTTACCCGAGGCACAATGGTTTATTTGTGAGGGTTATTATATCTCATTTTCATATATCATCAATAAAACATTGGACGTTTCTTATATACAAATTTTGTGCTATCTGTTTTTTCTTTTCTGCTTTTTCACTTTATCAATACAACTATGCTCTTACACACACTCACATATCAAAATGCAGATCCATCTCCACTCTGGATCCCATTGATAACAGTTCTGCTATTGCCAGTTATAACTTCAAAAATCCGATCAACCAAGCTGAGGACGAAGGTGAGGAAGATTTTGAGGTGCCTGGAGAGCTTTCTAGGTTGTTACAGCAGGAAGAGAGAGCTATACAGCCTCATGAAGAGCCAGTTGAGACGATAAACTTGGGCACAAAGGTAGACAAAAAGGAAGTCAAGATTGGCGCAAATCTGGAGACTAAAGTCAAACAGTGGCTGATACAAATGTTGCACGACTATGTTGAGATCTTCTCCTGGTCATATGAAGACATGCCTAGTTTAGACACTGATATTGTGGTACATCATTTTCTGACTAAAGAAGATTGTCCTCTGATTAAGCAAAAATTCTGTCGTATGCGCCCTGAAATGTCAGAGAAGATCAAAGTAGAGGTTATGAAATAGTTCAACGCTGGATTCCTAGATGTCACCTCCTTCCGAAGTGCGTTGCTAATGTTATTCCGGTACAAAAGAAAGACGGAAAGGTACGAATGTGTGTGGATTATAGAGACCTGAACAGGGCAAGCCCCAAGGATGACTTCCGGCTTCCCCACATCGATGTTCTGGTTGACAACACCGTACAACACAAGATATTTTCCTTCATGGATGGTTTCTCTGGGTACATTCAGATCAGGATGGCTCCTGAAGACATGGAGAAGACAACCTTCGTCACACAGTGGGGCACTTTCTGTTACAAAGTGATGCCTTTTGGGTTGAAGAATTCTGGGGCAACTTATAAGCGAGCCATGGTAGTTTTGTTCCATGATATGATCCACCATGAGATAGAGGTTTATATTGATGACATGATAGCCAGGTCCCAAACTGAGGAAGAACACCTTGATCATCTACAAAAGCTGTTTGACAGGTTGAAGACGTATAAGTTGAGGTTAAACCCAAACAAGTGCACCTTCGGGGTAAGATCTAGTAAACTACTGGGGTTCATCGTCAGTGACAAAGATATTCAGGTAGACCCTGCAAAGGTGAAGGCCATACAAGAGATGTCGGCTCCCCGTACTGAGAAGGAGGTTAGAGGTTTCTTGGGACGCCTAAATTATATCTCCAGGTTCATTTCACATCTAACTGCTACTTGTGAGCCAATCTTCAAGCTCCTAAAGAAAGATCAAGTGGTAAAATGGAATGACAAATGCCAAACCGCTTTCGAAAGAATCAAGGAATACCTTCAAGAACCTCTAATTATGATGCGTCTGATTGAAGGAAGACCTTTGATATTGTACTTAACAGTGCTAGACAATTCAATGGGGTGTGTGCTGGGGCAGCATGACGAGTCTGGTCGAAAAGAGCACACAATATACCACCTTAGCAAAAAGTTTATTGACTGTGAGACAACATACTCACTGCTCGAGAAAACTTGTTGCGCTTTGGCATGGGCTGCTCGCCGACTAAGACAGTATATGTTGACCCACACTATTTTGTTGATATCTAAGATGGATCCGATCAGATACATCTTTGAAAAGCCCGCTCTCTCCGGAAGAATAGCATGATGGCAAATGATCCTAACCGGATATGATATCTAATATACAACCCAGAAAGTAATTAAAGGAAGTGCATTGGCTGATCATTTGGCTCATCAGGCCGTGGATGACTACCAGTCCATAAATTTTGAGTTCCCGGACGAGAAAATTATTCTAGTGACAGACTATAAAGAACCTAGATCGGATGAAGGACCTGAAAAAGGATCCCGATGGACTATGGTTTTTGACAGAGCTTCGAACGCACTAGGAAATGGAATTGGCGCTGTAATCATATCTCCTGAGGGCTATTATACTCCTTCCACCTCCCGACTATGCTTCAACTGTACTAATAACATGGTGGAGTATGAAGCCTGCATCATGGGTCTCAAAGTTGCTATCGACCTAAGGATCAAATTCTTGAGCGTCTTCGGGGATTCAACCTTGGTGATAAGTCAGATCAAAGGAGAATGGGACACGAAGCACCAAAACATCATTCCGTACAAGGAACATGTACTGACATTCCTCCCACAATTTGAGGAGGTAAACTTTGAACACTTCCCACGGGAGGAGAATCAGTTAGCGGATGCGCTAGCTACCATGTCTTCTATGTTCAAGGTTAGGTGGTACAATGATGCTCCCCGAATCACCATTGAGAGGTTGGATGAACCAGCATACTGCTGTGAAATTGATACTGAAGAGGTAGTAGATAAACCTTGGTTTCATGAAGTAAAAAGGTATATTGAGGCTGAAGAGTATCCCAAGGGGGCATCTGTCAACAACAAAAATTTTCTGCGAAGGTTCTCCATGAAATTCTTCCTCAGTAATGGAATACTCTACAAGCGCAACCATGACTCTACCTTGCTGCAGTGTATAGACAAGAGAGAAGCAAAGAAGATTATGACGGATCTACGCAAAGGTACCTTCAGAACCCATTCAAGTGGACATACCATGGCTAAGAAGATCCTATGGGAAGGATACTATTGGTCCACTATAGAAGCAGATTGTTATCAGCACTCCCGAACTTGTCATAAATGCCAGATCTATGCTGGTAAGGTACAGGTGCCTCTGGTTCCCTTAAATGCCTTGATGGCTCCTTGGCCCTTTGCAATGTGGGGCATCGACATGATCGGAGAGATTAGACCTACCGCTTCCAATGGGCATCACTTAATCCTGGTGGCCATTGATTACTTCACGAAGTGGGTTGAAGCTTCCTCCTTTGCCACTGTTACCAAGAATGTTGTGGTGAGGTTTATCAAGCATAACCTAATCTGTCATTACGGTGTGCCGGAGAGAATCATCACTGACAATGGTACGAATATCAATAATATGATGATCACCAAACTCTGTAAGCAATTCAGGATACAACATCATAACTCTTCTCCCTACCGACTGAAGATGAATGACGCTGTCGAAGCGGATAATAAGAACATCAAAAAGATCATATAGAAGATGACAGTGACATACAAAGACTGGCATGAAATGTTACCATTTGCTCTTCATTGGTACCGTACCTCAGCACAGACGTCAACAGGGGCAACACCCTACTCTCTGGTATACGGCATGGAGGTTGTCCTGCCTATTGAGGTCCAGATCCCTTCTCTAAGGATCCTGAAGGATGCGGGTTTAAACGAAGACGACTGGATCTAGACTCGACTTGATCAACTGAATTTGATTGATGAGAAGAGACTTACTGCTATCTGTCATGGTCAAATGTACCAAAAACGGATGATCAAGGCTTTCAACAAAAAGTCATACGCCAAGAATATCAAGTCGGGGATCTAGTAATCAAGCGCATCATACTTCCACAAGGTGATCCCAGGGGAAAATAGACTCCCATATACAAAGGGCCATTTGTGATTAAAAACATTTTCTCGGGTGGAGCCATGATTCTAACCACCATGGCCGGTGAATACCTTCCACACCCTGTCAATGCGAACATATTGAAAAGATACTACGCGTGATTAAAGACTCGCTAGGTTGACTGACCTAGGAAAAAATAAGGGCTTCCCGGTAAACTAAAAGGGTTTGGGCTAAAATAAGAGATGAAAATGAAAAACCTGTACACCCGGAAAGTCGAAAACCTGAAAAGGCGGCTTGGGAAAAAAAGGATATCCCGGTGGACTGAAAACCTGAAAGGGAGGTCCAGGAAAAAGTTAGGGATATAAAGCGTATCACTATGTCCCATTGGATCACCTTGCTACCAGACCTCAGTATCAACTGTCAAGCTCGAACGACACTGGTCAATCTAATTAGCTTCAGACAAGCAGTAAAGTGATGAGACGCTCGAAGACATAGCAACAATAGAAGAATTGAAACTTAATGGGATTATTGCACATAGATGTTTTCTTTTTGTTGTACACAATATTGTATAGCTTTCACTTTCACGGCAGAGTTCTCTTACTAGAGCGTCAGCTTCCTTGTACAAAAAACGCCTGTTATAGGCCAATTTCGAAAATTAATATAAGTCATTTTTACAAAACCATTTGTTTTTATTTTTCTGTTTTGTTTCGCAAAAAATTCCAATGATTTACTCTTGACATATGCATTTGAATATAATTGCTATTCACAAATATCCACATAGGAAACAGAAAGGCAGTTGCTTGTAACTTAAGAAACAGGGGCAAAAACTAAAAGAAATTATGTCAAGCCTGACAGTTACTCTGTTCAGTAGGTACAGGGGCAGAGATAGCTTTGAAACAAAGTCACCATCACATGCGCCCCAGTGACATCTAATCTTCCCACATAGTAGAGGTAATCAAAGCATTGATATCAATTTCCCTAAACATGAGTTACTATCCCCAGCCAAATTCCTTCAGAGAGCCGACATCTATGTTCCCCAGCCAATTTTATAGTCGCGAGCGGTTCATACATTTGTCTCCCAAGCAGAGTTTATTTCTCTGAACGCAGAAGCTCACCCCCCCAACAGAACTTATTACTTCAGCTACGGAAGTTCACCTTCCAACAGAGTTATTCCCCAACAGAGCTTATTACTTTAGCTATGGAAGTTCACCTTCCAACAGAGTTATTCCCCGCAGACTTTATTCTCAAGCAGAGTCTCTCCCCGACAGAATATCCGTAAACAAGGAACAAATCCCCAACATAGTCATCTCTGATTCACCATCCCCAACGGAAATGAAGGGTTCAACGTCCTAATTCTCCCCAACAGCAGTCCAGTATTTATTTTCCCCGACTAAAATTACTGCAAGAGCATCTCATATTCATACATCATGGCATACACATACATACTGCATACAACATAATCTCATTTATTTTTAGAACATTATCATGCAATGCAGTTCATGTATCGCATATAATTAATCTTGTACCTTTTCAAAAAAGATGGTTATCGTCAATAATTCCAACAATTCAGGATTAAATCCATGAAGTTATACATGTCACATCTGCAGACAACTAATGGAAAATCAGTTCCTGAAACCAAACGAGTAAACTAACCTACGTGATCAGACAAAGTAACCCTACTATCCAGATTCCTTCCCATAAACCATACTATCCAGGATTTCATCTCAAAGTAACCCTACTATCCAGGTTCCTTCCCATAAGCCCTAATATCCAGGCTTTCACCTCGAAGTAACCCTACAAACCAGGTTCCTTCTCATAGCCATACTATCCAGGCTTTCATTTCGAAGCAATCCTACTATCCAGGTCCCTTGTTACAGCCCTACTACCCAGGCTTTCATTTCGAAACAACCATATTATCCAGGTTCCTTCTTATAGCCCTACTACCAAGGCTTTCATTTCGAAATAACCCTACTATCCAAGCTTTCATCTCAAAGTAACCATATTATCCAAGTTCCTTCTCATAGCCCTACTATCGAGGCTTTCATCTTGATGTAACCCTACTATCCAGGTTCCTTCCCATAAGCCCTACTATCCAGGCTTTCACCTCGAAGTAACCCTACGACCCAGGTTCCTTCTCATAGCCCTATTATCCAGGCTTTCATTTCAAAGCAACCCTACTATCCAGGTACCTTCTTACAGCCCTACTAGATAGGCTTTCATTTCGAAACAACCCTACTATCCAAGTTCCTTCTATCTTATCTCCAGAAAACAGTTTACAACACTGTAAGACCTGGACCCGACCAGATACGGTCGATTTCAAATTTCCCCAGTAAGTCACTATGCATCCTGGACCCTGACCAGACATGCAGTTTACTTCCACCTCCTCAATCAAGAGTTAATTCCCCAGTAGAGTAACGAACAACCGAAGCTCCTAGCATCTATTTCCCAAGACATAAATCAACATTCCCCTGTGAATTTCTCCTTAACGGTAATTACAAGAATTCTCGCAAAGGAATCTCTTATGCGACCGATATCTTTTCTGGATGGCATCTATAAGCCCATCTCTGATAACTCCCTATCATCTTACCAAATGGCATCTTTAATCCCATTCCCTACACAATTGACCATAACATCATTGAGTGCAAATTTCTGGGCACTCTAGTGTTCAATCACCTTCCACCTTCAAGTCACAAATGGCAGATTTACCCATCTAACTCTTCAGGTGTAAGAAGATTGAACAGGGGAAGCTGTTGCACTCTAAAATTTGCCCTCTCATTTCTCAAAAGATTATCCTGGACCCTCAGGTATGCTTTTGGAAAATTTCAAGTCTCAAATTGCAATTTTCCAAGAAAATATTCACAAGAGCAAAATGGTCAAAAGCATACTGAAAAGTCAAACTTTGACTTTTGGGTCAAAAATCAAGTTTCAACAATTATATTTCATCAAAATATGAAATTAGTTCACCAGAAATCAAAAGTCAGAAATTACTCTGAAAAATCAAAATTTCTAAACATTTAGAAATTTTTCTAAGTGTTAAGAGAATGTGGTACTTCAGAACTTCTGGGCCAGTCCCCACGCAAGTGCAATCAGGATTTGCAAAAATGTTTCAGAATATGACCCTTCAATCAGAACTTAGGGAAGCAATGTTCTTCCGTCAAAACATTGGCTCTTCAGCATACGGAGGCTATGTTTCTGATCTTATGCGATCAGAACATCACCAGATCCCATAACCTCATTTAAACAACCTGTTGCACAACTACAACACAGTACTATAACCAGCAGCTAATTCAATCCACATCTGCATTTTCCCAAATCTCATATTTGCACCAAATACAAAAAGCTGTAATCAAAAAGCAATGGAACAGTGTGCCAAAAAAGTTTAAATCCCATTTGTTTTCCCCCCAAAACCATAATAAATTCCCCTATAAATAAGTTTCTCCATCACACTTTCAAGGGGCTGGATTTTGAATAGAGAGAGAGAATTGTAAAAAGGGAGAAAAGAAAATGGTGAAACCTTCACCAAAATCCAGAATTCCCAAACAAAAAACTAAACCTTTGTTCTTCCCTTTGAAAAAGAACATAATCTTTTCTTTTCCTTTGCTCTCGCTGGATTTAAGAGAGAGAGAGAGAGAGAGAGAGAGAGAGAGAGAGAGAGAGAGAGAGAGAGAGAGAGAGAGAGAGAGAGAGAGAGAGAGAGAGAGAGAGAGAGAGAGAGAGAGAGAGAGAGAGAGAGAGAGAGAGAGAGAGAGAGAGAGAGAGAGAATTATAAAAGAGAGAAATGGATACAGTAAAAACCTTCACAAATCCTAAACAAAACCTTTCTTCTTTCCTTTGAATCAAAGAACATAACCATTGTTCCATTGCTCTCTCTGACTCCAGATCATCTGAAGGCAGCAACTCAAGTTCCAAGCACACGCTTCAGATTCAAGGTAAGTATTTCTGACTTTGCATATTTTCATTTAGAACATCCTTAAATATGTAAATGTCATAGTATTGATGATGGACATATCATTGCATAAGTAGAAGAAACTATGGATCAGAACTTCTTGAATAGAGCTAGGCTCAGAGTTAAAATTAGAACTTCTATAAACTGTTGTGCTTTTTCCCTTCTGATTTGCTGTTAAGAACTGAATAAAATGCTGATGTGCTGATTAATATGAGGAAAAAGTTGAGATGTAACATATAACTTCTGGGTTCTCTTCACTATTTTAACACAAAAACTTCTTGGATTTCTTATTGTTTTAACACAGAACTTCTGACATTTTACTCACTATTTAACACAACACAGAACATCTGACATTTTACTCACTGTTTAACACAACACAGAACTTCTGATTTTCACTAACTATTTAACATAACACAGAGCTTCAGATTCTCACTCATTATTTAGCACAACACAGAACTTCCGAGTTCTTCTCGCTGTTAACACACACAGAACTTTTGATTTTCACTCGCTGTCAACACATGCTGAACTTATTATGTTCACTCACTATCTTAGCACATACTGAACTTCTGAGTTCTCCTCACTGTTTTAATACACAAAACTTATACGACTTTCTCACTGTTCTAACACTCATAAGTTCAACATGTAGCAACCCATAACTTCTGTGTTTTCCCTCTTATGTTTCTTGCAGGATCTCAAAGTGCATCAATTTATAACTTCTGATCACCTCTGATGTTTCCTGCTGAACCACAGTGCATCTGGCATCAGAACTTCTGGTCCTCTTTATTTTGCTTTCAGCAGCATGCTGGTCCTATTTCTCTTTATTTTTCCTTTTATTTTATTATTAATACCCTTTTTATTAATATAAAAAGACATGAAAATATTTTCTTTTTATTAATTAATTTATTTCTTTTTCTTAATTCTTTAAGACAAAAAACCATTTTCTAAACAAGTCCATTTCCTTCTTGCATTGTACATTTCAACATGGTTGTATTAGGTAATTAGGATTTAAATTCTTGCAACCCCCCATTTAAAAATTTGTACCCCCATCCCTAAATGATGTAATAGCGTATGACATTTGCATTTCCGCAATTTATTGCTTTCAAGTATAAACGATAGTAATTAGAGTGTGTATGACAAGACATAAAATCAACAAATAGATAACCCTAATCAATACTAAAATGCATGTAAATCAAACACACCATTCACACTTGCACCCTTAGGGTAATCCCTCTTTTGCGCCTTTCAAAAAATAGTCATGTCCCTCGAACATGGGCGTTTTAGCAAAGACCCTGGATAAAAGATCGTAGTCCCTCGATGACCCTCGATGTTGCCTTCGGTAAATGATCTAGTCCCTAAAACAAGATTGCTAAAACGTCCCATAGGTTGCCTTATATGACTATACAAATGTCCCATGCCCGTCCCTTGACATCCAATGATGGGACTTCTTACCAAATCAATGGTGAGATAGTAACATCTAAAGGAGGAGGAAAAGAACATCTAAGACCTTTTGAGTAAGTAGATTCGCTCCTAGTTGCTCGCTTGCTCATAACAAAACATTTTTACACCAATAATTTCATCTTATAACATTTTCAAAAGACAAAACACTTTGCACGCGTTCTTATAGAAACGAAAACCATTAAAAAGAAATTTTCAAAATACTTTCAAAAACCACACCACAAGCACATCCAAATAAAAGCAAGTGATCTAGAAAGCAACTAAGAGCCCGTAGATAACTACGAATGAAAATGGTGCTAATACCTTCCCTTTTCATAATCTACCCCCCGAACTCAGAAATAATCTCGAAAGGTCTTTCATGTTCTTTTCATCCTTTCCTTATTGGATAAAAGAAAAGTCGATGGTGACTCTTGCTATCCGTAACATTTGCGATCAAACGTAAAACAACCAAGTCAGTTCACCCACCGTGTTACAAAACTGGCGACTCTGCTGGGGACAAAAATTTAAAGTGGGGTTCACCTTAGGATTTAGGTCTTTCTTATTTGCTTCTTTGGTTTGTCTTGTCTGATTTATTTTTAAGGGTATATGTTTGGTTTATTTGAATCCTAAACCCGGATCAGGGGAATTCCTTTTAGGTAAGTAACAATGTCTTGATGAAATGTGATCTTCGAAACTCAAATTTGATCAAAAAGTCAAAATTTAACTTTTTGGTGCACAGTTGACTTTTTCATCAGTTGATCAAATTTCAACTATCAATCCATTGATATTGAAGAATGTTTTGAACCATGAAATTAGTTCAACATGTTGAATTTTAATCCTTGATATCATCTTTCAAACTAATAAGTCATGTATTAAGTCAAAAGTCAAGAATTAGTCATTCTCAGTCAAACCCCTAATATTGACCTTTTTGATGATTTGAACATTTTTCTTGAGGAATTATGATCCAAACTTTATTAATTGATTCATATGACTTCAAAATGTTGAAAAAATCTTGAAGTTTGGTTGTAAGTTGACCACAGTTGACTTTTTACCCAATACAACTGATTTTTAGTCATCTGGTCAATTGGCTGAGCAAAATTGTGATTTCAAGACTTGAAAATTAACATGAGCAATATTGAAGGTCTATAATGATCTATGCAAGTCATTTGGAGTATTAGAAGTCCAATCGTCCTTGTGAAAACTCAAACACTAATTTAAGGTATCAATGTTGAGGAGATGGCTTGACCTAGTAAATACTTGTGCAAGCTTGAGCTTTTGAAGATCTTTATGGGGAATGTCTAGAGAAAAGAGAGGGAAAATTTTGGCGTACAACAAATAGTGTAATCTTCTTTCTAACTTGGTAGCCCCCAGAGTAGTGTTGGTGTAAACCAAACTGGGTCATCATATCTTTGTGTTATTATCATTCTACATTGTTTAGTTTTATTTCTTGATTGATTGACATGTCATATAAGATGTTGAAACATTTGCCATGACTTTAGACTGATAAGTGTTATATCAGTATGCTTTGTCTTATCTTTGTGATGTTAAATAGAGATCAGTGTCTTACATGTGATAGGACATTTGTTATCTGTATACCAGAATTTCAATTGGTATTAGAGAAGGCATCTTGTTCTTTTATGGGTGAGATCTAGGGAAGATACTTTCTGGTACAATGTACTTAAAGTAGCAAAGTGTTGGTTATAGCTACTACTATGGTTGTGGTGTTACTTGTGAGGTGTATCTCTCATCTTCTACATGTGCCTCTGATGTGTGTATCTGTGGTGCTCAGGTTGGTTTGTCTTTTGGTGATTTGTGTATTCCCTTGAGGAGGAGGTTGTATTAGGCATGACAGAGGGAGTTATGGCCATATTACCTATTCACTAACTGCTAAATATTGTTAAGGGTTTTTCTTCTTGATGATGTCCTATAATAAGCTTTTAACATATTTCCTGGAGCCTATTGAGAATGTGTTTTGCTCTGCTGCATATATCTCTGTTGTGTGGTTCAAGGAAGATCTACTCTTGGAATAGTTTAAGGTGTTCCTTGTCCAGAGAAGTGATAAAGATGTGTATTATGGTCAATATTTCTTGAGTCTCTCTCAATATTCTTTAAGCTCACATCCCAGATGAATGAAGCAAGATGGTGCTAGTGTTTATAAAAGTACAGGACCAACTGGGAGTAACATAAAGAGAAGAAGTTATGTTGATTCTTTCATTCTATAATCCATGATTGGTAAATACTCTTATCAAGTATAAAAGAACCAGAGATACTTGAGATTTCTCTCAAGTCCACTCATAATGACACTTCTATTTGTGAAAAGAGTTCATAAGAGAAAATTATCAAGATGAAGATACTCTGAGAGTGACAAACCTCTACAGAAAGGCAAGAGCAATTTATTTTTGGTCTTGAAGAGCTTCATTTCTGATGTAGGTGATTTATTTTCACCATTTGTGTTCATGTAAGAGTAACTCTCTAATTCTAATGCTTGATCAAGTCTGTTAGGATACGCTCCTTCTCAAGGAAGTTTGATAGGGTTTGGCCAGCTAAGTCGGCAAGAGAAAGCCATAATAGTTAAAGGCAATTTGAGTGAAGGATGTCAGCCTTGATGTCTCAACATTGTCCTTGATATGGGAAAATACATGCTTGTAATCATGGGTATGGCCATCTGAATAAGGATTTAAAATCAATTGCTATTTATGACATTGACAAGTATTTATTTGCTTATCCTTCATTTGGCATTCAAGATATCTGAAGTCTAGATATTACATCAGGGTGCAACATCATTAGTTGAGAAATCTTAAGAACTTGTCCCGTGAATCTGATTAATGCTTGCCAAGTGAGAGTTCTGGAATACGGATACAGGTGTATATTCTCCTTTTGCAGAAGTGTTGTACCCCAAAATTTTCCCTCTTATTTTACTCAATACATACTCCTAAAGGTCCTTAATTTGCTCAAGTTTACCCAAGAGTTGACCAGACAAACTCTCTCCTAAGGCAGTGTGCCTCAAATTAGGGTTTCCATTTTCATCAAGAGGGGTCAACAACAAAGGCCTAATATTATCTCCATGGTTCTAATATGTTCTCAAGACCCTACATGTCAAGTTTCATGCCTTGCACAAGAAGTTTGCTCAGTCAGCTGCTCAAATGCTTGAGAATCGACTGTATTAGGTCAAAAGTCAACTGTCACCCACATACAGTCAAACTCCGAGATTTTTGGTCAAAATCAACATTTTGAAGTAATTTCCATCATTTGATCAAGGTTTGATCGTGATTCCTTAAGGGATGCCCCAAAATCATCAAAACCCAAAAGTTGTTAAATTAGGGTTTTGTAGGAAAAGTCAACCCAACTTTGACCAAGCATAACTTCTCCATACTTTATCAAAAATTTTCCATCCAAATCTCATTTTGAAGAGGATTCATTTCCCTACAATTCATATTCATATCACAAGTTCAAAATATGCACTCACAAAAAGATATGAATTTTGACATTATAGGTCCTTTTGAAAAGTCAACAAAAACACCTTTTGGGTCAAAGCTTCATACATGAACATGGAAGACCCAATTGAGATGAGACCAAAAGGGTTGCTTAGGGGACATCCTAAGATTTCTAAAAAGTAAAAAAACACCTCTCTAGGGTCAAAATTGGAGGAGATATGCCTTATCAAAGTTGACCTTTTTTGAAAACTTGTCAAAAGTCAAATGGGTTCAAAATTGCATTTTTTGCCAAATGGGCCTAACTTTTTATGCTTGCACCTCACTTATAATATAATCCACGACCCCAAATATCCAACCTCATGTTATTTTCTTCACTCTTAAATTTATTTTGATTTTTTGTTAATTAAAATTTCAATTAAATCAAATAATTGAGGAATAATGAAAAAGATATGTTGTGATCTGATTCTTGGACAAGATTTCAATCAAATAATGCAAGGATATCATGATCAATTCGAATCAAGGCTGATTGATACAAGAAATGCATAATTTGGCTCAATATAGCAAGTTTACATATGCCATGAAAATCAAATCAAATCTTCAAAACTTTCAAAGATATGGTTTGTTTTTACAACCCTAATTCACTCTATGATATATATTGAACACATCCAAGGCAAGAACAAGGGTGAGAATCGTGGGGGGAGGCAGAACAAAACTGCAAAAATTCAAAGAAAAGTGTTAGACCTATCTTCTTCCACAGGCCAATTCGAACCATTCCAAGGCTTCTAAACCATTCCTGGACATCTCAAAAAGCTAATAGCATCATTTTCCAGCCTTGAAGCATCCAGAATCATCACGTTACAGCATCACGGTTTGCACAAAAAACTTAAACTCGATTTCAATGTTTTACGCATCCTAAATGCATGTTATCCATATATTCTTGTTCATAATCACAATTGCAAGCTTTCTGTATAGTTTAATTGTACTAACAGCGCGGGAATCCAGATTCACCATTGCTAGGGTTTAAGAGCCCGATTTGGTATTTTTTGATACAGGGAAAATTGGGCCATGAATGGGGTACCATGACACTTGTGAGACCAAGACGAGTTGATTGGTACCATTACAATTGATTTATGTTGCATGTACAGGATTTTAGAGATGGACAAGGTTGTAGCTACGAACAAATGTCTATAGGTAAAAGTGTTTTACCTAAAGCAACGGTGCAAGGAAGAAGACAATGCATGTCACATCGTGGTTGGTCAATTTGAATTTGGTGCGTGTTTTCTGGCCACTAACTTGTTTTCCAATATATTATATGTTCGTTATTATATTAACAATTGAGACATCCAGCACAGTTGGTCAGAGGAAGGAAGTATGAAGCTCATGTTCTGGGTTCGATCCTAGGCGTGAGCTTTTGGCATTTTCTCCATTATTTTCACCAGATCCAGCACACTTCACCTTCTGAGGATCATCACGCGCCCTCTGATCTCATCCTCTGGATCCATCTCCAGCCAGATCCAGCACACCTCACCTTCTGAGGATCACCACGCGCCCTCTGATCTCATCCTCTGGATCCATCTCCAGCCAGATCCAGCACACCTCACCTTCTGAGGATCATCACGCGCCCTCTGATCTCATCCTCCGGATCCATCTCCATCCAGATCCAACGCCAACATACGCAGGTCCACCATGAGTCCCCAGAAGATGGTCTCATTGGATCAGGCGCCATACTCTGGGCCATCCTTCTGGGTTTCAGAAGTTCACATACACCCCAAGTTTGCTTCATCACTCCAAGCCCAAATCTTTCTCTCTTTTTTTAATTCTTTTTTATTGGTTATTTTTAATTATTTTCACAACAAAAATCATTTTTTTAATCATAAAATCATAAAATCACTAAAAAAATTAGATTTTAGTTTTTTTTTTCATAAAAATATTTAATTGCAATTAATTAATTATCTTAATTAGATTAATTCAAATTCTTTTTTTATAATTAAAATTAATTAGACAAATTAGGTTAAAATTTCAAATATGTTTCGCAACAATAAAATACAAAAAATATTTCCTCTTTAATTGATTAGATTTTTTAGGACTCAGACTTTATTCTTGTACGTAATTCGTCGCACGGGCCTTGACTTTCTTTTAATTCAAATTATTGTAATTGTTTCAAGGTTGTAATAGTTTAATTAGGATTTTAAATTCTGCATTTTTTTTATTTTACGTCAAGACAATTGTGTAACTGTCAAAGCCATGTAATAGCTAGGTTTATTTCTGCATTTACTTTCAGCAAATTATTAACTGTCTAGATGTATGGCTAATAGGATTGTATGGGAAGAATGCATGAAAATTAAAACACTCAGAAAACCCTAATGTGCAAAGATTAAAATAACTGAAACAAATCACTCGCACATGTTCACTCCTAGGGTTTACCCCACTCTGGTTGCCTTCGGTACACAATCATTAAGAATAGGAGATTTTAGTGGTTTCCCTCCAGTATAAAGAGATCAAAGTTTCTCATTCGAATGTTACCTCGGAAATGTTGCCTCGAAAAGATCTTAAGACTCTAGGGTTACTACTAAAGTTTTATAACTATTGCTTTAGTGATTGTATTTGTCCCTTTCGAATGTCCCTTACAAACTCCAACAACGGTGCTACCTACTCCTTAATAGTGGGATAGCGTTGTCTAAAGGAAATAGAACAAAAATAATCTTTTTTTCGAGTAGGTAGAATCTTAAGTACTTGCTCAATAAAAAAACTTTTCACACAAACACCTTTCAAAATAATTTTCAAAAACAACTTCGTCGCACTCTTGAGGACTAATATAAGGGTTATCACGAAGTAAAACATTTCCAAAGCAAGCACATATACGAGCAATTTTAAAAAGATGAGTAAGTACCTAAGAGCCCATGGAAAACCATGGATAGAAAGGGTGCTGACATCTTCCCTTTCTATAATCTACCCCCTGTACTCAGAATATCTCGAAAAAATGTTTTTTCTGTTCTTTTTCCTTTTCCATGATTGGATGAAATAAAAGTCGGTGGCGACTCTTGCTTACTGTGACATTTTGCAAAATGCAAAACACAAACCAGTATTAAACAGTCGGTTCTGCCACCGTATCACAAGAAGTATCATTTGTTTAGTCCTTAAAAGATCTTGAACCTGTCTTCAATGAAGAGGATGATGTAGGTGAAGACATCATCAGTCTGGTGAATATCCTTGGGTCAGTTTATTTTTGATCTAATTTACATGAGAACAAGAGTCAGGCCTCTTCCTATGAAGAAGTGTTGAAGATCTTTATCAGGATTATATGAATATGGAGGTCAAGATCAAAGGCCTAGGGCATTCGTTCAAATATTTTAAAGACTTGTCTGTTTAAAAAGTCAAAAGAGTTTAGTGGAAGATTGTTCTTAAAACAAGATAGAGGATGTCTACTCAAACTTGAATTCTTGATCAAGTCTATGGGAACATGGAACTCCTGTTCTGTTGAAAAAGACATCCTAGGTAGGATATGGTTTGGAAGTCTATACATCTTCAATACTATTTCAAACAGTATGGATTTCATCAGATAGCTAGCTAAGCCATTGATGTTCTGACATCATATTGAACATCTAGATGTTCTCTCTAAAGGTGTTGTGCGGTGTCATCTTGAGATAAGTTGATCTTCAATTGAGATTTTAACTCATGATTGTATAAAGGGCTATAAAAGTTCTTTAGACTTGTGTGAACAATCCAGTAGTTGATATACTTGCATTAGAGTCTTATCTAAGCTGTTTGGTATGAGCTTTCCAGAATTCTGGTTGTTGCAAGGAGGATTCAGAGATGAAAGATCCAGTCTTACTTGTGAATCAGAAGGCTGTTGATCACCCTTTAAGAAAGGTGTGTCAAATAACCATAGTTGTTTGTGTGCTCAAGGGAGGTTCTGTGTAAGTATGGGTCAAAGAAATGTGTGTCATTTTTTCTTCAAATTCTGATGCACCTTATGGAATGGAGGAATGTACAAAATACTATAAAACAAGAAGACTTGAGGAGGAGCTAGGTTCTTCCTTGTGTTGATGCTTATAGATGTAATTTCCTCTTAAGGTGCTTAAGGATAATTGTGGTATTGTATTAACATTGTGGTTTTGGTGGAAGCTTCATGAGAAGTATGAGAGTTTATTTCTCTCAGTGGTATTTCATCTTTCGTAATGTCTAGTTTTTTATGATTATGTTGTTGCACCTGTGATATTTTTGTGAAGTATTTTTATGTAAATGCTGATGTCTTAAATTAAGATGGAACATCATCCTTGGAAGAGAACTTAAGGTTGTGAGCAAGATGTTTTCATAAGTGTTATATCTAAATTATGTTGTTAGAGACTAATATGAATCATGGAAGGACTGCATGCCTTTGTGTGAAGAATTATTTTGTGCTAGTATTGCATAAGATGAATATCAGACCTAGTGGTCTGGATTCTGATGAGATTTGAAGGCTTGTGGGAAGTGGTGTCTGCTGCTACAAGTTACTCTAGGAAGAATTGGGTTTGTTTGAATCTTTTTATTCTAGAAAAAGGTGAATGATGTCCTACCAAATGTTAAAACATTCTTCCTTATGTATGAACTTGGGAAGTTCATGTTGGTTTGTTGTTTTGGAGTCTCGTGTGTATTGGTTTTTCATCCTGAAAGGGAGAAATAATTGTTTAAAATAAGGGAGAATGGTTGATCTATATGGTGAAGAAGACAATTTTTACTTGAATGGTTCTTGTAATTTATGAGAATGGTTTTCCAAGATGTAACATGGCAGGACAAGGCAAGATGGACTCCACGTGTGTTAAGTGCTTGAATGTGGTCACAAGAATCTAGGGCATATGGACCTTTACCGTGTGTGAATAAGTGTTGAGCATCTTCCATGTAATTTCATATGGTACTTGAGTGTTTGTTTTTGGGAGGATCATTGTATGTTCTTAATAGGATATGAATGGTTATAACCATGTGCATCTATTTTATTGAGTCATTTATAATTCATCCTCTTCAGAGTTAATATGTTCCACTAATTCTGGTTTAAAGGAGTATGCTTAGACTCCAGCAGTAGGTACTATGTTTACACTTCAGAGGAGGTGCGCATATAGTTGTTTTTCTGGAAAAATCTATGAAACATTTTTTATTTTGGTGGCTAAAGGAGTTTTGTAATTTTTCAAGGGAAAATAGACAATGTTTGTCTGAATGTCAAGTTGTCAGGATATTATTTGAGACTTGTTTCTTTTGAGACTAACAAGAGAATATTTTGAAACATGTAAACAAGTACATGGTAGGTGGAAGTGTGAATCGCATGATTGTCCATGCATGCTCATTTATTGGAACTACTATCTTCAGAAGAATCTTTCCAGAGTCGATAAAGGCATTCAAAACTGACTTGGACGGTGCACACTTATTTTGGTGCAGTTATCCTCCTCAAATAAAGTTCTCATTGACCAAAACCACTGTAATAATCGAGAGACGTTATTTCCTAGGTAACAACTCGAGTGTTTAAGAAAATCATCTCTTTCTTTCCCTTAAGGTGCCTTCAACAAAACTCATATGTCTTTTGTTCGTGTTTGGGTGAGCACAGTATTTGTCAATTTTTGACTAAAAGAGAGAGAAGGGTTCTGTTTCTGGTTCCACTTATCTACTTTTGTTCTTCCTTTAAGTCTGAAGTCTCCTTGCAATTGTTTTGTAAGGATGGTGGATAGAGTATTTGAGTCTGCTCTTTGCTTCTTGCTCTGAGTTTTTGTGTCCTGTGATTTGAGTTATGAACACAGTTGTGTCTTGTGTTCTAAGTTACTCGAGGCTAACACTTGCACCCCTGAGTCATCATCTGTATTGGTGAGCTTAGTGTTTGGTTGGTTCTTAATGGTTCTCTTATTCCACCTGAGGGGGAGTGTCATCCATCTTCTTCTTCATGTACACCATTTGAGGTTATGTCTTTCTCCTTAGTGTTTGTGTGGAAAGGGGGTGAACACTAGAATCTATTGGATCTATGTTTCTACTATTGGATCTACGATGCTACTTTTAAGGGGAAGAATCTTCTGATTCTTTGATGGAAGGGTAGTATTGTTCAAGATTGAAGTGTGGTTCAGAAATGGAACTGTTGTGAAGAGATGTCAGACTTGATGTCCGGACATGTTGAAGAATCAACTTTCTTTTGGTCAATAGTTGGATTTCTTTTTTCTTCTCATATCTCTGGTGTTATGATATGTGCAAGAGGTGTTTAGTTAGTTTTAGCCAAAATTTGCAAAAGGGAGATATTGGTAATTCTATGTTTCTGTAATTGATATAAATTTTGGTAAAACTAACTTGGTATAAATATGATTAACAAGATGTTTCAACTGGTTGTTTCAACATGTCGAATGCGATGTCCTAACCAACAATATAGGACATATGTTATGTTACAGTTATTTCATAGTTTGGATACAATTGGTTCAAATTACTGAATATTTTGGGAATATTACGTAATCCTATGTGGAGTTCAAGACTGAAGAATAAGAGATATCTTAAGGATATTAGAAGATTAATTTGTTGAGACATTTTTGGAAACAAATCATTGAAGCCATATTTTCATGGAGAAGTTTCTGCTGATATTCTGCAACTAATATGCTGCTATTTCGAATCCCAT
The DNA here is from genome assembly GCA_948472305.1 of Vicia faba. NCBI lineage: Eukaryota > Viridiplantae > Streptophyta > Magnoliopsida > Fabales > Fabaceae > Vicia > Vicia faba. The sequence continues at coordinate 1,254,414,399 of OX451739.1, read as the reverse complement.
GGACAATTGAAGATTATAAAAGGAAGACTTAGACCTAGGGCTTTTGAAATAATCCTTGTATAAAACATTTGTAAAGAAATAAGGGTTTAGGGGTTTTGAGAGTTGTGTACTTTCTTCGGTTGTAAGTCACTCTTTGTATTAGTTTTATACATTACGGTATACATTGTTTTTATACAGATTCAGAAGCCTTTAGGTAATGAATTGTATATTGTTCTTATATGAAGCTTCGAAGAAAATCAAAGTGTGTTTGTTAGTCAAGAGTCTTCGCTGGACTTTATTTTGAAAGGGGTATCTTTCAAGTAGTTTGATGCAGTCACCAGAGGTTGTGATTGTTAGATATCACTGAGGTGATTTAGGGAGTGAGATGGGTTTCTCTTATCTTAGATGGTGTTCTGAGATATAGATTGCAATGGGTAGTGATTAGGTAAAATGGAGGTTGTTTACCTGTAAACCTGATGTTATTTACATCAAATAATACTATTGATAGTGTAATACGGTGGGAGAATTGACTTGTGTGTTTTGTGTTTGATCGCAATTGTTGTGGATAGCAAGAGTTGCCACCGTGTTTACCTTGGGTTTTGGTAAACAACCGTTGATCCTCCAAATGATTACTTATTTGGTTACTCGCAGGATCGATCAGATTGATCCTAGGACATAGGTTGATTTTGAAGTTTGATTAAATTGGATAAGGCTTTAAATAAAGAGGCTTTAAATGACATAAAAAGGTTTCAAGTAAATTGCATGAAGAAAAGACTTGGTAAAATAAACAAGGCTTAAAGTAAAGGGTTTCGACAGGAATGTAAAGAGGAAAACAAGTAAATTTCTGGAAAAGTAAATGACTTTGATTAATAAAATTGGTGTTTCACACATACATTTCTCAACAATTCTTTCTCACACGCTGGGTACTCGAATCTATATGAGTGACTTTGTATAGAATTGTGAACACACGCGAGAAACTACATGTCTACTACTATTTATACTAAAATATCCCAAGTAACCGTCGGGCAGTTACACTGCTTCGAGATCAATCCACTTGGCACGTTCTCCACGTTCGACGCTCCAGATCCTTGCACGTTTGCACGTAGTAACTGCTGGAAACCGTTTTCCCTCCAAAAGCTTTGAATTTCAAACTGCTCCACCCTGAACCATCGAACACTTTCATCAAGAGACATCTTCGACGAGAAACTCCTTCGACGTCGAAGGCAACCAGCCTTCTTCCTTGGAAGAAATCTTCTAAGTACTTTGCCATCTTTCGACGGGCATTTCGACGGACTTAGCCAGTAGAAAACATCCTTCAGCTTTAATGGCTGACATCAACAAAACAAAGGTGTCGAATTTAGGAGCCAACAAATTGCCCCCCAAGAATGCCTTATTTCGACTCTGAAAAGAAAAAGGCATTCTTTGAAACGCCATTCAACACCTGTCGTTTCACGCTTAGTCACAAATTAACTTGTGCACTTTTTGTTGTTTTCTACCAACTATTGGCAATCCCAAGAAAACCATCATTGATTCGTACCTAGGACGTCACTTTCAGTACGGCGTGCAGTACCAAACGTCATTTCAGAATTTGTCATTATGACAATTCCCAAAAACGAGGACGCACGCTGCGTCCCTCTTTTTCTGCAGAAACGGCTAAAACAACAGGGGGCTGCCACGCGTCCCACTAACTCCTGCAGCATTAAATGGCATTTAATGTCCTCGTTATTAGGGATTTTTCCCCACTACTATAAATAGCAGCAAGTACCCCATTGTGGGACTTTTTACGCCATCTAGCCTTTCAAACTTCTCTGTTTTCATACAAGCTTGTTATCTTTGCAGAAACTCTTCCTCTTTCACTTCGTCTTCAACCTCAACTCTAACAATGGCATCTGCTTCCAATGCTCCTGGCGCTACTGTACCATCTGAAAATGCTAAACCCAAGGTTTTCGTCACTGCTCCGGTAGTAAATTCTACAGGCAAACGAAGAGTTCCTGAACCCTCGGATATCGCCGTTCGCGATGCCTACTCACGCCATCTTATGATCCCGGTTGGATACTCCAACCAGATCTTTGCAATGTCTGGCCCCATGTATCCAAGTATCTCTGAGGCTTTGAAGATCAAGAGCTATTTCCCGATAGTCGAGAAACTCAAACCAGTCGCATGCGCCAAGAAAGACGCAGAAGACAATGAAGACCCTGCACATGAAAAAATCGACCTCCGCTTCTTCAACAGAGGTGTTAGGGCCTTCAGGTCTTGCCCTAACCTTACCCCAGATTACGTTGCTTGGCTAGTAAAGATGGAGAAGCACCAAACTTCGATCTGGAAGGATATGGGGATCTTCGACCTAGTGAAAACTGACCCTTGATCAGTTGTTATCGTCTCAGGGATTCCATACCTAAAGATAATGTTCTTTTGAATAAATTCAATGACATTTTCTTGGTCTACATTGACTAAAGGGACAGCTTCGATCCACTTAGTAAAATAATCAATGCCTACCAATATGTATTTCTGACTCTTTGATGATGCTGGTCGAATCTCTCCAATGAGATCCAATGCCCATCCTCTAAAGGGCCAAGGCTTCAGTATCGAGTGAAGTTCACTTGCTGGTACATGTTGGATGCCTGTATGAACTTGACACTCTTGACAACCTTTGGCGAACTCAACACAATCTTTCAGCATAGTGGGCCAATATAGTCCTTGTCGAAACAACAACCATTTCATCTTATGGCCTGCTTGGTGAGCCCCACATGCCCCAGCATGCGTAGTCGAAAGGGCTATGTATGCTTCAGTTTCGCTTAAACATTTCAGCAACACCCCTTCAGGCGTCTTCTTGAATAACTCATTACCCATGAGTACATAACTCAACGCCCTGTATTTTGTTTTTTGTTCTGTCGAAGCTCCTGGATTTTGAAGATAGTCCACAATGGGTTTCCTCCAATCTTGCTCTGACAAATTATCTATGAACGAAATTTCGAAGTTACTTTGATCAGCATATCCTAGTCTCGTCGATTCCAAGTCTGTTGGTGATAGACAAGTTGCTTTTATCTTTTCTCGAACTTCGATTGCTCTTTGTAATCTCGTTTTTGAAATCTTATACCCAGATGCAATCTGTGCCAAGTCATTGGCTATTTGATTTTCGACTCTGGGTATGTGTCGAATATTGACCGCTTCAAATTTTTTCAATAAACGATTTGCTATCACAAAGTACATAATGAGATTTTCTCTTATGCATTTATATTCCTTTGTGACTTGCTTAATGACTAACTCTGAGTCTCCCATTATTTCGACTCGAGTTGCCCCCAATTCCAACAATATCTCAAGGCCAGTAATTAGAGCTTCATACTCAGCCTCATTGTTCGAACAAGAACCTGATATTTTGTACTTGAATGTTGTTGGAATTTTATCTGGAGAAATAATCAAGACTCCTACCCCTGTTCCATCTTTATGGCTGGAACCATCGAAGTAGAATTTCCAAGGCTCTATCTCCACATAATTAATATCCTCAACTTGAATTGAGTGGTCGACTATAAAGTCTGCCACCACTTGTCCTTTCACTGCCTTAAGAGGCATAAAGGTCAAGGAGTATTCAGTTAATGCTAATGCCCACTTGCCAATTCGACTGTGCAAGATAGGTTTCGACAACATATATTTGAAAACATCAAAATGAGACGAAACATAAACATCAACTGGTTTTATATATTGCTTGAGTTTTGTACAAGAGAAATACAGACATAGACACAATTTTTCAACTTCGCTATATCTAGTTTCTGCATCATTCAAAACTCTACTGAGATAATAAATGGGTCTTTCGACTCCATTCTCATCCTCTTGGGCTAACATGCTTCCCAGAGTTTTGTCGGATGCAGCTATGTACAATCTCATACTCCTATTTCTACAAGGAGGCACCAAAATAGGTGGCTTAGTGAGGTACCCTTTGATTTTGTCGAAGGCTTCTTGTTGCTCTTGCCCCCATTCGAACCCCTCTTTATTCAGTCGAAGTAAGGGTGAAAAGGCCTGAGCTTTCCCACTTAGATTAGATATAAACCTCCTTAAGAAATTTATCTTGCCTAAGAGAGATTGCAATTCCTTCTTATTCGATGGCGCTTTCGCTTCCAGAATTGCCTTCGTCTTGTTCTGGTTGATTTTGATTCCTTTCTTGTGGACAACGAAGCCCAAGAAATCTCCAGCTTTCACGCAGAACGCACACTTCAAAGGGTTCATCTTCAGACCATGTTCCCTCATTCTTTCGAATGATTGTCGAAGGTGGTCAATATGATTCTTCCTGGAAACAGATTTTATAACAATATCATCAATATATACTTGCATAAAAGTGTTAATAAAATCATGGAAGATAGTATTCATTGCTCGCTGGTACGTTGCCCCAGCGTTCTTTAGGCCAAAAGGCATCACTACCCATTCGTAAGTGCCTAAGGCCCCAGGGCATCGAAAAGCTGTTTTCGACACATCCTCTTCAGCAATGAAAATTTGATTATATCCTGAATAACCATCGAGCATACTCAGGTATTCATAACCAGCGGCAGAATCGACTAGCATTTCCGCTACAGGCATAGGATATTCATCTTTGGGGGTGGCAGCATTCAAATCTCTGAAATCTATGCACACCCTTAACGTACCATTTTTCTTAATTACTGGCACAATATTTGCAATCCATTCGACATACCTTGTAACACGGATGAATTTGCATTTCAGAAGTCTTTCGACCTCCGTTTTGATCTTCGACAGTATTTCTGGAGCGAAGCGCCTTAGATTTTGCTTGATTGGCTTCTTCCCAGGTTTGATTGGCAACTGAAGTTCTACCAATCCTCTGTCGAGACCAGGCATTTCATCATAATCCCATGCAAAACAGTCTTTAAACTCTTTCAGCAATTGGATTACTTCCAACCTAAGTTCTGGATCGATTTTGGCGCTGATGTAAGTTGGCCTTTTCTCTGATCCTTCGCCTAAGTTGATTTCTTCTAAAGGGTCTTGTGCTAACATTTTAATGTTGTTCGCCAAGGGATCCTTCTCGAAGCCCAAAGGCTCATCGTCATAGATGGCGTCGAGCCTCTGTTCCTGCATTTCTTCTGGCATGATATCAGGAGGTTTTGGATCGAAATCCTTTCCTGGGCCTACAGTAGATAATTGTTGATCATTGGCCTGTGTGGCCATGTACTTTACTTCGGCTTCGAGAGCCGTTATCATCTTGGTTTCGGCTACATAAGCCGAAATTCGCTTCAAAGATAGTGACTCAGTCATTATCACTGAATTCACTTCCCCAACCTGTTGGTTGGATATCAGTTAACCCACTGAAGTCTATGTGGGACAAGTCTTCTCTGTCCCATTGGAAACCATGCTCAGGATGCAGGTATAGGGAACAAAAAGTGTTTGGCGCTGGCGCCATGTCGAAGTCAGGTGTTGGACATGGCCCTATGTGAGCCAAGTTCTTGTCGAAATCTGCCAAACCCAAGTGATTCACTTCGCCAAGGTAGTATCTTTGATCTGCCTCTATGTTTTCGACCATCCCATCTGGACGCCATAGCAGCAGCCTTTGGTGCATTGATGAAGGCACAACGCCAACACCATGGATCCATTCACGGCCTAACAAAAGATTGTAGTTAGGTTTGGCCGATATGACCATGAACATCGTTGGTCGAAGGATAGACCCTACTTTGATATCTAGCTGGATCACTCCCATGGTGGTCCCTATGCCGCCCTCATAGTTCGACAAGACCATGTTGTGAGGCTTAATTTCCTCATCCCTTTTGCCAATTTTCCTTAGCATAGAGTGAGGGATAATATTGATGGTTGCCCCACAATCGACCAATATTTTATTCACAGTAGTTTCTTCGAGTTTAGCCCTTATGAATAAAGGCTTGAGGTGATTTTTCATCGCCTCTGTAGGTGGCTCGAAGAAGCCATTTTGTTCCTCAGTAGTGCCATTGTCCATGACAAAATAGCACACTGGCCTATGTTTGGCCATTTCTTGCTCCACTTCCCAGTCACTTGCTTCGACTTCTATCTGTCGATTGAATTCTCTGGGCAGCACTGAAACGATATTCACCATTATGTCCAAAGTATCGTCAGACTCAGCATCGTCCTCGTCTTCGACTTCACTTTGGTTAGGCCACACTAGCCTGTTGGTTACTGGCTCTCTCTCTAGAGGCTTCCTTTGTTTCCTTTGAGGAACATTCGAACTAGTTTCTGCCTTAGGTTCGTTGGCAGCCTCCCTTTCAGCTTTTCGTCTCCTTTGATATCTCCTCCATTGAGATCGAGACATAGGATTTTTACCTTTGTAGTTGCTGGACACTTGTGCAACCTTAGGTGCAGCAACTTGAGGCTCTTTCTTTTGAATCAAAGAAGAACCTCTTGGCACATCGAAAGAATGCCATTTCTCCTCACTTGGCCTTTTCCGGCCAGAGGTTTTGTACCAAGTGTCTACTGGCACATTTGTTGGAGGCCTAAAAGTCAATGGCCTCTTGTCTTGGTTAGAACCTCTTCTGGGATCATGTCGAAGGTCAGCATTCTCCCTTCTCTTATTCGCTGCTCTTACGCCTTGAATGTGCTCAGCAGCTTTTTTATCAAAGATCGAACTGCATCTTGGACACAGCATCACCTCTGATTTCTTTTTCTGGCATCTTTGTAGAAAATCTGCCAAGTTTTCGTTTTCCCGAGGGAAAGCAGTCTTATTAGCTTGTTCTTGCCTTATGGCCTCTTCTGATGCTTTTGGATCAGAAAGTTCGACCATGTTGATATTCATTGTATCTTTGTTAGCAAGAGTTAACTGCTTCATTTGTATCTCCAGATTCTCCGTCTGGCCTTGAACGGTGGCCAAGTGGGAACTGGGTTTTGATCCAGTTTTTTGTGCTTCAACGGTCTCCGACTTCGGGTTTTCGACCGCTTTCTGGACAGCTTCAATTGTCTTCCTGGATAAATTTCCAGAAAAACTGCCAAAGATTGGCATGTTGATGTGGTCCTTTGAGACTTCGACCATGGTAATTCCTGGCTTCTTCGACTGGATCCTGGTTGCCTCTATCATGTTCACCTCAGAGGGTTCAGCATAGTGGGCTTCAGCCTGCAATGGATTTGAGTCGACAGCCATGGGGGATTTGTCAGCAAACTTTAATCTCCCTTCTTCGATAGCGTCTTGCACAAGATTCCTGAAAAGAAAACATTGAGAAGTTTTATGGCCCAAAAAATTATGATATTTGCAGAAACCTCTCTTCTTTCTTTGATCAAGAGGAGGCAGTTTTACCCCTGGGGGTACTATCATTTGGCCATCTTTAACCAATAAGTCGAATATTTCATCACATTTTGTGATTTCAAAACTATAAGTCTTTTTTGGGAACCTATCGTTGGTCCTTTCTGGACCAGTGGGATTTTTCCCATTTGAGGGGACTAACAGTTTACAAGAGTATGGTGGCCCTTGTTTCAGTTCTGCTAAATCGACTTCTCCTTCTTCGACAGTTAAAGTATCGTCGAAGGATTCTAGATCTTCGTCATCCATCTCAACGTACGCTATCCTCTCTCTCTTGTGAGTTTTCGTTGCCTTAGCTTTTTCAGCTTTGAGGCGTTCTACCTGTCGAACTCTATCGGCCAGTTGGGCCATGTCTCTTAGGTACTGGGTGTCTAGCTTCTTCCTAATGGAATAATCTAAACCGCCTGCGGCTATTTCGACCAACTCATGTTCTGGCACTTGTGTAAAACATCTCGCCTTGAGCAACCTAAACCTATTCAGATATTCGTCTATAGGTTCAGTGAAACGTCTCTTCACACTGGCCAGTTCTTTCAGGCTTATCTTGGTTTGCCCCATGTAGAATTGTTCATGGAACAATCTTTCCAACTGGGTCCAATGATGGATCGAATTGGGGGGGAGAGTTGTAAACCAAGTAAAAGCGTTCTTGGTTAAAGAACTTGGGAAGTACTTGATCCTTAGGTTTTCGTTATTCGAAATGTCACCCGCTTCGATCAAGTATCTCGCTACATGCTCGACAGTAGATTCTGTCGTGTCCCCAGGTTTTCTTCGACAGGCTGTTGAGCCTGGTTAATGGTGGTTTCTTCCTCTACAAATATCCCCTGGTTTCCCCTTATTTGCGCCCTTTGGGGCTGTCGGATAGGTTGGGGTACTCCAAAGAAGTCAGCCAAACGCGTCATTTGCGCTGTCACTTGCTGATTCGATTGAGTAGTGTTTTGTATTAGAGGGTTTAGCACCGTACTCAAAGTCTGTGCCAACATTTGCACCATATCATGGTTGCTTTCGTCCATTTGTTGCCTCAAGACCGCTGTCGAGGCATTTGTAAGGCCATGGGCTACTTGGGACGTTCCTCCTAAGAGTTGGGTCCTATTTCTATTCGCCATGCCTACTCCAGAGCCTTGGAGTGGCGAAGAGGCACTCACTAAAGGGTCTGAAAAAGTGGACGCAGCATTCGTCAGGCTTGCCACTTCAGAAGTTGGCATACCATAGAGTGGAATGAATCCTGGGGGAACGAAAGGCCTTGTGCCTAAATTTCCCCTTGGTGGGGGAGTTCCCAAAGGCATCCTGGGGCCTGTTAACAAAGTTATTGGCCCTGTGGTTGTGACCGATACTGCTGGTATCGAACCAACATTTGTCGCTTCACTTACGGTCGTACTAACCGTTGCTCCCACACTCGTTTGTGGGATTTCGTTAGTGTTTGGCGGATTCGCCATCTCTTCCCTTCTTCTGGCAGTATTGTTATCGTTAGTGTATATTCTACCACTTCTCAATAACATACAACTCGAAAAGATGAGATTATTTTCAACAATCAACACACTGTCCCACCAGGTGTGCCAATTTGTTTACCTTGGGTTTTGGTAAACAACCGCTGATCCTCCAAATGGTTACTTATTTGGTTACTCGCAGGATCGATCAGATTGATCCTAGGACATAGGTTGATTTTGAAGTTTGATTAAATTGGATAAGGCTTTAAATAAAGAGGCTTTAAATGACATAAAAAGGTTTCAAGTAAATTGCATGAAGAAAAGACTTGGTAAAATAAACAAGGCTTAAAGTAAAGGGTTTCGACAGGAATGTAAAGAGGAAAACAAGTAAATTTCTGGAAAAGTAAATGACTTTGATTAATAAAATTGGTGTTTCACACATACATTTCTCAACAATTCTTTCTCACACGCTGGGTACTCGAATCTATATGAGTGACTTTGTATAGAATTGTGAACACACGCGAGAAACTACATGTCTACTACTATTTATACTAAAATATCCCAAGTAACCGTCGGGCAGTTACACTGCTTCGAGATCAATCCACTTGGCACGTTCTCCACGTTCGACGCTCCAGATCCTTGCACGTTTGCACGTAGTAACTGCTGGAAACCGTTTTCCTTCCAAAAGCTTTGAATTTCAAACTGCTCCACCCTGAACCATCGAACACTTTCGTCAAGAGACATCTTCGACGAGAAACTCCTTCGACGTCGAAGGCAACCAGCCTTCTTCCTTGGAAGAAATCTTCTAAGTACTTTGCCATCTTTCGACGGGCATTTCGACGGACTTAGCCAGTAGAAAACATCCTTCAGCTTTAATGGCTGACATCAACAAAACAAAGGTGTCGAATTTAGGAGCCAACACACCGACTTTTCTTTTATCCAATAAAATAAAGGGTGAAAAGAACAGGAAAGATCTTTCGAGAATTTTCTTGAGTTCGGAGGGTAAGTTATGAAAAGGGAAGGTGTTAGCACCCTTTTCATCCGTAGTTATCTACAGGCTCTTAGTTGCTAGCTCACTTTGGAATGCTTTGTTTGAAATGTGTTTGTGATAGGTTTTGAAAGTATTTTTGAAAGTGCATTTGCTTAGGCAAACTTTGTAATGATTCTCGTATCTATAAGAATGCATAAAAACTGTTGACTTTTGAAAATATTTCATTTGAAAGTGTTTTTGAAAGTGCCTTTTCTTAGGCGAACTTTGTAATGATTCTCGTCTCTATAAGAATGTATACAAAGTGTTGTCTTTCGAAAATATTTCATTTGAAATTGTTGGTGTATTTTGAAAGATGTTTTGAAAATGGTTGTGACCAAGCAACTATGAATTTTCTACCTACTCAAAAATTCTTAGTTCTTTTGATCCTCCTTTAGATATTTCTATCTTACCATTGATTGATAAGAAGCCCTATCATTGGATTTGAAGGGACGAGTGTGGGTCGTTGTATAGTTATAGAAGGAAACTTGGTAGGATACCTTAGCAATTTTTGTATGGGTCTAAGATCGTTTACCTAAGGAAACATCGAATGGTCATCGAGGGACTACAATCTTGTATTCGAGGGTATTTGCTAAAGCATCCCACGTTCGAGAGACGTGACTGTTTAAATCTGAGGAAACAAGTGTGGATTACCCTAGAGGTGCGCGTGTGCGAGTTTATTGATTTCATGCATTTTTGTCTTGAATTAGGATTCTCTACTTGTTGATTTTAAGTCTTGCCATACAAACACTAATTATTAGCATTTGTATTTGGAAGCGATAAATTGCGGAATGTAAAGATTCTACATTATTACATCATTTGGGGATGGGGGTACAAATTTACAAATGGGGAGATGATAAGTAATTAAACCCTAAGTCACTATTACAACCAAATTGAATAATGAATAATAATAAAAATATAAAGAAATATAAAGATAATGTAAAAGAAAAAAGAAAAACTTATTTTAAGAAACTTTTTATGTATTGACACATGCACTTACGCATTGATACGAATTTTTTTTGTGCATTGACACATGGACTTATGCATTGGCTCACATTTGTTTTGTATCGACACATGCACTTATGCATCGATACATATCATTCCTTGCTCTTGGAAATCAAAACCAACTTAGTATGAGTCCACACATAATGTTTTGTATCGACTCATTTTTTGTTTTATATCGAATCATTCACTTATGTATCGATACATGTCATCTCTTTGCTCCTCAAAGTCAAAACAACTCAGTATGAGTCGAAAAATAATGGTTTGTATCGACTCATTTATGTTATGTGTCGACTCATTTGTGTTTTGTATCGACTCATAACCTGTTTTATACCTAATATGTGTCGACACATAGAGTTATGCATCGACTCATACTGTTGTTTTTTACTTCCAACATTTTCTACTGCATATATGAGTCAGTTATCAACACATGGTTAGTGAAAATGAAAAGAAAGCATATGGTTAGCTTCAAGGAAATAATATCTACATTTTATATTCACAAATGAACCACTAATGATGTGTGTATGAAGAGTTCAAAGTCAAGAAAACTTACCTTGAAACTAAAATTTATGTTTTGATTTTGAGTTGGAGAAGTCAAGTTACAGGTGGCTGTTTTTGAGTTTGGAAAATAGTGATGTTACAGAAGTTTTTTTTGAATTTGAACAACTTCTATATGATATATGTGGAGTATTTGGATGGTTTATTTGTACAGAACTTGTAAGGTCTGAGAGGTTCAAAGATTTGGACTTCAGAGCTCAAGAGTGGACGTTTTGTGGATAGTTATGGTTTTTTTAGAGGGGTTTTGAGTGATAGTTTCTCTTTCTCTTTTTTTTTGCTCTCTTTCTCTTGCAAATACTCCCTCTATTTATAGGCAAGAGGTTTGGGAACAAGAGCTGATTAGGTTTGTAAGACAGCATGTTATGGTTTTGTTGGGATGCAAATATCAAACTATGTCAATTCTCCATAGTCCCAAGATGAAGTACCAAAGTTGTTGGTATAGAGGGGCTACTTTCCATGATTTATGGTGGAGTAAAATCAGAAGTAAACAAGGTATGGGCTCAAGACAAATTTGTACCAACAAGCTTGATTTTCAAGAATATCAATGGTAACTTTATGCCATAAATGGAAAGATCTTTTGGACAATGACTCAAACACTTGGGTAATGGTTTAAGCTTTTGTGTAAAAATTAAATTATGGAAAGATTTGCAAGCAAGGAATATCTGTTGAAGATTTCTCTAAGTGTTAGATGAATATGTCATGACTTCATGGGCTTATATCTTCGAATTTAAGCATTTTTTGGATATCAACCCTCTAAAACTAAGTTGTAGAATTCATTCAGATCTAAAACTTCCATGTTGAAAGTTTCCTTTGAATCATTTTGCATCATGGTGAAAAAATGTCATGAAGTTAAGAAATTATCATGTATGAAAACACTTAGAAAATTTTCTAAGTCTTGGAAAGTTTGACTTTTCAAATTGACTTTTGAATTTCTTGATTTCTTGATAATCAAGCTTCATATATTTGAATGTATTGATAAAATGTGATCTTTGAAACTCAAATTTGATTAGAAAGTCAAAATTTGACTTTTTGGTGTACAGTTGACTTTTTCATCAGTTGATGAAATTTCAACTATCAATTCATTGATCTTAAAGAATGTTTTGAACCATGAAATTAGGTTAACATGTTGAATTTGAATCCTTGATATTATGTTTCAAACTAATAAGTCATGTACTAAGTCAAAAGTCAAGAATCAATCATTCTCAGTCAAAACCCTAATTTTGACCATTTTGATGATTTGAAAATTTTTCTTGAGGAATTATGATCCAAACTTTATCAATTGATGCATATGACTACAAAATGTTGAAAAAATGTTTAAGTTTGGCTGTAAGTTGACCATAATTGACTTTTTACCCAATACAACTGATTTTTAGTCATCTGGTCAATTGGCTGAGAAAAATTGTGAATTCAAGACTTGAAACTTGACATGAGCAATCTTGATGGTCCATAATGATCCATGAAAGTCATTTGGAGTATTAGAAGTCCAACCCTAATTTGAGGTATCAATGTTGAGGAGATCGTTTGACCTAATCAATACTTGTGCAAGCTTAAGCTTTTGAAGATCTTTGTGGGGAATGTCTTGAGAAAAGAGAAGGAAAATTTTGAGGTACAATAGATAATGCAATCTTCTTTCTGACTTGGTATCCCTCAGAGTAGGTATTGGTGTAAACCAAACTGGGTCATCATATCTTTGTGTTATTATCATTATGCATTTTTTAGTTTTGTTTCTTGATTGATTGACATGTCATATAAGATGTTGAAACATTTTTCACGACTTTAGATGGATACGTATTATATCAGTATGCTTTGTCCTGTCTTTTTTATGTTAAACGGAGATCAGTGTCTTACATGTGATAAGACATTTGTTATCTGTATTGAAACACGCGGCCGGAACCTGTCATCTGGATATAGTGAAACATCAATGAAGTCGTCACCGAACGTCTTTTATCCCGCCGAAAGGGAAAGGTAAACATCGAGAAAATCTGAAGGGAGAAATCATGATCTTTCGACCGAGAGATCGGGTAAGGGAGTCTGTTACGCGAGGGGAAGGTATTAGCACCCCACACGCCTGTAGTATTCTACGGTATCCACTCTTGTTGTCTAGTCTAATGGGTGTGGTCAAATCCTATGTCTATGGCTTAAAACTGAAAAGGGAATGCATGCGAAAGAAAGAAAAAAAATAATGTAGGGAAAATAAAAGTTTTGCTCGGTTGGGCCCTACCCCATTGCCTACGTATCCCTTTTAAAGAATCAGAGCATCCGTAGTTCGGCTTACATGTTTTGTTGGTTTATGTTTTTTTAGTTAAGACGACAAAAACGGTCAAGATGGCAAAACATCGAATAAAACAACAAACAAATGAGATGGTAAAATATCAACTGAATGATGACAAAGTAATATGTCAAAAGATGGCGAGACATCAAATGGTAAAATAGCACACCTAACAATGACATTGAGAGTCAAAGTTGGATAATCAAACATGTGCGATGGCGGAACATCGGCTTCAAACAAATGTACAATGGTGAAACATCGGCTAAGAGGCAACAAAGACATCATGGCAAAGATGATGAAACATCAATAAAACAGATGACAAAACAATCACACATGAAAATGATATTGAGAATCAAAGTAGGATAATCAAACATGTGCGATGGCGAAACATCGGCTTCAAACAAATGTACGATGGAGAAACATCGGCTAAGAGGTAACAAAGATATCATGGCAGAGATGACAAAACATCAACAAATTGGATGACAAAACATCACACCTAACAATGATATTGAGAATCAAAGTAGAATAATCAAACATGTGCGATGACGAAACATCGGCTAAAAGATAACAAGATATCATGGAAAAGATGGCAACACATCAATAAAACAGATGACGAAACATCACACCTAAAAATGATATTGAGAATCAAGGTAGGATAGCAAACATGTGCGATGGTGAAACATCGGCTAAAAGATAACACAGACAAAGTAAGATTGGTTTGTATCTTTTACTTTGAAGAAGGGTTTGAGTTTATTAGAAATGTCTTATGATTTTCCAAGAAAACAGTTTTTGTTTTAAGATACAGAATGCATAGAAAGGGAAAACAACTAAGGGAAACTAACCTAGTACTATCCCTAGTGTTAAATTCAAACAAATAGACAATTAAACAAATAATAACATCTCAAAATAGAACTTTAATCAAAAAGTCAAAAAAATGTCCAACAAAAATTATATTCAAATATTAGAATTAAAAACACACATCCCTGATTTTTTGTGGAATTTTTGAATTAATGGAAATATTAAAATAAAAATTAAACAAAACAATTAGCAATTAAACTATTATTTAAGGGAAAAAATGTAAACCCTAGCCAAAAATCACAAAAAGGTCAAAATAAAAATATGTTCAGATTATATGATTAAAAACAAGCTTGCATGATTTTTTTGAGAATTTTTGAATCAATGGAAGTATTAAAGTAAAATTTAAACAAAACAATTAACAATTTAAACTTTTGAAATTAAATTCAATATCAAAAATAGAAGAAAAACTAAACAAATTTCAGAATAAAATTCCACATGATTTTATGAGTCGAAAATATTTTTTTTAGAATTTTCCAAATCAAAGAAATATTAAAACAAAAATAAACACTAAACAAACAATTAATTAAACTCATTAATTTTTGAACCAATCAAATCATTTTCAAAAATTATCAAAAAAATGCACAAGGTCAGGAATATTATTTTGAGTTTGTGATAATTTTTTCAGAATTTTTCAACCATTTTTGAGTAAGAAATAAAATTATGGAAATCAATTTATATAACAAAATTCAAATGAATTAAAGAAACAAGCCAGCCAACCAGAGGAGGCCACGTAATCATCTTCAACCTCTGGATAGGGCAAAAACGCGCGTATGATCAGGTTCATCCTCTCATTTTTCAGTCAACATAACATGCTCAATTCTACACCATTTTTCATGACATTTCGTGCAAATTAAAGTCAGCACTTCATACTTCAACATGCAATTCAAATCATATCAAATGATTAACCATGGATCAAGAACAGATCGTGCAAAAATGTCAAAAACTCATTGAACATAAAAAATTCAGATGCATCATTCATGCATATCTCATTAAATTAAAATCTCTAAAGCTACAGAAACACTTAATGAACTTCAAATAACATGATTATAAACTTAAATCATACAATGCACGGCTAGAAATCAAAATCCAAAGTTAAGAATTCAAACCTTTGAGAAAAAACGGATCTACTATCTCCTTCACTCCAGTTGCAAACCAAGTCTCGATCTACAATCCTTATCACTTGGAGAAGAGAATGCAAGAAAAATTAGCCAAAACACGTAAGGGAAATGGAAGAATCGAAGAAAAATGCAGAGCAAGTAGCTATGGAGTTTTCTGATTTCAGGGATGAAATAAAGCACGAACCACGCTCAATGAGGCTTGCTTCTCAATATATAGAGCATCAAGAGGAGGGTATGATAGGTTTTTTGCACTGAAAGCCCTTAGAAAGAAAGAAATCTTCTTTTTGCTAAAATCAAGTATGCACATGCAACCCTCAAATCCCTCGTGAGTTGGCTTGCATTCTATGTGCATTTTAGCACATTTTATCTCAGGAAGAGACTAGCAAAAGAATTAAGACTCAAATCTTTGTATTAAGCAAGTGTTGGTGATTAGGCATTTTCGTGCCACTTTTGGCAAAATCACAAGTTCCCCTTGCATTTGCCCATGTGCAACTCAAGCTTTGGCATGACGGGCCTTGGTACATTGCATATTAGTCATGGGCCAAGTTTGAGGTGAAACAAAAGGCCACAAATGAAGTTATCAAGAATTTGCAATTTGCATGGCATGCATGAATTCAATGAAATGCCTCAAAATTCCAAGGCCCACAACTTGCGCATACTTTTGAAATTTGATACAAATGAGTACAATTTGGAAAGGTATTGAAAAGATCTACAATCCCTTAGTTTTGAGTTTTTTCAATTGAGTCAATTAAGTTTCTCAAAATTAAGCTTTAAATTCACTAATTTTGGAAAACGACCTATACTTTTGTGATTTCAAAAGACCATAATTCTTGATTCCTTGCCAATTTGGACATGAGACAAAAAGGAGATGAAATATCGTCCTTTTAAATTTCCAAGCATATTTCATTTGCATTTTCTGGATCAAAGATGAATAAAATATGAATTTTTGAAATTAAGTCCTCATTTTCCAAAATTAGAAACTTTTACGGTTTCTTCAAGAACAAGTTTCAACCCAAACCTCAATCTCTTTGATCCAATGACCAAAATGGACTTGAAATATGAAAAGTGCATCCTTGAATTGATGTTTGGCCAAAAATTCACTTGGTCAACCTTGACTTTGACTGATTTTGACCAAAATGACCATTTTGCCCCTCTGAATCAATTGATCCACTTCCTTTCAAAATTGATGGTCAAAACTTCAAGCATATGATTTCCAAACATAAAGAGGCGATGTGCAAAGTTTCACTTCAAAATTCTCAAGAAATCCTGATAAAAACCCAAACCCTAATTTTGGTTAACACCTTAGGAGACTGATGAATCATCTTCAAAAGTTCAAATCCTCTGGGTATCCTAGCCAATTTCTTATACAAAGACTCTTCAAATGCCAATGAGATGTTGTAGCTTCCAAAATTTACACTTGTACATTGATCAATAGCTTTGATCAAGCAACACCCTAATCTGACTGGTGAATCAAAGGAGAAATTCTTCTTATAATCAAACACAAACTTCAATCCTTTGATGATCCAAAGAGATGGGTAAAACATATTGAGATGTGCAATAAATTTTGAGCTTGAAAGATCTAGAGGTTTAGATGAAAAGATTCTCCTTGGGCAACTTTCCAATGTGATCAACCTTCAAAGCTTGAGGAAGACTTGATAACCAAGGTATTTTGATCCATCACAATGTATGAATGCAATGCAATATAATATTCATGATGAAACATAAGCCTAAATCAAGATGGTAAATTTTGGGGTGCAACAGCTGCCCCTATTCAAATATCTTCTACATGATAAGTGAGAAAAGTGACAACTTTCGAGCGTACAAGGTTGAAGATGTTTGAATACGAAAGAACCCGAAAATTTACACTCTTGAGAAAGAAAACAGAAGCATAAAACCCCCAAGACATGTGTCAGAATGAAGCTGTAACACAGGTTGAAACAGAATGAAAACAAAGAAGAGTAGACACAACTAAACTTCCGGACAAATGTGCCAGGGCAAAGCTGGGCTTCAAAAGGGGTGAGACAAAACTCAACTGACAGAGTATAGGCGAAACTTAGCTCTAGAACAGAAAACGTACGCGGGTGAGGAGACGAAACTCTGAGCTCGACCCAAAGCAAAGTGGCTAGAGTGCGTGATTCTAGGAGCACTTTCTAATCTTAACTAACATAGACAGTATGAAGGAACTGAAAGAATCACAGAAAAGAGGAGCAAAAGTGAGGCGAAACTCGACCCAATAACCAGTTAGACGAAACTAAACTAGATGCGTACCAGGACGAAACTGGATTTCACGCACGGGTAACGAGGCGAAACTCGACCCAAAGCAAAGTGATGAGAGTGCATGTTTCTTAGAACACCTGCTGGTCTCAGATTGATGGATAAACAGTGATGAAAACTGATAGAAGAATCCAAGGAACAAAAGAGACTGATTTCAAACCTGGGACGCAGTACGAACACTGCACTCGGTAAACGAACACCTTCAAAGGGTCCAAGGTATAAAAACAAAGCCGAGACGAAACTCGACTCAAAAACCAGTTAGGCGAAACTAAACTAGATGAGTACCAGGATGAAACTGGATTTCATGCACAAGCGACGAGGAGAAACTCGACCCAAAGTAAGGAGATTAGGGC
Organism: Vicia faba; assembly: GCA_948472305.1. Classification (NCBI taxonomy): domain Eukaryota; kingdom Viridiplantae; phylum Streptophyta; class Magnoliopsida; order Fabales; family Fabaceae; genus Vicia; species Vicia faba. Next base: position 1,254,396,285 of record OX451739.1, on the reverse strand, counting down.
GTACACCTAACAACCTACTGAAAGCGAATATCAGGACGAAACTGGTATTAAAAAGGTGCATCAATAGACATTGGAATGAACCGGAGAGGGTAGTGAAGACTAAACCCGAGAAGACCGTGCCAGGGCGAAATTGAACTATAGTCAAAAGTAGACACTCAAATAAACAAAAGATTGACGTTAGAAGGATATTGATATGGGGAGGAAACTGAGATAATGAGGACGAAGACCTCACTGGAGATTGGATTCGAAGTATTAGCAAAATCACTGGGGATGATAGAGACAAAATGGCTTATGCTCCGATGCATGTTTTAATTCTTTTTATATAGCGCAATATGGAAATGCTACGCGTTTTGGTAGATGTTATGTAATGATGCATGTTTAAAAGTTCCAATGGGGAATGGCCAATTGGGAAGCCAATGACCAAGAAATCAGGATCTGACGAAACTTGCAAAAATAAATTGGAAAATCCAAAGGAGAGGAGAAGACATGGGGAACCACTAGAGAGGGAACCTCAGAGAGATGAAGCTTCGCGGGGAATAAAATCCGAGTAACCAGTAGAAACGTGCCACAAACACTGAGAGGAGCTACAAACATAAATTTCAAATTCTTAGAGAAGATCAGATCGACATTGTAGCTTCTGGAGGAGATTAGTCATTGAGGGAGAAGATCAGGGCAAGCCCGCAATCTCTGGAAAAGATAGCGCGTGGCCGTGTTGAGGATAACACCAAGACAATAAACCTTATGTGAGGGGTGAACACCTTTGTTGGGGGAACAAAGCTCTGCTGAGGAAACGAGACTTCACCGGGGAGACAGAACTATGTTGAAGATTTTGTTGGAGGGTTACTTCTTGGAATGCCACCATTGGATGGATCATACAGATAGTCATACAATATTGCCTTTACTGGGGATAAAAAAAGATCTTAACATAAGGAGGCCCCAGTCAACAGACCGGCTGGGAAATGAGAGGTCAAGGCGAGGGATCTTTGTTGGCAATTCTGTTGGGGAGTTAGAAATTCTTCAGAACGTGAATTCCCATTCAAACGACTCCACTGGGGATGCGCAACATATCCAAACTTGAAGTCTCAGAATAAAGCTTTTGAAAGAATATTCCTGGGGCAACAAAACTTCGCTGTAGAACATAAACTTCACTGGGGAAACGAAACTTCACTGGGGAATATGGAATTTCCCTGGGGATAAATAGAGTCCCAATCATGCACGGGCTATCTCCAAATATTCCCTTCTTGACAATTGTTGTACCCCAAAATTTGCCCTCCCATTTCCTCAACATTTTCTCATCACAAGACCTTTGAAGATCAAGATACAATTAGGATTTCCTCTGCTCAAGACTTCTCCTTGCACTATGGACTCAAATTAGGGTTTGTGTTTGCACAAAGATGTTTTGACCTAAAATGCCTAAGATGACTTTCATGCTTCATGTTGGACTCCCAAGTTTACCTATACCAAGTTTCAAGTCTTGATTCCAAGTTTTACCCAGTCAATTGGACAGTTGACCTAGAAATCAGCTGTATTGGGGAAAAAGTCAACTGTGGCCAATTGACAGTCAAACCTCATGAAATTTGACCCACATCAACATTATGAATTCATATAAACCATTTGATCAAGTTTGGATCACAATTCCACAAGAAATTTGATCAGATCATCAAAAGGGCAAAATGGTCATTTTTAGGGTTTTGACTGCACAAAGGCAATTTTTGACTGTTTGACCTAGCCAATGGCAAACCAAGCTCACATATGGCCTCAAGGACTCAATGGAATTATCTTGACATGTTCATCAAACTCAAAAGATCCCAAGTACACAAGATTGACAGTTGAATTTCCCAGTCAATTGATCAATTTTGACTGTATACTGAAAAGTCAAACTTTGACTTTTTGGTCAAAATCAAGAGTCAAGATTCATTTTTCATCAAAACATTCCAAATCATGAAACTTGTTCACCAAGAAATCTCAAAATGCAAATTAGGGTTAGAAATTGGAATTTTTCATAACTTAGAATTTTTCTAAGTTATGGAAAACCCTAATTGTTTCCCAACTTTACCCCATCTTTTCACCATGATCCATTGGGATTCAAACAAAAGTCAAAACATGAAAGTTGTAGATTGTTGCATAGTCTACAACTTTGATTCACAAAGTTTTCTCATTTGAAGCTTGTATCTCAAGTTATGATTTTTTGAATAAGGGCACTAAACCATCTTTTAACTTAGTGAAATTTGACCTATTTTGACAAGCTTTTCTACCCTACTTCAAGGCCACTTTTCATACCCTTCCACTTGGAATTTTAATTTGCATTTCAAAGATGGATTGTAGTACACATTCCAAGCTTTCCAAAATGTCCAAGAACTCATCAAACAACCTCATAACTTGAGAGATTCGAATTTCACAAGTTGGCAAAAATTCACTTTTGTTCTTCATCAAAGCATGTTCATAAACTTGGCAAATTTGAACTCAGCATAGTTTGTGCTACTTTGCAGGTCCTTAAACCACATTACACTCCTTAATTTAATGCTTGCTCATTGTGTCTAAGTGTTGTTCCATGAATTCAAGCATTATACACAAGATTGATCCATTTTTGGATAAAGTGAACTTTCCATTTTTACAAAAGTTTGCTTTATGTCAATTGGTAAATCAAACAAGTACAAAGAAGATCTGCTTAGCACAAGATTATGGGCATAACACACTGATCAAGAGATGTTTATGCAGCACATTAGGGGGTCCTATACTGACCTAGAAAGCAAAGTGGCATTTTGTAGCTTAAGTGTGAAGAAACATCCATAACTTATCACAACTCTCTCCTCAGCATAGAGACACAAGAAAGAAGTTGTCAAACACATTACACATAACATATCCAAGCTAACACACGAGCTTTTGACCTCCAACACACCCTCCATCTCAGAATCATCCTCAAACTGCACAAACAGGGGTGCCCCCGCAGTTTGAGTGCAAACTCCCAATCCCTTCGAGTATTTTGATCAAGACCTGTTCCTCTACCTTCCCTACAACATATGCAAGCTATCCATGGCCTAAAACCTGACCTGTAATCACTCTAACAGTTTCCACCATTTTTGATTTCTCCTTTTGCAGTTGAAGTTCTGCAGCTTGATACAAGAAGGTTCAAGACAAAGTGAGCATTGAAAAAGCATCCCTGGACCTCAAGGAAGCTTTTCCAATCATTACATTGCACTGAAAGTCTCTCATTCTCCACATAGAAGTTCAACTGCACAGGTAAAACTTTGAACTCGTATCTCTCTTATCATGCATCTTTAGCCTTAAGTTTGTGAAGAAACAAGGTCCTACTCATAGCCCTGAACATGTACATATCTTTACATTTCATTTCTTTTGCCTGAGTAGAGAGAATTTGGAGCTTGAAAATGGTAGAAAAATTAGGTCAGAAAAGAGGGGGAGAGAAATTCTCCCTCATCTTAGAGAGATAGGTCAAGTTCTTTATATGGTTAGAACCGTCTCTTCATGCTGAACATTTCTTGTGTTATGAGTTTTTGCTAAAAAGCCAGGAATCAAGAGTTAGAAGGAACTGAACATGGCGCGCGTTTTTTCAAATAATCTGTGCTGGAGGTTGAAGAAGGAGTGAAGTGGGCTGGGCCTGTGCTATTTTGCTTTTCACACCATCTTTTTTGGTTTACACCCCCCTGAGCCCATTTGCTCATTTTTTAACATTTTTGACTTTTTCTTTTTTGGCTGACTTTGTTTATTTTTTCTCATGACATTTAAAAATTAAAAATATTTTTTTCATCATTTTTTGCATTTATTGCATATTTATTTGTTTATTTTCTTTGTTTGTATATAATATATATATGTATTATTATTAGAATAAATTAGAAATAATGTAAACACAATTTTTATTTTTATTTACTTTCTGAAAATATTTCACACAAAAATACTCTTTTATTTATTTTATTAAAATATTAAATAAATATTTATTTTTTGTATAATGCATATTTAGGGTTTAATAATATATATATATATATATATATATATATATATATGATTATTAATATATTTAAGACAAAATATAAAAATACTTGATTTTTCACTTTTATTAATATTTGCCATAAAAATACCCTTTTTCACAATACACTTCATTTTATTTTATTTTTATTAAATAATAAATAAATAGTTGAATTAAATTAGAAAATAATACTTTTTTCTTTAAAATTAGGGTTTTTGCCCTAAATTCAAAATATTCAAAATAATACATTTTTATTTTCTTTTTCCTTTTGCATAAATAATATTTTCTCATACACATAAAAAACTTTCCTTTTTTGCATTTCACATATTCATTTAATTTACATTTAATTATGCATTGCAAATATCCAATTGATGTAATAATTTAGATTTAAATTCTTGTCAATATCCCCATTTGAACATTTGTACCCCCCTTCCCATATTTGGTTTTGTAATAGCTTAGTAATTTTAATTTCGCACTTTATTGCTTTCTAATAATGACATGTTAGAATTAGGGTTTGTATGCGAAAAAACGATAAAAAATAGTTTGACCTAATAAAAGATAAACAAGCATGAAAAGGGACACACAAATCACACTTACACCCTCTAGGGTATTCCACTTGTTGCCTTCAAATAAATGGGCCATATTGTATGTTGAACATCTTTGGGCAAAGCAAACAGTTTGAATGATCATAGTCCCTCGATAAAACTTTTCAAAACAAACAAAAACAAATGATCAAGTCCCTTAAAGAAATTGCCCAAAGACATTTAACGTCGTTACAATTATGGTCTAAACGATGACCCGCGCCTGTCCCTCTCACATCCTAACACAAGGTTGCCCACCAAATACAATGGTGGAGCAAACTTGTTAAAAGGGTTAAAGTATAGCAATAATCTTTTGAGAAATTTAGGAGTAGATAACCTCTTAGTTACTTGAATCAACTTGCAAAACAAAGCACTTGCCTAAATTCAAAACCACACCTCACAACACTTTCAAAACAAAACTTTCAAGACAAAAATAAAAACCTTTTCAAAAGACATACATCTTTGTATACATCCCCACATGGATCATTACAAAGGTTGCCACCACATTGGCCTCTTTTCAAAAACATTTTCAAAACCCACACACTCAAGCACCATTTAAAACAATTGAAAACAAAAGGCAAGTGATCTAAGCAAGTAGCTAAGAGCCCATGGATAACCATGGATAGAAAGGGTGCTAATACCTTCCCTTTCTATAATCTACTCCCCGAACCCAAGAAAACATCTCAAAAGGTTTTTGCTGTGCTTTTTAACCTTTCCTTAGGATAAAATAAAAAGTCGGTGGCGACTCTTGCTAACCGCAACATTTGCGAATACAAACGCAAAACCTCAAGTCAGTTCTCCCACCGTATCACAGAACTGGCGACTCTGCTGGGGAATTACTTTTAAAGTGGAGTAACCTTAGGGTTTAGATCACCTTTGTTTTCAATTGCTTGCTTTGTTTGCTTTTACATCTTGTGGGCTTTGTATCGGAGTTTTATAGATCCTAACCCGGATCTGGGAAATCCCCTTTTTAGGTAGCATAATCTGTGAGGGACCTGTCCGGCGTAGACCTACATGGGTGAAGCAGTGGCTACGTTGGTGTGGCATCTTAGTCTGTACCTATATCCCTTGTGTTGTAACGGGGAGAATATAGGTCTTCTAAGGGGTCATTAAACACCAACCAACCTTAGAACCCTAAATTGACCAACTTGGCTATTAGGACAGTAGCAGTATGCTACACTCATTGAGGCTAAACTCTCGAGATGGTTCTGGCCGCGAGAAAAGATTGCGATGCTGGAGTTATGACCGATTGAGGGTAGCCAATGATTTGAGATCCTCTAGAACCCGGTTACTTTTGATAGGACAGGTTTTAACCAACAAAACCAAAAGAGGGTAATACCTGAAACTCATGCTGGCCTGAAACCTAAGGGTGTCTTGTGTGACTTGTGTGCTTTATTTGCCTATGTGAATACTTGTGTTGTGCTTCATCATAGCATCATGCCATCATACCATTGCATGCATCCTGTATAAAGGCTAACCCATTTCAAAGACAAAAAGGTTTCATCTTTGCTCTGTTTTGTAGGACATTATGATGCCCGTGCGTAGAAATACTGTCCGGCTCAACTTTGTTCAACCACCAGTTTTACTCAAGGATCTGGTTGGAAGGGTTCCAAACACTACCTCCTTCATCAACAGACATGGTTCTCTCCTTGGCTTGATCACTGCAAATTGGGACCAACAACTGATAAGTGTTCTGACCCAGTTTTATGACCCTCTGCATCATTGTTTCACCTTTCAAGACTTCCAGCTGGTTCCTACCCTGGAAGAGTTCTCTTATCTGCTTGGGATCCCTGTCTTGGAACAAACTCCATTCACTGGTTTGGAAAAGACTCCTAGGCCTGAAGAGATTGCTGCAATGCTCCCCTTGACCAAAGAAGAGATATTGTCCAACTGGGAAACTAGAAATGGGGTCAAGGGCTTTTTGGTCAAATTTCTGGTTGGCAAGGCTAATGATTTCTGGAATGACTTGGACTTCAAGGCATATGAGGATATTCTGGCTCTTTTGATCTATGGTCTGGTATTGTTCCCCAACCCTGACACCTTTATCAGTGTCCATGTCATAAGAATCTTCATGTCTCGGAATCCGGTACCCACTCTCTTGGGTGACATTCTACAACAACTCTATGCTCGTACTGCTCGAAAACGGGGGACTCCGTGGTGTTGTGCTCCTTTGCTAGTAAGGTGGTTTATTTCGCACCTTCCTAAGTTCGTGCTGAAGAATGAAGAAGGAAAAGGTTGGGCTCGGAGGTTAATGTCTCTCACAGATAAGGATATCACTTGGACCCTCAGAGGTTTGGATGAGGTAGCTGTTATCGACCGTTGCGGAGAATACCCTAATGTCCCGTTGATTGGTATCCAAGGAGGAATCTCTTACAATCCGTGTTTAGCTCTCCGTCAGTTTGGAAGAGCCAGAGGAGATGGGCCTCATGAAATGCTGGTTCCTCACTTCCACTTTGAATTTCAGGCAGGCAGTGACAAACTACGCCAGGGATTCATTAGAGCTTGGGACAGAATTCACAAAGCTAACCCACATGAGTTAGGACCAAAGACTTCTCTACCATTGGAGCCCTATTGCAAATGGGTCCGCATCCGTGCTCAGAAGTTAGGTATGCCGTACGAAGCTGTCAGACCAATCATCCTTGAATCTCCCGATGAAGATGGGGTTCCTCCAACTGTCCTCCCTCCTCAGATACCTACTGATTTTGACACCATGAAGAGATCTTGGGCACAGCTAAAGGAAGAACGGGATTTCTATCGGGAGAAGTTCAACGAGCAGGAAAGGAAGATCCAGAGGCTGACTAAGCAATTGGAGGAAGAACGGGTCCTGAACAACTACATCAGCACTGAAAAGAGGAGGCCATGGGAGCATTGAGGAGCTTTGGATGTTTCCTTTTATAGTTTATTTCCTTTCCAGTATTTTTCATTCCTGTAATGCCTAAGGGCAAATTGTTGAACAATTGAAAATTTTAATCTAATGAAGTGTGTTTCCCTTTTTGTCTACAAAGTTGAATCTTGTTTGTCTTTGAAAACATAAAACATACGCATTCCATTACACCATATGCATAGCAGGTACCCTATTTCACAGGTTGCTTAATTTTCTTCGCTGTTTATGTGCACAGTCATCATGAATCCAGACTCATCCAGTGAGCAAGCAATCAAGGCCCTTCAGGCCCAAAATGCACAGTTTCAAGAGATGGTCCTAAGCCTAGCCCAAGGTCAGCAAGAGTTGAAGACTTTACTCCTGAAGAAGAAGAAGAAAAAGAGGACTGCGTTGTTCAACACCGGATGCAGATTTGGGAACACACTCCATAATGAAACTGATCCAACCACTTCTTCTGCTGAGAAAAATAGTCCCCAAGGGGGAGGAGCTCCTAGTCCCGCAGTCTCCGACAACGAGACGGACTATAACGACGAACAATACCCACCTGCTGCTGACAGATACAAGCAATTGGAGGACCGCTTGAGCGCCATGGAGATTCAGAATGTGCCCGGACTGGATTTCGGAGATTTGGGGTTATCTTCTGGGGTAGTCATTCCACACAAGTTTAAGGCGCCTGCCTTCGCCAAGTATGATGGGGTCTCCTGCCCAAAGCTGCATCTGAGGTCGTATGTAAGGAAAATCCAACCTTACACGGCGGATAAGAACCTCTGGATTCACTTCTTCCAAGATAGCCTCTCGGGGTCACAGCTTGAATGGTTCTACCAATTGGACGGAGCTAGCATCCGACACTGGGAAGATTTGGCAACCGCATTCTACAGACAATACCAATACAATTCTGATCTCGCTCCTACACGTACCCAACTTCAGGGTATGTCTCTAGGAACGGGTGAAGGGTTCAAAGAGTACGCTCAAAAATGGAGAGATTTAGCTGGCAGGGTGCAGCCTCCATTGACTGATCGAGAGCTGGTTGATATGTTCCTTGGGACTTTGTCTGGTCCGTTTTTCAATCATTTGGTTGGTAACTCCTCCGCTGGGTTCACAGATTTGATATTAACGGGAGAAAGAATTGAAGCTGGCATCAGGTCAGGCAAGATACAGAAGGCTGCCTCTACAAGTGCTGAGAAGAGGCCATTTAAGAAAGAAGCAAGTGCCGTCTATGGCCCCAGAAGACAAGTCAAGCCCGAAAGTCGCCAAGCCGTCAATGCTTTGGTCATCTCCAAACCTGTCGCTGCTCCTCAGCAGTACAATCAACAAAGAAGCGAAAGGCCCAAGAGGCAGTATACCCGACTGAGTATGACATTATCTCAAATTTTACCCCAACTGTTATCCACCAACACGGTAACCCTCAAAGAAGCTCCTAAGGTCGTCAACACTGCGTCTCCTAAATACAACCCAAATGCCCGGTGTGCTTATCATTCTGATAGTCCCGGGCACACTACTGATGATTGCTGGGCCTTGAGAAACAAAGTGCAAGATCTGATCGATGCAAAAGAAATTCAGTTTGAAGCGCCGGAAAGACCGAATGTTGTAACGGCTCCTATGCCCCAGCATAGGGTAAGTGCCATTGAGGAAGAAGTGTATGCTGTTTCGGTAGATGAAGTTGTTACCCCTTTGAAGACTGTTAAGAAGAACCTACTGCGGGCCGGTTTATTTCCGGGTTGCGGCGAAGGTTGCCCGTTCTGTGCTATTTCCCTATCTGATTGTCCCTTGCTAAGGTTAGGCATCCAAGGCCTAATGGATAGCAAGGAGATTCTATTCAAAAAGACTGCTGTTCAATTGGTACCGATGAAAGAAGTTTCCGTGATTACCATCTTCAAAAATCCAATCAAGGCTCCCCCAAAGAAGCCTATTCAAATCATGACAGTTGCGCCTGTGATCATTACTGTTCCAGGGCCCCTCTCTTACGTGTCTGATAAAGCTGTCCCCTGGCATTATGGGGCAGACGTGTATGTAAATGGAATCAAGCAAGAATTTGACGCTAGTGCCAGTATCTGCGATATCACTGGTCCAGCTAAAGTCACCCGCAGTGGCAGGCTCTTCTCGCCTGACATTGCGCCGCCCGCTATTCGAAAACCCCTCCTCATAAAACCTGCAAGTTTACCTAGTCCTGTTGCTGATCAAATTGTGTCCCCTGCTGCCGAGTCATCAAATGCTCGGGGCAAGGGGATTGGAGAAGAGCCTGCCCGGATGGAGGCACCAATACCCGTAAATGCTGAGGCCTCCCGACAAGAAATGGAGGAGATTCTAAAAATAATAAAGAAGAGTGATTTTAATGTTGTCGAGCAGTTGGGGCATACACCCTCCAAGATCTCCCTGCTCTCCCTATTGCTATGCTTCGAGGCCCATGCTAAGGCCTTAATCTCATTTCTCAAGACGGCCCATGTGCCGCAAGAGACGTCTGCAGTCCAGTTCACTGACTGCATAGCGAATCTGACAGCGGACAACGGCTTGGGTTTTTCAGATGCTGACCTGACCGCAAAAGGGAGAGACCACAATGATGCCCTGCATGTCTCTATTGAATACAGGGGCACTACTCTGGCACATGTATTGGTGGACACTGGTTCTTCTTTGAATGTTCTTCCGAAAAAGGCTTTAGATCGTCTGGATTATGAAGGCCTGGAGTTGAAACCCAGCAATATCATCGTCAGGGCCTTTGACGGTTCCAAGAGGATGGTTCATGGAGAGGTTAACATCCCTATTCGTGTGGGCTCTCAAGTGTTTGACTCTACCTTTTACGTGATGGATATACGTCCATCGTACTCTTGTCTGTTGGGTCGACCTTGGATCCATAAGGCTGGGGCAGTGACCTCCACCTTGCACCAAAAGCTGAAGTATCCCGTCAGGGGGAAGATCGTCACTGTACAAGGAGAAGAGGAGTATAGGGTGAGCCATTTGAATTCCTTCAGGTACATCGAGATGGACGGAGAGTTCATTGAAACCCCCTTCCAACATTTCGAGGAGGTACATCCAATCTCAGCAGCTGCAGAGACAACGGCCGAAGAGAATGATTCCCTGAAGATGGCTTCCCTAAGGGATGCCCGGGCTGTGGTACAGAAAGGCAATTGTGCACATTGGGGTCAGCTTCCTGACTTCACTCAGAAGAACGACAAGTTTGGGCTAGGCTTTACTGCAGAGGCTCAGAAGGCGGTGCGCAAAGAGAAGATCGGAAAGGCTCCGGTGTTTATTTCCAGCTCAAGGGTGAATGCTATCGAGGAGGATGTGGAGGAAGCTGAGTTTGATAGTTGGATCTACCCGACTGCCAGCGACGGACCGAGCAACTGGACAGCAAAGGATTTTACCCCTATCACATTTGTCACGCAGTAATTGATTTCTTTTGATTTCCAAATTTGTAACAAACAATATGTTAAAACTTTGTTGGCTCGGTGTCCTGCCCGGGGCATCGTAGCTCCATTTGTGAGGGCTTTTTTGTATGACATTTTCATATATCATCAATCAAAACATTGGACGTTTGTTGCATTTCAAATCTTGTGCTCTTTTTCTTTCTGTGTTATATATATTGCAAAACAGCTATATTTACACACACTCACTTATACAGGTTTCAATCCACTCTGGATCTCACTGGTAACAGCTCTGCTACCGCCAGTTATGACTTCGAAAATCCGATCAACTTGGCCGAAGACGAGGGTGAAGATGATTGCGAAGTGCCTGGTGAACTGGCGAGACTGCTACTCCAGGAAGAGAGAGCTATTCAACCACATGAAGAGCCGGTGGAGACAATTAACTTGGGTACTGAGACAGAAAGGAAAGAGGTCAAGATTGGTGCCAATCTAGAGCTCAGCGTGAAGCAACGATTGATCCAGATGCTGCAAGACTACATGGAGATTTTTGCTTGGTCCTATGAAGATATGCCTGGTTTGGATGCCGACATTGTAGTTCACCATCTGCCAACCAAGGAAGACTGCCCTCCAGTAAAGCAAAAAGTCCGACAGATGCGTCCAGAGATGTCTGAAAAGATCAAGGCCGAGGTTATGAAGCAATTTGATGCCGGGTTCCTTGCAGTGACTTCTTACCCTCAGTGGGTTGCCAATGTTGTGCCAGTACCGAAAAAGGACGGTAAGGTCAGAATGTGTGTTGACTACAGGGATCTGAACAGGGCCAGCCCCAAAGATGACTTCCCCCTACCTCACATCGATGTCCTTGTTGACAATACAGCTCAACACAAGGTGTTCTCCTTCATGGATGGTTTTTCAGGGTATAATCAGATTAAGATGGCTCCAGAGGATATGGAGAAGACTACCTTCGTGACTCAGTGGGGCACCTTCTGTTATAAGGTCATGCCGTTCGGATTAAAAAATGCTGGGGCAACCTATCAACGTGCCATGGTTGCTTTATTTCATGATATGATCCATCATGAAATTGAGGTATACGTTGATGACATGATTGCAAGGTCTCAAACTGAGGAGGAGCACCTTGACCATCTGAGGAAGTTGTTTGACCGACTCAAGTTGTACAAGCTGAGATTGAATCCCAACAAATGCACCTTTGGGGTAAGATCCGGAAGGTTGCTAGGTTTCATTGTAAGTGATAAAGGTATTCAGGTGGACCCTGCCAAGGTAAAAGCCATACAAGAGATGCCGACTCCAAAAACAGAGAAAGAAGTCAGAGGTTTCCTAGGACGACTGAATTACATTGCCCGATTCATCTCACATCTAACTGCTACTTGTGAGCCAATCTTCAAATTACTGAAGAAAGATCAAGTGGTACGCTGGAATGATGAATGTCAGGCCGCCTTTGAAAGGATAAAGGAATATCTCCAAGAGCCACCCATTCTTATGCCACCAGTGGAAGGAAGACCTCTGATACTATACTTGACAGTGCTTGATAATTCAATGGGGTGTGTGCTGGGGCAGCATGACGAGTCTGGCCGAAAAGAGCACGCTATTTATTACTTGAGCAAAAAGTTTACCGACTGTGAGTCTCGTTACTCACTGCTTGAGAAAACTTGCTGCGCTCTTGTATGGGCTGCTCGCCGGCTGAGACAGTATATGCTGACTCACACTACTTTGTTGATTTCAAAGATGGATCCCATCAAGTACATATTTGAAAAGCCCGCTCTGTCTGGAAGGATAGCGAGATGGCAAATGATCTTAACAGAATATGATATCCAGTATACAACTCAGAAAGCAATTAAGGGAAGTGTATTGGCAGATCATTTGGCACACCAACCTGTGGACGATTACCAATCATTGAACTTTGATTTTCCGGACGAAGACATCCTGGTGGTAACTGACTGCGAAGTACCTGGACCGGATGAAGGACCTGAGGAAGGATCCCGATGGTCCATGCATTTTGATGGAGCCTCCAATGCTTTGGGTAACGGCGTCGGCGCTGTAATCATATCTCCCAAGGGAACTCATACTCCCCTCACCGCCCGATTATGTTTCAGCTGCACCAACAACATGGCAGAATATGAGGCATGTATCATGGGTCTACAAGCTGCAATCGATTTGAGGATCAAGTTTCTAAGTGTCTTCGGAGATTCCGCTCTCGTGATCAATCAGATCAAGGGCGAGTGGGATACGAAACACCCGAATCTTATTCCTTACAAGGAGTATGTGTCGACCTTGCTCCCTCACTTTGAAGAGATAACTTTTGAGCATTTCCCCAGAGAGGAGAATCAGCTAGCGGACGCACTAGCCACGATGTCTTCAATGTTCAAAGTTAAATGGGACAATGAGGCTCCCCGGATCATTATTTGGAAACTGGACGAACCGGCATACTGTTGTGATCTCGAGACTGAATTGGTGACTGAGAAGCCTTGGTACCATGAGGTGAAGAGATACTTGGAAGCTCAGGAATATCCTGAAGGTGCATCTGTCAATGATAAGAAGTTCATGAGGAGGTTTGCTGCAAAATTCTTCCTCAGCAACGGCATTCTCTACAAACGGAATCATGATTCAACCCTGCTACGTTGTGTGGATAAGGCTGAAGCGGAGAAAATCATGATGGAACTACATGAAGGTACATTCGGAACGCACTCCAGTGGACACACCATGGCTAAGAAAATCCTTCGGGCAGGATATTTTTGGTCCACAATGGAAGCCGATTGTTACCAACACTCCCGAACTTGTCATAAGTGCCAGATCTATGCTGACAAGGTGCATATCCCTCCAGTTCCTTTGAATGTCCTAACGGCACCTTGGCCTTTCGCAATGTGGGGCATCGATATGATCGGTGAGATCCGACCAACGGCATCCAATGGGCATCGCTTCATCTTGGTGGCAATCGATTACTTCACGAAATGGGTCGAGGCAGCTTCCTATGCCACAGTAACCAAGAGCGTCGTGGCGCGTTTCATCCGACATAATCTGATCTGTCGGTACGGCGTCCCAGAAAGAATCATTACGGATAATGGTACCAATCTCAATAACAAAATGATCACTGAACTCTGTGAACAATTCAAGATACAGCACCATAATTCTTCCCCCTACCGGCCGAAGATGAATGGGGCTGTAGAGGCAGCCAATAAAAATATCAAGAAAATTGTGCAGAAGATGACAGTGACCTATAAGGATTGGCACGAAATGTTACCGTTCGCTCTTCATGGGTACCGTACCTCAGCAAGGACATCAACCGGGGCAACTCCCTTCTCCTTAGTCTATGGCATGGAGGCAGTCTTGCCAATTGAGATCCAGATACCCTCCCTCCGGATAATGAAGGATGCAGACTTGAATGAAGATGATTGGATCCAGACTCGACTTGATCAATTAAATCTGATTGACGAAAAGAGGCTCACTGCTATCTGTCATGGTCAAACGTATCAGAAACGGATGATCAGGGCATTTAACAAGAAAGTCAGACCGCAGGAGTATCAAGTTGGGGACCTGGTAATCAAACGCATCATCCTTCCTCAAAGTGATCCCAGGGGCAAATGGACCCCTACTTACGAAGGGCCATTTGTGGTTAAACGTGTATTCTCAGGAGGAGCCATGATCCTAACCACCATGGATGGTGACGACCTTCCTCACCCCGCCAATGCAGACATAGTGAAAAAATACTACGCATAAATAAAAGACCCGCTAGGTTGACATACCTAGGCAAAAATAAGGGCTTCCCGGCGAACCAAAAGGGTTCGGGCAAAAATAAGGGATGAAATGAATAAAAAAATCTGTACACCCGGCAAGTCGAAAACCTGAAAGGGCGGCTTGGGCAAAAAAGGGTATCCCGGTGGACTGAAAACCCGAAAGGGCGGTCCAGGCAAAAGTTAGGGATAAAAGCGTAACACTATGTCTCATTGGATCACTTCGCATCCGGAATTCGGCATCAACTATCTGGCTCCAGATTTCGGCATTGACCAATCAACTTCATCTTCAAATTAGGCAGCAAAGCGATGAGACGTTCGAAGACATAAAGGCAATAGCAGAGTTGGAACCCAATGGGATTGATCACATAGCTGTTTTGTTTTCTTTTTCAAAATGTAAACTCTATACTATTTGGCGATGTCCTCTTACTAGGATGTCAGCCTCTTGTACAAAAAACGCCTATTCACAGGCAATCAATACAAATTCACTTGTCCATACAAATTACCGTTGTTTTCCCTTTTTTCTGTTTTGTCTTGCGAAGAACGTCCAATGTTCATTTTTGATATATGCATTTGACATTAAATTGCTGATTCATAAATATTCGTATATGAAACAAGAGATTAATTACAGGTAACATCAAAGACAGGGGCAATGTGGAGTTGTCTAATGCCGTCTGGTTGTTTTGCTCGCCAAGGCACCAAGGTAGGATCAACTGAAGAATGTGGCCAAATCATCTTAACTCCCCGCAGAGTAAAACAAGGTTCAGCAATACTTTCCCCAAGAGAAGTTGATCCCCCGTCGATCCTGAAGAAGCCCAACATTCCCCGGCAGGTCTTAAAGCTCATCCCCAGTAGATTCTGGAAGCTTATCCCCTGCAAAATACGGACGTCTCGCCCGAGTTTTATTTAGAGTTATTCCCTCACAAGGACTTATAACTGGGTTATCCTCAGCTAAAAGCCACGGAAGACCGCTCTCGGCAAAGTCCCTTCAAATCCCCAGCGAAATCTATCTTTGGTATTCCCGAGCAGAGTTTATCTTTAGAGTTCCCCAGCGGAGTTTATTATCATTATCCTCAGCGGAATCCATCGTTAAAGTCCTCAGCAGGCTTCTCATCAAACTTCGGCCAAGTATCTCTTCCGCAGAGCAGCTTCCCGACCGTTCGTCAAGGATTTATTTTCCTAAGATGAAATTACACTCATAAACATTTCACATTTTCATACATCTTACTTACATACAGGACGGAACGCATACAACATCTCATGTTGAACATCATGACATCATGCATATCATACATCATGACATTGCATACAACTTACGTCTTTGCCTTTTCAGGAAAAAGACAATCTCAAAAACGACTACCTTCAACTGTCACAATTCCAGATTCGATACCTGTATCTAGCCAGGGCACATCTGAGAGTGATCAGTTTCCAGACTCGATTCCTGTATCTAGCCAGGGCACGTTTGAAGAATTCGAAGATTCGATTCCTGTATCCAGCCAGGGCACATCTATTAAAAGACTATTTCCAGATTCGACTCCTGTATCCCGCCAGGGCATATCTGTTGACCACATTTCCAGACTCGACTCCTGTATCTAGCCAGGGCACGTCTGAAGAGTTCGAGGATTCGATTCCTGTATCCAGCCAGGGCACATCTGAGCAACCAATTGTAGATTCAATACCTGTATCTAGCCAGGGCATATCTGCATAAGGAGACCGAAGATCAAACACCTGTAACAAGCCAGGAAAACATCTGTCTTTCTTAAATACACAAATTCTTGCTAAGGAATCTCTTATGCGATCAACACTTCCAAATGGCATCTATAAGCCCATTCCCGACAAGGTTCTGTCACGTCTCCAGATGGCATCTATAAGCCCATCTCCCCATCCACCATCTCTCCAAATGGCATCCATAAGCCCATTCCCGACACCACGTGGTTGAGACTCCAGCATGCGAGTGCAAATTTCCGGGCACTCTAGTGTCCAATCTCCTTTTACCCTCGAGTCACGAAAGGCAAATTTGCCAATCTAACTCTTCAGGTCCAAGAAGATTGAACAGGGGCAACTGTTGTACCCCAAAATTTGCCCTCCCATTTCCTCAACATTTTCTCATCACAAGACCTTTGAAGATCAAGATACAATTAGGATTTCCTCTGCTCAAGACTTCTCCTTGCACTATGGACTCAAATTAGGGTTTGTGTTTGCACAAAGATGTTTTGACCTAAAATGCCTAAGATGACTTTCATGCTTCATGTTGGACTCCCAAGTTTACCTATACCAAGTTTCAAGTCTTGATTCCAAGTTTTACCCAGTCAATTGGACAGTTGACCTAGAAATCAGCTGTATTGGGGAAAAAGTCAACTGTGGCCAATTGACAGTCAAACCTCATGAAATTTGACCCACATCAACATTATGAATTCATATAAACCATTTGATCAAGTTTGGATCACAATTCCACAAGAAATTTGATCAGATCATCAAAAGGGCAAAATGGTCATTTTTAGGGTTTTGACTGCACAAAGGCAATTTTTGACTGTTTGACCTAGCCAATGGCAAACCAAGCTCACATATGGCCTCAAGGACTCAATGGAATTATCTTGACATGTTCATCAAACTCAAAAGATCCCAAGTACACAAGATTGACAGTTGAATTTCCCAGTCAATTGATCAATTTTGACTGTATACTGAAAAGTCAAACTTTGACTTTTTGGTCAAAATCAAGAGTCAAGATTCATTTTTCATCAAAACATTCCAAATCATGAAACTTGTTCACCAAGAAATCTCAAAATGCAAATTAGGGTTAGAAATTGGAATTTTTCATAACTTCGAATTTTTCTAAGTTATGGAAAACCCTAATTTTTTCCCAACTTTACCCCATCTTTTCACCATGATCCATTGGGATTCAAACAAAAGTCAAAACATGAAAGTTGTAGCTTGTTGCATAGTCTACAACTTTGATTCACAAAGTTTTCTCATTTGAAGCTTGTATCTCAAGTTATGAGTTTTTGAATAAGGGCACTAAACCATCTTTTAACTTAGTGAAATTTGACCTATTTTGACAAGGTTTTCTACCCTACTTCAAGGCCACTTTTCATACCCTTCCACTTTGAATTTTAATTTTCATTTCAAAGATGGATTGTAGTACACATTCCAAGCTTTCCAAAATGTCCAAGAACTCATCAAACAACCTCATAACTTGAGAGATTCGAATTTCACAAGTTGGCAAAAATTCACTTTTGTTCTTCATCAAAGCATGTTCATAAACTTGGCAAATTTGAACTCAGCATAGTTTGTGCTACTTTGCAGGTCCTTAAACCACATTACACTCCTTAATTTAATGCTTGCTCATTGTGTCTAAGTGTTGTTCCATGAATTCAAGCATTATACACAAGATTGATCCATTTTTGGATAAAGTGAACTTTCCATTTTTACAAAAGTTTGCTTTATGTCAATTGGTAAATCAAACAAGTACAAAGAAGATCTGCTTAGCACAAGATTATGGGCATAACACACTGATCAAGAGATGTTTATGCAGCACATTAGGGGGTCCTATACTGACCTAGAAAGCAAAGTGGCATTTTGTAGCTTAAGTGTGAAGAAACATCCATAACTTATCACAACTCTCTCCTCAGCATAGAGACACAAGAAAGAAGTTGTCAAACACATTACACATAACATATCCAAGCTAACACACGAGCTTTTGACCTCCAACACACCCTCCATCTCAGAATCATCCTCAAACTGCACAAACAGGGGTGCCCCTGCAGTTTGAGTGCAAACTCCCAATCCCTTCGAGTATTTTGATCAAGACCTGTTCCTCTACCTTCCCTACAACATATGCAAGCTATCCATGGCCTAAAACCTGACCTGTAATCACTCTAACAGTTTCCACCATTTTTGATTTCTCCTTTTGCAGTTGAAGTTCTGCAGCTTGATACAAGAAGGTTCAAGACAAAGTGAGCATTGAAAAAGCATCCCTGGACCTCAAGGAAGCTTTTCCAATCATTACATTGCACTGAAAGTCTCTCATTCTCCACATAGAAGTTCAACTGCACAGGTAAAACTTTGAACTCGTATCTCTCTTATCATGCATCTTTAGCCTTAAGTTTGTGAAGAAACAAGGTCCTACTCATAGCCCTGAACATGTACATATCTTTACATTTCATTTCTTTTGCCTGAGTAGAGAGAATTTGGAGCTTGAAAATGGTAGAAAAATTAGGTCAGAAAAGAGGGGGAGAGAAATTCTCCCTCATCTTAGAGAGATAGGTCAAGTTCTTTATATGGTTAGAACCGTCTCTTCATGCTGAACATTTCTTGTGTTATGAGTTTTTGCTAAAAAGCCAGGAATCAAGAGTTAGAAGGAACTGAACATGGCGCGCGTTTTTTCAAATAATCTGTGCTGGAGGTTGAAGAAGGAGTGAAGTGGGCTGGGCCTGTGCTATTTTGCTTTTCACACCATCTTTTTTGGTTTACACCCCCCTGAGCCCATTTGCTCATTTTTTAACATTTTTGACTTTTTCTTTTTTGGCTGACTTTGTTTATTTTTTCTCATGACATTTAAAAATTAAAAATATTTTTTTCATCATTTTTTGCATTTATTGCATATTTATTTGTTTATTTTCTTTGTTTGTATATAATATATATATGTATTATTATTAGAATAAATTAGAAATAATGTAAACACAATTTTTATTTTTATTTACTTTCTGAAAATATTTCACACAAAAATACTCTTTTATTTATTTTATTAAAATATTAAATAAATATTTATTTTTTGTATAATGCATATTTAGGGTTTAATAAATATATATATATATATATATATATATATATATATATATATATATATGATTATTAATATATTTAAGACAAAATATAAAAATACTTGATTTTTCACTTTTATTAATATTTGCCATAAAAATACCCTTTTTCACAATACACTTCATTTTATTTTATTTTTATTAAATAATAAATAAATAGTTGAATTAAATTAGAAAATAATACTTTTTTCTTTAAAATTAGGGTTTTTGCCCTAAATTCAAAATATTCAAAATAATACATTTTTATTTTCTTTTTCCTTTTGCATAAATAATATTTTCTCATACACATAAAAAACTTTCCTTTTTTGCATTTCACATATTCATTTAATTTACATTTAATTATGCATTGCAAATATCCAATTGATGTAATAATTTAGATTTAAATTCTTGTCAATATCCCCATTTGAACATTTGTACCCCCTTCCCATATTTGGTTTTGTAATAGCTTAGTAATTTTAATTTCGCACTTTATTGCTTTCTAATAATAACATGTTAGAATTAGGGTTTGTATGCGAAAAAACGATAAAAAAGAGTTTGACCTAATAAAAGATAAACAAGCATGAAAAGGGACACACAAATCACACTTACACCCTCTAGGGTATTCCACTTGTTGCCTTCAAATAAATGGGCCATATTGTATGTTGAACATCTTTGGGCAAAGCAAACAGTTTGAATGATCATAGTCCCTCGATAAAACTTTTCAAAACAAACAAAAACAAATGATCAAGTCCCTTAAAGAAATTGCCCAAAGACATTTAACGTCGTTACAATTATGGTCTAAACGATGACCCGCGCCTGTCCCTCTCACATCCTAACACAAGGTTGCCCACCAAATACAATGGTGGAGCAAACTTGTTAAAAGGGTTAAAGTATAGCAATAATCTTTTGAGAAATTTAGGAGTAGATAACCTCTTAGTTACTTGAATCAACTTGCAAAACAAAGCACTTGCCTAAATTCAAAACCACACCTCACAACACTTTCAAAACAAAACTTTCAAGACAAAAATAAAAACCTTTTCAAAAGACATACATCTTTGTATACATCCCCACATGGATCATTACAAAGGTTGCCACCACATTGGCCTCTTTTCAAAAACATTTTCAAAACCCACACACTCAAGCACCATTTAAAACAATTGAAAACAAAAGGCAAGTGATCTAAGCAAGTAGCTAAGAGCCCATGGATAACCATGGATAGAAAGGGTGCTAATACCTTCCCTTTCTATAATCTACTCCCCGAACCCAAGAAAACATCTCAAAAGGTTTTTGCTGTGCTTTTTAACCTTTCCTTAGGATAAAATAAAAAGTCGGTGGCGACTCTTGCTAACCGCAACATTTGCGAATACAAACGCAAAACCTCAAGTCAGTTCTCCCACCGTATCACAACAATCATTATGCTCTTTACAGGGTTTCAACACGTAAACTCTTTTTGATGTCAAACAAATGTTTTTCATGCAGGAAGATGTTTATTTTGGGAATGATAGACCTGATGCGATGATTATTTAAGCCTTGAAGTCGAAAATCCTAACAAAGTGTTGCATCTCTGTTGTGAATGAATCACTGGCTAGAGTGCAAAATTTTCAAAACTTTTCTTCCCCTTCTCCCCTTTTTTTTAAAACGAGTCAAGATGCGGGTGATAAGATACCAATGCGGATGTGCAACACATATTTGGGGAGTTTAGGAAATGTTATCCTGTTGTAGTATGCTTTCGAGTTAAGCCCTTGTTTCAGTTAGGACTTTCAGAGGTTGTAACGTGGCCTGGTTCGAGGTTTTTTTTTTTTTTTTTTAAGTTTTTCAAGGCTCAAGTTATTTGGTGCCCACCCCCTTCGTGATGTTCTCCTGTCCTAAGTTCAGCTGACTTATCACAAGCACTCATCTTTCAAAAGGATTCAAAATGGTTGAGTGATCACGACAAATCCTACTACATGATTGTCATTTAATTTTTGTTGCTTTTGTTTTTGATATTACTGTTCCTCTTCTTTTGATGAAAATTTCATTGAATAATCCTCTCTCTTTTTTTTTGCCTTTTAGGCTCTCTTTTTCCTAAGTTTTGTCTGGACAAAATCTTTTGAATTTCAATTTTGGAAGTCCAGCGGGATGCCCTAACTTTTGCCTAAGCGACTTGTTTTCAAATTTCGACTTAGCGGGGCTTTTGTTTCTTTCTTATTCATACTTTCTACTTCGAACAAGTCAATATGACTTTAGGTCTTCAAACTTTTTCTTTCTCTCTTTTTTTTTGAAGAAAACAAATGCCTCATTCCTTGGTCGGCGGGGGATAGCC
Organism: Vicia faba; assembly: GCA_948472305.1. Classification (NCBI taxonomy): domain Eukaryota; kingdom Viridiplantae; phylum Streptophyta; class Magnoliopsida; order Fabales; family Fabaceae; genus Vicia; species Vicia faba. The sequence goes on along the minus strand of OX451739.1, from coordinate 1,254,374,641 downwards.
ATTATTGTATCGATTTGTTCTCGACCTCAGAACTTTGTGAGGAAATAAACATTGTGGTTTAGAAATTTTTCTGATCTCATGATGCGAAAGATAAAATATGGTGATCCTCAGATGGGACGTTCCTTCTGAAATTTGAATGCTTGGTCAAATCAACTGAACATCTACCCTACCCCGGGTTAAAAAAAAGGTTTTTTTCTTTGAACGGAAAAGAAACTCCTACTCAAAAGCATACCATTACAGTCATCGTTTTTAGATAAACTCCTTCCCCCAAACTCTTGGCTAAGCAAAAGAATTGGCACAGTTGGTATCAAAATGCCCAGAAAATCAATTAAAGAGGGATACTGGATGGATTAAGTAAAATGAAACGAAATTTTTCTTCAAGGCAAAAATATTCAACGCATCAAGACAGACATTCGACTATAAACAAAATCCTATATGCAGACAATGTTAAAACAATCAATTAAGATAACACATGAAAGTGTGGTAAAGAAACGTAATAAAAGCCATTATGGGGGAGAAATATCTCCAACTATGTTCACTGATCTCGCTGACCTGCCGTAACCTTGACAATACCCCGGCCCATGACCTTTACCAACAGCATGGAGCGGCGAATCAAAATGGCAAGGCATCCGCCAGAAAAGTGAATGAGAAACCTGTCTGTCATACTCCAAATTTTTACCTAAGATACCACCTCCCATCTGCATTATTACATAGCAAGCGTTCACAAGCGTCTCGACCTATTTTTGCCAATTCTCAAGTCATATTTCAAAAAATTCATAACTTCTTCAAATTTCGACAATTTTTTAGTGGTTCTTTTACATATGATTCTCCTCTGCAACAACTACAACTTTTCTTTACAAGTCAAGAGATGATTATGCTTTGAAAATCCACCAAAAAATAGAAACGTTAGAGATTGTTGTGAGTTTAGTGAAATTTAACTGGTTTTGCCTAACTTTATTAAATCATGTATTTTTTGCACTTTTACTCATTTTTTCTTTTATTTTTATTTTCATAAAAAGAAAATCCCCAAAATATATTTAGTTCATATCAGTTTTTACTTTATCCAAAATATATAAAAAATGTATTTAGTTTTGTTAGTTTCATTTAATTTTATATTTTTATTGATAATTCCAAAAAAATCTCAAAAATACATATAAGTTCTTTTGCTTTTACATTTTTTTGAGTATGTAAGTCTACTTTGTGTTTCTTTAGTTGCAATTCAAAATTTTGAAAATATATGGTTTGATTTTTCATTTATTTTTATTTCTTTTATGATTAATTTTGGTGTTAATTTTGATTATAATTCCATTTGAAATATTTTTAAGTTGAATTATTAATAGAATTAAAACCAATTTTAATATCTCTTTTATTTCACTTTTGTATTTTTCAGTTTAGTTTTACTAACAGTTTGTTATTATTGTCATTACTATTATTATTAATATTATGATTGAGTTTGTCCATATGCTATGTCCAAATTTGTCCTCATGATGCGTAACATCCGTCTAAACTGCATGGTCCCTGCAAGTCATGCCAAGAAAACGGTCACATAATCCTGATGTGTTACTGATGCCCAATTTCCTGTTATAAAACCAACACACCAGTTCAAAATCTGCACTATGTCAAGACAAACACTACACCAAAATAGGAGGGCAAGAAGCTGCATCAAAAAGTGCCGAAAACAGGGTGTTCCATATGTTCAAACTCACCAAACTTTCCCTCCCAAAACCTCATTCTTTCACTATAAAACAGGAAGATATCAATCGAGAAAGGGGGTGAGCGAGAAAAGATATAGTTCACAAAGAGAAAAACACAAACTTGCAGAAGCAAACCTCAAACCTGCAAGCAAAAACTGCAAGTTACCAAAAACACAAGCAAACTTGTAACCTGCGTTGAAACCTCCAAACAACAAATCCAAACCTGTGTTACAAATACAAGCCTAAGGCACAACAAGCCTTGAGGCCTGCTTCCTCCTTACCAAAACTAGAAGCTCCTCCAACCTACCTAAAACCAGTAAAAAACCTGCAAGTCTCAAACTTGCACAACCACAAACTGTAAACAGAACCAAACCTTTTAACCTGCACCATTTCGAACCAAGCTCCAATCATACCAGCAAACTCAACAAAACCAACATTTTCGAGTCAGTTTCTGGAAGCAGAAGGAATTAAAAGATTATATTACCTCATCTCTGGATTTCTTTATTATTTCATCATCAAAAATCGAAATCATCAGACTTGCTCTGATCTTGTAAGTCTCCCTACTTTTTTTCTCAAAATTTGTTGCCATGCTTGTTATAATGATGTATGTTGTGAACTAGTTGTTGTTGCTGCATTTTTGTTGTTGATGTTTCAATAAACCAGAACCCCTGAGATTGTTATTGTTGTTCCTCTTGCCATGAATATTTGTCGCCTTGTTGATTTAATGTTTATATGCATAAAAAAAACAGAAACAATGTTGTTGTTCGATTTAGGGGAGAGAGAGTTCGAACCCAGAAACAGTGTTGTTGTTCGATTTAGGGGAGAGAGAGTTCAAAACTAGAAGCAGTGTTGTTGTTCGATTTAGGGGAGAGAGAGTTCGAACCCAGAAGTAGTGTTGTTGTTCGATTTAGGGGGAGAAAGAGTTCGAAACTAGAAGCAGTGTTGTTGTTCAATTTCGATTTAGAGGGAGCAGAGTGTTCGATTTTGATTTAGAGAGAGAGAGTTCGAAAGAGGGAGCAGGGTGTTTGATTTTGATTTAGAAGAGTGAGAGTTCGAAAGAGGGAGCCGAGTGTTCGATTTCGATTTAGAAGAGAAAAAAGAGAGTTCGAAAGAGAGTTCGAAAGAGAGAAAAAAGAGAGATCGAAGAGAGAGTTCGAAAGAGAGATTGAAGAGAGAGTTCGAAAGAGAGATCGAAGAGAAAAAAAGAGAGTTCGAAAGAGGCGTTATTCGATTTCGATTTCAATCCCATGCTGGACCTTTTTATTTCGTTTTCAGCTCATTTCCCAAATATCTTGTTAATTGTAAATCTGGATCTGGCTGTAACCAAAACAAAACCTTGGGTCTCATTTCAATTAGGCTTTAGCGCCCAGTACTTCATGCTTACCCTATATTCTAATTTACACTCTTATTCTTTTATTGATTTCTTTAGCTCTTTTGGTTTAAAAAATTAAATAATCACATAGTTTTAGATAAAACCCAATTAATTATTTTAGTTTTTTTTATAATTTATTTAAATCTTGATATTTCATTTTTAGTTTGGTCAGCATTTTAGTTAATTTTGTTAGTTTTTTTAACTAGTCTTTTATTGATAAGTTTGTAAGTTATCTCTTTGAATTTATTGCCCCTTTATGATGTTCCTCCCATGATACATGTTGGTTGAGTTTGTGATAATTTCGATTTAATTCCATGGCTTCTCTCTTGGTTTTCTTTTAAAATCTTGGAGTGTTTATACTTTTAGTTTTAATCTTCATGTTGCTTGCAAAATCCAAGGGAATTGTTTAATTTTTGTCGACTTCATGTCATAAAAAAAAACATTGTGTGAATACCCTCATTCATCATCCGTTTATTATTTTGTTAAAAACTTAAGATAATTTTCCCAAATATTCAATTTTTCAAAACTCACACCTTTTAAGTCAAAACTTCGACATTAGGTCGTCGTATCTTCAAAAACTCGTCCATACCCATTTTTGGCCAAAACAATTTATTTTTAATCAAACAAACTTTTTTAATAAACAGATATTTAAAAAGGTTCCTATAGAATACTATAGATACATTGGGTGCTAATATCTTCCCATTGTATAACCAACCCCCGAACCTTAGACCTCTTTTCAAAAACGCCTTGTATTTTCATTACTTTTAAAGTATTATTTTACATTGCATATTTTAGGGTTTTATTTCGCTCTTTTCCCTTTTCCCTTGGAAATAATAAAGCACGGTGGCGACTCTTGCTTTTGTGAGACGAATTAATTAATAATTCAATCTCCGATTTACCCCGCTACATTTTTTATCGCTACAGAATTGGAGACTCTGCCGGGGACAGATTGACCTCTTGCTGGTCCATCCCTAAGTGGGTTAAGCCTAGTTTGTTTTATCTGTTTTATTATTATTTCATTTGTTTGATTATGTGTTTATATTGGGGTTGTTTGGGTTTTTTACAAAGGACGAATCCTATACCCGGATTAAGTTACACTTAAGAATAGGACGGGTGGTATATTCATGTTAACTTTGAGGGAGTAATCCCGAAGAAGGAGGCATGAAATCCCCCACTCAGTGGAAGGCCCTTTTGAACGTAATATTTGTTTACCGAGTAATCGGGAAGACATTATTATTTTCGACCTAGGAGCCAGAGAAACTGAGAACCGTAGAACCCTAACCCATCTTGGCCTTTTAGGTGTAGCGCGGAGATTATAATGGAGTAATCCGAAAGTAATTGTTACACGATGCTACGCTTGGACGAGTTTCTCTTGAGAATATTGCTAATTATTGAGTAATCAAGACGTTGGTAATATCCGAAGGAGGAATGTAGACTCCGGGAACTCTTAGAACCTTGTCTTACAGGTGCGATTAAACCGTTAGTACATACCTTTGGGGGGCTCTACCCTTGACTCCATGCACGAAACGTTGAACCTTTGAACCCCATGTTTGTGAACTTGTGTGTAACTGATTGCATTATCATTCATCCATGCATCCATCAACATTTTTTTTTTGTAAAAAAACTTGTTTTTCAAGGAACTTAAGAATGATTTTTGCAGATATCTCAGGTACTATTATTATGGAGTTTGGAAGAAGAAACACTCGAAGTTAATTCTGAATGATCTTCAGTTCTTAGTTTCATTTTTACTGATGTCATTTTTGTAAAACTCTATAAAAGGGCTTCATGTTCCAAAGTTGTAATTTACTGCTTTATTATGGGCTTCATGTTCCAAAGTTGTAATTTACTGCTTTTTATTGGGTTGTTGTCCCAAAGTTGTAATTTATTGTTTTGTTGTTCCAAAGTTGTAAGTTGTAATTTACCTCTTTTGATTAATGAAATTAGTTTTTGTTGTTCCAAATTCCTTTACCATTGACGTATGCAAAATTATCGAAGTTCCTTGAAAAATTATCGAAACAAACGATCATTTTCATCGCATATCATGCATCATCCAATATTCCACTTCACATGTTTTCTAGAGTCTTATCCTTGTTTCTTTTTCCACTCCGTTAGATTGTCAAGCTGTCTCATCGGTACGATACCCGAGCCAATCGTCAGAGGAAGATGGAAGACCTAGAACAGGAAAACCACGAGCTTCGTGAGGAGGTCGCTACCCTTCGTGTCGGTATGGAGAAACTAACTGCGCTGGTGGAAAGTTTGATGGCTGCTCAGAATCAGCCATCGACTGCAGCTGCTGAGATTCAGACTTCAACTACTGTGGTTTCTGAGATTGTCACTGTTCCAACATCTGTGACTCAGATTAACTCTCCGCTTCAACATCATATGCCAAAAGGTTTTCCGTGGGGAATGCCTTATGACTTTGTGCCAGAAGGGTATCAGCCTGTCGTGCAGCCTTTAGTTCAACCTACCGTGTCTTTTCCTCAACCGGAGATAACTACTATGCCGCCTGTAATCCCGTCTGTGGCACCTTTCCCTCAACCAGTGATGACAACTGTCGCTCTTGTGGTTCATTCCACGCCATACATGAATGAACCTACTTATCATGCCGAGCCTGCTGAAATTCTGGGTCTTTTCGATAGAATGGAAGAATTTGAAGACCAGTTTCAAGAGATGCAGAGGGAGATCAGAGCGTTAAAAGGGAAAGATTTGTTTGGAAAGAATGCTCATGACCTGTGTTTAGTTCCAAATGTAAAGATTCCAGCCAAATTCAAAGTGCCGGACTTTGAAAGGTATAAAGGTGATTCGTGTCCGCGGAGTCATTTAACTATGTATGTGAGAAAGATGTCTACGTATTCTGATGATCATGACTTGTTAATTCACTACTTTCAAGACAGTTTGACTGGTGCCGCTCTAAAGTGGTATATGGGTTTGGACAGCACTCGGATCCGTAATTTCAACGATTTTAGTGAAGCTTTTGTTCGCCAATATAAGTACAACGTCGACATGGCGCCGGACAGAGATCAACTCCGGGCGATGTCCCAGAGAGATAGAGAGTCCTTTAAGGAATATGCCCAGAGGTGGCGTGAGATTGCTGCTCAGATTTATCCCCCTCTTGAGGAGAAAGAGATGACAAAGATATTCGTGAAGACTTTAGGTTCCTTTTATTATGAAAGAATGATTTCCAGCGCACCCAGTGATTTCACCGAGATGGTAAGTATGGGCATGCGGTTGGAAGAAGGGATTCGTGAAGGACGTTTGGTTAAGGAAGGAAGTCCATCTAGCAGTATCAAGAAGTTTGGAAGTGTTTTCCCTAAAAGGAAAGAACAAGAGGTCAGTGTAATTTTCCCTGGGAGACCAAGGAGAGTTTATTCACATGTTGCGGCAGTCACTCCGACTGTCCGCCCAACATTGGTGACCCCAACTCATCAAACCCCACCAATTCAGCAACAGCCATTTCAACATCAGCCTTGACAACATGCTTATCAATTTAATAACCAGAATCATTCACCAAGGAAACCGCATTTTGATGCCATTCCCATGACTTACACTGAATTGTTCCCTGCTCTGATCAGAAAGAACCTCATAACGATGAAGCCTCCTCTTGTCGCACCGAATAGTACTTCTCCGTGGTACAAGGCGGACCAGTTTTGTGAGTATCATCAAGGGTCGCCGGGGAACAACATTGAAAATTGCTTTGCTCTAAAGGCGGATGTGCAGAGATTGATTAAGAACGGTATCTTGTCTTTCAAGGATGTTAACCCAAATGTTAGAGATAATCCTTTGCCTCGACATGGGGTAGCATCAGTGAATATGGTGGAAGGTTGTCCGGGAAAGTTTCGAGTTTTTCAAGTTGAACACATAAGAGATTCGTTGATCAGGTTACATCAAAGCTTAAGAAGACTTGCCTTTTCTAGGCATCATCATGATTATGATGTTTGTGAATTTTGTTCAAGAGAAGTTGATTGCCCTATTGTGAAGGAGGACATTCAAAAATTGTTAGACCAGAGGGTTATCACTATTACATATGACAGAGATCCGGTGGATGAAGTGAATGTTATAATACCACAATTCAACTTGCCTGAACCAGTAGAGATCGTTTACGACAGTCAAACTGCACCTGTTGCTCCTTTGATCATTTATCCGCCTGGTCCTGTGCCTTACAACTCAGACCAAGCTGTACCGTATAAGTATAATGCCACAATTATTGAGAATAGGGTAGAAGTCTTTATACCAACAAGGCCATCTTTTGTTAACATCGCTGATGTGAGCATAGTTACGAGAAGCGGACGTGTCTTTGCAGCAGTACCTTTGAAGAGGCCAGAAGTTCAAGTCAGGAGGCTCATACCAGCAGAAATCGCAGCGAGAAATGTTGAACCCAGGGTTGAGGTAGGCCGATCCAATGAACCTATCCCACACCCCGATGATGATGAGATTCTGAAACTCATCAAGAGAAGTGAATACAAGATTGTGGACCAACTATTGCAAACTCCTTCCAAGATTTCTTTGCTTGCTTTACTGAGAGACTCTGGTGCCCATAGAGAAGCTTTGATGAAATTCTTGGACCAGGAATTCGTGGATCATGATGTGACGGTTGACCAATTTGATGGAATTGTGGTAAATATTACTTCGTGTAACAATCTTGGTTTCAGTGATGAAGAGCTTCCGGAGGAGGGAAGGAACCATAATATGGATTTGCATATCTCAATGAGTTGTGGAAATGATACTTTATCAAGTGTGTTGGTAGATACAGGTTCGTCGTTAAATGTAATGCCCAAAACTACATTATCTCGACTTTCATATCAAGGTGCTCCCATGAGACCTAGTGGGGTAATTGTCAAAGCGTTCGATGGTTCTAGGAAGACTGTCATTGGTGAAGTGGATCTTCCTATAATAATTGGTCCTCATACTTTTCAGATCACTTTTCAAGTAATGGATATTCGTGCCGCCTACAGTTGCCTATTGGGTCGTCCATGGATCCATGATGCAGGGGCAGTCACTTCCACGCTCCATCAGAGATTGAAGTTTGTAAGGCATGGAAAGCTGGTAATGATTGGTGGAGAACAGGCTATGGTGGTAAGCCATTTGTCATCTTTCTCTTTTATTGATGCTGATGAGGATGTTGGAACCCAATTCCAAGCTTTATCTGTTGCTAATAATGAAGTGAAAAAGCAAGGGACATCTATTTCTTCTTTTGAGGATGCGCGACGAGTGGTTGAAAGTGGTTCGGCTGAAGGTTGGGGCCAGGAGTTGACTTTGCCCGAGAACAAGTCTGGAGAAGGTCTTGGTTTTCGTCCCGTGTCTACAAGAGTCAAGCAGGAAATAGTTATCCGTCCGATACAAGAGGTTTTCTGAAGCGCAGCTTTTATCCATCCGACACCTCCTGAAGTTGATGCTATAATAGGAGATGATTCTGAAGAGGATTTACCCAATTTTGTAACGCATGGAGTGATGCACATTTCTGAGTAATGTTTTGTTTTATTTTTGAAAAAATTTTCGCCCTGCCCAAGGCGAAGAGTATTTGTGTCGGGCTATGTTGAAAATAAACCCTTTTGCTCTGCCCAAGGCAAAAGAGAAAATGTCTGGGCTCTTTGTTTCAAGTACTGCCAATCATGAATAAAAATGTTATTTTGTCCACTACTGTTTTATTTTTCACTTTTTCTGGGAAATAGTAATGAAAATTAATTGGTAGTAATAGGAAAATATAATAATCTTTTGTTTCATTTGTACAACATTCATATTAATCGATTTCTAAAATAAAGCATAATCATATGTGCATATTAATCCATGACTTAACCATTGAAAACAATGATCCTATGCCCCCTCCCAACTTTGAATTCCCTGTGTTCAGAGCCGAGGAAGAAGATAGTGAAGAGATCCCTGATGAAATTTCCCGTTTACTTGAGCACAATGAAAAGGCTATTCAGCCATTTGCAGAGCCTATAGAGATGATCAATTTGGGTGATGAAGAAGATAAAAAGGAAGTTAAGGTTGGAGCATTGCTTATCCCAGAGGTCAAAGAGAAAATGTTGGAACTTCTCAGAGAGTATGTTGACGTGTTTGCTTGGTCCTATCAAGACATGCCAGGTTTGGATAACAATATTGTGGAGCATCGTTTGCCGTTGAGACCTGAATGTCCGCCGATTAAGCAGAAGTTGAGAAGGACTCGTCCCGATATGGCTGACAAGATCAAAGAAGAAGTTCAAAAGCAAATTAATGCAGGTTTCCTTGTTACATCGGTATATCCTCAATGGTTAGCCAATATAGTGCCCGTTGCTAAGAAGGATGGCAAAGTTCGGACGTGTGTAGATTATAGAGATCTGAATAGAGCTAGCCCAAAGGATGATTTTCCTTTACCACACATTGACGTATTGGTCGACAGTACCGCAAAGTTCAAAGTCTTTTCTTTCATGGATGGTTTCTCCGGTTATAATCAAATCAAGATGGCACCAGAAGATATGGAGAAGACAGCTTTCATTACACCTTGGGGAACATTTTGTTATCGGGTAATACCGTTTGGTTTGAAGAATGCTGGTGCAACATACCAAAGGGCCATGGCTGCTTTGTTCCATGATATGATGCATAAAGAGATAGAAGTGTATGTAGATGACATGATTGCCAAATCGCAAACTGAAGAAGATCATTTGGAACATTTATTGAAGTTATTCCAGCGTTTGAGAAAGTATAAACTCCGTCTGAATCCCAACAAGTGCACTTTTGGTGTTCGTTCTGGAAGACTTCTGGGTTTCATTGTCAGTCAAAAAGGTATTGAGGTAGATCCTGATAAAGTCAAAGCAATTCGGGAAATTCCCGCACCCAAGACGGAAAACAAGTAAGAGGATTCCTTGGGAGACTGAACTATATTTCTAGATTTATATCTCATATGACTGCTACCTGTGGGCCGATTTTCAAGCTTCTCCGAAAGAACCAAGGATGTGTGTGGACAGAAGATTGTCAGAGAGCTTCTGATAGCATCAAAGAATATTTACTTGAACCTCCCATTTTGATTCCTCCAGTGGAAGGAAGACCTTTGATTATGTACATGACTATATTGGAAGATTCCATGGGATGTGTGCTTGGTCAACAAGATGAGACTGGAAGAAAGGAACATGCCATATATTACCTGAGTAAGAAATTCACAGACTATGAGTCTCGATACTCAATGCTTGAGAAAACCTGTTGTGCTTTAGCTTGGGCTGCCCGCCGTCTGCGCCAGTATATGATTAACCACACCACTTGGTTGATCTCCAAAATGGATCCGATCAAGTATATCTTTGAGAAGCCCGCCTTATCTGGAAGAATAGCCCGTTGGCAGATGTTGTTATCTGAATATGACATTGAGTATCACACTCAGAAAGCAATCAAAGGGAGTATTTTAGCCGATCATTTGGCTCACCAACCAATTGACGATTATCAGTCCATCAAGTTTGATTTCCCATATGAAGATGTTATGTACTTGAAAGCTAAAGATTGTGAAGAGTCGTTACCTGAAGAAGGACTTAATCCCGAATCCCGTTGGGGTTTAATATTTGACGGAGCTGTGAACTCTTATGGAAATTGAATTGGGGCAATCATCGTCACTCCCCGAGGTACTCATATCCCGTTCACGGCGAGATTGAAGTTCGATTGTACGAATAACATGGCTGAATATGAGGCATGTATTATGGGTCTCGAAGAAGCAGTGGATCTAAGGATTAAGATTCTTGATATTTACGGAGACTCGGCATTGGTAATTAATCAAATCAAAGGAGAATGGGAGACTCGTCATCCTGGTTTGATCCCTTACAGAGATTATGCTAGAAGATTGTTAACCTTCTTCAACAAAGTGGAGTTACATCATATCCCTAGAGATGAAAACCAAATGGCTGATGCTTTAGCTACTTTGTCTTTAATGTTTCAAGTGAATGGTTGGAACGATGTTCCTACAATCAGAGTTATGCGCCTCGATAGACCTGCTCATGTGTTCTCAGTAGAAGAGGTCACCGACGATAAACCATGGTTCTATGACATTAAACGTGTTCTTCAAACTCAAGAGTACCCGCCTGGGGCATCCAATAAAGATAGGAAGACGTTGAGGAGATTGGCAAGCAGTTTCTTCCTCAATGAAGAAGTATTATATAAGAGGAATTACGACATGGTCTTGCTCAGATGCGTAGACAGACATGAAGCAGACATGCTAATGCAGGAAGTACATGAAGGATCCTTTGGCACCCATGCCAACGGACATGCAATAGCTAAAAAGATGTTGAGAGTTGGTTACTATTGGATGACAATGGAATCTGATTGCTGCAAATATGTGAAGAAATGTCATAAATGCCAGATTTATACGGACAAGATACATGTGCCACCGACCCTCCTCAATGTTATCTCTTCACCTTGGCCTTTCTCTATGTGGGGCATCGATATGATTGGAATGATTGAACCCAAAGCTTCAAATGGTCATTGTTTTATCTTGGTAGCGATCAATTATTTTACTAAATGGGTGGAAGCAGCATCTTATGCTAATGTAACCAGAAAGGTGGTAGTCATATTTATCAAGAATCAGATCATTTGTCGATACGGCATCCCGAGCAAGATCATCACTGATAATGGCTAGAATTTGAATAACAAGATGATGAAAGAGCTTTGTGAAGAGTTCAAGATTGAACATCATAACTCTTCTCCTTACAGGCCGAAGATGAATGGGGCAGTTGAAGCTGCTAACAAGAACATCAAAAAGATTGTCCAGAAGATGGTGGTAACTTATAGAGATTGGCATGAAATGCTTCCGTTTGCTTTACATGGATACCGTACTTCAGTTCGAACTTCAACAGGTGCAACCCCATTTTCCCTAGTTTATGGTATGGAAGCAGTACTCCCCATGGAGGTTGAGATTCCGTCTATGAGAGTGTTGATGGAAGCTAAACTTTCTGAGGCTGAATGGTGTCAAAGTAGATATGATCAGTTAAATTTAATTGAAGAAAAGAGATTGACAGTGCTGTGTCACGATCAATTATATCAGCAGAGAATGAAGAAGGCTTTTGATAAGAAGGTTCGACCACGCGAATTCAGAGAAGGTGACCTTGTGCTCAAGAAGATATTATCTTTCCAACCTGATTCTAGGGGCAAGTGGGCTCCGAATTATGAAGGACCGTATGTCGTTAAGAAAGTTTTCTCTGGAGGTGCCATGATTCTCACAAATATGGACGGTGAAGAGATCTTGCGCTCCGTGAACACCGATGCAGTCAAGAAGTATTTCGTCTAGTTTTGAGTTGACAGTTTGCTAAGTTGAAAACCTGAAGGGGCGGTTTAGGCAGGCTTTTGGTCAGACCGGTTGTGGCATTTGAGCACATTTCGGAATTCGAAGTTGTTAGGGAGAATAGTGATCATTGTTTTTGTGTAACCCTTTATTTCATGTACTATTTCCCAAACTTTTGTAAACCGTTGGAGTCGCGTTGTTAGCGAACTACCATCTTATTAATGAAATTTGAGCATTTACCTTTTGTGGGCAAAATTTTAATTTTACGGCAATATTTGAAACAAAGTTATTTAAAGTATTCTTATTTTAAAAATGTGTCGTGAATAATGAAAGGAATATTAACAGTTGTTCCGAGGATGGTCAAGCCATGAAATGCAAAACAATACAGTAATTTATCCTTGCATGATGAACATGTTTTCTTTCAAAATCTTCACGAGGTGTTGGTTGTGTAAACTTTTGTTTCTAGTGGTACTAAGTTTGGTGACTCCCCAGATTTTCCAGTTAAGCGTTGTTTTGGTTATCTTTATTTGAGCAGATTTCTGAAGTGTGGTACGCTTTGTCTCATGCCAGTGGTCTATTGGAGATTAAAAGATTGGTTTTGATTACTTTTCTCCCCAGAAGATTTGAGCCTTGTAGTGTGATACGCTCTGACGTTGATTTGTAGTTCCAGTTCCAGTTATTTTCCGTCTCTTTAAGATTGGCCGAGTATCTATTATTTTGTGATATCTTATCATCTTCAAGATATTCCGTCTGCCTGTTTCGTCAGCATAACATTCATTCATTCATTTACACTTATATCACACATGCATCTTCCCATTTTCCGTTGATTTTGGGTCGTATACCTTGTTTATGTTTATTAAGACAATGTACATGTTCTTTCCAAGTAGAATGTTAGCTTAGGCAGAAAATATACCTTGATGAACCGAGTTACCACCTGCTTGGTGACATTGGCATAGGATGCAGCTTCAACTCATTTTGTAAAATAATCGATGGCAACCAGAATGAAACGGTGACCGTTGGATGCAGTCGGTTCAATATTTTTGATCATATCAATTCCCCACATCACAAACGGCCAAGGGGAAGTCAAGATATTCAAAGGTACTGGCGGCACATGCACCTTATCACCATAGACTTGACATTTGTGCCAAACCCATTCATGATTGTAACAGTCAGTCTCCATGGTGGACCAATAATAACCTGCTCGCAAGATCTTTTTAGCCATGGTGTGCCCGTTGGAATGGGTCCCGAAATCACCTTCATGTATCTCCTCAATGATTCTAGCTGCTTCTTTCTTGTCAACACATCTGAGCAGTAAGCTTTCATGATGCCTTCTATACAACACACCTCCACTGAGAAAGAACTTAGCTGAAAATCTTCTCAAAAACTTCTTATCTGTAACGGATGCCTCTTCAGGATACTCTTGTGTTTCTAGATATCGTTTAACATCATAAAACCAAGGATTACCATCTGATTCCAAACTAGCCTCAAAACAGAAAGTAGTCAGTGCATCAACTAAATTGTTTTCTTCTCTGGGAATGTGCTCAAATGTGATCTCTTTGAAGTACGAAATCAGCTTCATAACATGCTCATGATACGGAATTAGGTTCTGATGGCGAGTCTCCCAATCTCCACTAATCTGGCTGATAACAAGATTGGAATCCCCGTAAACTTTCAAAAATTTGATGCGCAGGTCGATCGCCGCTTCAATGCCATAAATGCAAGCCTCATATTCGGCCATGTTGTTAGTGCAATCGAAACTAATATGAGCCGTGAAAGGAATATGGTATCCCTCAGGGGAAGTGATAATAGCTCTAACACTGTTGCCCATGGCATTGGAGGCACCATCAAAAACAAGCGTCCAACATGATCTCGGCTCGGCTCCTTCGTTTGGGTCTGGTATATTATAATCCCGAATATACATAATTTCCTCATCTGGAAAATCAAACTTCATCGGTTCATAATCGTTCATGGGCTGATGAGCAAGATGGCCGGCCAGTACACTACCCTTAATTTCTTTTTGAGTAGTGTATTGGATATCATATTCGGTGAGTATCATCTGCCAACGGGCTACCCTGCCTGTAAGAGCTGGCTTCTCAAAAATGTACTTGATTGGATCCATTTTGGATATCAAGTAGGTGGTGTGAGTTAACATGTATTGCCTCAAACGTTTGGCGGCCCAGGTGTTGTACCCCAAATTTTGACCTAAGATACCATCTCCCATCTGCATCATTACATTACAAGTGTTTTGATCTATTGATTTTTAAAATTCATAACTTTTTCAGGCCAAGAGCTATTTATTTTGAACACTAAATTATTTAATCGATTCATGCTAAAACAATGTTTATTAATTATTTATTATCTTAAATTTAAATAATTGGAATTTGTTTTCCATTATTATATAATTTAAAGATGTATAGATAATAAAATAAATATTAGAAAAGAGGCGTATTAATCATGCAGACAGTGTTTATTTATTATTCACTATCTTAAATTTAAATAACTGGAATTTATTCTCAGTTATTATATAATTTAAAGATTTATGAATAATATAATAAATATTTGAAAAAAGTTCATTAATTGGTCAATAATGATTATTTAATCATTTATCATTCTAAGTTAAATAATTGAAATTCTATTTTAATTATTATAATTTAGAAAATTATGGATAATGAATTAAATAATTGAAACTATTAATTGATCAATGATATTATTTATTTATTTGTTTATTATTATGAATTTAGGTAATTGAGATTTATTTTCAATTATTATACAATTTAAAGAATTATAAACGATAAAGTAAATAATTAGAGAGAAGGAGGAAATTAATTGGCAAATATTGGAATTTTATTCATTTTTCTTCTAATTGTATAATTATTGTGTAAATATTGTATTTATTACAACGAATTTACAATAATAATTTTACAAAGTTAAAATGAAATAAAAATTAATCTAATGTTTTCTAATTCTAAATCTTCTATCCAATGCTTTTTTTGTCTGCTCACTTGATGTTACCTGCAAAACAATTAAAAGAAAATTAGAATTGAACAAATAATTAAAAGAAAAAAAAATTATTTAATGTTCATCATTAAAAACAACGGCTGGAATCAGTTTACCCTTTTTTGCAAATCATGGGATTTCTCCCGGTTCACAAAAAAGGGAGGATTTTTTTATTTCATAAATGAATGCACAAATTCATTTTTGTCAAAAATTGCATTTTTCGAATCAATTGCATTTTCAAAAAGTCCACTGCATATTTCAAACAACATATGCACCAATTCAAATGTTTGTCAAATAGCATACAAAAAATCAACAGCATATGCACTTTCAAAGCCAAATTGCAACGTAAACATGCCCATATAGGAAGAGGCCAAACATACAAAGAGGCTCCCACAGTGCCATGCAGTAGACAAGTTAAAAATATGCAGTTTAAACAATTTTGCAAGCAATATAACATTCCCTTTTCATCATATTCCAGCACTTTTGCAATTTCAGAAAACAGTACAGTACATCATTTAAATGTCAAAATGGTACTTATGAGAGAGAAGAGAGATAGAAAATTGGTTTTTGCAGGTTTTGGTTTAGGCAGGAAGAGATACAAGACAAACTGCAGTAACACAGTCAGTAGGAAGTAAAAACATGAAATAGGAATAGAGACAAACCATATGGAGCAGTAAGGGTGCAGAAGTACCAAGAATATATTAAAAATATACCAAAGCCCTCAACGGAAACCTGAAGGCCAAAAGTGGTTATAACATAACAAAAAATCACTACACACATTCATCAATCTATCTCCAAGCCTTCAAAAAACTCAGAAAAATTGTTGTCAACAAAGAAAATATACAAATTTCCCAAAGTCCTAAACCAGAGTAAAACCATTTTTTTTCCTCAAGCTCCCTACACCCGTTACTGCATAAACCTGCAATCTGCATAGAACCATTGCAGAACCATTTCAAACACCATTAAAATCTCAATAACCTGCTTAAGCCATAGAAAACTGTCAACCTGATTGAGCCCTCAAACCAATATCACAAGCATCATTCAAAACCATAAACATATGGCCTAAACCATTCAACTGCATTACTAAACCTGCCTACTGTCATAAACCATAAGCCTGCATATTACCAAAACCTTATGGCCTAACAACGAAAACCAATTCCCCTGTTTCCATCAACCTGCGTAAAACCAACATAACCATGGCCTAAACCGGTCAAGCCATTACCTAACCAATAAACCAGTAACCATAGCCTAAAAGCTAAAAACCAGCATGAACACCATAACCACAATGCAACTCACCTGAAATTGTCCAAACTAGAAAGGCCTCAGAACTCGTCATCATAGGCTATCATAAGGCAACAGTAACAAAGCATACAGAAGTGAGAACGAAGGAGAAAACTAGTCAAAAAGCATTTTTCAACAGTAGCACTCAAACGTCCAAAACATTGAAGCATACAGTACCAAGGCAAGAAGAAGGATACAAATACACAAACCAGGGTCCAGTAGTTCGAAGCAAGCTCGCGACGCATCACCTTTCCTCGCCGCCCTTGGCCTTCGTCGCACTCCCCAACTTCCTCCTCCGTCTTCACCTCTAGGTAATGATTTCTTTTCTTCTTTTTACTTCCATAATACCTCCAACAAACAATAATAAGAATCAGAATCAAAACATAATCAAAAATCAATGCATGCAAATATAACAAAACCTAGCGAATAACACTTTTTACCTTGAATCAATCGCCCTAACGCCTTGGCCGGAGGGAAGAGGAGGTTGAAGACCACTGGTGGCCATGGCAAGGAGCTTGGAAGCAAACTCAGGGACTCAGAAGCAAAAGGTGTGGAAAGATGGAGCGAAGAAGAAGACGGTACACAAGAAAGCGCCGCTCTGCCAAACCTTGAGAACCCTAATCCCAATTACAAACGCGTTTACCCTAAAACAAAATTATTGAGCGTTGGGCCTTAACCCCATTTTCTGCCTTAGGCCCAACGAGTTTGCTAGTACACCCCCATTTTTGTCTTCTTCTTAGACAGATTTGGGCCTCTTTCAAAAACTCTCTAGCCCACTTTGGTTTGTTATTTTACTTCCTTTTTAATTTTGATCCTTTTTTCTTTCTATTTGATTTCTTTAGCCCTTTAGAATTTTATTAGTTTAATTTTTAATTATAAGTTTAATTAAATGGAGATAATTCATATCAAAACTTTTTTTTAAATAATTGAATCACTTTTATTAATTTAAAACTTTAGGTTTAAGTTAATAATTTTTAAATATCCTTTTTTTTAATTAGGTTTTAAGTTAATAACTTTTAAGTCTTAATTATTTAATAACTCTAAAAACACAAAAATAGAATTAAAAAGCTTTAAATAACATTTCGATCATAATGCTAAAATACATAAAAATAGAAACTTAAAAAAACTTAAAAAACATTTCTGTTTCTTAATTAATTCTCTTGTTTTGCATATATTAAACAAAAAAATCATAAAAATGCATTATTCACATCATTTAGTCTATCATTTAATTATTGTTATTTAATCATTATCCGCATAATTTTTCTGTTTATTTATTTCATATTCACTTGTTTATTCTGTTTACGTTTAAATCCAAGGGAAAAACGATAAATTTGTTGACTTCATGTCCTCAAGTCTA
This sequence comes from Vicia faba, assembly GCA_948472305.1. Lineage (NCBI taxonomy): Eukaryota > Viridiplantae > Streptophyta > Magnoliopsida > Fabales > Fabaceae > Vicia > Vicia faba. Next base: position 1,254,356,705 of record OX451739.1, on the reverse strand, counting down.
AATTGCGCGAACTTTCGCATTTCATTAAAACTTAGGATAATTTTTCCTCAAATATTCAATCTTTTCGAAACTCATACCCTTTAAGCAAAAACTTCGACGTTAGGTCGTCGTATCTTCAAAAAAAAACCCGTCCGTACCCCTTTTCGGCCAAAACGATTTATTTTTTAATCAAACGATCAATTTTAAATAAACAGATATTTCAAAAGGTTCCTATAGAGTACTATAGATACATTGGGTGCTAATACCTTCCCATTGTATAACCAACCCCCGAACCATAAGATCTCTTTTCAAAAAACGCCTTGTATTTTCATTACTTTTTAAAAGTATTATTTATGCATATTTAGGGTTTTATTTCGCTCTTTTCCCTTTTCCTTTGGAAACAATAAAGCGCGGTGGCGACTCTTGCTTTTGTGAGACGAATTAATCAATAATTCGATCTCCGATTTACCCCGCTACATTTTTTATCGCTACACCAGGAAAGCGCACAACAAGTCTTTTCCAGCAATGAGTACCTCGACTCGCATTCCGTAAACTTCTTACTCAAGTAGTAAATAGCCTGCTCTTTCTTCCCCATCTCGTCGTGCTGACCGAGGACACAATCCATTGAGTTCTCCAACACAGTTAGATACATAATTAATGGCCTTCCTTCTACTGGAGGCATGAGTATCGGAGGTTCCTACAAATACTCCTTCATTTTGTCAAAGGCCTTCTGACAATCCTCATTCCATTTCACTGTCTGACTTTTCTTCAATAACTTGAACAAAGGTTCATAGGTGGTTATGAGATGAGAAATAAATCTAGAAATATAGTTAAACCTTCCCAAGAAACCATGTACTTCCTTCTTTGTCCTTGGCTCAGGCATTTCCTGTATCGGTTTTACTTTGGCCGGGTCCACCTCGATACCTTTTTCACTTACAATAAAACCCAACAGCTTGCCGGATCTCACCCCGAAGGTGCACTTATTCGGATTCAACCTCAGCAGGAACTGCCTCAGTCTTTCAAACAATTTTTCCAGATGAACAAGATGTTCCTCTTCCGTGTCAGACTTAGCAATCATATCGTCTACATAAACCTCAATCTCTTTGTGAATCAAATCATGAAAGAGAGTGACCATGGCGCGCTGATATGTTGCCCCGGTATTTTTCAAACCAAACGACATCACTTTATAGCAAAAATTTCCCCAAGGTGTGATAAATGTTGTCTTCTCCATATCCTCCGGAGCCATCTTAATTTGATTGTAACCCGAAAAACCATCCATAAACGAAAACACCTTGGAATGAGCATTATTATCGACCAACACATCAATATGCGGAAGGGGGAAATCATCTTTAGGGCTGGCCCTGTTCAAATCCCTATAATCCACGCACATCCTGACCTTACCATCCTTCTTGGGCACAGGCACAATATTTGCAATCCATGGCGGATAATTGATGACCTTTAAGAAATTCGCATCCAACTGCTTCTGGACCTCCTCCTTGATCTTCTTGGACATCTCAGGATGAGTTTTCTGGAGCTTTTACTTGACAGGGGAACAACCTTCTTTGAGCGGTAATCGATGCACCACTATGTCTGTATCCAACCCAGGCATATCCTCATAAGACCAAGCGAAGATATCAGAATACTCACGGAGTAGCTCAATCAATTTGACCTTTATACTTTCTTCGAGATCTACCCCTATCTTGACTTCTCTTCTTACCTCTTATGTGACAATATTCACCACCTCAATCGAATCCTGATTCGGCTGGATAACCTTCTCCTCTTATTTTAACAATCTTGCTAATTCCTCAGGAAGATCACAATCCTTATATGCTTCTTCTTCAGCTTGATAAATAGGAGTATCAAAGTCATAATGAGCCATAGCAGAGCCATTATCAATATAATTGGTGGTAGAAGTGCATCTGCATGAATGACATTTTGGCGTTTTTTAGTGACAGTGTGTGAAAAGAGAAACATTGCCATTTAAATAAAAACAACAAATAAAATGGAGCAAAGTTTTGAATGCAAAAACGTCCTTTATTTCATGATAAACTTGAAAATAAACATGGTGGCCCTACACAAATGATCCATCATGCCTTGGGCAGAGCGTAGGAATTATGATATGATTAATAAAAGAAACAAGAAAATTACTCCTTAGCGCTTGAAACTTGGATAACATCCACAGAAGTCCAATTATTGAGTGTCTGGCCTGGAATACTTGGGCGAATCCAATCTTCGATAATGTAGCCATCAACCCTATCATCGCCAACTGCACTGACGTGTCCTTTTTGAGCAGCACAAGGACGGGAAAACTTCACAGGAGTGGATAAACTAGATGCTCTGGGAGCTGCACTCTGCTGACCCGGGTTAAAACCAAGACCAAATTTATCAAATTTTGGGGTAACGTCCAGCACCTGACCCCAACCTCCAGGGTTTCCATTTTCCACTACAGCTTTCGCATCCTTGAGAGAAGACATAACAGTTTCCAGTTTCTTTTTCTGCTCTGGAGGAGGAAGATTGACGGCATGAACTGTCTCAAACGCCTGAAACGGAGTTTCATGTATCTCGCCTTCAACTTCAACATAGAGGAATGATGTCAAATGATTCACGATGTACTCTTCCTCGCCGCACACAGTTATCACCTTTCCCTCTGCAGGATACTTGAGTTTCTGATGAAGAGTAGAAGTGACTGCCCTTGCTCTATGAATCCACGGACGCCCCAACAAATAACAATACGCTGGCTGTATATCCATCACAAAAAATGTATCTGTGAAGGTGCGAGGACCAACCTCGATTGGTAGTTCCACCTCCCCAAACACTAACCTTCGAGACCCATCAAACGCCTTCACCATCAAATCACTAGGGTGCAACTCTAGTCCAGAATAATCAATCTTCATCAATGCAGATTTGGGCAATACATTCAAAGAAGATCATGTATCCACCAAAACCCGGGATAAAGTAGTTCCCCTGCACTCTATTGAAATATGCAATTCTTTGTTATGGTTTGGCCCCTCCAGAGGAAGATCAAAATTTATGAAGCCCAATCCATTCCCGGCAGATATGTTAGCACAAACATTCTCAAACTGATTGACTGTTATCTCATGTGGCACAAACACATTCTTTAACAACTTCATCAAAGCATTTCTGTGAGGTTCTGAATAAATCAACAGGGACAAGATAGACATCTTATATGGAGTATGGCTCAGATGATCAATTATTCTATAATCACTCTTTCTGATAATTCGCATTAATTCTTCAACCTCATCGAGAACTGAAGAAGCTTCTGGTATCGGAATTGGTTGAGTCACATTGGCTGGCGTAACTCTTGCATTACCAATCATTGCCTGCTGTTTTCCTTTTTCTCTTGCAGAAGCATCTGCCGCATCTTGCACATTGGAAGGACCAAATACTCTCCCGCTTCTAGTCATTCGACCCACACCAGAAAAATTATGAACTTCCCCTTCATTACCTTGAGCACGTTCTTTCTCAGACAAACGAGTACTTACCTCCTGCTTTACCCCATGGTAAAAAACATCAGCACCGCAATGCCATGGGATGTCCTTCTCACTGGTGTACGGCATGGGACCAGGTACCGTAATCATCAAAGGAGGCGCCCTAGACAGGGCAGGAATGCGCACAGGGGTGTAAGGAATAGATACCACAACAACATCTTCTTCGGTAACTTTGCGGTAGCTCGGTTTCCTATCAAACTGCAGGGAACCCTCCTTCATCATCAACTGGATACCGACTTTTAAATCATCACAGCCCTTCGGTTGCTCTTTACACTTGGCACACTCTGAAGTACAACCCAGGAAAATAGAATTGTCAAGCAAATACCTCTTAACATACCACAACAGGGTAGTTACTTGTTCCACATTAATGATTAAATTCAACATTTCACTATTATCATCAGTCATATTAACAACACCCCCTCCATGTCTAGGCATTGGATTCTGAGTAACATTCGGACCAGTCACTGGAGTAAATTCAATTTCCTTAGTATCCAACAAGTCTTGTACTTTGCATTTTAACGTAAAACAATTGTCGGTAGAATTACCAACTCCTCCTGAATGGAATTCACATCTTGCATTAGCATCATAGTTAACAGGAAGTCTTGCGGGTGGTGGTGGCATATTTCTCAAACTGATCAACTTCAAATCGAGCAAACGGTGGAGCGCTTCGGTGAGAGATACCGGAAATGGATCGAATTTTATCGGTTGTCTCTGCTGTTGGTTATTATATTGACGGGGAGCATCTTGCTGCCTTTGTTGTTGAGGCACTGTATTCGGTCTTTGCTGCGGAGGAGCATTAACAGGAATAGAAACAGCATTAATTTGTTGGTGCTGACGATCCTTTCTTCTTCCTCTATGAGAGTAAACTGCACTTGCATCGCCTTCCCTCTTCTTAGGGTAAGTGTTGAATGGTTTCTTGTTGCCCCCTGATGAGCCACTAGAACCTCCAATCTGAATTTTCCCCAATTTCAAACCCACCTCAATTCTTTCACCAGCCATAACCAAGTCTGCAAATCCTGCCGAAGTACTTCCTATCATGTTCTCATAGAACGGCCCTTGCAGAGTACTCATAAACATATCGATGAGTTCTCTCTCCATGAGTGGAGGTTGAACCCTTGCAGCCAACTCACGCCACTTCTGAGCGTATTCCTTGAAAGATTCTCTTGGTCCCTGCTGTAACTGAGTACGATTAGGCGCCATATCCATATTGTACTGATAATGTTTGACAAAAGCTCGAGCAAGATCATTCCAACAACGAATATAAGTTTTCTCCAACTTCATGTACCACTCCAGGGATGCCCCAGATAGGCTATCCTAGAAAAAGTGAATCAAAAGTCCCTGATCCTCAGTATGCACCGACATCTTTCAGAAATAAGCAGTTGCATGAGTAACAGGACATGACGTTCTGTTGTACTTTCAAATGTTAGAGGTTTGAAATTTGGAGGAAATTTCACCCCAGACACCAACTCGAGATCATTAGCATCCATACCAAGGACTCCTTGCCCTTCCACAGCCTTCAAACGCTCTTCCAATAACCGATACTTCCTATCCTGAACCTGAACTTCCGGCTCTGAACGCCAAACAGAAAATTGGTCTTCATCTTGGTCAACGTCATAATCCTGCTCCTGATAATTCCTTACACCGCCTTGATTAAGTCTTTTGTTCCCCACAAGACGAGGTTCCGGAGACGGGGGAAACTTCCCTACGTTGTGCACAAAATGATTTCCAGGCATCCCGTGAAAATTTCCAGCAGGCTGATCTTGCACATCCCCTAATCCTACAAAAATGTCTTGATAAAGCCCTTGATTTCCACCATCCCCTGGATAGCAGTGCTGGTTGTTGACAATGGCAGCCAGTTCCTCCTATCGGCGATTCACATTGGTGATGACCTCCATGAACTGGGTCATCTGAGTAGCCATCTGGGTCCTCATTTCAGCGAGTTCATCTTGAACTTATTCCATTTGTCTTGGTAAATTGTTTCTGGTTGAATACAGATGAGTAGTCATCTTGAATTTTGAATAAGAAAAGTAGAAGAATAAGAATACCGTCTTGAGATGACCTGTAATGTTATGAAATGCATGATGTGCATGATATGTTTGTCATTTCCGGGTATTCAAGAGTCCTTTTATTCATCAGTCACGGCGCGCAGCTAAAGATCAAACATACAATCAAAGGGAAAAAAGGACAATAAGACAAACACTTCAATTATTTACAAACAAAAGAAAAGATATTCAAGTGTCTTCGGATATTTTAAGAGTGTAGCGATAAATAAAAAAATACATGTTTCAAAGTAAACTTAACAAAAAACTGAATAATAAAACAAACAGATGGTCCCCTCCAACAATCCTGGGGGTGACCAAATACACCAAAGGTAAGTAACAAAAACTAAATCTTCGGAACAAGACAGGCTTCAAGGTGTTGACAATAATCTTCAAGCCTGGCATTCTCCTTTAAAAGTCATGATGTGACTACTTTTCTTTCTTGAAACCGATCCTTTGCGACACGCCTCTGGGCTACTTCCTTCTTAAGCTGAGCATCTTTGTCTTTGAGCTGTTTCTCCAAGTTCTAAATCTTCTTCCTGTAGCTTTTCTCGGATGCCTGAAGCTTCTGGCACTCTTGCTGGGTCTTACTCAACTCTTCTTCCATTTCAGCATGAGACCTCTTCCTAAAACTGGTTGCATCAGAAGTTTCCCCTTGAGCTTCTTTGAGTTTGTGAACTAAGTCGGCCCTTTCTTGATCTAACCAATAAAGTTTCATCCCTGCCTCACGACCTTTGGCACGAAGTTGAATGTTCTCAACATGAACCTGGGTGAACATCTCAGTAGACATCGTGTTACTCAGAGCAGTAGGAGGTTGCTCACATATAGGAGCTGACCTTGCAAATGGTAACTGTAAAATCTTAACCCTGGCTCTGATCCAATCCAAATAAGGAACCCTAGCAATAGGAACCCTCTTGCTCAAAGTAGTTTTATCTCTCTTGTGAATTCTCTTCCAAGCACTTGTCACTCTTTTCAACATCACATGATCCCTTCCTCTAACAAAATATACTGATTCAAACACCTCTTCATCCTTTGGAGGTCCATCCATTGCATATCCCAATTGATGATAAGCAAGCACAATATTATAGTTGATACACCCCTTAGTTCCTATGAGGGGAACATTAGGAAAATCTCCGCAGCTAGTGATAACACTTCACACTTCCCCCATGTCATAATTCCACCGGATATCGAATGAAGTAAGGTTGACAAGTCTGGACGACCATTGGAGAGAATGTCTGGTATCCATGAAAGAGCCACTTGTCGGTAGGTGAAATTTAAACCATTTATACAACATTGAATGACATAAACTTACATTACCTCCTTTTCCATGCCTGGAATGAATGGTATAAAGAGTATCTGCCAAGAGTTTCGATACCAGGTTCTTATTTCTAAAAACACAAATAGCCACCAAATCCACAAAATTTCTCTTACGAGGGAAGAGGATGATCTCATATATCATGAGAGCAAACAGAGTGCTGAAGTCACTCCAATTCCCTTTCTTTGCCCAGTCTTCAGCTTTCTTTACTAATAAATCCAAATAAAACCTTGTAGTATCCTCACTTGATTTCCAATTGTCTTTCACCTCTTTCCAACTCAAATGAAGAATTTCAGCAATAAATTCGAACTTTGGCTTTTCCGGCACTTGGACAAAAGGAACCTCGTCAGACAACTTGATATTAAGTAGGTACGTCTACTCTTCTAGTGTGGGAACCAGTTGATCTTGAAAAGTAAAACACCATAACTCCTTGTCATAGAACTGGAAGAGGGTGATCAAAGCCATTGGGTCAACTGGAGTGTTAAGGATTAGTAACAAATTGCCATAATTTTTGTTGAAATTATTCAGAACATCACCCTTCAGATAAGAACTCAACCTCTTCAATTTGGACACATCAATAGTAGAAATCTGATATGCGAATGTATGCCTGGTGGGCTCTTCAACACGAACTGAATCAAACTCAACTGACGGGAGGCTAGCCATTTCTGATAGAAAGAAGACTCTTGAATGTCCCTGGAATATGACATGCATATGCTAGTTATTTTTTATACATCATTTTTTAGAAATAAATATGCTATGATTTAACATGACAGGATCAAAGTTTCACACTGGATCATGGTTGGACCGGTATAGAATAGCACCACTCAAGATCAAAAGAAAATCCCAAAGCTTCAAAACTAACATGGGAACCTGAGTCACCTTCGTAACACAAAGTCACCAACAGTACCTGTACCTGTAAGAAAAGTTTTCCCGCCCCTCTCACGGGTGTAGTCTAGGTCAAGGTAAGGTTAAAAGCCGAATCAGAGTACAAGAGCTCGAATGTTGGTATCATCATATGATAACACCTATCTGAACTATCTCTGAAGTCATGGGTCTCATGGTCAGGTCTACAAAGCATCCGCCTCATAGCTGCCATGGCCACTCTATTCTTAGCTCCAATGGGATTCACTCATAGCCTGGGTACGAGGCCTTTTACCTCATGAAACAACCCACCCGCTAAGAAAATCCAGAATCCAAACAGTCCAGCCAAATCTAGTATGCAGAAAGTAAAGCGCATATAGGATGCAATGCAAACAGGTAAATATGCAAAGCGGTAAAAATAAACACCCAAGAAGAAAACAAACAAGAGCTAGGATCGACTCCGGGATGGACCAGCAAAAGGTCAATCTGTCCCCAATGAAGTCGCCAGCTGAAACAACACAGCTGGAACCTGTCATCTGGATGTAGTGAAACATCAATGAAGTCGCCACCGAACGTCTTTTATCCCTCCGAAATGGAAAGGTAAACATCGAGAAAACCTGAAGGGAGAAATCACAGTATTTCGACCGAAAGATCGGGTAAGGGAGTCTGTTACGCGAGGGGAAGGTATTAGCACCCCACACGCCCGTAGTATTCTACGGTATCCACTCTTGTTGTCTAGTCTAATGGGTGTGGTCAAATCCTATGTCTATGGCTTAAAATTGAAAAGGGAATGCATGCGAAAGAAAAAAGAAAATAATGTAGGGAAAATAAAAGTTGTGCTCGGTTGGGCCCTACCCCAATGCCTACGTATCCCTTTTAAGGAATCAGAGCAGCCGTAGTTTGGCTTACATATTTTGTTGGTTTGTGTTTTTTTAGTTAAGACAACAAAAACAGTTAAGATGACAAAACATCGAATAAAATAACAAACAAATGAGATGGTAAAATATTAACTGAATGATGACAAAGTAACATGTCAAAAGATGGCGAGACATCAAATGGTAAAATATCACACCAAACAATGACATTGAGAGTCAAAGTTGGATAATCAAACATGTGCGATGGCGGAACATCGGCTTCAAACAAATGTACGATGGAAAAACATCGGCTAAGAGGCAACAAAGACATCATGGCAAAGATGAAGAAACATCAATAAAACAGATGACAAAACAATCACACCTGACAATGATATTGAGAATCAAACTAGGATAATCAAACATGTGCGATGGTGAAACATCGGCTTCAAACAAATGTACGATGGCGAAACATCGGCTAAGAGGTAACCAAGATATCATGGCAAAGATGACAAAACATCAACAAATCGGATGACAAAACATCACACCTAACAATGATATTAAGAATCAAAGTAGGATAATCAAACATGTGCGATGATGAAACATCGGCTAAAAGATAACATGATATCATGGCAAAGATGGCAACACATCAATAAAATAGATGATGATAACAAACATGTGCGATGGCGAAACATCGGTTAAAAGATAACACAGACAACGTAATATTGGTTTGTATCTTTTACTTTGAAGAAGGGTTTGAGCTCATTAGAAATGTCTTATGATTTTCCAAGAAAACAGTTTTTGTTTTAAGATGCAGAATGCATAGAAAGGGAAAACAACTAAGGGAAACTAACCTAGTACTATCCCTAGTGTTATCATACAGTGGTTGACCCTAAGGTTGAGGATAAAGGAAAACCTTACCTTAATTACCATGCTAAAGGAAGCTTAACAAAACTATCCTATAGGGAACATGCAATGAGAGCGAAGTCGTGATCTCAATTTCTAAATTGAGTGACTCATCGATCAACGAGTAAAGAAGAAAAGCAATAAACATCCTATAGGGAACATGCAATGAGAGCGAAGTCGTGATCTCAATTATTAAATTGAGTGACTCATCAATCAACAAGTAAAGAAGAAAAGCAATAAACATCCTATAGGGAACATGCAATGAGAGCGAAGTCGTGATCTCAATTTCTAGATTGAGTGACTCATCGATCAACAGCAAACACAACACATGTATTAGACAAAAACCAGAGGGCCTCCTAACATATATCAGCAACAGAGGTCCCATCATGCAATCAGAGAACTATGCAAAATGAAAATGGAAGAAAGGAGATATTGCAATACCAAACGGATAAATATCCGTAGCAACTGAGCAAGAATAAAAGAAACCCAGAGAACTTCAAGCAAGCTGGCATCAGTAGACAAATCAAGTCAGAAATTACGCCATAAGGTTGTAAGTAATGAGAATATCAGATATGAACAGATCCCATGGGCAATGTGTAACATTCACAATCAAATGTATATATCCTTCATGGAATATCAAACATGCCAAACACAATAGCAGTGCCAATATGATAAGTTGTGTTTCACAAATAAAGTGAAACACAAAAGCCTTAAGCCAAAAGTGGAAACTTTGTCAAAGTACCTCGCACATTCAACAACCAAGTTAGTATTCCATAAGGTGAATGATGACTCACAAAAGGGATGGATGCAACATGATGAAGTGAGAACAACATAATAACAATTATCAAACATTTGACATGATAGACAAGAGGAAAGAGGCATATGCATAATTTGGCCAAAACAATCAGAGGGATGTTGCTCCTTTCTATCACCATATTGAATTGACAATTGAATATCAATCAAGGATCATGGGAGCTTGGAAAGAATACAATCAAAGATCATGGAGGTCAGGGGCAAACACATTTTAACCATATACAATTAATTCAATCACAACTTCACAAACACAATAGAAGATGAAACCTACATAATGCATCAAGAAGGTTCAAACCTTTAAACAAAGGGGAACTAAATGAAAAGACTTGAGTTATCATGGATAATCATAATCAAGATGATCATTAGGTGCCCAATTATAAGCCTCACTCAAGTTCATTGGCTGATAACGAGAAATCGTATCGTATAATTACTACACTTTTTACCGATTTTTATAACACATTGAGTCGTTTAACTCCCGATTGTTCCGAGTTTTTGTGTCTTTCCATAGGTACAACATTTGTCAACTCAAATCAATGAAAAAGGACCACATGAAGGAAGTTAACCAAGAAACAGAAGAGAAAAAACCAAATCTGCAAAGTCTGCAGATTTTGTAACGGTGACGACCGTAACGCCTCCACAACCAGAAGAATGTTCGTCAAACATCATTGACGAGTGTAATGCGCTATTTAAGCGCATTACGACCGTCACCCCCTTGTGACGACCGTCACACGCTTAAAGGGCAACGTTATGAATTAGTGGAGACGTGGGCAAGTTGAGGGCATAACTCTTCTCCTATATTTCCTCCACTCAGTAACCATGCATCCGGGTCTCTCTCCACCCAAGCCTTTTCCAAGTTTTTCTCAACTGCAATATTTTCTTCTATATATATATGGTAGTTCAATGGATGATGGTCGAAGAAATTTATCCAGAGCCAAATTTATATTTTTTCTGCATTATTCTATTTTCTTGCTTTTGCACCCTTTTCTACACCTACTTTAATTTTATTTCCAGCATTAGTTTTAGAGTGTTAATTCTTCATCTAAGAATTAACACAATTATTGATTTCGATTGAACTGCATGGAATTTGTAAGCATCCAAGATTACCATAGCAACATTATTTCCAGGTTTTTATTGCAATTAATATTTATTCATTCTTGTGTTATGTCATTTATTCTTATGGATTATATTTTAAGTTGTATAGTTACTAAATATATTATGTCCGACTAAATTAATTTATACTGGTATGTGACTCCTAAGTACCGAAAGAATTCAGTGATAACTTGGCTAAAAACATTTACAAATAATTTTTGGTTTCCAACTTCCATGTTTAATTTAACTACCCTTGTCACGAGAGTGAGAGGATAATTAACACGATTTTGCCACGAGAGTGGGAAATTAATTAAGGCAAGAACCTGCATGCGAGAGCTGGGGTTCGACCTAGATAGTGGTAACGAAACATTAATTTTTAAATACATGAGAGTGTTTTAACAAATTAATTAAACTCAAAATGTTTTCAAAAAGTGTTATTAAATTTAAAGTGCATCCACTAGGTTTAGTAGCATGACTTATTTCATGAACACGAGAGTGTATGTCTCAGGTTTTTAAACAATTCGTTTTTACCGAAATACTTTATATGCCAAGCGATTCACCAAATTCCCGAAGTCCGACTATCACATACTGGTATAGCTATTATTATTATTTTTAATTAAACTGTTTCCCCCCTAAAACCAAATATTCATCGCTTAGTTAAACAATTGTAGCATTAGATCGTACGCGATTGATCCTCAGTCTCTGTGGGTTCGATAATCATTTAAAACTAGAACGACTAAACTGTATACTTGCAGTTAGTATCCCAATAGACTTATAAAGTCCCGATCAAGTTTTTGGCACCGTTGTCGGGGACTGATTAGTCAATTAAGTACGATTCTTCTGTTGCGCGTTTAGACTAGGCAACAGAAACCCTTTTTCAATTTGTATGCCAAGGACTCGCTCACAAGGCAAACCACTTGACAAATCGACGGACGAACCTGAACGCATCCTTTCCGTAAGATATGCAGTCAGGGATTACTGTTTAAATCATGCTATTCCTTTACCCAAACCCGAAATCAAGATTGATTCTGAAACAAATTCTAATTCTTCCTCTGAAACCGAAACTAATCCAGAAGTAGACATGGCCGAAGAACAAAGGACCCGTCCACTGAAGGAGTACGCAGCTCTATCACAACAAGAACCCCACAACAGCATTGCTGCTCCAGCAATAAATCAAAATGATTTTGAGTTGAAACCGTCATTGATATCAGCTATCTAACAACACCAATTCTCTGGAGATCCTACCGAGGATCCAAATGAACATCTTACAAAATTCGTTCAATTTGCCGACATAATTATAGCAAATGGTGTTAGTAAAGATGCAATAAGATTACGTCTTTTCCCTTTCTCGCTAAGAGATAGAGCTTGGGCTTGGTTGCAATCCTTGCCGTCAAATTCCGTCACTATGTGGGAAGGACTTAAGATTGTATTTTTAGCACGATACTTTCCTCCAAGCAAGACTACTTCACTAAGAGCTCAAATCAACGGATTTAGGCAGAAGGATACTGAATCGTTATTCGACGCATGGGAATGCTACAAAGATATGATGCGAATGTGCCCACATCACGGACTAGAAAAATGGCTGATCATCCACACGTTTTATAATGGACTCTTGTACAACACAAGACTCTCTATAGATGCCGCCACAGGTGGTACACTAATGGACAAGCCTTACGACGAAGCTAACCAACTCATTGAAAATATGGCTCAAAACCACTATCAGTGGGGAGGAGAAAGAACATCTGTGGAGAAAACTCAAACCAAAGGTGGGATGTACGAGATTAGTAGCCTAGATAAAGTTAATGCTAAGTTAGGTGCTCTTACCCAAAAGATAGAAAGCTTGACCTTACCTCTTGCGACCACCGTGGTTACAGTTACCCCAAACTGCAAAGTTTGTGGAGTCCCTGGTCATGTTGGAACCGAATGTCAAATCTTAGCAGGAATATCAGTTGAGCAGGTAAATTACGCTCAAGGTAATCCTTATGCTAATACTTATAATCTTGGTTGGAAGAACCATCCTAACTTCTCGTACAAGAGCAATAACGCTTTATATGCACCTGGCCAAGCACCTGTTGTACCTCCAGGTTATCAAAAACCCGCTATTAATGTTCCTAACATTCCTAAGAAATCTAACCTTGAAATCCTAATGGAAAATTTTATCGCTAATCAAGCTCAACAAAACAAAGAATTCCTCAATCAAAATGTTCACACCGGTGAACAATTGAAGCTATTAGCAAATAAGGTGGATGCCCTAGCAACTCACAATAAAATGTTAGAAACCCAAATCTCCCAAGCAACACAACACCAAGCTAGTTCTGCCGCACCTGCTGGTACATTTCCTGGACAGCCACAACCCAATCCTAAAGGACATGCTAATGTTATCACATTACGAAGTGGGACAACACTTGATGGACCGGTAGATCCTAGACTCCAAAATCCGACCATGTATCAGAAACCTGAAAAGGAAGTAGAGAAGTCGAAAGATCAATCTGAGAATGTAAAGGAATACGAGAATGAGAACAGAGAGGTTTCAGAAAAACCTTACATACCTCCACCGCCATATAAACCACCAATTCCATACCCTCAACGACTTGCAAAATCCAAGAACGAGGGGCAAGTCAAGAAATTTGTAGAACTTCTGAAACAATTAAACGTTACTATTCCTTTTACAGAAGTTATAACCCAAATGTCGTCATATGCTAAATTCCTAAAAGATATATTGTCTAATAAGAAAAAAATAGTTGAAAACGAAACCGTTATGCTAACTGCTGAATGTAGTGCCATAATTCAAAATAATATGCCTCCAAAGATAAAAGATCCTGGTAGTTTCTCCATACCATGTGTAATTGGAAAATCTGTCATAGACAAAGCTCTATGCGATTTTGGAGCAAGTGTTAGTCTAATGCCCTTATCTATTTGTGAGAAACTCAAATTAGGTGACATGAGACCTACCAAGATGTCCCTACAACTAGCCGACAGATCAGTCAAATTCCCTGTTGGTATGCTAGAAAACATCCCTGTCCAAATAGGACAATTTTACATACCGACTGACTTTATAATAATGGACATCAAGGAAGATTCAAACATTCCCATCATGCTAGGAAGGCCATTTTTAGCCACTGTAGGAGCCATTATTAACGTTAAGAAAGGAAAACTTACCTTCGAGGTAGGAGAAGAAAAAGTAGAATTCATTCTTTCCCAATTCTTCAAAGCCCCTGCTATAGATGAATCATGATGTCTCCTAGATATTATTGATGAATGTGTCAAAGAACTAGAAAGCCAAGAAGACACCTATTCTGGGATGCTGAAAATTCTGACACCAACTATCCTCAAGGATGATGACCGGAAGCAAGAATATCTAGATGCCAACCTAAGCGAATGTTTCGCCTTAACACCCGATCCTACCCCAACTGATAAGAAAACTGGTATAGAACTTAAAACATTACCTGAAGATCTTAGGTATGAATTTTTAGATAAAGAACTCGAACGACCAGTTATAGTCAATGCCAATTTAGGGAAGATCGAAACCGAAAAACTTCTTAGTGTGTTAAGGAAATATCCAACCGCGTTAGGCTATAATATATCAGATCTAAAAGGAATAAGCCATTCTCTCTGTATGCACCGCATTATGCTGGAGGAGGACTGCAAGACTTCTAGAGAACATCAAAGACGAATAAATCCTATCCTAAGTGAAGTCGTTAAGAAATAAGTACATAAACTACTAGAGGCAGGCATCATATACCCAATATCAGATAGTAACTGGGTCAGTCCAGTTCACGTAGTACCTAAGAAAGGAGGTGTTACATTTATAACAGACACAAAAGGCGAATCGGTGGCACAACGTACCCAAACAGGATGGAGAATGTGTATCGATTACAGAAAACTAAATAAAGCTGCACGAAAGGACCATTTTCCATTACCATTCATTGATCAAATGCTCGAGCGCTTAGCCAAACATTCCCATTTCTGCTATCTTGACAGATACTCGGGATTCTTCTAAATTCCCATTCATCCTGATGATCAAGAGAAAACCACGTTCACATGCCCTTATGGTACCTTTGCATACCGAAGAATGCCATTTGGACTATGTAACGCACCTGCAACTTTCCAACGATGCATGATGGAGATTTTCGCAGACTTTTTAGACGGAATTATGGAAGTATTCATGGACGATTTTTTTGTCTGTGGAGAAAGCTTTGACTGATGTTTATCAAATCTTGAATTAGTATTGAAATGCTGTGTCAATGTCAACCTAGTGCTCAATTGGGAAAAATGTCACTTCATGGTAAGACAAGGAATTGTGTTGGGTCATATTGTATCAAACAGAGGGATTAAAGTCGATAAAGAAAAAATCGAGATTATCAAAAACCTTCAACCACCCAAAACAGTTAGAGAAGTAAGAAGTTTTCTAGGACACACTGGTTTTTACCGACGTTTTATAAAAGATTTCTCTAAAATCACTAAGCCGCTAACTGAATTATTAATGAAAGAAGCCGAGTTTATTTTCGATGATAAATTCCTAAACACATTTGAGACGCTTAAAGAAGCCTTAATTTCAACACCTATTATGCAACCTCCTGATTGGAACCTACCATTTGAAATAATGTGCGATGCGAGCGACTATGTTGTAGGCGCAGTCCTAGGACAATGCAAAGATAAAAAGCTTCACGTTATCTACTACGCAAGCAGAACACTCGATCCCGCACAAATGAATTACGCCACTACGGAGAAGGAACTCTTATCTGTTGTTTTCGCATTGGACAAATTTCGTTCCTACTTAGTGGGCGCCAAAATCATTATTTACACGGATCATGCTGCGATCCGATACTTGCTAAGTAAGAAAGACGCCAAACCACGACTACTTAGATGGATCTTACTCCTACAAGAGTTTGACTTAGAAATCAAAGACAAAAGAGGGACTGAAAACGTGGTAGCGGACCATTTATCAAGATTAGATGGAATCCAAACCGAGAATGTTCCCATAAACGAAGATTTCCCATATGAACGCCTTATTGCTAAACTAGAGATAGCTCCTACCGACAACTTAGATCAACCCAATGAACCTTTAACAACTGCGGTAGTAAAAGCCATTTGTACCAACACCACATTACCATGGTACACTGAGTTCGTTAACTATTTAGCCGTCGGTGTTCTACCACCTGATATAACGTACCAACAGCGGAAGAAATTCTTCCATGATCTTAAACACTACTTTTGGGATGAACCACTACTCTTTAAAAGAGGCGCCGATGGTATCTACCATTGTTGTGTTCCTAATGATGAAATAGACGACGTCATTGCCCATTGCCATTCCGCCCCTTATGGTGGACACGCTAGTACATCAAAAACTTGTGCAAAAATACTTCAAGCTGGTTTCTTTTGGCCTACTTTATGGAAAGACGTCCACGTAGCAATTATAAATTGCGATAGATGTCAGCGCACAGGAAATATATCTAGACGTGATGAAATGCCGCAAAAATGGATTCTCGAAGTAGAAATTTTGGATGTGTGGGGAATTGATTTCATGGGACCGTTCCCCACATATTTTGGAAATAAGTATATATTGGTAGTTGTTGACTACGTATCAAAATGGATTGAAGTCATCGCTGCACCCACAAACGATACACGAGTGGTACTTAAACTATTCAAGCATGTTATCTTCCTACGATTCGGTGTACCAAGACTAGTAATCAGTGATGGCGGTTCCCATTTTATCTCTAGGATTTTCGAAAAACTACTTTCAAAATATGGCGTTAAACATCGCATAGCCACACCATACCATCCTCAAACGAGTAGACAAGTGGAAGTGTCAAATAGGGAAATTAAACAAATCCTTGAGAAAACCGTAGCCACATCCAGAAAAGATTGGTCCTCCAAGCTAAATGATGCTCTTTGGGCATATAGGACAGCTTTTAAAACCCCTATCGGAACAACGCCGTTTAAATTAGTTTATGGAAAATCATGTCATTTGCTAGTAGAATTAGAACATAAAGCTTACTGGGCCATTAAAACCCTTAACTTAAATTACAAGATTGCTGGCGAGAAACGAATATTAGATATCCATAAATTAGAAGAATTGCGTTTAGACGCTTATGAAAATGCTAGAATCTATAAGGAGAGAACGAAAAAATGGCACGATAAGCGTATCTCGCGGAAAGAATTTAAGGAATGAGACACCGTACTCCTATTCAACTCTAGACTGAAACTTTTCCCGGGTAAATTACGTTCCCGATGGTCAGGACCGTTCGAAATTAATAAATTTTTCCCAAGTGGTGCGATAGAAATTAAAGGAAATTCTATCGAACCATTCATAGTCAATGGCCAGCGCTTAAAACACTATTTTAACATCGGAAATCTGAACTATTCGGCTTATCTGCAGTTAAGTGTGCCACCTATCCCGATACCTAACTGATTAGGTATTATCTGTTGAGCCATAGACATAAAAATAAAGGCGCTTCATGGGAGGCAACCCATGTTTTCTTTTAATTATTTTTATTGTTTTACTATGTTTTTATTTTTCTTTTCTTTTTCTTAATCTTTAAAACTTTCATGTTGCATCTCTTACTCCTTTTTATTTTCTTTTTCTTTTATTTTTATTTTTCTTTTAAACTTTCTTTTTCTTTTTGATTTAACTTCGACATTTTTAACCTGAAAATACTAACTTAGTTTTTCATGCATTTATTAAACATTTTCAGGGGTAGTCCTTTAGCTTTAATATCTAGCTCCATGGCACGAGTAAACTACATGAACATAACCTTGAGGAGTAGGCACCAGAAAAGACGCTTTGAGGATCTGGCTGAGCGTGAGATGTGTCCTACAATTTATGTTGATGACCATGCTATGACTGCTTTAGGCATTCATGGGAGTGTCATGTATCTACTACACCAAATAGGCTGGGACACTGCTCCTATTCGGAGACGTTATTGTACTTACAAAAAGTTGACCCTTGAGTTCCTGAGCACACTGAGCTACCTACCGAATCATGGGTTAGGGTTCAAACGCGGGCTGATCACTTTCAGACTGTTTGACATGGACTACCGCTATAACCATAGGGAGTTTGCCAACCTGTTAGGATTTCCTTATGGCCCTAATGTTATTACTATGACCCAGGAGGACCTATTGCTTGATACTGACCTTGATTTCTTTTGGGGTAGCATTACTGGCAATAACCATCCCGAGCCATCTGACCTTTATTCTGAGTCCATCCACAACCCCGCTATCAGGTATTTTCATAAGATCATTACCCACACCCTTTTTGGTAAAGAGAAAAATCTTACATCAGTGTCACGTGATGAGCTCTTCATCATGTAATGTGCTTCTCAGAGCCGTCCAGTAAACGGTGCCGCCTATATGCTTTCTAACATGGAACGAATTATACAGACACCAAATGCCCCAATCCTTTTAGGTGGTTTAGTCACTATGATCTCTAATGCCATTGTACTCCAAAGGCCTATGTTAGGATCAACACCGCACTATGGAATCAAGCCAATGAACATCGAATTCTGCTTCAACACTAGTTTTATAGGAAATCTTGAGCCAGATCAATTCGAGTTGTTAATTAATCATGAGACTGTCCACCAATTTGTGCTCCCGAACCCTATAACTAGTGTCCACAATAGAGAAAACTGGCTCTTTGACCTCCATCATCCTCCTACACCGCCTTCGTCTCCTTCCACTGTTGACATCTATGAAGTGCCTAATACCTCTCGTGATGCTGAAGATCCTGAAACACCATCAGGATACCACCAGTTTCCCGACCCGTGGGAGCAGCATGTAGCTTCTACTGAGATCACCTTCCAGGATCCAGAGATACCACCACCTCCTCCACCTACTGTCACCCTCAACTCTTTGCATGAAGAAACTACCGAAATGCAGGGTGAGCTTACATCTCTACGAGTGGATTTCATCGCTTTCATGGATTTGGTGACAGACCAGCTGGATTTCATGCACCAGCATATGTTCCCTGCTCCTCGTGGCTAGAGTTTGCCGATGTTATACTGATTTGTTCTTCTCTTGCATTTGTACATACAGTGAGGTCACTGTTCAGTTTAAGTGTGGGGGAGGAATCTAGTTTGTTTTAGTATTTTATCATTTTTATTATTATTATTATTTAAGTTATTATTTCCAAAAAATGTTTACTCATTAATGAAATTTCAAATTATTTATCAAGTTTCAAGTTATATTGCCTTACTGCCATTATTTCATTTCATACATGTTATTTCAATTTTCAATATATTTTTCAATTTGTTATTTTACTGTTAATATTTTACTATTCATTTTTCATTTTTCATTTTTCATATATTACTGCTTACTATGCTAGAATTTTAAATTATAATATTAGAAAATAAAAAAATGTCACGTTCTTTTCATTAATATAATGAAAATGAACGTGTGACGCTCGTAACACCCTCATGACGAGCGTAACACGCGTTTCACCGTGTTACGTCCGTCACACCATCGTGACGACCGTCACGTGCGCATTATATCAGAACCTGCTATTACAGAGCGGTTCCATCTTTGTTTCAAAACCCCCAAACCTCCATTACTGCAAATTAATGGTAACATTACCCACTCCATTTTTTTCAACTTCCAACATTCTAACACTAAAAACACCATCAACCCACTAATCCATTCTCATTCCAAACCTTTTTCAATCCGTTTTACAAACACTACGGCCAACGATCAACAAGCTCCCGCTCTCACTTTCAGATCCGGCGAATAAGGCGAAACCCAACGTGTCAAATTCCAGAAGTTCCAACGCCGCGGTCTCCAACCTACACGGTATGTTGATCTTGACTGTTTGAGGAGTTTGGGACTACTTGACAGTGTCCGACAATTGTTACAGAGTGTGGGTTTATGGAACCTGTGCCGTGAACCGCAACCGATTTATGAAACTCTAACCCTTGAGTTTCTGAGTTCCTTTGTATACATCACTCCCCCAGGTGCCACGAACCAACTATCAGGCCTGGCCAAGTTTCGTATGTTTGGCATAGAGCACGAGCTGCCCCAAACCGACATTGCACGGCTTTTAGGCTTCTGTTCTGATGAAGGTGTCCATCTCCGGGTGCCGGATAATTTTGGTGAGGAAGCTTTTAACTTATGGCACAGCATGACAAACATCCGTGCCGGATCCTACGACCACCTTAATGCCACACACATTCATAATTTGGCTATCCGCTATTTCCACCACATCCTCAACAACACCATCTTTGCCTGTGACAGCAACCACAAGCTCAACTCCAAGGAGCTCTTCTTCATGCATTGCGCATTCACTGGGCAAAAGATCAACGTCGCCCCGTTCTTACTGGCTCACATTCACTCTATTTGTGCTAGAGGCGGAAAACCCTTTTATTTCGGAGGGCTGGTCACTTCACTTGCCATAGCTCTGAACTATGGTGCTTCTCTCGCGGATATGGCTTCTATGGCACCGACTTTGCTGACTTTGGATCACTGCAAGGTCGCACATCTCATTTATGAGCGGGAGGATGGCAGATTCCACCCTGTGATCAGAAACACTGTTTATCATAACATCACTTTACCTTGCAGGGACCGAATCGATCCACGAAACTGAGCTAACTGTTTGTTCGATCCTGCAGCTCCCGCGGGGCGTGCTCCTACTCATGAAGACCAGCCTAATGCCCCCGCAGATGAAATGCAAGAAGAGCTGGACAGTCCCCCCCCCCCCCCCCCCCCCCGTCCACGACATTCCAGGACCTTCATCTGCACCACCTCCTATTACTCTTGAAGAGGTCCTCCGCGCCATTCATATGCAAAATCAAATGAGCGCAACGCTTGAAAGAAGACGACGGGAGCAATATGAGTATCTATGCGCTCAAAACACTCAGATCTTGACTGGACAGCGGAGCATGCATGAGAGGTTGGACAAGGCTCTATTGGAACTCAGCGCCTTAAGGCTGGACGTCAGCACCCTTGGTTACCAGGATACTGACACAGAAGCCAATCCTACTAGGCGCTCTCGCACCAGGAGTAGAGGACGTAGTCACCAGTAGTTTTCTTTATTTTCTATGTAGTTTACTTTTTTCTGTTTCATTTCCTTTCTGTTTGTTTTTGTAATTGCACTTCCCCGCCTATATACCGCAACATTGAGGACAATGTCGGATTTAGTATGGGAGAGGTACCTTTCCATCTTCTATAAACTAGTAAATTTTTATGATATGTCTCGATTCAAATTCTTCGCTTTATTTAGCCATACTTAAAAATTTTTATCTTCACATTAGCCCGACATACCTATTTTAACGAAATCCAAGTTGAGGAAGCCGAAAACGACATAACAAGATCGATACGGTTATGACACCGTAGACTTCCTACTTATGCAATCCACTTCAATAACCATTATACCGATATCTTGAGTTTTAGTTCTAAAAGTAACCCCTAGTAGTTTATATTAGCAGTCAGCACCGTCTTGACACAAACCACGTGGAGAATCGATGAATATAAGTGTTTGATGCCTGATTATTGAAATATCCTTCTTATCTCGCTGCTAAAAGAAAAGAAATTTTGTGCACCAAAATATACGGTCACATATAAGAGTTGAGCAAATAATGAAGGAATCCACTGTTGGTTGGTTCAGAGGTATCTGGTTTTGAACTTGGTAGGGCGTGCTACGGCTCGATCCCCCATAACCTCCAATTTGGATAAAATATGTAGGGTTAACACATTCGTGTACCAGACCCCGTGCTAAAAGGATCAAAGTCACTAACCAGTTACTCCACTACGTGCGTGCTAAGACAAAGGGCTTAATGTGATTGCGCCAGAACGAAACCGGGTGAAATAGATATGAGGAACTCTGGGCATAATTATAACGGAACTGTTGGATAGCTCATTTGAAATGGAAGCCTACGACTAAGCTTATTGCTTGTGTCATTAGCGTATCTTTAGTGTTTCACTCAAGTATTGGCCGAACTGGCGAGGATTTCCCGAAATTGCTTTATAAATCGAAGGTATGTCATGCATATGCGCTTGACAAAACTTGTCTGATCTTTCGAATGACTATTTGCTTGAGGACAAGCAAAGGTTTAAGTATGGGGGAATTTGATAACGAGAAATCGTATCGTATAATTACTACACTTTTTACCGATTTTTATAACACATTAATTCGTTTAACTCCCGATTGTTCCGAGTTTTTGTGTCTTTCCACAGGTACAACATTTGTCAACTCAAGTCAATGAAAAAGGACCACATGAAGGAAGCTAACCAAGAAACAGAAGAGAAAGAACCAAATCTGCAAAGTGTGCATATTTTGTAACGGTGACGACCGTCACACCCTGTGACAACCGTAACGCCTCCACAACCAGAAGAACGTTCGTCACACATCATTGACGAGCGTAATGCGCTATTTAAGCGCATTACAACCGTCACCCCCTTGTGACAACCGTCACACTTTAAAGGGCAACGTTATGAATTAGTGGAGACGTGGGCAACATTGAGGGTGGAACTCTTCTCCTATATTTCCTTCACTCAGTAACCATGCATCCGGGTCTCTCTCCACCCAAGCCTTTTCCAAGTTGTTCTCAACTGCAATATTTTCGTCTATATATATGTGGTAGTTCAATGGATGATGGTCGAAGAAATTTATCCAGGGCCAAATTTATATTTTTTCTGCATTATTCTATTTTCTTGCTTTTGCACCCTTTTCTACACCTACTGTAATTTTATTTCCAGTATTAGTTTTAGAGTGTTAATTCTTCATCTAAGAATTAACACAATTATTAATTTCGATTGAACTACAAGGAATTTGTAAGCATCCAAGATTACCATAGCAACATTATTTCCAGGTTTTTATTGCAATTAATATTTATTCATTCTTGTTTTATGTCATTTATTTTTATGGATTATATTTTAAGTTGTATAGTTACTAAATATATTATGTCCCACTAAATTAATTTGTATCGGTATGTGACTCCTACGTACCGAAAGAATTCAGTGATAACTTGGCTAAAAACATTTACAAATAATTTCTGGTTTCCAATTTCCATATTTAATTTAACTACCCTTGTCACGAGAGTGAGAGGATAATTAACACGATTTTTCCACGAGAGTGGGAAATTAATTAAGGCAAGAACCTGCATGCGAGAGCTGGGGTTCGACCCAGATAGTGGTAACGAAACATTAATTTTTAAATACATGAGAGTGTTTTAACAAATTAATTAAACTCAAATTGTTTTCAAAAAGTGTTATTAAATTTAAAGTGCATCCACTAGGTTTAGTAGCATGACTTATTTCATGAACACGAGAGTGTATGTCTCAGGTTTTTAAACAATTCATTTTTACCGAAATACTTTATATGCCAAGCGATTCACCGAATTCCCGAAGTCCGACTATCACATACCGGTATAGCTATTATTATTATTTTTAATTAAACTGTTTCCCCCCTAAAACCAAATATTCATCGCTTAGTTAAACAATTGTAGCATTAGATCGTACGCGATTGATCCTCAGTCTCTGTGGGTTCGATAATCATTTAAAACTAGAACGACTAAACTGTATACTTGCAGTTAGTATCCCAATAGACTTATAAAGTCCCGATCATTGGCCATCAAATAATTTGCAACAAGATATGTAACATTAATTGGGTACCTTCACTTCAAAAATACATCAAAAATAGAAACAAGGATCCATAATTCAAACCAAAAATATCTTAACATCTTTGAAGTGTTTAGAAGTCAGAAAGCCAATCTTATGTTCATGAATGATTGAGGAGAAGATCAAATAAGGCCCAAACTTCAAGACTAGTTGGCAAAACTACCAAACTAGGCAAGTTTTCAAAATAATTTGTAAATAAAATGTCAAGCCAAGTTAAATAATTAAAGAAAAATGGTTTTCAGATCCTCAATACATTCATGAACACTAATCAAGACTTGAATTCTATTGAAAATCCAGGACATAGTGGTTTTGAAAATGAAACTTGCACCATAAGCAATAAAACCCTAATTTTTGACTTTTAATCTTAAATATTGATTAAGTAAGATCAAAATTCAAACAATTTAAACCAAGATCATCCAAATCACCAAGAAACCCTAAATGTCAGAAAATATATTTTTTCACATTTTTTGAATTGAAGAAAAGTCCAAAATTAAATTAAATTCAAATAAATAGACAATTAAACAAATAATCACATCTCAAAATAGAACTTTAATCAAAAATTATAAAAATGTCCAACAAAAATTATATTCAAATATTAGAATTAAAAACACACATCCCTGATTTTTTGTGGAATTTTTGAATTAATGGAAATATTAAAATAAAAATTAAACAAAACAATTAGCAATTAAACTATTATTTAAGGGAAAAATGTAAACCCTAGCCAAATTTCACAAAAAGGTCAAAATAAAAATATGTTCAGATTCTATGATTAAAAACAAGCTTGCATGATTTTTTTGAGAATTTTTGAATCAATGTAAGTATTAAAGTAAAATTTAAACAAAACAATTAACAATTTAAACTTTTGAAATTAAATTCAATACCAAAAATAGAAGAAAAACTAAACAAATTTCAGAATCAAATTCCACATGATTTTATGAGTCAAAAATATTTTTTGTGGAATTTTCCAAATCAAAGAAATATTAAAACAAAAATAAACACTAAACAAACAATTAATTAAACTCATTAATTTTTGAACCCATCAAAACATTTTCAAAAATTATCAAAAAATGCACAAGGTCAGGAATATTATTTTGAGTTTGTGATGATTTTTTCAGAATTTTTCAACCATTTTTGAGTAAGAAATAAAATTATGGAAATCAATTTATAAAACAAAATTCAAATGAATTAAAGAAACAAGCCAGCCAACCAGAGGAGGCCATGTAATCATCTTCAACCTCTGGCTAGGGCAAAAACGCGCGCATGATCAGGTTCATCCTCTCATTTTTCAGTCAACATAACATGCTCAATTCTACACCATTTTTCATGACATTTCGTGCAAATTAAAGGCAGCACTTCATGCTTTAACATGAAATTCGAATCATATCAAATGATTAACCATGGATCAAGAACAGATCGTGCAAAAATGTCAAAAACTCACTGAACAGAAAAAATTCAGATGCATCATTCATGCATATTTCGTCAAATTAAAAGCTCTAAAGCTACAGAAACACTTAATGAACTTCAAATAACATGATTATAAACTTAAATCATACAATGCACGGCTAGAAATCAAAATTCAAAGTTAAGAATTCAAACCTTTGAGAAAAATGGATCTACTGTCTCCTTCACTCCAGTTGCAAACCAAGCCTCGATCTACAATCCTTATCACTTGGAGAAGAGAATACAAGAAAAATTAGCCAAAACGCGCAAGGGAAATGGAAGAATCAAAGAAAAATGCAGAGCAAGTAGCTATGGAGTTTTCTAATTTCAGGGATGAAATGAAGCATCAACCACGCTCAATGAGGCTTGCTTCTCAATATATAGAGCATCAAGAGGAGGGTATGATAGGTTTTTTGCACTAAAAGCCCTTAGAAAGAAAGAAATCTTCTTTTTGCCAAAATCAAGTATGCACATGCAGCCCTTAAATCCCTCGTGTGCTGGCTTGCATTCTACGTGCATTTCAGTCCATTTTATCTCAGGAAGAGATTAGCAAAAGAATTAAGACTCAAATCTTTGTATTAAGCAAGTGTTGGTGATTAGGCATTTTCATGCCACTTTTATCAAAATCACTAGTTCCCCTTGTATTTGCCCATGTGCAGCTCAAGATTTGGTATGATGGGCCTTGGTACATTGCATATTAGTCATGGGCCAAGTTTGAGGTGAAACAAAAGGCCACAAATCAAGTTATCAAGAATTTTCAATTTGCATGACATGCATGAATTCAATGAAATGCCTCAAAATTCCAAGGCCCACAACTTGCTCATAATTTTGAATTTTGATACAAATGAGTACAATTTGGAAAGGTATTGAAAAGATCTACAATCCCTTAGTTTTAAGTTGTTGCAATTGAGTCCATTAAGTTTCTCAAAATTGAGCTTGAAATTCACTAATTTTGGAAAATGACCTATAATTTTGTGAATTCAAAAGACCATAATTCTTGATTCCTTGCCAATTTGGAGATGATACCAAAAGGATATGAAATATCATCGTTTTAGCTTTCCAAGCATATTTCATTTGCATTTTCTTGATCAAAGGTGAATAAAATATGAATTTTTGAAATTAAATCCTCATTTTCCAAAATTAGAAACTTTTAGGGTTTCTTCAAGAACAAGTTTCAACCCAAACCTCAATCTCTTTGATCCAATGACCAAAATGGACTTGAAATATGAAAAGTGCATCCTTGAATTGATGGTTGGCCAAAAATTGACTTGGTCAACCCTGACTTTGACTGATTTTGACCAAAATGACCATTTTGCCCCTCTGAATCAATTGATCCACTTCCTTTCAAAATTGATGGTTAAAACTTCAAGCATATGATCTTCCAAACATAAAGAGGCCATGTGCAAAGTTTCACTTCAAAATTCTCAATAAATCCTGATAAAAACCCAAACCCTAATTTTGGTTAACACCTTAGGAGACTGATGAATCATCTTCAAAACTTCATATCCTCTGGGTATCCTAGCCAATTTCTTATACAAAGACTCTTCAAATGCCAATGAGATGTTGTAGCTTCCCAAATTTAGAATTGTACATTGATCAATAGCCTTGATCAAGTAAAACCCTAATCTGACTGGTGAATCAAAGGAGAAATTCTTCTTATAATCAAACACAAACTCCAATCCTTTGATGATCCAAAGAGATGGGTAAAAAATCTTGAGATATGCAATAACTTTTGAGCTTGAAATATCCAGAGGTTTAGATGACAAGATTCTCCTTGAGCAACTTTCCAATGTAATCAACCTTCAAAGCTTGAGGAAGACTTGATAACCAAGGTATTTTGATCCCATCATAATGTATGAATGCAATGCAATATGATATTCATGATGAAACATAAGCCTAAATCAAGAGGGTAAATTTTTGGGTGCAACATGTATACCAGAATTTCAATTGGTATCAGAGCAGGCAACCTGTTCTTTTCTGGATGAGAGCTAGGGAAGATACTTTTTGGTACAATGTACTTGAAGAATCAAAGTGTTGGTTATAGCTACTACTATGGTTGTGGTGTTACTTGTGAGGTGTATCTCTCATCTTCTACATGTGCCTATGATGTGTGTATCTGTGGTGTTCAGGTTGGTTTGTCTTCTGGTGATTTGTGTATTCCCTTGAGGAGGAGGTTGTATTAATAATGACAGAGGGAGTTATGGCCATATTCCCTATTCACTAACTGTTAAATGTTGTTGAGGAGTTTTTTTCTTCATGATGTCCTTTAAGACGCTTTTGACATCTTGCCTGGAGCCTATTGAGAATCTGCTGCATATATCTCTGTTGTGTGGTTCAAGGAAGATCTACTCTTGGAATAGTTTAAGGTGTTCCTTGTCCAAAGACGTGATAAAGATGTGTATTATGGTCAATATTTCTTGAGTCTCTCTCAAGATTATTTAAGCTCACATCCCAGATGAATGAAGCAAGACGGTGCCAGTGTTTATAAAAGTACAAGACCAACTGGGAATAAGATAAAGAGAAGAAGTTGTGTTCAATCTTTCATTCTATAATCCATGATTGGTAAATACTCTTATCACGTATAAAATAACCAGAGATACTTGAGATTTCTCTCAAGTCCACTCATAATGACACTTCTATTTGTGAAAAGAGTTCAGAAGAGAAAATTATCAAGATGGAGATACTCTGAGAGTGACAAACCTCTACAAAAAGGCAAGAGCAATTTATTTTTTGTCTCAAAGAGCTTCATTTATGATGTAGGTGATTTATTTTCAGCATCTTTGTTCTTGTAAGAGTAACTCTTTAATTCTAATGCTTGATCAAGTCTGTTAGGATACGCTCCTTCTCAAGGAAGTTTGATAGGGTTTGGCTAGCTAAGTCGGCAAGAGAAAGCCATAATAGTTAAAGGCAATTTGAGTGAAGGATGTAAGCCTTTATGTCTCAACAAAGTCCTTGATATGTGAAAATACATGCTTGTAATCATGGGTATGGCCATTTGAATAAGGATTTATAATCAATTGTTATTTATGACATCGACAAGTATTTATTTGCTTATCCTTTATTTGGCATTCAAGAGATCTGAAGTCTAGATGTTACACCAGGGTGCAACATCATTAGTTGAGAAATCTCAAGAACTTGTCCCGTGAATCTGATTAATTCTTGCCAAGTGAGAGTTCTGGAAGACGAATACAGGTTTATGTTCTCCTTTTGTAGAAGTATCATCTGTTTAGTCCTCAAAAGATCTTGAATCTGTCTTGAATTAAGAGGTTGATGTAGGTGAAGACATCATTAGTCTGGTGAATATCCTTGGGTCAATTTATTTCTGATCTAATTTACATGAGCACAATAATCTGGCCTCTTCCTTTGAAGAAGTGTTGAAGATCTCTATCAGGATTATATGAATATGGAGTCAAGATAAAAGGTCTAGGACATTCGTTCAGATGTCTTAAAGACTTGTCTGTTTAAAAAGTCAAAAGAGTTTAGTGGAAGATTGTTCTTAAAGCAAGATAGAGAATGTATACTCAAACTTGAATTCTTGACCAATTCTATGGTAACAAGTGTTGTATCCCAATATTTGCCCTCTCATTTCACTCAAGACATGCCTCTAAAGGTCCTCAATTGCTCAAGGATTACTAAGAATTGACTAGGCAAATTCTCCTCCTAAGGCAATAAACCTTAAACTAGGGTTTCAATTTTAAGAAAGATGTGTGAGTTCCAAGGATCCAAAATATTCTCCATTGTCCTTATATGTCCTCAAGATCATCCATGTCAAATTTCATGCCTTGAACAACAAGTTTGCTCAGTCAACTGCTCAAATGTCTGGAAATCAACTGTACTAGGTCAAAAGTCAATTGTGGCCCAAATACAGTCAAACTTCAAGATTTTTGTTCAACATCAACATTTTGAAGTAATATCCATCATTTGATCAAGTATTTATCATCATTCCTCAAGAAATGCTCCAAACTAATCAAAAGTCAAAAATGGCAAATTAAGGTTTCTATAGGAAAAGTCAACCAAACTTTGACCAGACATAACTTTCTCATACTTTATCAGAAACTTTTCCACCAAGGATAATTTTCAATAGAATACAATTACCTACAACTTATCTTCATCCCTCAAGTTCAAATAATGCACCATTGGAAAGATACAAGCTCATACATTACAGGTCCTTTCAAAAAGTCAACAAAAACACCTTTTAGGTCAAAGCTCCTTACATAAACATGGAAGATCCAATTGAGATAAAACCAAAATGGTTGTTTAGAGGACATCCTAAGATCTCTAAAAAGTCCAAGAACACCCTCTTAGGGTTAAAATTGAGAGAGATATGCATTGCTAAAATTGACTAATTTTTGGAAAAATGCATGAAGCCAATATTGACCAAACTTGAATTTTTTCCAAATGGGCCCATGTTTTCATGCTTGAAACTTGCTCTTAACATGGCCCACGACCACTGAGCTCACTCATACATTATTTCATTATTTTTATTATTTATTTTGATTTTTTATTCATTAAAATTCAAAATGAAACAAAGAAATAATGGAAAATATATAAGATATGATTTGGGAATCTTTTCTCATCAAATAAAGGATGAAATATGCTGGCAAATCAAAGGCAAATTGTGGAAGGAAAGCAAGATTGGATTTGTTCTAAAAAAGGGCCAAAAATTAAATAATTGGAAAGAAGATATTTCTCATCAAAGCATTGGATTTTTTCTACAATTGTTGACCTAATGAGATTTACTACATATACACAATAAGTCCAGACCTAATGGACATCTGAAAGTTGCCTCTACAAACCCTAAAAAATATTTCCAAATTTTCTCAAAGAGAGGTGCAACTTATATCATACGATCCAGGCATCTTTAATCCATTCCAGGCACACCATCTTCATCCTGAGGTTCCCAGGAAGACAAGTCAGTCCTCACACACGCCTGAAACATCCTCAGATTGCCCAACTGAATCTCAAATTTTTTGGTAAAATCTTGGATCTCAAACTTTCATTATAGGCCATAAAAATTTTGTTTGAGTTTATATTTGTGTTGCTAATGATTTTTGTTGTCTTTTTGACGTATTACATGAGACCATAGGGCTTGGAATCATAATGTGCCATGGATGAACGCCGTTAGGGTTTTAGATTTGAACCCTATGATGTATGATGAATTAGCCATTTTTGAGGCCATATTCGTGATCAGGGGACATTTTTAAGTCAATCAGCATATTTGTTTTTTTGGTTTGCTCACATTTTCAGGTGACCCCACCGGCTCCGGTGGTTGGACTGACTGGTCTTCAGTCAACCAGCTGGCATGGCAGGAGGACAACATCCCATTGGCTGGATTCAAATGACTCTCCCTCTCTCTGCGCCTAATTGGACCATTTGAAATGTAGGGACCCCACTTGTTGGCGCGTGTTTGATAACTCAGCAAGTTTCCTTGTTTTACATTATATAATTTTGTTTTTATTATATACATGAATGATCCAGCAGTGCAAATGGAAAAAGCATAAGGGTGCAAAGGAAGAGACCTAGGTTCGATTCTCAGGTCTTGAAGTTTATTTTTTCTAATGAGTTTCTTGCAGATCCTATGTTCCAGAGGTAAGCGCGCGTACCATGTGTTATCAGGTCATCATCATCGGATCAATCATCCTTCAGATCCAACGCCTCTAGCATGCAGGCATACCATAGACCTCTCCAACACAACAACATGAATCATGCGCGTGAGCATGGGCCATCAGATTTGGGCCTTGGAATTCAGCAATACACCCCCCCAATTGGGTTTCTCACCCCCTCAGGCCCGTCTTTTTTTATTTATGTTATTTAATTTTTTTAATTAGTTTATATTTTCTATTTATTCATTTTTTTTATAAAAAATCCTAAAATCAGAAAATCATCAAAAATAGGATTTAGAGTTTTTTTTAAGAAAAAATAATTTTTGCAAATTAATTTAATTAAATTTTAACTCTTTTTCTTTAATTTAAAATTAGTTAGAGATTAGGTTAAATTTCAAATCCTTTTTTTCATAAAATACCAAAAATATTTTTAATAGACAATTAGACTTTTAGGGTTTCAAACGTAGGCCAGTCTTAATTTTCGCGCGTTATTGTTTTTCATACGATTATTTTTATTATGTAATTATGCCCGGTTTGTAATAGTTTAATTAGGGTTTTCAATTTCCGCATTTTACTTTTCGTTCATTATTTATGTAACTACACCAAAGCCTTGTAATAGTTGTAGGAACTTTATTTCTCGCTTTATATTTCTTATATGCTTGTATATAAATTGTTAGTAAATTAGGTGTGTATGACAATATTAAATCAATTAATCATTAGGTCACTAACTTCAAGATAAATATCTGAAAAAAGCACATTGTTGCACACTTGCACCCCTAGGGTACACCTCACTTTGGTTGCCTTCAGAAATGGTCATGTCCCTCGAACGTAGGGATATCTTAGCAAAGACCCTCAGTTTAAAAGTCATCATAAAGATCATGGTCCATTAACATCCCTCGAGTTTCCTACGAGAAATGATCTTGTCCCTCGATGTTGCCTATATGATGACAGTCCCTTCGAAATGTTAAGGTATCCTTACATGTTGCCTTCAATGACCATAAACGTCCCATTCGATAGTCCCTCAACATCCAACGATAAGGCTACCTACTCACTAATAGTAGGATAGCACTATCTAAAAGGTAGGAGGAAAAGAACATCCTTTTTCGAGTAGGTAGACAGTTCTTAAGTACTTGCTCAAATATGATCCTTTTTACACTTACACACTTTCAAACTTCTTTTCAAAAACGCTTTATCACACCCTTGAAGACTGATACAAGAGTTATCGTAAAGCAAACAAAACCTTTCAAAACACACAAACACGAAAACAGTTTTCAAAAACGAGCAAGTACCTAAGAACCCGTGGAAAACCACGGATGGAAAGGGTGCTAACACCTTCCCTTTCCATAATCTACCCCCCTTACTTAAAAAATCTCGAAAAAGGTCTTTTTATGTTCTTTTCACCCTTTCCTTGTTGGATAAAAGAAAATTTGGTGGCGACTCTTGATTACCGCGACATTTGCAAACAAAAAATGCAAAACTAGTATAAACAGTCGGTTCTGCCACCGTATCACAGAACTGATGACTCTGTTGAGGATTTATAAAAAGTGGGGTTACCTTAGAGTTAGTTCATTTTAAAACTATTCTATTTGCTTGCTTTGTATGCTTCATCCTTGGAGGGTTTTTTTGGGTTATTCCTATAGATCCTACACCCGGATCTGGGGAAACCTTTTAGGTAAGTAGCAATAGATCGTGGAAACTGTGCGAGGTATATCGACACAGTTGAATCGATGGCTACATTGATGCGACACTTTGGTTGGTACCTGTAGCCCTTGAGTTAATCAAGGAGAATACGGGGACGTTGCATGGTGTCGTGAAGCGTCAACTGACCTTAGAACCTTAATTGAACAACTTGGCCATTAGAACATAGTGAGATGGCCGTCTTTGGTGTATTCCCAAAGTCGACTGATACTCGATGCTACACTCATTGAGATTTGACTCCCAAGCTTTGTTTGGTTGCAAGTCAGTTGCCTATCGGAACGAAACTTGTGGGAAAGATCAGTGATGTTGAGATCCCTTAGAACCCGGTTACTATTTATAGGACAGGTTGAACCAATCCAAACTTCAAGATGGTATTACCCTAAAACCCATGCAAGCCTTAAACCTAAGGTCTTTCTGTGACTTGCTTATGCTTGCTATACATGTGATTTCTTAGCATAATCATGACACTATAACATGGCATATCATACTAACAATTTCAAGGATTTTCTAGGGCTTAT
The DNA here is from genome assembly GCA_948472305.1 of Vicia faba. NCBI lineage: Eukaryota > Viridiplantae > Streptophyta > Magnoliopsida > Fabales > Fabaceae > Vicia > Vicia faba. Next base: position 1,254,323,481 of record OX451739.1, on the reverse strand, counting down.
CTTTGTCTTGTTTTGTAGGACATGACATCCGCTTGCAAGAACATTATCCAAGTCAACCTTATGAAAGTACCTCCTCAACTCAAGGAATTAGCATCATGGATTCCTGAAAGTTCTCCCTTCATTGAAAAACATGGTCGACTTCTCAACTTGGTCACTTCAAACCCTGATGAAGAAATGTTAAAGGTGCTCTTTCAGTTCTTTGACCGGTTGCACCATTGCTTCACTTTTCCTGATTACCAGTTAGTGCCTACTATGAAGGAGTTTTCTTAGTTATTGAGGGTACCTATCCTTAATCAGTTACCATTCAAAGGTATGGAAAGAGACCCAAAGTTTGAAGAGGTTGCTCAAGCTCTGTCTTTACAACTGTCTGATGTAGTGGCAAATTGGGAAACCAGAAGAGGTGTCCAAGGATTTCCAGCTAAGTTTTTATTTGAGAAAGCTCACCATTTATGGGATACCCTGGATTTACAAGCTTTTGAAGAAGTGTTTGCCCTTCTAATCTATAGGATGATATTATTCCCTAACACGGACCAACTCATAGATGTGTATGCGGTTAAGGTTTTTTTGTCTCATAATCCGATGCCTACTTTACTTGGGGATATCCTACACTCTCTGCATACTCGCACTCTAAAGAGAAGAGGGACCCTTCTGTGTTGCACTCCTCTATTGGCTAGGTGGTTTATTTCGCACCTACCTCGGTCTATTTTGAGAAATAAGCAGGGTATGAGATGGTCTCATAGGTTGATGTTCCTTACACATTCGGATATTCATTGGTGTTCTCGGTCCTTGGAGAGTGTCACCATCATTGATCGCTATGGGGAATTCCCTAATGTCCCTCTCTTAGGCATTAGGGGAGGAATCACTTATAATCCTTGTTTAGCATTATGATAGTTTGGTTATGCTATAAGGGATGGTCCCCACGACACACTTGTCCAAGGAATCACATTTGACTATGAGAATGATGTTCAAGGTAATTGTAAGAGGTTCATTCGATCTTGGGGCATGATAAACATAGTTGATAGCAAGACATTGGGGCACAAGAATTCCATCCCTCTTGAGCCTTACCTCAAATAGATGTGAGCTCGTGCTCAATGTCTTATGATGCCTTACCCGCCATCTGACCTGTGATTATGGAGCCAATTGCTGAGGTAGACACTCCTTACAATGTGCTTCATCCTGACATGCCAACTGATTTTGAGGAGCTACGGAAATCCTAGATCCAACTCAAAGAAGAACGGGATACCTTCGAAACCTAATTCTACGCCAGCGAGAAGAAGGTTTTAGAGCTCACTAGGTTACTTCACGAGAAAAAGAGTATAAATGCTTAAATTGCACCAAAAAGGATGCGCCAGTGGGAAGCTTGAGTCTCTTTGCTTTGGGAGTTTACTTTTGCTTTGTTATTTCCCTTGTAAGCCCAAGAGGCATTATTGTGATCAATAAAACATCTTAATACAATTAACGTTTGTTCTCTCGCTGTTTAAGCAAATCTAAGTCTTAAAAATCCTTGAAAACATTACATATTGTGATACGGTGGGAGAACTGACTTGGTTGTTTTTGTGTTTGATCGCAATTATGCGGATAGCAAGATCCGCCACTAAATTTTATTTTATCCAATAAGGAAAGGCTGAAAAGAATAGGAAAGACCTTTAGAGATGTTTTATGAGTTCGGGGGGTAGATTATGAAAACAGAAGGTATTAGCACCCTTTTCATTCGTAGTTATCTACGGACTCTTAGTTGCTTGCTAGGTCACTTGCTTTTTTTTTACTGTGTGCTTGTGGTGTGGTTTTTGAAAGTATTTTGAAAATATCTTTGTAATGGTTCTCGTTTCTATAAGAACGCATACAAAGTGTTGTTTTAAAAATAGTTCAATGAGGTGTTTGTGGAATGTGTTTTTGAAAGTGATTTTGAAAAGGTGTCTTCTTTGTAATGGCTCTCGTTTCTATAAGAATGCGTACAAAGTGTTTGTCTTTTGAAAATGTTTCAAATGAGCGTGTTGGTGTATAAAATGTTTTTGTTGTGAGCAAGCGAGCAACTAGGAGCGAATCTACCTACTCAAAAGGTCTTAAATGTTCTTTTCTTCCTCCTTTAGATGTTGCTATCTTACCATTGATTGATAAGAATCCCCATCGTTGGATGTAAAGGGGCAGACGTGGGTCATCGTATAGTCATGATAGCAATGTTATAAGGTATCTTAGTATTTCTCTTTGAGGGACTAAGATCATTTGAAAGGCAACATTTGAAGCGTCATTGAGGGACTATGATCTTGTATTTTTAATTTGTTTATGCTAAGACATCACACATGCATAACATGACCATTTTTAGGCAACAAGTGGAATTAACCTTAAGGGTGCATGTGCAAATAGTGTGTTTTATTTGCATGCATTTAATCTTTGATTAGGTTTATCTACTTGTTGATTTTATCTTCTCATACAAACCCTATCTACTAGCATTTATATGAAAGCGATAAATTATAGAAAGTAAATATTCTACGCTATTACAATCATTAGGGGGATTGGGTATACAAATTTATAAATGGGGATTGCAAGAAATTAAACTTAATTATCTATTACAACCATATTGAAATAATATACAAGAAATGAATAAATATAATGTACAAGGTTATAAATGGAAAAGAAAAGGATTTTTGTTTGATTTTTTGAGGAAAGGGTCTTGGTTTTAACCTAATTAACTAAAAGAAGTAATTAATTAAATTAAGAAAATTAAACCTAAATTAATTAAGAAAAGAAATTAAGTTAGAAAGCATTTTTTAGAAAAGGTTTTAAGTTTAATAAAAATAGTATAGAAATTAATTAATTAAAAGAAAACCTAAATTCTAAGTTAATTTTAATTAAAAAGAGAATAACTAAACCTAAATCTAATCATTAATTTAATAATAAAAAGAAATTAAGTTTTTTATAAGAAAAATGTTTTTTTGTCTTTTGTTTTTAAAGGAATAAAATATATAAAATGCAAATAATAAATAAAAATATTTTTTGTAATTTTTTATATGAAAATAATAATAATAAAAATATAAAGAAAAAGTAAAAATAAAATTTAAAAAAAAGTTAAAAAAAAGTTTTATGAGCTGACACATGAGCTTATGTATTGACTCATGTATTGGCTCATGCAGGTTTCTTATTGGCTCATGTATGTTTCTTGCTCCTGGAAGTCAAAACAACTCAGTATGAGTCAACACATATTAGTTTCGTATCGACTCATAATCATTTCGTGTCGACTCATAACCTGTTTTGAACATAATATGTGTCGACTAATAGCATTTCGTGTCGACGCATAATTGTTGTTTTTTGCTTTTATCACTGTTTTGCTACATGTAAAAGTTAGTTCTCAACACATGGTTAGTGAAAATGAAAAGCAAGCATATGGTTAGCTTCAAGGAAATGATATCTATATTTTATCTACACAAAGAAACCATTAATGATGCTTGTATGAAGAGTTTAAAGTCAAGAAAACTTACCTTGAAACTGAAATTTGTGCTTTGAGTTGGAGCTGCTGTATGGGCTGTTGTTGAGCTTAGGAAGTGATGATAGTGATGTTACAGAAGTTGTTTTTGTGTTTGAATAACTTCTATATGATGTATGTGGAGTGTTTGAATGGTTTGTTTGGAGAAAATTTGTAAGGTATGAGATTCAAATATTTGGACTTCAAAGCTCAAAAATGGAGGTTTTATGGGCAATTCTGGTTTTTGACAGCAAAAATGATTTTTAATGTTAGTTTCCCCTTCTTTTTTCCGAACTTTTTCTCTTGCAATTGGCCTCTCTATTTATAGAGAAGGTTTGAGACTTCAAACTACTCAGATTTTGAATCACATGTTATGGCTATCTTGCTTGTTTTTGAAGAAAACATGAAGAACATGTTTCCAATGCTTGTACAAAGCTATCTAAAGTGGTTTATCACTTTAAACATGTTTGTTATGACTTGTAGAAGTTGAGTGTTATTAGAATAATAAGTTAGAGGCTCAAGAAATTTACTTTATGATTAAAGTGAACTTTGCAAGAATGGCAATGGTGCCTTTGTGCCAAAAATGGAAAGATGCAATGGACAATACTTGAACTACATGGATAATGGTTAAATAAATTGTGTAAACATCTTATTATGGATAGATTTGCAAGTCAAGAGACCTGGAAAGTGAAGATTATGCAGCATGGCTAATATTTTGGTCCCTTGTTCATCACAAATCTGCCTTGTAAATCAAGAATGAATGTCCAACTTCAGATCCTTGAATCTCCTAAATCAAATATGATAAATTCATGCTCTTGGATGTTTTGGAAAGCTTGAAACACCCTCTATAACTTTCATGTTGGCCATTTTGATCAAATCATCTTGTAACTATGTGAAAAAATGTCAAGAAGTTGGGATAAAATCCTAACCAAAACTGCTGAAAATTTCTCTAAGTGTTTATTCAAAAATGCCATGACTTCATGAATTTATAACTCAAAATCCAAGCATTTATAGAAAAATTCCTGACCTACAAAGTTTTAGATTTCATTGAGATCTACAACTTTCATTTTGGAAGTTTTCCTTGAATCACCTTGCATCATGGTGAAAAGTTGGCATGAAGAAATGAAATTATCATGTATAAAAAACACTTAGAATAATTTCGAAGTCTTGAAGAGTTTGAATTTTCACATTTACTTTTGACTTTCTTGATTTCTTGATGATTAAGTTTCATATTTTTGAATGTCTTGATAAATTTTGATCTTTGAGACTTAATGTTGACCAAAAAGTCAAAGTTTGACTTTTTGTGCTACAATTGACTTTTTCATCAGTACAACTGATTTTTGGTCTCTTGGTCAATTGACTGAGCAGACTTGAAACTTGACATGAGCATTATAGAAAGTCCATAATGATCCAAGAACGTCACTTGAAGTATTAGAAGTCCAATTATCCTTATGAAAATTCAAACCCTAATCTTGAGGTATCAGTGTTGAGGAGATGGCTTGACCTAGTCAATACTGGTGCAAGCTTGAGCTTTTGCAGATCTTTGTGAGAAATATCTTGAGAAATGAGAGGGAAAATTTTGGGGTACAACATCTACCCCTGTTCAATCTTCTTAAACCTGAAGAGTTAGATTGGCAAGTCTGTCATTCGTGACTTGAAGGTGGAAGATGATTGAACACTAGAGTGCCCAAAAATTTGCACTTGATGATGTGATGGTTGATTGTGTAGGGAATGGGATTAAAGATGCCATTTGGAGAGTTATCAGAGATGGGCTTACATATGCCATCCAAAGTGATTGTTGACAAAAGTTAGACTCAGCCTAAGCTTGATTGTAACTGGGAGGAGTGTCAGAATAAATCTTTGGTTGGTTTAACCCTGAATGATATGTTGGAATGGACTCGTGTTAAGTCGTTCCTGGAAATGTATTAGAAGGAATTTGTGTAAGATTACTTTATGGTGAGCCTGTGTAGGGCTTCTTTAGGAGATATATGCGAGGGAAACCTGGGTAGGGAAGATGAGTCTGTGTGAAACTGCATCTGGAGATATACGAGAAGGAACCTGGGTAGGGTTACTTCAGGATGAGTCCGTGTAAAACTGCATCTGAAATGTCTGAGAAGGAACCTGGGTAGGGTTACTTCATGATGAGTCCGTGTAAAACTTCATATGGGAATAAGAAGGAACCTGGGTAGGGTTGCTTCATGATGATTCTGTGTAAAACTTTATCCGCAAAGGAGAAGGAACCTGGGTAGGGTTGCTTCAATGATGATTCTGTGTAAAACTGCATCTGGAAATGAGAAGGAACCTGGGTAGGGTTGCTTGATGATGAGTCCGTGTAAAACTTCATCTCAGAAATAGGAGGAACCTGTGTGGGGTTGCTTGATGATGAGTCTGTGTAAAACTTCATTTGGAAATGAGAAGGAACCTGTGTAGGGTTGCTTCATGATGAGTCCGTGTAAAACTTCATCTTGGAAAAGAAGGAACCTGTGTAGGGTTGCTTGATGATGAGTCCGTGCAAAACTGCATCTGGAAATAAGAAGGAACCTGGGTAGGGTTTCTTGATGATGAGTCCGTGTAAAACTTCATATTGGAAATAGGAGGAACCTGTGTAGGGTTTCTTGATGATGAGTCTGTGTAAAACTTCATCTGGAAATGAGAAGGAACCTGTGTAGGGTTGCTTCATGATGAGTCCCTGTAAAACTTCATCTTGGAAAGAGAAGGAACATGTGTAGGGTTGCTTGACGATGAGTCCGTGTAAAACTTCATCTGGAAATGAGAAGGAACCTGTGTAGGGTTGCTTCATGATGAGTCTGTGTAAAACTTCATCTTGGAAAGAGAAGGAACATGTGTAGGTTTGCTTGATGATGAGTCTGTGTAAAACTGCATCTGGAAATGAGAAGGAACCTGGGTGGGGTTGCTTGATGTTGAGTCCGTGTAAAACTTCATCTTGGAAATAGGAGGAACCTGTGTAGGGTTGCTTTTAGCTGGTCGTGTAGATAATTGCCCTGACTTGTTACCGGTATTAATCTCTGACCTTTTGAAAATTGTTGACGATAGCCATCTGTTGATTATCCTTTTCCTAGAAAAGGTAAAACGTTAGTTGTATGCAATGTCATGATGTATGAAATTCATGGTGCAATGATGTTCTCAAAACAAATGAGATTGTGTCGTATGAACTTAACATGTATGTAAATAGGATGTATGAAATGTTAAATGTTTATGAGTGTATTTTTGACTGGGAAAATAAATCCTTGACAAATGCTGGGGAGTCATTAGTTTCCAGACTGCTGTTGAAGAGTAGGTGTGTCTTCAAACTTTTCCTAGAATGTTTCCACTGAGGATTCCTATTTTGTTGTTTGAGGAGAATTTCGCTGGGGAATATTGAAAGCTCTGTAGAGCGTGTTGATTCCTGCTTGGGGAAAGAGTTCAGGAGTCTCAGTTGTCCGATGCTCTACTGAGGAGTCGAAGTTGAACTGATATATGGTCGGGTCCAGGCTTCACAGTAACTTGTTGGGGATTGATAAAGTAGTCTACTGGGGAAGAGGAGTTATGGTCCTTTGATTTTTAGTAGTCGGAGAGGCAAACTCAAGCTGGAGAATCTGTAGTTTGTTGGGCAAATAAACCATGTCGTCAGTCTATCGGGGATGAGTCTTCTTTTGGAAGAAATCCTCGAGGATTCTTGAGGTCAACTCAGTTGGGGAGAAGTCTTCATAGATTGAAACCCTGGTTGGGGGTCACCCTATGAAAAGGACTTTGGGGGGGATTTGTCATTGCCCCTAGTAGTAAGTGTTTGTTGCACTGCCAGGAAATGTTTGACTGTACGTAACCCTTTGTTGGAATTCGCATTCAATGCCCCAAGTGATTCAGATGCAGACCTGCCCCTGGTATATTCAGCATTTCTTGAGAGATTTCTTGGAATCTCCACTGGATTGCTCCATGTGTGTTGGATAGTGACACGTCACGTCCCCTTTCTTATAGGATATCAGTTATCGGAAGTGTCTTCCCACTTGAAATGAATTTGCTCATTGAGAGGTTTTTTTGTTCACTGGATATTCGTCGTGTGAATTTCTCTATTATCAAACAAATATCCATATGCAAACAGAGATATTCAAATAATGCAAAGTTTATTCTTGTCTTGAAGTTTTAAAAAATGCGTTTTTAGCAGATAAAAGAACTTTTATAGGAAAATTCAACTCAGGATTTAGAGTAAAGCCTTACAGGAGTCAGGATACCTTTTGTAACAGTATGCTTTTGAATTAACCCATGCTTCAATTAGGACTTTTGAAGGGTTGTAACGTGGCTTGGTTCACGGTTTAATAAAAAAAAGATAAAGGCTCAAATTTTATGTGTACCCACCCGTTCTTCGTGATGTTCTTCAGTCCTAAACTCAGTTAATTGTACGTTCGAACTCCAATGATGTTTTGGTGATTGTTCAGACAAGTTTAGTTTATCGGAAGGCAGACTTTTTTTTGCAACATTTTTCATGTTGGTCGAGGATCTGTAGTGACCTCTTTTTTTGGTTTATTATCACTGATTTTTCCTGACTGTTCTTGTTTTTGAGATCACAGTCAGCGGGATACACCGGTTTTCTTAAGTCTCCTTTGTAGGTTTTGACTTAGTGGGCTTTTATTTTTGAGAGATAATGACTGCCTATTTGGTAGGGAACCATCACCGTATTTTGATTCCAGAGGAATGTTATTGATATCACTCGTTGTATACGAAGGGAAAGTTTGAGACTGAACACGCATTTGAATTAATTGAGAGACTACCCTGCCCCATGTTTTGATTAAAGGTTTCAATTTGCGTAAAAAAGAAAACTTCTACTTCTTTGGCTCGAAGGGGTTGACTAGGGATTATCTTCATTATAACTCCAGTGTTTAGGATTTGAAAGAACGCTTATGCATCGTCAGCAAGGTCTGTCCAAAAGCATATTGTATGAGATGAAGGCATTGTTTTCGTCATCCTCCCTCTAAAGGCTTGTAAATTTTAGCAAGAGTTAAATGTCATAAAGAGAGTAAAAATCATAGTTTAAATGTAATGAAAACAAACGCATCAATTCAATACAAACATATGTGATGCATTAATGAAACAAAGTTTGACATTAATAGATAATTGTTTAAATAACAAAAGAAATTACAATTGAAAATTTAAAATGAACAAGACGCTCTCAATGATCTGGCATAGGAGCAATGATCACGTTTGGAGTCTCCAGAGGATCAAACTCAATCTCCTTGGCGTTAATAAAATTTTGAATCTTGTACTTCAACGCCTAACAATCGTTAGTATCATGCCCAGGACTGCCAGAATGATAAGCACACGTTGCATTAGATTGTAGTTATGAGAAGAAGTTTTGGGGTTTGGATAAGGTCCTATCAATGTAATCAGATTCATCTTCAACAAGTGTTGTAGTGCTTGAGACAGCGGTATGTTGATGTTGGTAAACTATCTTTTGGGCTCGTCTGGCCTTCGTTGATTTCCCCTTTGTTGTTGTCGGTGCGACGCAGAACCAGAGATCAAGACTTCCCCTACATGTTGGTTATGTCGACTCTTTTGACCATACACAACATTGGACTCTTTCTTCCCAATGTATGGCTTTTTCTGAGCATCAGAGGGTGTAGCTCCTTGGATCTTTCCGCTTTTGATGCCAACTTCGACCCTTTTACCAGTCAGTATTAGCTCGATGAACCTGGCCGAGGAGCTTCCAATTAGGTGCTTGAAGAAAGGTCCCATCAAGGTTCCCATAAAGATGCCAATCAACTACCTGTCAGTTAAAGGGGGTTGCACCCTACCAGCCAGATCTCTCCACTTTTGGGCGTATCCTTTGAAGCTCTCGTTGGAACCCATGGTCATGTTCTATAATTGCACACGAGTTGGTGCAAGATCAGCATTGTGTTGGTACTTCTTATAGAAAGCAGCAGCTAGATCCTCCCAGGTGTGGATGCGATAACTCTCCAATTGATAGAACCATTCGAGTTGAGTCCCTACTAGGCTCTCTTGGAAGAAATTGATTCAAAGCTTCGGATCAGTTGTGTATGGTTAAATCTTGTGGACATAAGAACTTAAGTGCATCTTAGGGAAAGAGACCCCATCGTACAGGGAAAAGGTAGGGATTTTGAACTTTGGCGGGATGACCACCCCAAAAACTAAACCCATGTCTCTTAAATCCAAGCCAGGTATCTACTGAATTTCCATATAAATGAGGCGATCCTCCAACTGTTTGTACTTGTCATCAACGGGAGGATATTGTTCCTCAGAGTAGTCAGCTTCGACTTCATCAATCTCCAGACTATTGTCTTCTTCGTGACTATCCCCCATGTTGGATGGAGTTGGAACATCTAGAGCTCCCTTGACTGGTCCTTTAAGTCTCCTCCCAAGTTCAGAACGCCTACTGACTTCTTGGACTTTTTCTTCTTGTCTTTGAGGAGAAGAGTCTTCAGGTCCTCTTGCCCCTTAACCAAAGCCAGGAACAATTATTGGAATTGAGCATTTTAAGCTTGGAGATCTTTCACTGTTTGTTCCATATCCATCTTACTGAAATAAACAGTAGGGAGATAAGGAGGCCTGTATAGGAGAAACCTGTCATGATATGATACATGATATGTGGATGCATGTTTTCAAGGATCTCACGGGGTAAATTTTAGTAGTCACTTACAGCTTTGATTGGAGAAATTTGTATCAGTGGATGTCCTTCCATGAGAATTAAGCTCACCATGTCAAGTGGGTTGTAGCCCTTGACTCAAGTTATTGTACTTGATCTTTGAGGGCGTTTGGTTCAATGTGACCCTGCATCAAAGACCCTCGAGATCCTTGAAATGGTTATTGAAAATGCTATGGTATTATGTCATGATGTTATGTACAAGTATGCAAAGTAGGCAAGTTTATATACAAATAATCATATACACACAAAGCGGACAAGTCCTTAGGTTTAGGCTTGCATGGGGTTTGTAGGTAAGTACCCTCTTGAAGTTGGATTGGTTTAACCTGTCCTATAAATAGTAATCGGGTTCTAAGGGATCTCAATATCACTGACCTTTCCCACAAGCTTCATTCGATAGGCGATTGAATCGCAACCAAACAAAACTCAGGAGTCAAGTCTCAATGAGTGTAGCATTGAGTATCTGCCGACTTTGGTAATACACCAAAGACGGCCATCTCGCTACGTCCTAATGGCCAAGTTGTTCATTTAAAGGTTCTAAGGTTAGTTAATGCTTCATGACACCACGCAGATGTCCCGTATTCTCCTTGATTAACTCAAGGGCTACCGGTACCATCCAAAGTGTCGCATCAACATAGCCATCACTTCAACCGTATCGATATACCCCGCACAGTTTCCATGATCTATTGCAACTTACCTAAAAAGGTGCCTCAGATCTGGGTGTAGGATCTTTAACAATAACCCAAACAAGGACCCAAAAATGTAAAGCATGCAATTCAATCAAGGAAAGCAAGTAAAGATGATCTAGCCTTAAGGTAACCCCACTTTTAAGTATTTTCCCCAGCAGAGTCGCCAGTTTTGTGATACGATGGGAGAACTGACTTGGTAGTTTTTGTGTTTGATTGCAATTGTACGGATAGCAAGAGTCACCACCAACTTTTCTTTTATCCAATAAGGAAAGTCTGAAAAGAAAAGGAAGACCTTTACATATGTTTTCTGGTTCGGGGGGTAGATTATGAAAAGGGAAGGTATTAGCATCCTTTTCATACGTAGTTATCTATGGGATCTTAGTTGCTTGCTAAATCACTTGCTTTTGTTTAACTGTGTGCTTGGGGTGTGGTTTTTGAAAGTATTTTGAATATATCTTTGTAATGGTTCTCGTTTCTATAAGAACGTGTACAAAGTGTTGTTTCAAATATAGTTCAAAGAGGTGTTTGTGGAATATGTTTTGGAAAGTGATTCTGAAAAGGTATCTTCTTTGTAATGGCTCTCGTTCCTATAAGAATGCGTACAAAGTGTTTTTCTTTTGATAAATGTTTCAAATGAGCGTGTTGGTGTATAAAATGTTTTTGTTGTGAGCAAGCGATCAACTAGGAGCAAATATACTTACTCAAAAGGTCTTAAATTTTCTTTTCTTCCTCCTTTAGATGTTGCTATCTTACTAATGATTGATAAAAAGCCCCGTAATTGGATGTAAAGGGGCAGGTGTGGGTCATCGTATAGTCATGATAGCAATGTTGTAAGGTATCTTAGCATTTCTCTTTGAGGGATTAAGATCATTTGAAAGGCAACATTTGAAGCGTCATCGAGGGACTATGATCTTGTATTTTTTATTTGTTTATGCTAAGACATCCCACATGTATAACATGACCATTTTTAGGAAACAAGTGGAGTTAACCTTAAGGGTACATGTGTGAATAGTGTGTTTGATTTGCATGCATTTAATCTTTTATTAGGGTTATCTACTTGTTGATTTTATCTTCCCATACAAACCCTATTTACTAGCATTTATATGAAAGCGATAAATTGCGGAAAGTAAATATTCTACGCTATTACAATCATTAGGGGGATGGGGTATAAAAATTTACAAATGGGGATTGCAAAAAATTAAACCTAATTATCTATTATAACCATATTGAAATAATATACAAGAAATGAATAAATATAACGTACAAGGATATAAATGGAAAAGAAAAGGATTTTTGTTTGATTTTTTGAGGAAAGGGTCTTGGTTTTAACCTAATTAACTAAAAGAAGTAATTAATTAAATTAAGAAAATTAAACCTAAATTAATTAAGAAAAGAAATTAAGTTAGAAAGCATTTTTTAGAAAAGGTTTTAAGTTTAATAAAAATAGTATGGAAATTAATTAATTAATTAAAAGAAAACCTAAATTTTAATTTAATTTTAATTAAAAAGAGATTAAATAAACCTAAATCTAATTATTAATTTAATAAGAAAAAGAAATTAGGTTTTTTATAAGAAAAATGTTTTTTTGTCTTTTGTTTTTAAAGGAATAAAATATATAGAATGCAAATAATATATAAAAATATTTTTTGGAATTGTTTATATGAAAATAATAATAATAAAAATATAAATAAAAAGTAAAAATAAATATATAAAAAATTTTAAAAAATGTTTTATGAGCTGACACATGAAATTATGTATTGGCTCATGTATTGGGTCATGCAGGTTTCGTATTGGCTCATGTGCCAGCTCATGTATGTTTCTTGCTCCTGGAAGTCAAAACAACTCAGTATGAGTCGATGCATATTGGTTTCGTATCGACTCATAATCATTTCGTGTTGAGGCATACGTATTTCGTGTCGACTCATAACCTATTTTGAGCATAATATGTGTCGACTCATAGCATTCCGTGTCGACGCATAACTGCTGTTTTTTGCTTTTATCACTGTTTTGCTACATGTAAAAGTTAGTTCTCAACACATGTTTAGTGAAAATGAAAATCAAGCATATGTTTAGCTTCAAGGCAATGATATCTATATTTTATCTTCACAAAGGAACCATTAATGATGTTTGTATGAAGAGTTCAAAGTCAAGAAAACATACCTTGAAACTGAAATTTGTGCTTTGAGTTTGAGCTGTTGTATATGTTGTTGTTGAGCTTAGGAAGTGATGATAGTGATGTTACAGAAGTTTTTTTGTGTTTGAACAACTTCTATATGATGTATGTGGATTGTTTGGATGGTTTTTTTTTGGTGAAAACTTGCAAGGTATGAGATTCAAAGATTTGGACTTCAAAGCTCAAAAATGGAGGTTTTATGGGCAATTCTGGTTTTTGACAGCAAAAATGATTTTGAGTGTTAGTTTACCCTTATTTTTTATGACCTCTTTCTCTTGCAATTGGCATCTCTATTTATAGAGAAGGTTTGAGACTTCAAACAACTCAGATTTTGAATCACATGTTATGGCTATCTTGCTTGTTTTTGAAGAAAACATGAAGAACATGTTTCCAATGCTTGTACAAAGCTATCTAAAGTGGTTGATCACTTTAAACATGTTTATTATGACTTGTAGAAGTTGAGTGTTATTAGAACAACAAGTTAGAGGCTCAAGAAATTTACTTTATGATTAAAGTGAACTTTGCAAGAATGACAATGGTGCCTTTGTGCCAAAAATTGAAAGATGCAATGGACAATACTTGAACCACATGGATAATGGTTAAATCAATTGTGTAAACATCTAATTATGGATATATTTGCAAGTTAAGAGACCTGCAAAGTTAAGATTATGTAGCATGGCTAATATTTTGGTCCCCTGTTCATCACAAATCTGCCTTGTAAATCAAGAATGAATGTCCAACTTCAGATCCTTGAATCTCCTAGCTCAAATATGATAAATTCATGCTCTTGGATGTTTTGGAAAGCTTGAAACACCCTCTATAACTTTCATGTTGGCCATTTTGAAAAAATCATCTTGTAACTATGTGAAAAAATGCCAAGAAGTTGGGATAAAATCCTGACCAAAACTGCTGAAAATTTCTCTAAGTGTTGATTCAAAAATGCCATGACTTCATGAATATATAACTTAAAATACAAGCATTTCTAGAAAAACCACTGCCCTAAAAAGTTTTAGATTTCATTGAGATCTACAACTTTCATGTTGGAAGTTTTCCTTGAATCACCTTGCATCATGGTGAGAAGTTGGCATGAAGAAATGAAATTATCATGTATAAAAAACACTTAGAATAATTTGAGTCTTGCAAAGTTTGAATTTTCACATTGACTTTTGACTTTCTTGATTTCTTGATGATCAAGTTTCATATTTTTGAATGTCTTGATGAATTTTGATCTTTGATACTTAATGTTGACCAAAAAGTCAAAGTTTGATTTTTGGTGCTACAATTGACTTTTTCATCAGTACAGCTAATTTTTGGTCTCTTGGTTAATTGACTAAGAAGACTTGAAACTTGACATGAGCGTTCTAGAAGGTCCATAATGATCCAAGAATGTAACTTGAAGTATTAGAAGTTCAATTGTCCTTATGCAAATTCAAACCCTAATCTTGAGGTATCAGTGTTGAGGAGATGGCTTGACCTAGTCAATACTGGTGCAAGCTTGAGCTTTCGCAGATCTTTGTGAGAAATGTCTTGAGAAATGAGAGGGAAATTTTTGGGTACAACACATACATATATCATACATATCATTGCATAAGCAGGTTTCATACCAGGTTTCTCATCTTCTTCGTTGTTTATTTCAGCAATGGCTCTAGAACAAACAGTAAAGGATCTATAGACTCAGAATGCCCTGTTTCAACAGATGATCATGGCTCTGGCCAAGGGGAAAGAGGAACTGAAAGCCCTGATTGTCAAAGAGAATACTAAGAAGCACTAGTGCAGAAATGACTGTTTACATCGGGTGAAACTGACTTTTTACATCGGTTCTGGGTCCGATGTAAAGTCAGGCGATATAGTAAATCATGTACTTTTTACATCGGTTATGGGTCCGATGTAAAAAGTCCCTTTTTGACATCGGTTGTGATCTAAGATTGATGTAAAAAACAATTATAATATTATTTTTTTAAAATTGACGCAACTTTTTACATCGGTTAAACGTTTGGATCGATGTAAAATGTCCCTTTTTTACATCGGTTGTGATCTAAGAATGATGTAAAAAATAGTTATAACATTATTTTTTTTAAATTGACGCAACTTTTTACATCGGTTTAAGGTGTGGACCGATGTAAAAAGTCCCTTTTTTACATCGATTATAATATAAGCCCGATGTAATATATACAGTTTTGAAAGTTTTTACATCAGTTGGGAGTAATAACCGATGTAAAATGTATGAAATTTTTTGAGAATAAATTATTTATTTTCTGGATGTTTCCCTATACAAAAATAATTTGTACCCATTTTTTCATATTTTTCCAATATCACACAGACTATATTTATGTCGCTATATAGATTTCATAGCTTTCCAACATCACATAGACCACATCTAGGTCGATGTTTTCATATTTTTCACAACAAACTTACAAATTGAACAATTGTATTGCAAACTTGTATTGTATCACAACAAACAAACTTACAATTACATATTCTTCACAAAACATACAAAAATGTTCAACTATTTATAAGTCTTTTTCCAAACTTGAATTACCAATATAAAATCCACAGGTAGATGAGTTATAGCTTCGGTGGGCAACACCAAAATCACATTGCCTGACAATAAATAATAACAATTAACATCAGCAAAAAAATCAAGAAACTCAATACATGTGCAAAAACCACATGTAATGTGCAAAAACTCAATAATAACAATTATGTGCAAAAACCACAACTTAGACAATTCTATAAAACTCACCAAGATAAACTTAATTTTGATATAACTCAAAGAAACATTTTGCCCAACGGAGTCGCAAATCATACAAATCATCTTGTGTTAATTCTGTTGGGTCATCAAATACCTATAATACATAAATATAACAATATAGAGTTATTTTTTAAAAATTCATATTAAGTCGAAAAACAAAAAGTAAATAACAAAGTAAAGTTATTTTTAGTACCTGCATCCAATTCTCGGTTATATTAGCAGAGACAATATCTAACATATTTTTCATCACATAGTATCCACAATCATTAGAGTTATGTTGTTGCCTTGTCTACAATTGAATGACATAATTAGTGAATATTTATCATAAATTTAACTATAGAATTACAATTTACATCACACTTACATTGGGATGAAGCCATGTAGCCTTTTTTCTATTTCCATTTTCCATTTGATGAATCCCAAAAGAACTAATACAGAAAGATAAACATCACATAACTAAATTTACTCGCCAATAAAAAATCATATAAATATTAGTTGCCAATGAAAGTCACATGAAAGATAAACTTACTTTGTAATAATTTTCTTCGTGTTCTGGTCAATTTCCCGATGAAGTGAACAAAATACTACAACTAAATTATCTCTTGGACACATGACTATTAATTGCCAATGTCTCTTGTACGTGTGTGTAGAAACAGAAAAGTCACATAAAATATATATGTGATCAAAATTAAATAATATAAAACACAATTTCATAAAAATTCTTACCCATGAATTAATGGTAGTAAGTGGCACACTCTGTTTTCATCACGTAACTTTTCTAGTACGTAATTTTTAACATCCTCTTGAGATTTTGCTCCATTATCATTATAAATACACCTAGCAGGGTCCATAAATCCATATAATTCTGAAATGGAATTCTCAAGACATACACGATGAATATACCTGGATAATTTTAAAATAAACATTAGAATCAAAGTGATGAGACATATAACATATTAATAGAGATTGACTTTAATAAAACAATAAAATGTACTTACGTGCACCAAATTTGCAGAATAGACACGTCAAGCCAATGACCTAAACCCACCAATAACTCTCTGATACACTTAGCTGAAATATAAAAATTAGAGACACTCGCACAATGACTTAATTGTATTGCCAAATGGTTATCATCCATTTTCAAAACCATGAGTAACAATCTCTGAACATCATCAACTTCCACGTCTTTTGTGCTTCCTTTTGTGCTTCCTTTTGCAGCTGAACAACTTCCTTTTCCGCTTCCATAGATAATTTCCATTTTTTCAATGCATTTAATATCATCTGTACTTTGTGATAAATGCATAGACTTAAGTGTCTCCATTAATGATTGTTGAAACATCTTACGCTCTTCAACCAACTCTTCTTCAAGTTCAGCTCTAAGTTTTGTTTCTAATGTTGCAAGTTGTTCATTTACGTCAATATGTTGACGTGACCTTCCAAAGTAAGTGCTTTGTTTATGGAGTTTTCCAACACCATGAACACGACCTCCATGCTCAGATGTTCCAATGGCTAATGTTAAGATATCGTTAAGTCCATTAGGAACAATTGCACCTTTTTCAGCTTCTTGAACTAGAGAATCCTACAAAATGCAAAAACAACAATTAATCAATCACAAATATAATGATACTTGAATAATTTTTCATTGTTTACTTATAATTTTTTCAGCAACCTCTTGTGTAGATTTTGATGTGTATTCTCCTCCTTTCTTTTGTCGTGCTCTCTTCCATAACTCATGGTGTGATGGTGGAGATGGACTACCATTATCATCCAATGTGGAATTATCTCTCGATGATGACTTTTCTTTCATAATTTTCTCCTCAAGCAAGCGATACCCTCCACGAGACAATAAGTGTGGGTATACAATCTTAGCCACAATATCCTTACCCTTTTGACTTTTTTCCTATTATAAACTCAAACAAGTAATTAATCACTAAATATAATAAAAATGTTATGCACACAAAAACATATAACTCCTACTAACCTTAAATTCAGGGGTATCTCGAGTCTTGAGAAACTCTTTCCATGCGTCTTCTGTAATAAAGTTATACTTGACATATGGAGGAGGATCATTTTCTATGGGATGATTAATATATCTATCTGTGAGTTGTGTCTTAAAACCTCTTCATCACTCTCCCGCATATTTAATCTATTCTTTCTTTCTTCAACCTATCCTTCTTTGGATCTTTACATTCTGGAATAGTAAAATGAGCCTACAAATATAGTATATGTCATATGTTGTTAATTAGTATATGATTATAAAATATAATAGAGTATTGTATTTAAAATACCTGAATATCAGTCCAAATAGCATCTTTTACGCCTTCATCTACTTCTTTCCAATCATTTTTCACAATACTACAGTATTGTCGAGCAAGACATGCTATATAACTCTTGAAATGTATAGTATTTTTACCAACACCAATACATTCATAGGTTCTTGCATTAAACTTGACCTTTATCTTTTCACCTGTTTGATGAACTTTGTCAATTTGTCTTATGAAAGTGTGACCTCTAACTCTTCTTTTATTGGGGTTACTAGATGAAGAAGGGTTGTCGTTTGAATCACCCATGTATCTATTTACACAAAATAAAAATAATTAGAAATAATATTAAGCACAAAATAAAAACAACTAGAAATAAAATTAAGCACAAAATAAAAACAATTAGAAAATAAAGTAACGTGGAATTAACTTATACAAAAAATCTTACTAGTCCTCCCATATCCCTTCTTCATGGTCTATGCGAATAGCATGCACATCATCCCTTTCATTTTCTTCAATGAATGTAGTCACATTTGTTGAGAAAGGATGAGTTTCAGAAATATCAAGATTCTCATCATGATTTTCATCACTATCATGGACCTTTCCTTGTAAAACCACTGACCACTTTTTATTAGAAGGATCTGTGACATAAAACACTTGTTTTTCTTGAGATGGCATGATGAATGGTTCGTTCGCATAAGCTAACTTGCTAAGATCAACCAGTGTAACTCTAAATTCATCGATTCTTACACCACTGTTGATATCAATCCATTTGCATTTAAATACAAGAACTTTAAACACAACATAATTAACTTCCCAAATCTCTTCAATCACCCCAAAGTACGGTGTAGATGCCATAACCGGGGTTTTATCTTTAGCACTAGAGAAGTGCATGGACTCGGCCACAATCATTACCCCACTATTTTGCATGGTACTACGGTCATCCTTTGAATTTGTATAAAAAGAGGTTTTATTAATATCATATCCACTCCAAGTTATTATGTTACATTTAGGACCATAAGACAACCACTTAATTGTATTAGAAACACTATCTTCATTAGGAATTCTTTCTTTAAACCACTAAGAGAAACTCTTATTATGCTCTTTTAACAACCATCTTTCATTCATCTTGGGGTACTTTTTCTTTATGATGCTTTTGTGAGCAGATAAGTAAGGTTGAACTTCGTCTATGTTATTTAATATATACAAATGCGCTTGAACAACCAAATCAATACTTAAGCTCTTGACTTTTAAACCTTGTGTACCCACACCCTCATATCTTCCATCATGACGAGACTTGGGAACCCCTACAACATCCACTCCTGACATATAGTTAGAACAAAACTCAATTACTTCTTCTACAATGTACCTCTCAATAATCGATGCTTCCGGGCGGTGTGGGTTTTTTGTATACCCTTTTAGAATCTTCATGTATCGCTCTATTGGATACATCCACCGTAAAAAAATTGGACCACATAATCTAATATCCCTTACTAGATGAACAATCAAGTGAACCATAATGTCAAAAAATGAAGGAGGAAAATACATCTCTAATTGGCACAAGATAACTGCAGCCTCATTTTCCAAATCGTCTAACTTTAGTGGATCAACGGCTTTACAACAAATTGCATTGAAAAATAAGCACAACTTAGTTATAGTATTCCTAACGTTGTTAGGCAATATCCCATGAATAGCCAATGGTAGTAGTTGTTGCATTAAGACATGACAGTCGTGAGATTTTAAGCCAACTAATTTAAGATCTTTAACTGATACAAGCCTCTTGACATTTGATGAGTAACCATGCGGCACTTTGATACTTTGTAAACACTCACAAAAACTTGTTTTCTCTTTTCTAGACAAAGTGTAGCAGGCAGGAGGCAAATAAGTCTTGTTACCTATATATTATAGAGTTAACTCTTCTCGTATACCCATCAAACCCAGATCCATACGAGCATTAATACCATCTTTTGTCTTGCCTTGAATGTTGAGAAGTGTTCCGATTACACTATCACATACATTTTTCTCCACGTGCATCACATCAATACAATGTCTTACATCAAGACTAGACCAATATAGAAGATCGAAGAAAATCGATCTCTTTTTCCATACATTTTTACAATAGATCGTTTTCGGTACTTTCTAAAGACAACATTAAGTCTTTGTTGTCGCTGATAAACTTCCTCTCCAGACAAGGGCTTTAGAGAAACACCATGCTCTTGTTCCCCATTGAAAGCTTTCCACAATCTATGACATGGATGATAACGTTTTAGAAATTTTCTGTGCCCGAGATAAACGGTCTTCTTTCCTTTTTCAAGTTGATGGTAACAACTGTCTTTTTCACATATAGGACACGCCTTATGCCCTTTAACTTTATACTCAGACAAATTACCATATGCCGGAAAATCGTTGATGGTGCAAAACAACATGGCACGCATATTGAACTGTTCGCCAGAATACGCATCAAAAACATCCACCCCTTCCTCCCACAACACTCTTAAATCATCAATCAGTGGACTTAGATAAACGTCTATGTCATTTACTGGTTGTTTTGGGCCCGATATCATCATCGATAACATAATATATTTACGCTTCATGCACAGCCTAGGAGATAGGTTGTAAATCATCAGGAGAACATGTCAAGAACTATGGTTAGTACTCAGATTACCAAACAGATTCATTCCATCAGTAGCAAGTCCAAGTCTAAGGTTTCTCGACTCTTTGCCAAAATTTGGAAACAAAGAATCTATTTTCTTCCATTGCAAAGAATCAGCTACATGACGAATTTGTTCATCATATTATCTTTCTTATGCCTGCCATCTAAGATTCTTTGCGTCATCTGCATTGGCGAATAATCTCTTGAACCTTGAAATTATTGGTAGGTACCATACCACTTTCGCAGGAGGACCCCTTTTGACCACCTCATCATCAATTGATTCACCATCTTTCTTTTTGTAGCGTGAAGCCTTGGACTTCGGACAATGATTATAGTTTACATACTCTTTTCTGTATAATATGCAATCATTAGGGCATGCATGTATCTTTTCATACTCCAAACCCATCGGACACAATATTTTCTTTGCCTCGTAATAACGACTTGGCATTACATTACCTTCTGGAAGCATTTCGGTCAACAATTCAAGCAACTCGGTAAAATATTTGTCAGTCCACCCATTCTTTGCCTTCAGATTAAATAATTTTAACACGGCTGACAAACATGTAAATTTTTTGCATCCCGGGTACAATGGTTTATCCTTGTCACTGCATATAGTATCATACATATGTGCCCTCTTAAACGAATCTTGTCCAATATCACGCATCATGTCTTCTAGATGATCATCCATTTCTACACTAACATCATCTCTTTGAGTCACGTTTGACTTTGCTACTACTTCACCGTGCCATATCCATTCTGTATAACTTTGACAAATCCCTACACAAATTAGATGATCCATGATTTCTTTCTTACTACGTTTTGGTTCTTTATTTGCACAACGAACACATGGAAAGAGAAAAAGTGTAGGAAGACTTTTTTCAGCATTACTTTCAGCAAACTATAGAAATTCCATCACTCCATGTTCGTACTCGTCACTTAATCTATTAGCTCTCATCCAACTATGATCCATAACTATGTTCACACGGAGGAAGGTCTGACGAACAGTGTGCCCGCGGCTGCGCTACTTCACGGAGATTCCGAGATTACAAGTTGTGCTGCTTCGCGGAGAAAGAAAAATAAAATCAAATTTCAATGGCAAGGTGATAACTCTATTAAGTTTGATAGGTTAAAGATAAACTGTTTGTTTCTGAGAGGACCATTAATGCTTTTTTCGGAGGTTTCTAAATAGACAATTTCTCTAATGAAAAAGAATGACTAATTATACATAACATGTACTATATTCTTAACTTTATATAAAATATATACTATTTATAACTAATTAGACTTAATTAACCTCTCTAATAATAATAAACTGTTTAGTAATTAAAAAACATATATGAACAAAGTAATGGATTCATAGTATAATCTTCTAATTATTTTTCTATGTACTTCTAATTTTTTATAATGAATCTCACTAACAAACAAAGAAACAAGAATATCTTAAAAACTTTTTTGTATATATAACTCTTAGAAACTAAAACACCAATGTTTGTCTTTGGAATACAAAAGTTGCTTGACATTGAGATATCAACTTACCCATGACCCTCTTCAACCTAGAAGCCAACATCTTGGCAATAATTCTATATAAACTTTCAACCAATTCCTATATATACAATGAAGTTGAACAAAATAGAAAGTTTCGTACCGGAATCGTAGTTGGACGGCGGAGGATGTTTCGAAGACGGCGAACGGACGGTGAAATGGACGGCAGAGGATGTCTTCGTGCAGCCGGAAGCGAGGAGACTTGAAATCTGTGAGGAGCGGCGTAGGCGAGACGGTGGAGCGGCATGGGCAATACAGGGGGTAGAACGGCGGCGTAGGTGAGAGAAGTTGAACAGTGACGAAATAATTTTCATTTAGGGGTTAGTTGAACAATATATATATATATATATATATATATATATATATATATATATATATATATATATATATATATATATATATATATATATATATATATATATATATATATATATATATATATATATATATATATATATATATATATATATATATATATATGTTTTTACATCGGTGCAACCCTCGGCCCGATGTAAGGGTTTGGGCGGTTGATGTTTTTACATCGGTTTTTAGACTAGCCCGATGCAAGGTTCTGGCGCTGATGTTTTTTACATCAGTTTACAGAAGGCCCAGAGTAAGGTAGTTTTTTACATCGGTTTAAAGAATGGCCCGATGTAAGGTTCGGGCGTTGATGTTTTTTTACATCGGTTTTTAGAATGCCCCGATGTAAGGTTTTTAATATATTTTTCATATTACCAATCTGTCATGGACTTTTTACATCGGTGGACTGCAAGGACCGATGTAATATTTGGCCAGTTTTTTATTTACAATTCTGCCACCTGGTTTCTTATTTACAAAAATGGTGGATTAAATGGCCCGATGTAATAGATAGCGAAAAATATTTTTTTTCATATTATTTATATCATTGCAAATAAATACCTGATGTAAAATTTTTTTAATTTTATTTTTTACAT
Source organism: Vicia faba (assembly GCA_948472305.1). Classification (NCBI taxonomy): domain Eukaryota; kingdom Viridiplantae; phylum Streptophyta; class Magnoliopsida; order Fabales; family Fabaceae; genus Vicia; species Vicia faba. Next base: position 1,254,300,346 of record OX451739.1, on the reverse strand, counting down.
CTTATATTTTGATACCTGATGTAAAAACCTTTTCTCAAATGTCATTTTTTTAGTAGTGAAGCCAAGGAAGACAGCTGGTATTGTGAATTTGGGAACGAGGTTCAAAGGACCATTAAGGAAAGTGGTTGAGATAACATCTTCGTAAAAAGAAGGAGATAATCAAGAAGGGGAGACAAGAGAGGAAGACCCCATTCCAAGGGAATCTGTTAATGAGACTGACTATAATGAAGAGCAGTACCCTCTGACCGACAAAAACTACAAACAGCTAGAAGAGCGTCTGAGTGCAATGGAAGTCCAGAAGGTGTCAGGGCTAGATTTTGAAGAGCTGGGTTTGGTTTTTGGGGTTGTCATCTCGTAGAAGTTCAAGGTGCCAGTGTTCGCCAAATATGATGGGGTTTCGTGTCCCAATATGCACCTCCGATCTTATGTGAGGAAGATCCAGTCTCACACTGCTGACAAGGACTTATGGGTCCACTTCTTTCAAGATAGTTTGTCTAGAACTCAACTAGAATGGTTCTAGCAGCTGGAAGGGACCAACATTCGTAATTGGGAAGACCTGGATGTTGCTTTCTACAAGCAATATCAGTATAATGCAGACCTTGCTCCTACCTAAACATAACTCCCAAGTATGTCTATGGGCTCGAGCGAAGGCTTTAAAGACTATGCTCAGAAGTGGAGGGACTTAGCAGGAAGAGTTCAACCTCCCCTGTCTGATAGGGAACTAGTGGACATGTTTTTGGGTACCCTATCTGGTCCATTTTTCAATCATCTGATTGGAAGATTCTCAGTCAGCTTTACTGAATTGATCTTGACAGGAGAAAGAGTGGAAGCTGGGATTAGGAGTGGTAAGACCCAAAAGGATGCATCCTCCAGTACAACAAGGAAGCCATTTTCTGGGAAAAAGGAAGTCAGTGCCACTTATAGCCAAAGGAATCAGGACAAAACTGAACGCCACCCAGCGATAGGGGTCGTTATAATCTCTAAACCTGCACCTACTCAACAAAGGAACAATCATCCTCGAGCAGAAAGGCCTGTAAGACAATTCAGCTGGATAAATATGACTTTATCTCAAGTCGTTCCTCACTTGCTGAAATCTAATCTAGTAACTTTGTAGGGAGCTCTGAAGAATCCCAATACTGCCTCTCCCCGCTACAACCCTAATGCTCGCTGTGCTTACCATTCAGAAACTCCAGGCCATGATACTAATGATTGTTGGGCTTTGAAAAACAAAGTACAAGACCTTATTGAAGCAAAGGAGATTGATTTTGACGCTCCTAATATTCCTAATGTTATCACTGCTCCCATGCCTAAGCACGAACATGGTGTTAATGCTATTGAAGATGATATCTTTGTTACTGTTGTTGAGGAACTTGTTACTCCCCTCATGACTGTCAAGTGGAACTTGTTGAAATCCGGTTGATTTCCGGGCTGTGGCGAAGGTTTCCACTTATGTTTATCTCTACCGACTGGTTGTCATTTGTTGAAGGCAGGTGTTCAGCGCCTGATGGATGATAGAGAGATTTTTTTTGAGAATAATCTCGTCCCGACTATTCCTTGTAAAGATATTTCAATCATAACCATTTCCACCAATCCTTCCAGGGTCTCCACCAAAAGACCCATCAGGATTACATTTGCTCTGAAGTTGGCTCCTATGATCGTCATTATGCCAGGGCCAATCCCATACTCCTCGGACAAGGCTGTTCCCTGGAACTATGGGGCTGACGTCTACTACCACGGCGTCAAGCAAGACCTGCTGGCTTTTAAAGACAAAGTTTCCAAAAATGTTGATCCCGACATTGGCAACATTGTTGGAACCAGCAAATTAACAAGAAGTAGAAGAGTGTTCTCTCCTGAGATTTCTCCTCCAAAAGCTGTTACTAGTCCTATGATCATTCTTACTTTTATTCCTGTTGATACTACTATTTTAATACTTGTGATTACCCCAGTTGCCACCCCTATCACCGAGTCGGACGAGACTCGGGGCAAAGACATATTGATTGGGCCTGTCCAGATGAAGGCGCATTCAGAATCTATCCCAGAGGCTTCCAATAAGGAAATTGAAGAAATATTGAAGATAATAAAGAAGAGCGACTACAATGTGGTCGAACAGCTGGGGAAGACCCCTCAAAATATTTCAATGTTAGCCCTACTATTATGCTCCGAAGCTCACGCAAAGGCTTTGGTAAAATTCCTTAAAACTGCCCATGTGCCACAAGAAACCTCCGCTGCCAGTTTGAAGATTGTATGGCCAGTTTGACGGCTGATAACAGTTTTGGTTTTTCTGATGCTGGTCTGACACCTAGAGGAAGAAAACACAATGATGCGTTACATGTTTCTGTCGAATGCAGGGGCACTACTTTGGCATATGTTCTAGTAGATACTAGTTCATCACTGGACATGCTTCCCAAGAAGGCTCTGGATAGACTAGACTGTGAAGGTTTGACCTTGAAGCCCAGCAACATAGTAGTGAGGGCTTTCGATGGTTCGAAAAGATTGTGCACGGGGAGATGGACATCCCCATCAAAGTTGGTTCTCAGACCTTTGACTCCACCTTCTACGTGATGGATATCATACCATCTTATTCTTGTTTGTTAGGTCGCCCTTGGATCCATGGGCGGGACCTGTGACATCCACTCTACATCAGATGATGAAATACCCAGTAAAAGGAAGGATTGTTACGGTACATGGTGAAGAAGAATACACGGTAAGCCATTTGAATTCCTTCAGGTATGTGGAAATGGATGGCGAGTTCATCAAGACTCTGTGTCAGAAATTCGAAGAGGTGCCTCAGACTACGGCTGCAACTGAAACTGTCACCAATATACCGAAGATCACCAGACCTCCCTTGAAGATGACTTCTCTCAAGAACACCAAAGCAGTTATTGAAGAAGGTGGGTGCACCATATGGGGCCAACTCCCTGACATTCCATACAAATCTGATAAGTTTGGTTTGGGTTTCTCTTCAGGTGATCAAAGGGATGTTCGTCGTGCTCATGCTGGAGGACCTCCCTTACGCATCAGCAATCATGGGGTCAATGCCTTAGAAGACAGTGATGGTGACTATGACATGGATAGATGGATCTTCCCTACTACCAACGGTGGACCCAGTAACTGGACGGAAAAAGACTTTGTACCAATCACTTTTATTCAGAAGTAATTGTCTTTCTTGTTTTTAGATATGTAATAAACAATATAAACTTTATGGCCATGTGTCTTACCCGGGGGACAATGGTTTATTTGTGAGGGTTATCATGTTTCAATTTCATATGGCATTAATAAAGCATTTAACATTTTGCATACAAATTTTTTACTCTCTGCTTTTCTTTTCTGCTTTTTTACTTTGTCTATACAGCTATGCTTTTACACACACTCACATATCAAACTGCAGATCCATATCCACTCTGGATTCCATTGATAATTGTTATGCTATTGTCGGTTATGACTTTGAAAGTCCGGTCAACCAAGTCGAGGACGAAGGTGAGGAAGATTGTGAGACAGCATGAAGAAAGGGCTATACCGCCTTATGAAGAGCCAGTTGAGACAATAAATGTAGGCACGGAGGAGGACAGAAAAGAAGTCAAGATAGGTGCAAATCTGGAGCTTAGTGTCAAACAGCGGTTGATACGAATGTTGTATCACTATGTCGAGATCTTTGCCTGGTCATATGAAGACATGCAAGGACTAGACACGGATATTGTGGTTCATCGTCTGCCAACTAAATAAGATTGCCCTCCGGTAAAGCAGAAGGCTCATCGTATGCGCCCTAATATGTCAAAGAAGATCAAAGAAAAGGTTATGAAACAGTTCAACGCTAGGTTCTTAGTTGTCACCTCTTATCCCAAGTGGGTTTCTAACGTAGTCCTGATACCTAAAAAGGATGGCAAGGTGTGGATGTGGGTGGACTACAGATATTTGAACAAGGCAAGCCCCAAGGATAACTTTCCGCTTCCCCACATTGACGTTCTGATTGACAACACCGTGCAGCATAAGATATTTTCCTTCATGCACGGTTTATCTGGTTACAAACAGATCAAGAAAGCACCCGAAGACATGGAAAAAACAACCTTCGTCGCGCAATTGGGCACGTTTTGTTACAAAGTAATGTCGTTTGGGTTGAAGAACGTTGGGGCAACCTATCAGCGAGCTATGGTAGCTTTGTTTCATGACATGATTCACCATGAGATAGAGGTCTATGTTGATGACATGATAGCCAGGTCTCAAACTGAGGAAGAGCACCTTGATCATCTACAAAAGTTGTTTGATAGGTTGAAGACGTACAAGCTGAGGTTAAACCTGAACAAGTGCACCTTCTGGGTAAGGCCTGGTAAACTCCTAGGTTTCATTGTTAGTGATAAAGGTATTCAGGTAGACCCTTCAAAGGTGAAGGAAATACAAGAGATGTCGGCTCCTCACACTGAGAAGGAGGTTAGAGGTTTCTTATGACGCCTAAATTACATTGCCAGATTCATTTCCCATTTAACTGCTACTTGTGAGCCAATCTTCAAACTCCTGAAGAAAGATCAAGTGGTAAAGTGAAATGACGAATGCAGACTGCCTTCGAGAGAATCAAGGAATACCTTCAAGAGCCTCCAATTCTGGTGCCTCCGATTGAAGGAAGACCTTTGATAATGTACTTAACCGTGTTAGATAATTCAATGGGGTGTGTGCTGGGGCAGCATGACGAGTTCGGTCGAAAAGAGCACGCAATATACTACCTTAGCAAAAAGTTTACCGACTGTGAAATAAGATACTCACTGCTCGAGAAAACTTGATGCGCTTTGGCATGGGTTGCTCGCCGACTGAGACATTATATGTTGACCCACACTACTTTGTTGATATCTAAGATGGATCCGATCAAGTACATCTTCGAGAAGCCCGCTATCTCTGGAAGAATAGCAAGATGGCAAATAATCTTGACCGAATACGATATCCAATACACAACCCAGAAAGCAATCAAGGGAAGTGTATTAGCTGATCATTTGGCTCATTAGGCTGTGGATGACTACCAATCCATGAACTTTGAATTCCCGAATGAGAATATTATGTTAGTGACTGACTGTGAAGAACCTAGACCAGATGAAGGACCTGAGGAAGGATCCTGATGGACTATGGTTTTTGAGGGGACCTCCAACGCACTCGGTAATGGCATATGTGCCGTAATCATATCTCCTGAGGGATGTCATACTCCCTTCACCGCCAGATTATGTTTCAACTGTACCAACAACATGGTGGAGTATGAAGCATGCATCATGGGTATCAAAGCTGCTATTGACCTGAGGATCAAGTTCTTGAGCATTTTCGGGGATTCAGCCTTGGTAATAAGTCAAATCAAAGGGGAGTGGGACACGAAGCACCCGAATCTCATCCCTTACAAAGAACATGTGCTGACATTGCTTCCACACTTTGAAGAAGTCACCTTTGAGCATTTTCCACGAGAAGAGAACCAGTTAGAAGACGTGCTAGCCACTATGTCATCTATGTTCAAGGTCAAGTGGGATAATGAGGCTCCTCGGATCATTATCGAGAAAATGGATGAACCAGCATACTGTCATGAGATTGATACTGAAGAAGTAGCAGACAAGTCTTGGTTCCATGAAGTGAAAAGGTGTCTCGAGGCTCAATAATATCCTGAGGGAGCATCTGTCAATGATAAGAAGTTTCTGAGAAGGTTCTCCGTAAAGTTCTTCCTCAGTAATGAAATTCTCTACAAGCGCAATCATGACTCTAATTTACTTTGATGCATAGACAAGAGGGAAGCAGAGAGGATTATGGAAGATTTACATGAAGGTACCTTTGGCACCCACTCTAGTGGACACACCATGGCTAAAAAGATCCTACGGGCAGGATACTATTGGTCCACTATGGAAGCGGACTATTATCAGTACTCCCGAACTTGTCACAAATGTCAGATCTGTGCTAATAAAGTACATGTACCTCCGGTTCCCTTGAATGTCTTGACAGCTCCCTGGCCCTTTGCAATGTGGGGCATTGACATGATCAGAGAGATTAGACCTACCGCTTCCAATGGGCATCGCTTCATCCTAGTGGCCATTGATTACTTCACAGAGTGGATCAAGGCTGCCTCTTTTGCTACCGTTACCAAGAATGTTATAGCACAGTTTATCAAGCATAACCTAATTTGTCGATATGGTGTGCCAGAAAGAATCATTACAGACAATGGTACAAATCTCAACAATACAAGGATCACCGAACTCTATAAACAATTCAAGATCCAGCATCATAATTCTTCCCCTTACCGGCCGAAGATGAATGGCACTGTGGAGGCTGCTAACAAGAATATTAAGAAAATTATACAGAAGATGACGGTGACATACAAAGACTGGCATGAGATGTTACCATTTTCTCTTCATAGTTACCGCACCTCAGCATGTACGTCAACAGGGGCAACACCTTATTCTCTGGTGTATGGTATGGAGGTTGTCCTGCCTATTGAGGTCCAGATCCCTTCTTTAAGGATCATGAAGGATGCGGGTTTGAACGAAGATGATTGGATCCAAACTCGACTTGATCAACTGAATCTGATTGATGAGAAAAGGCTTGCTGCTATCTATCATGGTCAGATATATCAAAAACGGATGATCAAGGCTTTCAACAAAAAGGTCATACGTCAAGTATATCAAGAGGGAGATCTAGTAATAAAGCGCATCATATTGCCGCAAGGTGATCCCAGGGGAAAATGGACTCCCACATACGAAGGGCCATTTGTAATCAAAAGCGTATTTTCCGGTGGAGCCATGATTCTAACCACCATGGATGGTGACGACCTTCCTCACCCTGTTAATGCGGACATAGTGAAAAAATACTACGCATAAATAAAGACTCGTTAGGTTGACTGGCCTAGGCAAAAATAAGGGCATCCTGGCGAACCAAAAGGGTTCGGGCAAAAATTAGGGATAAATACAAAAAAAAACTGTACACCCGGCAAGTCGAAAACTTGAAAAGGCGGCTTGGGCAAAAAAGGGTATCATGGTGGACTGAAAACCTGAAAGGGAGGTCTAGGCAAAAGTTAGGGGTTTGAAGCGTATAACTATGTACCATTAGATCACCTTGCGACCAGACTTCAATATCAATTGTCAAGCTCAAATGGTACCGATCAATCCAGTCAGTTCAGACGAGTAGCAAAGTGATGAGATGCTCGAAGACATAAGGGCAATAGAAGAATCGAAACTCAATTGGATTATTACACATAGTTGTTTTCTCTTTGTACACTATTTTGTGTAGTTTTCATTTTTACGACGGTGTTCTCCTACTAGAATGTTAGTCTCTTTGTACAAAATTCCTGTTATAGGAGAACTTCAAAAATCAATACAAATCATTTCTTTGAAAGTACAAAATTATTTGTTTTTTATTTTTCTGTTTTGTTTTGCAAAAACGTCCAATGATTATTTTTGACATGTGCATTTAAATATGATCACTGTTCACAAATACTTGCATAAAAAATAGAAAGACAGTTGCTAATGACTTTAAGAAACAGGGCAAATCTAAAAAAGCCATTTGTAGTCCCGACAGTTACTCTTTCCAGCATAGTACAGGGGCAGAGACATTTTGAGACGAAGTCACCATTACATTTGACCTCGTGACATCTATGTTCCCCACAGAGTAGAAATAACCAAAGTTTTGATCTCCTCCTTCCCCAAGCCGAAATTACCTTCTCCAGCAAAGTTCCTTCAGAGAGCTGAAATCTATTTTCCCCATCCGAGTTTTATAACTTCAAACGGTTTATAAAACCTCCTCCCCGGTAGAGTTTATTTCTCTAACTATGGAAGTTTATTCCCCAATGGATTTTATTTCTCTACATCGGCAAAATCTTCCAACAAAGCATTATCTCTCTCCACAAAGTCAATCCCCGACAAAATATCCTCAAACAGAAAGAGGAAATCCCCAGCAAATCATATCCATTCATCATCCTCAATGGAAACGAAGGATTCAGCTTCCCAATACTCTTCAACATCAGTCAGGGATTCACTTTCCCAGATTTAGAAATATCGCAATAGTATCCCATATTCATACATCATGGCATGCCCATACACATCGCATATAGTATAATCTCATTTATTTTGAGAACATTATCACACAATGCATTTCATACATCATGACATTGCATACGACTAACTCTTTACCTTTTTCATGGAAAGATCAAATAAAAAAACGCCATTGACTACTTACGTGACCTAGTAGTCTTCTCAAAAGCTACGTCTAACGAAAGTCTATTTCAGCATCTTCCTCAGAACGGCGTTCTCAAAAGACCTTTTATGGTTCAGTTAGATCGATACTAAGATCTCTATGATTTCTATTCCAGCTGAAGATATTCCAATACTTTTGTCTGGTTCAGTCGAATCAATACTAAGATTCTTATGATTTCCGTTCCAGTCAAAGTTAATCCAAGACCTTCTCTGGTTCAGTCAGATCGATATTAAGATCTCTCTGATTTCTATTCCAGTTGAAGATATTCCAAGACTTTTGTCTAGTTCGGTTAAATCGATACTAAGATTCTTCTGATTTCCATTCCAGTCAAACTTAATAAAAGACCTCATCTGGTTCAGTTAGATCGACACTAAGATCTCTCTAATTTCTATTCCAGTTGAAGACAACTCAAGACCTTCCTCTGGTTTAACTAAATCGATACTAATATTTTCTTGATTTCTATTCCAGTTGAAGACAACTCAAGACATTTCTCTGGTTCAGTTAAATTGATACTAAGATTTTTCTGATTTCTATTCCAGTTAAAGAAACTGCAAATCCTGGAATACAACCAGATAGCAGTTCACCATACTGTGAAGCCTGGACCCGACCAGATAACAGTTAACATCATGGCTGAAGCCCAGAATCCGACCGGATAATAGTCAATCAACAATTCAAGACATTGTGAAGCCTGGAATCCGACCAGATAGCAGTTTACTCTGTCAATTACTATGAAGCCTGGACTCGACTAGATAGTAGTATACCTTAAATTCAAGTTGAATCCTGGATCCAACCGGATAACATCTTAATTTCTTCAAATCACTGAAACCTGGACACGGCCAGATGACAACTCAAGTCACTGAAGCCTGGATTTAGACCAGATAACAGTTTAAGAAACTGCAAATCCTGGAGTACGACCAGATAACAATTTAATCTCATTTTCCCAGTAAGTTGATGTGAAGCCTAGAATACGACCGGATAGCAGTCAGCCTTATTATCCTCAGCAAGTCATTGTGAAGCCTGGATGCCGACCAGATAGCAGTTCACTTCCGTTTATTGAATCAGGAGATGACTCCTCAGTAGAGTAATGGATAACTGAAGCTCCTAAGCTCTATTTCCCAAGGCAAAGACTGATATTCCTCAACAAATTCCTCCTCAACAGCAGGAATAGGGATTCCTATGAAGGAATATCTCATGAAGTCCACATTGTTCTAGATGGCATCTTTAAGCCCATCTCCAACGACTCTTCATCATATTCTCTGGATGGCATCTTTAAGCCCATCTCCGACGATATTCCGTCATCTTCTACAAATGGCATCTATAAGCCCATTCGTGGTATTTTCTATACAGTCCAGCATCATTTCAGATGTGTGCAAATTTCTAGGCACTCTAGTGTTCAATCATCTTCCACCTTCAGATCACAAAAGGTAGACCAGCCAATCTACATCCTCAGGTTTAAGAAGATTGAACATGGGCAGCTGTTGTACCCCAAAATTTTCCCTTTCATTTCACTCAAGACATGCCTCTAAAGGTCCTCAATTGCTCAAGGATCACTAAGAATTAACTAGGCAAATTCTCCTCCTAAGGCAATAAACCTCAAACTAGGGTTTCAATTTTAAACAATATGTGTAAGTCCCAATGATCCCATATGTTCTCCATTTTCCTAATATGTCTTCAAGACCATCCATGCCAAATTTCATGCCTTGAACTACAAGTTTGCTCAGTCAACTACTCAAATGCCTAGAAATTAACTATACTAGGTCAAAAGTCAATTGTTGCCCAAATACAATCAAACATCAATATTTTTGGTCAACATCAGCATTTTGAAGTAATGTCCATCATTTGATTAAGGATTGATCATGATTCCTCAAGAAATGCTCCTAACTCATCAAAAGTCAAAAATGGCAAATTAGGGTTTCTATAGGAAAAGTCAACCAAACTTTGACCAGGCATAACTTTCTCATTTTTTATCAAAAAAATTTACACAAAGGATGATTTTGAAGATAATCCAATTCCCTACAACTTCTCTTCATACCTCAAGTTCAAAAAATGCACCATTGGAAAGATACAAGCTCATACATTACAGGTCCTTTCAAAAAGTCAACAAAAACACCTTTTAGGTCAAAGCTCCTTGCATAAACATGGAATATCCAATTGAGATAAAACCAAAAGGTTTGTTTATAGGATATACTAAGATCTCTAAAACGTCCAAGAACACCCTCTTAGGGTTAAAATTGAGAGAGATATGCATTGCTAAAGTTGACCAATTTTTGGAAAAATGCATGAAGCCAATATTGACCAAACTTGAATTTTTTCCAAATGGGCCCATGTTTTCATGCTTGAAACTTGTTCTTAACATGGACCACGGCCTATGAGCTTACTCATACATTATTTAATTATTTTTATTATTTATTTTGGTTTTTTACTCATTAAAATTCAAAATAAAATAAAGAAATAATGGAAAATATGTAAGATATGATATGGGAATCTTTTCTCATCAAATAAAGGATGAAATATGTTGGCAAATCAAAGGGAATCATGGAAGGAAAGCAAGATTGGATTTGTTCTAAAAAAGGGCCAAAAATCAAATAATTGGAAAGAAGATATTTCTCATCAAAGCATTGGATTTTTTTCTACAATTGTTGACCTAATGAGATTTACTACATATACACAACAAGTACAGACCTAATGGACACGTGAAAGCTGCCTCTACAAACCCTAAAAAAAATTCCAAATTTTCTCAAAGAGAGGTGCAACTTATATCATACGATCCAGGCATCTTTAATCCATTCCAGGCACTCCATCTTCATCCTGAGGTTCCCAGGAAGACAAGTCAGTCCTCACACACGCCTGAAACACCCTAAGATTGCCCAACCGAATCTCAAATGTTTTGGTAAAATCTTGGATCTCAAACTTTCATAATAGGCCATATAAATTTTGTTTGAGTTTATATTTGTGTTGCTAATGATGTTTGCTAGCTTTTTGATGTATTACATGAGACCATAGGGCCCGGAATCATATTGTTCCATGGATGATCGTCGATAGGGTTTTAGATTCGAACCCTATGATGTAGGAGGAATTAGCCATTTTTAGGCCATATTCGTGATCAGGGGAAATTTATAAGTCAATCTGCATTTTTGTTTTTTTGGTTTGCTCACATTTTCAGGTGACCCCACCAGAGAAGACGGTGGAAACCACCAGCTCCGGTGGTTGGACTGGTCGGTCTTCAGTCAACCAGCTGGCGTGGCAGGAAGACAACATCCCATTGGCTGGATTCAAATAACTCTCTCTCTCTCTCCGCGCCTGATTGGACCATTTGAAATGCAGGGACCCCACTTGTTGGCTTGTGTTTGAAAACTCAGCAAGTATCCTTGTTTTACATTATATAATTTTGTTTTGATTATATACATGAATGATCTAGCAGCGCAGATGGAAAAAGCATAACGGTGCAAAGGGAGAGACCTGGGTTCGATTCCCAAGTCTTGAAGTTTATATTTTCTAATGAGTTTCTTGTAGATCCTATGTTCCAGGGGTAAGTGCACATACCATGTGTCATCAGGTCATCACAATCAGACCAATCATCCTTCATATCCAGTGCCTCTAGCATGCAGGCATACCATAGACTTCTCCAACACAACAACATTGAATCACGCGTGTGAGCATGGGCCATCAGATTTGGGCCTTGGAATTCAGCAATACACCCCCCAATTGGGTTTCTCACCCCCTCAGGCCCATCTTCTTTTATTTATGTTATTTAATTTTTTTAATTAGTTTATATTTTCTATTTATTCATTTTTTTTTAAATCCTAAAATCATAAAATCATCAAAAATAGGATTTAGAGTTTTTTTTAAGAAAAATTATTTTTTTCAAATTAATTTAATTAAATTTTAACTCTTTTTCTTTAATTTAAAATTAGTTAGAGATTAGGTTAAATTTCAAATCCTTTTTTTTCATAAAATACCAAAAATATTTTTAATAGACAATTAGACTTTTAGGGTTTCAAACATAGGCTAGTCTTAATTTTCGCGCGTTATTATTTTTCATACGATTATTTTTATTATGTAATTGTGCCCGGTTTGTAATAATTTAATTAGGATTTTCAATTTCCGCATTTTACTTTTCGTTCATTATTTATGTAACTACACCAAAGCCTTGTAATAGCTGTAGGAACTTTATTTCTTGCTTTATATTTCTTATATGCTTGTATATAAATTGTTAGTAAATTAGGTGTGTATGACAAGATTAAATCAATCAATCATTAGGTCACTAACTTCAAGATAAATATCTGAAAAAAGCACATTGTTGCACACTTGCACCCCTAGGGTACACCTCACTTTGGTTGCCTTCGGAAATGGTCATGTCCCTCGAACGTAGGGATATCTTAGCAAAGACTCTCAGTTTAAAAGTCATTATAAAGATCATGGTCCATTAACGTCCCTCGAGTTGCCTACGAGAAATGATATTGTCCCTCGATGTTGCCTATATGATGACAGTCCCTTCAAAATGCTAAGGTATCCTTACATGTTGCCTTCAATGACCATAAACGTCCCTTTCGATAGTCCCTCAACATCCAACGATAGGGCTACCTACTCACTAATAGTAGGATATCACTATGTAAAGGGTAGGAGGAAAAGAACATCCTTTTTCGAGTAGGTAGACAGTTCTTAAGTACATGCTCAAATCTGATCCTTTTTACACTTACACACTTTCAAACTTCTTTTCAAAAACCCTTTATCACACCCTTGAGGACTGATACAAGAGTTATCATAAAGCAAACAAAACCTTTCAAAACACACAAACACGAAAATAGTTTTCAAAAAGTAGCAAGTACCTAAGAGCCCGTTGAAAACCATGGATAGAAAGGGTGCTAACACCTTCCCTTTCCATAATCTACCCCCCTTACTCAGAAAATCTCGAAAAAGGTCTTTTTTTGTTCTTTTCACCCTTTCCTTATTGGATAAAAGAAAAGTGGGTGGCGACTCTTGCTTACCGCAACATTTTCAAACAAAAAACGCAAAACCAGTATAAACAGTTGGTTCTGCCACCGTATCACAACATGGAATTCCTGTTATGTTGAAAAAGACATCCTAGGTAGGATATGGTTTGGAAGTCTATACATCTTCAAGACTATGTCCGATAGTATGGATTTCATCAGATAGCTAGCTAAGCCATTGATGTTCTTACATCATGTTGAACATCTGGGTGTTCTCTCTGAAGGTGTTGTGCGGTGTCATCTTGAGATAAGTTGATCTTCAATTGAGATTTTAACTCATGATTGTACAAAGGGCTATAAAAGTTCTCTAGACTTGTGTGAACCATCTAGTAGTTGATATACTTGCATTAGAGTTTTATTTAAGCTATTTGGTATGACCTTTCCAGAATTCTGGTTGTTGCAAGGAGGACTCAGAGCTGAAAGATCCAATCTTACATGTGAATCAGAAGGACATTAATCACCCTTGAAGAAAGGTGTGTCAAATAAGCATAGTTGTTTGTGTGCTCAAGGGAGGTTATGTCTAAGCATGGGTCAAAGAAATGTGTGTCATTTTCTCTTCAAATTCCGATGCACCTTATGGTATGGAGGAATGTAGAAAAGACTAGAAAATAAGAAGACTTGAGGAGGATCTAGGTTCTTCCTTGCGTTGATGCTTATAGAGGGAATTTCCTCTTAAGTTGTTTAAGGATGATTGTGGTATCTATATTAATATTGTGGTTCTGGTGGAAGCTTCATGAGAAGTGTGAGAGTTTATTTCTCTCAGTGGTATTTCATCTTTCGTAATGTCTAGTTTTTGATGATTATGTTGTTGCACCTGTGAGATCTTTGTGAAGGATTTTTATGCAAATGTTGATGTCCTAAATGAAGATGGAACATCATCCTTGGAATAGGACTTGAAGTTGTGAGCAATATGTTTTCAGAAGTGTTATAGCTAAATTATGTTGTTAGAGACTAATATGAATCATGGAAGAACTGCATGCCTTGGTGTGAAGAATTCGTTTGTGCTAGTATTGCATAAGATGAATATTAGACCTAGTGGTCTGGATTCTGATGAGATTTGAATGCTTGTGGGAAGTGGTGTTTGCTGCTACAAGTTACTCTAGGAAAAATTGGGTTTGTTTGAATCTTGTTATTCTATAAAAGGTGAATGATGTCCTACCAAATGTTACAACATTCTTCCTGATGTATGAACTTGGTAATTTCATATTGGTTTGTTGTTTTGGTGTCTCGTGTGTATTGGTTTTTCATCCTGAAAGGGAGAAATAATTGTCAAAAATAAGGGATAATGGTTTACCTATTTGGTGAAGAAGACGATTGTTACTTGAATGGTTCTTGTCATTTATGTGAATGGTTTTCCAAGATGTAACATGGAAGGACAGGGAAAGATGGACTCCATGGGTGTTGAGTGCTTGAATGTGGTCACAAGAAGCTAGGGTATATGGACCTTTATAGTGTGTGAATAAGTGTTGAACATCTTCCATGTAATTTCATCTAGTACTTGAGTGTTTATTTTTGGGAGGAGCATTGTATGTTCTTGATAGGAAATGAATGGTTATAACCATGTGCATCTGTTTGATTGAGTCATTTATAATTCATCCTCTTCAGAGTTAATATGTTCCACTAATTCTGGCTTTAAGGAGTATCCTTAGAGTCCAGCAGTAGGCACTATGTTTACACTTCAGAGGAGGTGCGCCTATAGTTGTTTTTTTGGACAACTCTATGAAACATTTTTTATTTTGTTGGCTAAAGGAGTTTTGCAATTTTTCAAGGGAAAATAGACAATGTTTGTCTGAATGTCAAGTTGTCAGTATATTATTCGGGACTTGTTTCTTTTGAGACTAACAAGAGAATATTTTAAACGTGTAAACAAGTACATGGTAGGTGGAAGTGCGAATCGCGTGTTTGTCAATGCATGCTCATTTATTGGAACTACTATCTTTAGAAGAATCTGTCCATAGTCGATAAAGGCATTCAAAACTGACTTGGACGGTGCACACTTATTTTGGTGCAGTTATCTTCCTTAAATAAAGTTCTCATTAACCAAGACCACTATTACAATCGAGAGACGTTATTTCCTAAGTAACAGCTCGAGTATTTAAGAAAATCATCTCTTCCTTTCCCTTAAGGTTCCTTCAACAAAACTCTTATGTCTTTTGTTCGTGTTTGGGTGAGCATAATATTTGTCAATTTTTGGCTAAAAATAGAGAGAAGGGTTATGTTTCTGGTTCCACTTATTTGCTTTTGTTCTTCCTTTAAGTCTGAAGTCTCCTTACAATGATTTTGTAAGGATGATGGATAGAGTATTTGAGTCTGCTCTTTGCTTCTTGCTTTGAGTTTTTGTGTTTTGTGATCTGAGTTATGAACACAGTTGTGTCTTGTGTTCTAATTTACCCGAGGCTAAGACTTGCTCCCCTAAGTCATCATTTGTATTGGCGAGCTTGGTGTTTGGTTGGTTCTTAATGGTTCTCTTATGCCACCTGAGGGGGAGTGTCATCCATCTTCTTCTTCATGTACACCATCTGGGGTTATGTCTTTCTCCTTAGTGTTTGTGTGGAAAGGGGGTGAACACTGGAATCTATTGGATCTATGTTTCTACTATTGGATCTACAATGCTACTATTAAGGGGAAGAATCTTCTGATTCTTTGATGGAAGGGTATTACTGTTCAAGATTTAAGTGTGGTTCAAAAATGGAACTGTTGTGAAGAAATGTCAGACTTGATGTCCTGACATGTTGAAGAATCAACTTTATTTTGGTCAGTAGTTGAATTTCTTTTTGCTTCTCATATCTATGATGTTATGATATGTGCAAGAAGTGTTTAGTTAGTTTTAGCCAAAATTTTCCAAAGGGAGATATTGGTAATTCTATGTTTATGTAATTGGTATAAATTTTGGTAAAACTAACTTGGTAGAAATATGATTAACAAGATGTTTCGACTTGCTGTTTCAACATGTCGAATGTGATGTTCTAACCAACAGTATAGGACATATGGTATGTTACAGTTATTTTACAGTTTGGATACAGTTGGTTTAAATTACTGAATATTTTGGGAATATTACGTGATCCTATGTGGAGTTCAAGACTGGAGAATAAGATATATCTTAAGGATATTAGAAGATTGATTTGTTGAGACATTTTTGGAAACAAATCATTAAAGCCATATCTTCATGGAGAAGTTTCTGCTGATTTTCAGCAACTAATATGTTACGATTTTGAAGCCCATGGACAATTGAAGATTATAAAAGTAAGACTTAGACCTAGGGCTTTTTAACTAATCCTTGTATAAAACTTTTGTAAAGAAATAATGGTTTAAGGGTTTTGAGATTCGTGTACTTTCTTGGGTTGTAAGTCACTCTTTATATCAGTTTGATACATTACGGTATACATTATTTTTATACAGATTCAGAAGCCTTTAGGTAATGAACTGTATATTGTTATTAGATTAAGATTCTAAGAAAATCAAAGTGTGTTTGTTAGTCAAGAGTCTTGGATTAACTTTATTTTGAAAGGGGTATCTTTCAAGTAGTTTGATGCAGTCACCAGAGGTTATGATTGTTAGATATCACTGAGGTGATTTATGGAGTGAGATGGGTTTCTCTTATCTTGGATGAGGTTCTTGTGAGGGAAAGGTTCCTTCAATAAGGGTTTCAATGATGTCAAAACTTTCCACCATATGTTGGAAATGTTGCTAGATGATTTAGTGAACAAGGTAGCATGAAAAGTGTTCAAGAATTAGTATTTTTGGAAATTTACATGTTGTGAGTCGACTCAAAGAAAACTCAGGTCGATGCATGATTGAAAGTTGCTCCTTTGGGAAGTATCATATTTTCTCACGTCGACTGTGTGGTTGACTTATCCTGGAAGTAATATTTAGGAATTAAGCATTGATGCATAGCCTGGAGCGGTTGACGCATGGAGAGTGCACTTTGCCATAATGTACTTTTGGGAATGCTCAGGTCGATTTACCCTTCTGCATAGGTCAACGCACGGATCATGCACACTGTCATTGGCACATTCGGAAATGCTCAGGTCGAGTCACCCTTCTGCATAGGTCGATCGTTCGCTCGTTAAAGTTGTTTTTCAGTATGTTAGATGGGTCTTGACTTTAGGTAACATATATAATCTTGTTTGGTTCTATCATTTGGTTTCAACAAGAAAAGTGAAATAGATACACAAGGTACTCATCATCTTCAACCTCTCACTCATCCATTGACAACTACACATGATAATTTTTTCGATCAAGGTGCAAAGCGTGTGTTGATAACATTAAAAGTAGAAGATTGGGATCTTGTTCGGGTTGAGTAATTGTGGGTTTTTCTTGAATAAAATCTGAGGGTTTTGTCCTCCAATATCATTGGGATTTATGGGTTTTTGACAATTCTTTGCTTCATCAAATTCAGTCGTGCTTAAGGGATTAGGAACAGTGTGTTTGCTTGACAAAGTAGCTACAATTGGACTATTTTGAAGGAAGAATTGGGGTCATCATCTTGCAATCAAATCATCCGAGCAGAGGGTTTGAGAAACGGTTTGGATTCTCAACAAGGTAGCTACAACCAAAGGTTTATTGAATATTGGTGACATACTTGGTTCAAATCGAATCAAGGTAAGAGAGGAGTTTAGTTTTTAATTCAACATATTGAGTTTGAATTGTGGTGAGTATTTTCTATCTCTTGTATAAACTTTTCAATCATAATAGTAATTATCTTAATTCTAAATTCTAGAATTAGGGGCAAAGGTACCCCACGCGAGGACGACAGGGGGAAATGCCTAAACAAATCGCGTGTCATTTTTCTTTCTAGTCTTGTACTGTTTATTTACTATAATTTGTGAATTTGCACTTGTGGTTCCAAGTGTCTTGATTTGTAGTGCAATAGAATAATTTCTAAGGACTATAGTAATCACTTTTATTGCTATAATTGGTTTTAACACTACAAATTAAGATAGATTGGACTTGGTGTGACTACGCACACCAAGTGTTCGATAAAAGTCCAAAAGTGCAAATTTGTGTATTTTCTTCTCAACAATTCATTGGAAGTAATTGACAATAGTTAAAGAGTATAAGTGATCATTTATAAATGAGTTAAGCTTTAACAATTCTCATTGATTCATTCCATTCGGTTTTACGCATATTCGGTTTTTCAATAGAGTATCATTTTTACACTTGTGTGTCCGGGTAGCTTTCACTGCGTCAAACTTTGTTTAAAAACTCATTTTAAAATTCAAGTATCTATTAACCCCCCCCCCCCCCCTTCTAGATACGTCATATCATCTAACAAGTGGTATCAGAGAACCGATTTATCTAGTGCTTCACATATAACTCTTTAGACAATGGACAACGATCCAAAAGGGGCGTACAATAGAGTGCCTATTTTCACCGGGGAAAACTATAGCTATTAGAAAGATTGTATGTGTGTGCATATCAATTTTGTTGATAGAAAAATTTGTAAAGTCATAGAAGAAGGTATTATGGCCATAACTATGTTAAACAATGTGGGTTTCGTTGTACCTAAACCAGAAGAACAATGGGATGAAAAAGATGAGAAAAATTATGCTTATGACTGGAAAGCTAAAAATATGCTCATATCAGCTCTTGGAGTCGATGAATACTTTCGTATCTTGCATTGTGCTACCGCTAAGGAAATGTGGGATACTTTACAAGTTACCCATGAGGGTACAAACGATGTCAAGCTAGCAAGGATTAACACATTAACTTGAGAGCTTAATCTCTTTCACATGAAGCATGGTGAAACCATTGCGGACATGCAAAAGAAATTTTCTCACATAATAAATCGCTTACACACACTTGGTCATATTACTTCCAACGTTGTTCTTATTAACAAGATTTTGAGATGTCTTACTAGGGAATGGCAACCTAAGGTCACGGCTATCAAGGAAGACAATAATCTAACTACATTGTAACTTACAACATTGTTTGGTAAGCTTCAAGAACATGAGCAATAACTCACAATTCTAAATAAGCATGAAAAGAAAGAGAAGAAAGAAAAGCTGGGGGACACGGGGAAGAAGTCCATCACGTTAAAGGCTTTAAGTTCAAAGTCTTCCACCATAGATTCAAGTGGAAGTGACTCAAGTGATGGAGATGAGATTCCGGATGAAGATTTGGGTTTTATTCGTAAGGAAGTACAATAGATATCTTCGGAAGAATTAAATTCAACATTCGGATAAGAATATCGTTGTCTATAGAAGGCAAGCTAAGCCAAACAAACTATTTGAAAGCAAGAGAGATAAGTCAAAAGGATCTTGTTACAATTGTGGGAAACCCGGTCGTTATAAACCAGACTGTCCCTTGTTCAAGAAAGATAAAGTAAGAAACAAGTCTCAAAAGAAGCCAAACAAAGCTAGAAGAGCTTACATTGCTTAGGATAGTGATAGTGATTCATCAAGCAAAGATGACTCTAGTGATGAAGAAGAAAAAGCAAACTTGTGTCTTATGGTGCATCATAAAAAAGAAAAATAATGTAATTCACTCTAAATATGCTTTTGTTGATGATATGTCTTATATTGAATTACTAAATGCCTTTAATACTCTACATCATAAGGCTAAGGAAGCTTTCAAACGCTTAGCCTCAAATAAAAAGATTTTCAAATACCATGAGCATAAAGTTTCCAAATCCGAAAAGGAGTTAGAAACTCTTAAGGCATCCATGATAGAGGTTATCAAAGATAAAGATGAAATTGACAAGACCTCTTGGAAAAATTGGCATGGATGTTTAACTTGTCACATTTGGCAAAGAGAGACTAAAGTTCTTAAAGCCAAATTAGACAAGGCTTTACAAATCAAAGTTACATTTGCTATTGATCAATCAAACTTTAGAAAAAGCATGATTAATCCCTATCAAAAATATACTTATTAAATAAGAGATCAATCAAGCAAAAGTAACTCCTATCAGGACTCAACTTGTCTATATTGTTGCAAGGAGGAACACACCATTAAAAAATGTCGATTTAGAAGATTTTTGGTACCTAAAGGCATTTTCAAATGGTCTCCCAAAGGCAACCCATGTTTCACTCACACACAAGGACCCAATAAAAATTGGGTACCTATTTCCCTTGTTTGATTTTATAGGTGGGATGTCTTGAGACTACAGAGAGAAGATGGTTTCTCGACAGTGGGTGCTCAAGACATATGACGGGTGACATTTCCCTATTTTTTGACTTTGTGGCTAAGAAGAAGGGCTTTGTAACCTATGGTGATAACAACAAGGGAGCTATACTCAGAAAAGGTAGTGTAGTTAATCCCTCTTCTACTATTATCTCAAATGTCCTTTTAGTTGAGGGTCTTAAACACAATCTTATTAGTGTCAGTCAATTATGCGACAAAGGATATAAAGTTTATTTTTCAAAAGATTGTTTCTTGATTGAAAATAGTGATAAGGAACTTGTGTTTAAAGGCTTGAGGGTTAATAATGTTATATTCTTGACTTGAATGAAGTATCTTTGACCAACGCTAAATGTCTTGTCTCCATGAGTGAAGACTCATGGCTTTGGCATAGGCGATTAGCACATGTCGATTTTGACTTGCTAAACAAAATTGTATCAAAAGATCTAGTTATTGGTTTACCAAAAATAAAGTTTTCTAAATATCACTTATGTGATTCATGTCAAATGGGCAAACAAACAAAAATTTCTTTTAAATCTAAAAATATTATCTCTACAACAAAACCACTTGAACTTCTCCACATGGATCTTTTTAGACCATCTAGAATAAAAAGTCTAGGTGGTAATCATTATGGTTTTGTTATAGTAGATGATTTCTCTAGATTTTGTTGGAAAATTTTCTTAGCTAGAAAAAGACACTCTTTCCACGTTTGAAAAATTTGCTAAGATGTTCCAAAACAAGTTAAACACTAAAATTGTTACAACCCGAAGCGATCACGGGGGTGAATTTGAAAACTATCTCTTTGAGAAATTTTGTGAAAAACATGGCATTGATCATAATTTTTCTGCACCACGTACTCGGCAATAAAATGGAGTAGTGGAATGCAAAAACCGTGTTTTATAAGAACTCGAAAGAACTATGATCAATGAGCGTGCCCTTCCTAAGTACTTTGGGCCGATGCCATAAGTACGGCTTGTTATGTTTTAAATAGGATCCTAATCCGTCCAATTCTAAACAAAACTCTATATGAATTATTACTAAAAGGAAGAAATCCTAATATTTCACACCTTCATAATTTCGGATGCAAATGTTTTGTGTTAAATAAAGGAATGGAAAATCTTGGTAAGTTTGATTCAAAAGTAGGTGAAGATATCTTTCTCGGATACTCTCAATCTAGTAAAGTTTATATGGTATTTAATAAAAGGTTACAAATTGTTGAAGAATCCGTGCATATATCTTTTGATGAATCTTGTCCGAGATCGTTGGAAAAGGTATTGTATTTGATGGTGAAAGTGTAGCTTCGGAGAGTATACTTAAAGATCTGGATGTTAAAAGTGGTGAAGACGATCTCTTATTGGAATGGAAATCTATTGAAAATAAAGATCCAGATGTTAAAAGCGATAAAAATGATCTTCCGTTAGAATGGAAATCTATCAAGGATCATCCCATTGATAATATCCTTAGAGATATCAACAAAGGAGTCACTACACGGTCCAAGATAAGTAACTTTTGTTAACATTTTTCTTTCGTCTCACAAATTGAGCCTAAAAACTCCAAAGATGCTTTACTCGATGAACATTGGTTTTTAGCTATGCAAGATGAACTAAACCAATTTAAGATACATGAGGTTTGGGACCTTGTCCCTCCTCCATGAGAACATCATGTAATCGGCACTAAATGGGTGTTTAGGAACAAGTTGGACAAAAACGGAATAATAACTCACAATAAGGATCGCCTTATTGCTCAAGTGTATAACCAAGAGGAGGGCATCGACTATGAGTAAAATTATGCACCAGTCTCCCGACTCGAGGCGATACGCCTTTTGCTTGCCTTTGCATGTTCACAAAATTTCATGTTATATCAAATGGATGTTAAGAGTGCTTTTCTAAATGGCTATATTAATGAAGAATTTTATGTATCTCAACCTCGCGGATTTGAAAACTTTTAGTATCCTAATCTTGTTTACAAACTAAAATGTGCTTTATATGGTCTCAAACAAGCCCATAGGGCTTGGTATGAACGCCTTAACAAGTTTTTGTTAGAACAAGGATTCTCAAGAGGAAAGGTCGATAGAACTCTTTTCATTAAGCGCTAAGGAAAACATTCAATTTTAGTACAAGTTTATGTGGATGATATTATATTTGGATCTACTAATATATCCTTGGTCAAGGAGTTCTTTAAGTTGATGCAGGGAGACTTTGAAATGAGTATGATGGGTGAATTAAAGTACTTCCTTGGGCTTCAAATAAAATAACTCGAGGAAGGTACTTTTGCAAGTCAAACCAAGTATTGTCAACAACTATTAAAGCGGTTCGATATGGAAAAATCAAAGATCATTGACACTCCAATTCCTACCGTAGTTAATCTTGATTGTGATGAACATGGTAAGTTAGTTGATGTAAAAAGGTATAGAGGTATGATTGACTCCCTTCTTTACCTTATCGCTTCTCGTCCTGACATTATGTTTAGTGTATGTATGTGTGCTAGGTATCAATAATGCCCCAAGGAGTCACATTTAAAAGTTGTTAAGCGCATACTTAGGTATCTTTGTGGTACTACTAGGTATGGGCTATGGTTCTCCAAGGGTAGTGATTGTTCTTTGGTTGGTTATTCTGATTCTGACTTTTCTGGTTGCAAGTTGGATAGGAAAAGTACTAGTGGTACGTGTCACTTCTTTTTAGATTCCTTAGTAAGTTGGCATAGCAAGAAATAAGTTTATGTTGCCTTGTCAACTGTCGAGGCAGAATATGTCGCAGCACGTAATTGTTGTGCCCAAATTTTGTGGCTCAAACAACAACTACTTGATTTTAATGTCAAACTCGATCATATTCCGATCTTTTATGAGAACACTAGTGTCATTAACCTCACCAAAAGCCTAGTTTTACATTCACGCACAAAACATATTGAGATTAGGCATCACTTCCTTAGGAATCATGTAGAAAAAGGTGACGTTGTATTTGAGCATGTTGATAACACTAATCAACTTGCTGATATTTTCATAAAACCTCTTGCAACCAAGCCTTTCTTCCACATTCATAGGGAACTTGGTGTTCTCGATATTTCGGATAGGTTGTAACTACATTAGTTGCATTAATATTATTTATACTTGTACTCTCATGAATTATCTACACTCTTGTAACAAGTTATTTGTGAGAGCAAAATGTCATCTTGCATCATATAGGTAATATCATTCTAACTCTAACTCTACTCTTGATAACTCAAAGTGGTAAACTTGTGAATTTGTCTTTGATTTGTGCTTTTAAAATTTTATGATATGTGATCTTTGCTTAGGTGATTATTTCTATTTTATTGTGTCTTAAATTTCATGAATATTTGCAAATTTGAAAAATAGGCCTGCTTTGGTCGACCTAAGGATGGGGACCATTGAGCATACTGGAACCTATATTTCTGAAAATTGAGGGTCTATGTGTTAATGCATGACATGTGTAGGTTGACGCATCACGCGTTATTTTAAACAATGACTTTAGGAATTCTGTGTGACATTTGTCTTTTATATTTTCTAAAATTCTGGTATCAGATATGTGATGTCGAATGAGATGTCACGACACAAATCTCTGTTTGCAAGTAAGGTGTAGTAAAATCAAAAGTAGTAAAAACACAAGAGATTGTTCACCCAGTTCAGTGTACAACAACACCTACTCTGAGGGCTATCAAGCCAGGGACAAGTTCACTAAATAGTATCAATTCATAGACCCTCAATAAACAACCAGTTTATCATCTAATCACTTAATCACTACCCAAGCTAAACTTTTACCTAAGACTCACCTAGGTATAAGGCCATCCTCAAATCCCTTCAATCACTTATAGTGAAGAACTTAACAGAATTAATAAATTTGAAACACTTCAATCCTTCAATGCTTAAAAGCTTATGAATGATACACAATTAACAACCCAAATAACAACTCAAGTATTTAAACCAATACTTAGAGTGTATTACAAATAAAAAGCCTAAACTTCTAATCAGAAAGAAAGTATTCTTCTTCAAAAGTTGTTTATCTTTGAATAAGGAAGCAAGTCCTTATATATGCGAAGCTTTGGGCTTGGGCTTAAAAACAAATATTCAAACTTTTGAAATTTTCCATAAAAATAGGCCAAGATAAAATTATGCAATTTGAAAAATATTCCTCCTTATTTTTTGCAGCCTGTAGATCACAAATCCTGAATTATGCCACGCATAAAAACAGGAAACAAAAGACTTAACTGATTTTGGGCTGAGATCAGTTCAGTAGGCAGATGTCAAGACATCTGCTTTGACATCATTCAAAATAGTTTTGCTCCGAATGTTAAGACATTTAGCAAAACATTAACAAGTCATTGTTTTACCAAAATTACTACCAAAAAACACTTACAAACTCCCCCATTGGCAAATTTTGGCTAAAACATTATTAGAGCATATTATCAGAACAACAGCATAATTATCAAAGCATTATCAGGGCAACAACATAAGCAAAGCAATCAAAACATACATTCAGTTAGCAGTTAGCTGTTAGCACATGAAGATTAGATGTTAGCACAGGAAGATGTCAAAACATCTTCTGGGACATGAGGCTCCCCCTCAAGTATTGAGCTCCCCCTCAATCAATGGTCAGTGGTTAGCCAGTCACTCACTCACTTTCTCTCCCCCTTTTTAGTCATAATATGCCAAAGAAAGGATGAAATCAAGATAATATCAATATTAGGGTACATACCATATAATTAAAATGGCAAGCACATGTAAGTGCCAAAAAGAGAAACAAAGAGTTCAGAGAGACATCAAGTAGTCTAACTGTCATCAGGACCAGTTGACTTGGTTGAACCATACCTTCTTTCCACACTAGAGTCTTCACCTTCAGAGATTACTATATCATCAAGGTTGTTGTCCTTTTGCAGGTCCTTGATCATATTTTCAAAGATTTTCTTCCTAGCTGAGCTTACTTTGATCACATCATCTAATTCCTTGCAGGCTTCCCTTAATTCATTGATCATTTCATCCTTGGTAGAGGTCTTTTCAACAGGAGCAGGTGTTAAAACAATGTCTAGGAATTTTCCTGAAAAGAGCTTAAAATGGAGGGTCAAGGCAGGGTCCCTCTTGAACACAACATCATTTCCACTTAGGATTCCAGGATGCTGATTTAGGATAATTCAACAGAGGAGGGAGGAAAAGCAATTGGTATCTTAATGGCACAAGTTCCTGCATGTTTGATGATCTGATCAAAGATATAAGTCCCATAATAAAAAAAAATTGGTTTCTAATAGAATAAATGAACATTCCTAAACCAATGGAGATGGTTGAAGTGTGACTAGTGGGAACCCAATTTGTCTCCAATCCTATGCAAAATTGCATATTTCACACTCAGTTTGCTGACAAGAAGTTTGTTTTCCATTGGCCACTCACTTACTTGATTAGCAGTAATGGCTCTACACACTTGATTTTTTGTTACTTCTAGCTTACAACATACATCATCAGACCTATCTAGAAATTTATTTATAATGGCAGGAGAAAAATCTACACACTTTCCTCTAACAAAAACCTTTCTATACTCCTTACTCTTATGGCCAGCACAGTCAATAGGAATATTAACAATAAACTCCTTAACAAGAGTTTCATAGCAATTTGCAAACTTGGTAATTGTTTTCATTAGTCCAGCATAGGAGATCAGCTCCATGATTTCCTTACATTCCAAAGCACCAGCTTCTAGTTCTCTCTCCAGGTAAATCCTTCTCTGATACACATACTTCCATTTTTCAGCATTCCCAACAGAGTGAAAGGAGATGTTGTCAAGTGGGGCATCAGGAACCCTAACATACAATTTCTTATTTGCAGACTTTTTGATAGGAGAGATATCCTGGACATCTTGCTCGACATCATACTCAGAGTCAGTCTCTTCAATCAGAATAGATTTCTTCTTACTCTTGGATCTTCTTATAGCATCCTCATCATCATCAGTAGAGCTAACAGGTCTATATTTTCTCTTGCTATAATGAGGGACCACTTTACTTCCTGCTTTTAGGGGTCCATACATGGTTTTCTTCTTGATTGTCTTGGGAGGGGGTGTGATACTTGCATCTTTCACTTTCCTAGACTTTAGCCTTCTAGCAATACCAGGTACAACATTAGTGATGAGCTCATTGACAGACTGCTCTTCAATATTGACTACATTCACACTAATGTGACCTTCTCCGTCCTTTGAGGAAGCAACATCTTCTTTAGAAGGAGAGTTTTCTTCAACATTTTCCTCAACATCTTGATCAACATTTTCTTCTTCCACATATTTTAGGGAAGAGGTAGCAAACTTCTCAAGTTTGCTATCAGCAGCATCATTCTTGGATGGTTCAGCAACATCATTTTTAGAATTACTTCCTTTGTCAGTAGGAGGAGGCATGCGAGAAGGGGGTAGAAATCCCAGACATAGAAAATCCTTCATTTAATACCGTGTCCACAAGCCTTCTGATGCTTCTATCAACATTGACAATTTATTCTTCGGTTCTATTGTCAGTAGCGGTAGAAGAGTTACCTTTATCATCTTTAGATTTCTTAGATGGTGATGATCTAGGTTTCTTGACCTTTTTTTCAAGCGCGGGGATTGTTGATAGAGGAGTAACATCTAGTACTCAGTCAAGAGAAATATTTTTATTTGCAGATTTTTAGGAAGATGATGTGTGATGTTGAGACATGTTTGAGAATTTTTGAGCAAGGTGATGAAGAATGGCAAGGGTCCTTTTTCTGAGGAGGAGAATGAAGAGTTTGTGAAAGTAGGGAGATGAAATTTCATAGTGTGTGGGAAACAAATTGAGGCAGTCTTGTAATGATTTCTTTCTAACTTTTATTTGTTGGAAACACAAATAATACAATATCACTTTAATGATATTCCCACACACTTTTAATTTCTATAAACCTTCATATAAACATATCCCTAATTTTCCTCTTAAATTCTCAAATTGCTTAGCATCCAAAGCTTTTGTGAAGATGTCAGCTAGTTGTAATTCAGTGGCTACATGTTCTAAGGCAACAATCATTTCTTCAACAAGCTCTCTTATGAAGTGATGACGGATGTCAATATGCTTGGTCTTGCTGTGTTGAATGGGATTATTTGATATGTTTATGGTACTTAAATTATCACAGAATAATGTCATGATATCTTGTTTGACATTGTATTCTGATAACATTTGTTTCATCCAAACCAATTTAGAACAACTGCTTCCTGCAGCAATGTACTCGGCCTCAGCAGTGGACAAAGACACACAATTTTGCTTCTTGCTGAACCAAGATATGAAAATTTTAAGCATCCTCCTGATGTACTCTTTCTATCATCAGCACTTCCTACCCAATCAACATCACAAAAACCAGTTAAGGCAGAATTTGATCCATGAGAGTACAGCATACCATAATCACTTGTACCATTCACATATTTAAGAACCCTCTTCACATCGTTGGCGTGGATAACTTTGGGATCAACTTGATATCTTGAACACACCCCTACAACAAAGGCAATGTCTGGTCTTCTAGCTGTGAGATATAGAAGGCTGCCTATCATGCTTCTGTAGAGACATTGATCTACACTTACTCCTTTTTCATCTTTTGTTAACTTCGGATGTGTGGAGCAGGGGTTCTTTTGTGACTTGCATTCTCCATACCAAACTTATTCACTATATTCTTGGCATACTTTCTCTGAGATGAAAATATGGAGTCTTCCATTTGTTTAACTTGCATACCAAGAAAATAGGTTAATTCACCAACAAGACTCATTTCAAATTCAGACTGCATTTGCTTGACAAAATGTTCCACCATCTCATTTGACATCCCTCCAAATACAATATCATCAACATAGATTTGAGAAATCATGATCTTACCTTCTTATTCTTTGACAAAGAGGGTTTTGTCTATGCCATCTTTCATATATCCATTCTCCCCAAGGAATTTTGTCAGTCTTTCATACCAAGCTCTAGGAGCTTGCTTCAATCCATACAGAGCTTTCTTCAATTTATAAACATGTTTAGGAAAACTTGGATCAACAAATCCTTTTGGTTGTTCAACAAAAACTTCTTCATTCAAGAAGGAAATCTTTACATCCATTTGAAACAATTTAAATTTCAAAATGCATGCAATTCCCAATAGTAGTATGATTTATTTAAGTCTAGCCACAGGAGAAAAGGTTTCATCAAAGCCCACTCCTTCAATTTGAGTGTATCCTTATGCAACTAACATTTCCTTATTTCTAGTGACCACCCTTTTTTTATCAGATTTATTCTTGTATACCCATTTAGTGCCAATCACATTTGTCCCTTCAGGTCTTGGAACCAGATCTCAAACCCCATTCCTACTGAATTGTTCCAGCTCTTCTTGCATAGCATTAATCCATAACTCATCAGTTAGGGCCTCTTTGACATTCTTAGGCTCAATTTTTTATACAAAGCAAGATTTTGAAATCCCTTCTCTTGATCTGGTGGTAACTCCTTTGTTTGGATCTCCTATGATAAGCTCCTTAGGATGATCTTTTTGAGTTCTAATTGAAGGTCCTTTATTGAGGTGACTAGGCTGGGGATCTTCTTGAGGAGTATTAGAATCAATACTTGTGTCATTTGATTCAGTTGGACTATCAGGCAAAGATGTTCCAATATCTTCTGAGACATCTTCTTCAATATTCCATCCTCTATCATCAATAGTAACATTTATTAACTCCATCATAACTTTGATTTTGGAGTTAAAAACTCTGTATGCTCTGATGTTTGTAGAGTAGCCCAGGAATATTCCTTCATCACTCTTGGGGTCCATCTTCCTCATTTGTTCTCGATCAGCTAAGATGTAACATTTACTTCCAAAGACATGAAAGTATTTAACAGTTGGTTTTCTTCCCTTCCATATTTCATATAAAGTAGCTGAAGTGCCTTTCCTTAGAGTGACTCTCTTATTAATATAGCATGCAGTACTCATAGCTTCAGCCCAAAAATGGTAGGGTAGCTTCTTAGCATGAATCATGGCTCTGGAAGATTCTTGGATAGTTCTATTCTTGCGTTTTACAATCCCATTTTGTTTAGGAGTAATGGGAGAAGAGAATTCATGGTTGATTCCTTTAGAGGAGTAAAACTCTGCAAATTTTTTGTTCTCAAATTCCTTTCCATTATCACTTCTTATGATTATGACATGGCTTTCCTTTTCCCTTTGAAGTTTTTGACAAAGATCTTTGAATACTTCAAAAGTTTCTGATTTTTCTCTAATAAAGTTTATCCATGTGTATATAGAAAACTCATCCACAACAACATATGCATACTTCTTACCACCAAGACTTTCAACCTGAATATTGATAACGAGAAATCGTACCATATATTTACCATAAAATTAATCCGCTTTATATCATATTGACCCGATTAACTCTCGAATATTCCGAGTTTTGTATTATTCTATGCAGGTACAACATATCTCAGCTCAAACTAGAAAGAAACGTGAAATGTGCGAGATTTGCGGCCAAGACCAGAAGAGAAAAGATAAATCTGTCAAGAAATCCATAATTGCTGCCATTACGGTCGTCACGCCCTTGCCACGACCGTAAGACGCTTCAGAAGCGTGCTACGACCGTCACGCCCTTGCCACGACCGTAACGCGCTATCTTATGGAAACTGTACGTAACGCAGCAGCCACGCCCGTAACAAGGATATAAGTGGCTATTTTGAACGTGGTCAAGTAACAGCATGCATGAATACCACATTTTTCTCCAACAACCGAGACCACTTTCTACTTATTTTTCTCAGCAAGCCAAGAATCTAGGAACAAAAATGTAATTCCAACCGTATTTTATTCTCTATAAATAGATTAGACTTGGAAAGGAAATAGGGGGGAGAGTTTAGTTCACAAAAACCTTGCGGAAGCTCTGCCGATTTTAAGTCTCGATTCTATTTTCGCACTTTGTTCATTTTAATTTCCATTCCGACGTTCCAATCTTGCCGGCTTGTGGAAGAAGGATCTAGGATATTATTACTTTTCAGGTTTTTATTGTATTTGATATAATTGCAAATTTATTTATGTTAAATTTCTATTCTTTAATTATAATGCATGTGTTATTGTTTTCCGAATTTATTTCCTGCATTTTAATTCGGAGTATTATGAGTAGCTAAATACCTGTAGTCGGGGTGTGATGAAATAACCGAATGAATTAATGTATTTCTAAGCTAAAACTTTAATTAACTTAATTTCTGGCCGCGACTTTTTATAATTAAAAATTAAGCTTTTTGTTACGAGAGTAAGGAAAGTGAAATAGGGGGAAATCAAGACCACGAGAGTGTGAGGTTTTAACCGGATAGCTAAAGTTAGGCATTCGATTTAAATACAGCGAGAGCGCTTTAAAACGAATTAGATTTATTTAGTTTTCAAAAAGATGCTTTCTAAACACTTATGGGCTAGCGAGAGCAGACATTTGGCTTTACGAGTATGATTCGAGGTAAGACCACGAGAGTGTGAATCGAGGGTTTTTAAACTGATAAGTACTACAGAACAATTTAAGTTAAATATTTTTATATGCTTAGGTACAATTTAACTCGCGTAGGTT
This sequence comes from Vicia faba, assembly GCA_948472305.1. Lineage (NCBI taxonomy): Eukaryota > Viridiplantae > Streptophyta > Magnoliopsida > Fabales > Fabaceae > Vicia > Vicia faba. The sequence goes on along the minus strand of OX451739.1, from coordinate 1,254,269,490 downwards.
CAAAACATTACACTCCGACCGCTTTAATTTCATAATCCTTTTAATTGAATCTAGTTTCTCCTTTAGTTTTAAACTTCTAAAAAAACTAAACGTGACAATTTCCGCCTTAGCTAAACTAACCTGTTTTATAACACTAGAGTGATTACGAAGTCCCTGTGGGTTCGACATCTTTTTATTACTACCGTGATAGACTGTGCACTTGCAGTTAAGATACCGTTAGACACATTAGGTCAATCGCAACACACCACATCAAGTTTTTGGCGCCGTTGCCGGGGACTTTAGTTTAGTCACTAGTGTAATCTGAAAACAACGCTGTCTAGACTAAGGCAACTTTTTATATTTCCCTTTGTTGTATGCTAAACACTTGTTCTCAAAACGAGCCTTTGCATCTACAAATTAACGATATCGAGCGTTACTTAAGATTAAGATTCCGAATTCAAGAATACCGATCTCTCAACAATCTTCCTCCGACTAAAATTCCTGATATCTCGTTATTAGAATTTATCGAAGAATCGACAATGGCTGACGTACCAAATCCGCCTCGCGCTCTTAAGGACTACGCAGTTCCTTCGCAAGCGGAACCTCACAACAGCATTGCCGCTCCTGCTATTGCTCGAAACAATTTCGAGCTGAAACCTTCGCTTTTATCCGCCGTTCAACAGAACCAATTTTCTGGATCTCCTACTGACGACCCTAATCTACATCTGTCAGTGTTTGTGCAGTATGCAGACACTGTAAAAGCGAATGGTGTAAACCCCGAGGCGATACGATTGTGCCCATTTCCTTTTTCTTTAAGAGACAGAGCTCGAGCCTGGCTCCAATCTCTTCCTTCAAATTCAATCACCACATGGGATGAATTGAAGAAAGTCTTCTTGGCTAGATATTTCCCACCAAGCAAAACTGCTATGCTTAGAGCTAACATCAACGGTTTTAGACAAAAAGATAACGAATCACTTTTCGAAGCATGGGAACGTTACAAGGATATGATTAGACTCTGTCTTCATCATGGTTTAGAAGAATGGATAATCATTCATACGTTTTATAACGGTCTCTTGTATAACACATGATTGACTATAGACGCCGCTGCTGGTGGCGCTCTGATGGATAAACCATATGCCGAAGCAAATCAACTTATCGAAAGTATGGCCCAGAACCCCTATCAATGGGGAAGCGAAAGAGCTAATGTGGAGAAATCCCAAACCAAAGGTGGAATGTCTGAGGTGAATATTCTGGACCAAGTCAATGCTAAAGTGGAAGCTCTTACCCAAAAGTTAGAAAACCTTACCACTACTCCTGCAGCTACCGTAGCTGCAGTTGTCCAAACTTGCGATCTATGTGGTCTTCAATCACATCCCGCTCCAGAATGCCCACTTCTAACGGGAGTTCCAGCTGAACAAGCAAACTATGTACAAGGGAACCCTTATAGCAATACCTATAACCCTGGTTGGAAAAATCATCCGAATTTTTCATACAAAAGTAACAACGCGTTATACGCGCCTGGACAAGCTCCTGCTACACCACCAGGTTATCCAAAAGCTATCCCAAATCATCCTGGTAATGGACCTAATACCCCTAGGAAATCTAACCTAGAAATCATGATAGAACACTTCATTGCTTCCCAAGCTCAGACTAATAAAGACGTTATGAATCAGAATTTACATACTAATGAGCAGATAAAACAATTAGCTAGCAAGGTTGATGCTTTAGCCACCCATAACAAGATGCTTGAGACGCAAATTTCACAGGTGGCTCAATAACAAGTACCTACTGCAGCTGCGGCTGGAATTTTTCCTGGTCAACCACAGCCCAACCCAAAAGGACATGCTAATGCTGTGATACTGAGAAGTGGAAAAGAACTCGACGGACCTGTTGACCCGAGACTAGAAAATCCAGCCATGTGCCAAAAATAGAGCGAGCCGACTGAAAAAGCCAATGAACCTAAAGAAAAAGAAAAGGAAAACGAAACTCAAGAGGCAGTGGAGCAAGAGAAGCCTTATGTACCTCCACCACCTTATAAACCACCAATTTCGTATCCTCAGAGACTTACAAATTCCAAAACGATGGGCCAATTCAAGAAATTCGTTGAACTTCTGAAACAACTCAATATCACAATACCTTTTACAGAAGCCATCACTCAGATGCCCTCGTATGCTAAATTTCTCAAGGAAATTCTATCCAACAAGAAAAAGATAGAAGATAACGGAACAGTTACACTCACTGCCGAGTGTAGCGCGATCATTCAAAACAATATGCCTCCTAAGTTAAAAGACCCAGGTAGTTTCTCTATACCCTGTAGGTATACTGGAAAACGTTCCAGTTAGAATAGGTCAATTCTATATCCCGACCGATTTCATCATCATGGACATAACCGAGGACTCAGTCACCCCTATCATACTAGGAAGACCCTTCCTAGCCACCTCCGGAGCTATAATTGATGTAAAGAAGGGCAGACTAACGTTCGAAGTTGGAGAAGAAAAAGTGGAATTCATCCTTACTCAATTCTTACAAGCACCAGCCATGAACGACACATGCCATCTTATAGATGTCATAAACGAGTGCGTAAGGGAAATGGAAGCAGAACAGACAAAATATTTTGAGATAATGGAAATCCAAACCTCTCCAATATTCGAAAATTATAACAGTTTAAACGAAAGCTTAGCACTCACGCCCGACCATATGCCATGCCCGAAAAACCCCAGTGTAGAATTGAAAATCTTACCTAAGAATCTAAGATACGAATTCCTTGATACCGAACACACGCGACCAGTAATAGTAAACTCCAACTTATGAAAGCTCGAAACTGAAAAACTTTTAGACGTCCTAAGGAGGTATCCAACCGCACTAGGTTATAACATATCTGATTTGAAAGGAATATGTCCTTCAATTTGTATGCACCATATTTTGCTAGAAGAGAATTGTAAAACGTCTAGAGAACCTCAAAGAAGGATTAACCCGATTCTTAGCATTGTAGTCAGAGATGAAATTACAAAGCTTATGGAAGCTGGAATCATATACCCGATCTCTGATAGTAAGTGGGTGAGCCCAGTACACGTGGTGCCCAAGAAAGGAGGTATCACCATTGTTAAGAACGCGAAAGGCGAACCAATAACTCAAAGAGTAGTCAATGGACATAGAGTGTGTATAGATTATAGAAAACTAAACAAAGCCACTCGTAAAGACCATTTTCCTCTACCCTTCATAGATCAAATGCTAGAATGGTTAGTCAAACATTCCTATTTCTGCTATCTAGACGGTTACTCCGGATTCTTTCAAATTCCCATTCACCCTGACGATCAAGAAAAGACTACTTTCACGTGTCCGTATGGAACGTTCGCATATAGACGAATGCCTTTCGGATTGTGTAATGCCCCAGCTACCTTCCAACGATGTATGATGTCAATCTTTGAAGATTTTATAGACAACATCATGGAAGTGTTCATGGATGATTTCTCAGTATGTGGGGGAAGTTTCGAAGGATGTCTATCAAACCTAGAGAAAGTCTTAGAAAGATGTGTAAAAGTAAACCTCGTGCTCAATTGGCAAAAATGCCACTTCATTGTCAGAGAAGGAATCGTACTAGGACATGTCGTATCCAATAAAGGGATTGAAGTTGACAAAGCCAAAATAGAAGTCATAAAAGAACTCCGACCACCTAAGACCGTTAGAGAAATACGAAGCTTTTTAGGACACGCCGGTTTTTACCGGCGATTCATTAAAGATTTCTCAAAAATTACTAAACCACTTATCGGTCTGTTAATGAAAGACGCTGAGTTCATATTCGACGATGATTGTCATAAAGCGTTTGAAACTCTAAAATCAGCCCTTATCACCGCACCAATCATGCAACCGCCCGATTGGAATTTACCCTTTGAAATCATGTGCAATGCGAGTGATTACGCCGTAGGCGCAGTTCTTGGACAGAGGAAAGACAAGAAACTACACGCTATTTACTACGCTAGTAGAACGCTAGACCCATCCCAAATGAACTACGCCACGACTGAGAAAGAGCTATTACAGTCGTCTTCGCGCTTGGCAAATTCCGTTCCTATCTAGTAGGAGCGAAAATCATTATCTACATGGACCACGCTGCTATAAGATATCTATTAAATAAGAAAGATGCAAAACCAAGGCTCCTCAGGTGGATCCAACTTTTGCAAGAATTTGACTTAGAAATTAAGGATAAAAAAGGGACCGAAAACGTCGTAGCGGATCACTTGTCGAGATTGGAAGATATAAAACCCAAACAAGTGCCGATTAACGACGATTTTCCATATGAATAACTGATAACCCAAATAAGGAGCGACCTGGCTCAGTTAAACCTAAACGAACCAAAACCCAAGGAAGCCGTAAAAGCAATTCATGCAACCATGGGACTGCCATGGTATGCCGACATAATTAACTATCTAGCTGCAAACGCGCTCCCACCAGACATTACCTACCAACAGAAAAAGAAATTCTTCCACGATCTAAAACACTACTATTGGGACGAACCCTTACTGTTTAAAAAAGGACCAGACGGAATCTTCCGTCGATGCATACCCGAGGAAGAGATAGAAGATGTCATTTCCCACTATCATTCATCTCCTTACGGGGGACACGCAAGCATTTCCAAAACTTGTGCAAAGATCTTACAAGTTGGCCTATTCTGGCCTAATCTATGGAAAGATATCCACATCGCTGTTAGAAATTGCGATCAATGTCAACGCACCGGTAATATTTCAAGACGCGATGAAATGCCTCAAAGAGGAATCCTAGAGGTAGAAATCTTCGACGTATGGGGAATCGATTTCATGGGACCCTTCCCATCTTCTTTTGGAAACAAATATATCCTCGTCGCGGTCGATTATGTTTCAAAATGGATCGAGGCCATAGCCTCTCCTACAAATGACACACGATTGGTAATCAAACTCTTTAGAAACATAATCTTTCCAAGATTCGGTGTACCGAGACTCGTAATTAGTGACGGTGGCTCCCATTTCATCTCAAAAATATTCGACAAATTACTATTTAAGTATGGAGTGAAACATCGTATAGAGACACCATACCACCCACAAACCAGTGGACAAGTCGAAGTCTCAAACAGAGAAATTAAGCAGATCTTAGAAAAAACGGTAGCCACAACCAGGAAAGATTGGTCATCAAAGCTCAACGAAGCTTTATGGGCCTATAGGACGGCCTACAAGACCCCTATAGGAACTACACCCTTCAAGCTCGTATACGAAAAATCCTGTCACCTCCCAGTAGAATTAGAACACAAAGCGTATTGGGCAATTAAAACGCTCAACATGAACTACACTGCTGCGGGAGAAAAACGCGTCCTGGATTTAAATGAATTAGAAGAATTAAGATTGGATGCTTACGAGAATGCTAAAATATACAAAGAAAGAACTAAAAAATGGCATGACAAGCGTTTATCTAGGAAAGAATTTAGTGTGGGAGATGTCGTACTATTATTTAACTCAAGACTTAAGCTTTTCCCTGGTAAATTAAAATCTAGATGGTCAGGTTCGTATGAAATTACAAAAGTGTTCCCTAGCGGAGCAATAGAAATTAAGGGTAGAAATACTGACCCGTTTACAGTAAACGGGCAGCGGTTAAAAATATACAATAACATTGAAAATAGAGACTATACGAATAGTCTAAGACTTTTTAAATTGCCCAATATTTCACCCGAATAATTTGCTGCTAGGCACTATGTCAGGCTTTTGACGTTAAAAACAGCGCTAAGTGGGAGGCAACCCACCTATTTGTCAAGTTTTATTTATTTATTTATTTATTTATTTATTATACTTTCCGTTTTTGCATTTATTCTTATTTAAATTTTATTTTTCTTTCTTTTGTTTTAATTTCTATAAAACTGCTGCTGATTTCAAAATAATTTTAATTGCCACAGGATTTTTGAAAAGTTTTTTTTTCTCTTCTACCTTCTCTTCTGACTTGTTTCCCTAACAATAACCATGGAACCAAAGCCACATAATTTCTTGGAAACCACCTTTAGGGGTATAAACGAAAAGAGAAAATTCGAGGAATTATCAAAAAGAAACATTGGTTTGACACTTTATTATGATGAACCCACTATGAATGCTTTAGGTATACTGGATAGTGTTCTGTACTTGTTTAACCAGCTAGGGTTGGAAAAAGCCCACATTAAGACTAGGTTTGCCACCTACCGTGAGCTCACCTTTGAATTTCTCAGCTCACTAGTCCATATACCCGAACATGGAAAAGGGACCCGAAAAGGATTTATAAGTTTCCGTCTCTTTGGCATTGAGTTTATTTACAATCATAAGGAACTAGCTGACCTGTTAGGATTCCCTAGCGGCCCTTTTGCCTACTCTACTACCCAGGTTGAACTAATGGATATTGAGCTAGATTACTTCTGGGGGACTTTAACTGGTAATTATCACCCTGACGCGGATAATATGGATAATGATGAGATACATAACCCTGCAATCCGCTACTTCCATAAGATCCTAGCCCACACTGTATTCGGGAAAGGGGAGAACTGTACTGCAGTGTCTAAGGACGAGATATTTTTACTATATTGTATGCACCAAGGCCATCCCGTTAATGTCGTGCCATTCCTAATGCAAACCTTTTACCGCATTATCGATAACCCTGATGAACCAATCATCATAGGTGGCCTGGTCACAATGATTGCACATGCCCTCGGCCTCAGACACCAGCTGAATAGATGCCCACATTTTGGTATGATTCATCCCATGAATATTGCTTTTTGTTTTGACCGCCGTATAATAGCAAACCATGATTACCCACCTTATGAGTATTTGATAAGAGAGGAAGTTGTAAACCTATTCACACTTCCAAACCATAACAAAGTAAGTGTCCATAACCGTGATAACTGGCTTTATGAGCTAAACCCACCCGACCACCCTCCTACACCTGAGACACCTCAAGATTATCAAATTTATGATGATGTTATGTCCGACATTGGTGACCCTGAGACTCCTCCTGGTTACTACGAAAACTTCAACATGGCAGAGGCCCATGAAGCCTCTGAAACAACCAAGAAGGATTACCATGATAATCTTAATAAAATTGTTACCACACTTGATACCTATCAGACTAACATCAATGGAATTAAAGATGAAATAAAAATCATGCGTCTGGAGATAATGGGATTAACTGATATAACCGTGGAGCAATTTTATCACATTCATAATTCACTCGAAGATATAAAAGTAAAGCTTGGATGAAATCCCAAACGGCAACTCTAGTTTTATATTTCATTTTGTTTTGTTTCTAGGAAGTTTCCCATTTTCGCATATTCTCAGTTTCGTTTTAATTTAGAACAAATTTACTCTTATGTAGTTTTTGAGTTTCTGGTGTTGAACAAGCAAATTTACGAAATCATAGTATCAGTTATTTAATACTCATTTGCTAGTTTCCTCTGTGCAAATTATAATGCTTTACATAAATTGCGGGCTTTGTTCTTTTCGATGGATGGTGTGATGTTTTGGAATATATATGCTTGCATTTACTTGGTATACCATTGAATATATATTGCTATTGAAATGCCTCTGTGTAGAGATAGGATGTTGCAGAATTGGTACAGAACTGTCTGCTAAAAATTGCACGTTTTGCAGCTGTTACGATCGTCACAACCCTCTTACGATCGCCACACGCCTTTTAGCGTGTTACGATCATCATGCCTGTGTTACGACCGTAACACGGGTTATATCAGTAACCCCTATAGCAGACAGAAGCTCTTCTTCTGCAACCTTTCCCTCTTCCTCCACTACTTCAAAATCGTCCCACTACCTCCATCAATCCCCATTCACACCACTTAACTCACCATTATTCTCCATTAATTTTCAATCTTCCCATTACCTTCCTTCATCATATATACATCTCATAAACCAATCCCTCACACATTCCATCCCACAACCCAAACCCACTCTCTCTAACACTTTAGCATTCAAAAATGGCAAACATAAACCAACAAATCCCAGGCATTTACTTACGCGATGGTGAACAAGGTGAAACCCAGCGCACGAAGTTCTTGAAGTTCCAACACCGAGGCCTCCATCCGACTAGGTACGTCGACATTGACTGCCTCAGGGACCTCGGATTACTTCAAAGTGTCCAACATCTCCTACAGAATGTCACCCTTTAGACCCTTTGTAGCCAGCCCAAACCCACGTACGAGAATCTCACTCTCAAGTTCCTCAGTTCCTTCTGCTACATCACCCCCAATGGTCCAACAAATCAACTTACCGGTGCGGTACGGTTTCGCATTTTCGGAACCGAATACGACTTCTCTCAAAATTCATTCGGTAGATTACTCGACTTCTGTACTGATGAAGGCGCTCACCTCCGTGTACCTGACACCTTCCATGAGGAATCCTTTAACCTATGGCATAGCCTAACCAATAACCGTGCTAACTCCTACGATCACCTCAACGCCACACAAATCCATAACCCCGCCATTCGCTACTTGCATCGCATTCTGTGCAACACCATTTTCGCAAGGGATAGTAACCATAAGCTTAACTCCCAAGAGTTGTTCTTCATGCACTGCGTGTTTACCAATCAGAAAATCAACGCCGCACCCTTCCTCTTGGCCCATATTCATTTATTTGCACTCGCGGCAGCAAACCCTTCTATTTCGGAGGGCTTGTCACTTCTATTGCATTGGCTTTAAATCATGGTGACACCCTTGCCCATCTGCCCTCCAGAGCACTGGTCTTGCTTACCTTAGACCATTGCAAATCTGCTCATCTTATTCACCAACGGGACGACGGCAGGTTCAATCCAGTGATCCGTAACGTTGTTTATTCTAACATTGTTCTGCCTTGCAGGGACCGTATCGATCCGCATAACCGAGCCAATTGGCTATTTGATGCCCCTGACGGCCATGCTCCCGTGCACGATGTCCAGCCAGATGCTCCAATTGACGAGATCCAGGAGGAATTGGACCGCGAAGCACCTGCTCCCGACATTCCTGAGTCCTCTTCTGCACCACCTCCTTTTACTATGGAGGACATCCTCAGAGCCCTCCATCAGCAAAATCAGATGGCTGTAGCTCTTGAAAGGAAGCATCAGGAGCAGTATGACACTCTACATGCGCAAAACGTCCAAATCCTGAGCGGCCAGCGCAACGTCAACGAGAAGCTGGACGAGGTTTTCTCTGAGCTAAACGCCTTACGAATGGACGTCACCGTTCTTGGCTCGCATGATACCGACCTCGAGGCCACACCTACCCGACGCTCCCGCACCCGAAGCAAAGGCAGAGGCCACCAGTAGTTTTCTTTTGTTTTTGTTTGTGTTACATTCATTTACCTTTCCGTCAGTTTTTCTATTTGTAATCCTTCCTACCATATATCATGACATTGAGACAATGTCTGATATAGTGTGGGAGAGACATTATATTTTCTTCATGTTGCAGTAAATTTATGGTAATTCTATGATATTTTCAAGTTTTTCAAGTTTTCCCCTTATTTTAAGCCATACCAAAATAATTCTCTGCTCGCATAGCTCGACATACCTACCTTAAAACGGAAACCTAGTTAGGAAGACGAGAACGAGTAAACAAAATCAATACGACTATGACACCGCTAACATCCTACTTATGCAACCCGTCTAAACAAAACATTATATGTACACCTCGATTTTTAAGTTCTGAAGTAACCCCTAGTAGTTTATACTAGCAGTCAGCACCGTCTGGACACAAACCACGTGGGGAGCCGATGAATATAAGTGTTTGATGCCTAATCAATGAAACACCCTTCTCATCTTGATGCTAAGCAAAGAAAATCTTGTGCCAAAAGACAAAGATCGCATACGAGACATAAGTATAAGAGAAGAAGTCCATTGTTGGTTGGTTCAGAGGTATCTGGTTCTGAACTTGGTAGGGCGTGCTACGGCTCGATCCCCCGCAACCTCCGATTTGGAAAAATCCAGGGTAACCACATCCGTGTACCATACCCCGCGACAAAAATAGGATCAAAGTCACTAACCGGCTACTCCAGTACGTGCGTGCAAAGACAAAGGGCTTAATGTGATTGCGCCAGAACGAAACCGGGCGAAAAAGCACGAGAGGATCAAGGTTGAAATGTGACGAAGCGATTAAGCGGTTTGTTAAAGTGGAAATACGCGACTAAATTGTGTCATTGGCATATCACTGACGTTTTACTCAAGTACCGGTCGACTTACGATTGGTTTCATGTGTTTTACCTCGAAAATAAAAGGTATGTCGTGCATGTGCGTCTGACGAACACTTGTCCGATTTTTACGACTATTTGCTTGAGGACAAGCAAAGGTTTAAGTATGGGAGGATTTGATAACGAGAAATCGTACCATATATTTACCATAAAATTAATCCGCTTTATATCATATTGACCCGATTAACTTTCGAATATTCCGAGTTTTGTATGATTCTATGCAGGTACAACATATCTCAGCTCAAACTAGAAAGAAACGTGAAATGTGCGAGATTTGCAGCCAAGACCAGAAGAGAAAAGATAAATCTGTCAAGAAATCCATAATTGCTGCCATTACGGTCGTCACGCCCTTGCCACGACCGTAAGACGCTTCAGAAGCGTGCTACGACTGTCACGCCCTTGCCACGATCGTAACGCGCTACCTTATGGAAACTGCACGTAACGCAGCAGCCACGCCCGTAACAAGCATATAAGTGGATATTTTGAACGTGGTCAAGTAACAGGACATGGTCAAGTAACAGCATGCATGAATACCATATTTTTCTCCAACAACCGAGACCACCTTCTCCTTATTTTTCTCAGCAAGCCAAGAATCTAGGAACAAAAATGTAATTCCAACCGTATTTTATTCTCTATAAATAGCTTAGACTTGGAAAGGAAATAGGGGGAGAGTTGAGTTCACAAAAACCTTGCGGAAGCTCTGCCGATTTTAAGTCTCGATTCTATTTTCGCACTTCGTTCATTTTAATTTCCATTCCGACGTTCCAATCTTGCCGGCTTGTGGAAGAAGGATCTAGGATATTATTACTTTTCAGGTTTTTATTGTATTTGATATAATTGCAAATTTATTTATGTTAAATTTCTATTCTTTAATTATAATGCATGTGTTATTGTTTTCCGATTTTATTTCCTGCATTTTAATTCGGAGTATTATGAGTAGCTAAATACTTGTAGTCGGGGTGTGATGAAATAACCGAATGAATTAATGTATTTCTAAGCTAAAACTTTAATTAACTTAATTTCTGGCCGCGACTTTTTATAATTAAAAATTAAGCTTTTTGTTACGAGAGTAAGGAAAGTGAAATAGGGGAAATCAAGACCACGAGAGTGTGAGGTTTTAACCGGATAGCTAAAGTTAGGCATTCGATTTAAATACAGCGAGAGCGCTTTAAAACGAATTAGATTTATTTAGTTTTCAAAAAGATGCTTTCTAAACACTTATGGGCTAGCGAGAGCAGACATTTGGCTTTAGGAGTATGATCCGAGGTAAGACCACGAGAGTGTGAATCGAGGGTTTTTAAACTGATAAGTACTACAGAACAATTTTAGTTAAATATGTTTATATGCTTAGGTACAATTTAACTCGCGTAGGTTCAAAACATTACACTCCGACCGCTTTAATTTCATAATCCTTTTAATTGAATCTAGTTTCTCCTTTAGTTTTAAACTTCTAAAAAAACCAAACGTGACAATTTTCTCCTTAGCTAAACTAACCTATTTTATAACACTAGAGTGATTACGAAGTCCCTGTGGGTTCGACATCTTTTTATTACTACCGTGATAGACTGTGCACTTGCAGTTAAGATACCGTTAGATACATTAGGTCAATCGCAACACACCACATCAAATAGGTCCCATCAAGTCCATGTGGAGAAGTTTCAAAACTTTTGATGTAGTAAGATGTTGAATCTTCTGATGTGACATCTTAGTCTTCTTTCCAATTTGAAAATCACCACATACCCTTTCTTCTTCTATCTTGAGCTTAGGAATCCCTCTCACTGCTTCTTCAGATATAATTCTCTTCATACCTTTCAGATGCAAGTGCCCCAATTTTTGGTGCCATAGTTTAACTTCATTCTCTTTGGCCAAAACATGTGTTGAGGATAGGTTTAACTCTTAAGGAACCCATAGATAACAATTGTCTTTAGATCTGATTCCTTTCATGATAACTTCATTCTTTTTATTGCACACGAGACATTCTTCCTTGGAGAAGTTAACTTTGAATCCTTGATCACATAGTTGGCTTATGCTTATCAGGTTAGTTGTTAGCCCTTTTACAAGTAACACATTATCAAGCTTAGGAACTCCTGAACAGTCAAGCTTGCCAACACCTTTGATTTCTCCTTTTTCTCTATCACCAAAAGTCACATAACTGGTGGAATGAGATTTAACATCCACCAATAGATTCTTGACACCTGTCATATGTCTAGAACAGCCACTGTTAAAGTACCAGTCATCTTTGGTTGATACTCTGAGGGAGGTGTGAGCAATGAAACTACCAACCCTGGACTTGGGAACCCATTGTTTCTCCTTTTTCTCTATTTTGGGGAGTCTTATCAGTTTTGGGAAGAGGAGAATTTTTAGGGTATCCATACAACTTGAAACAAAAGGGCCTTATATGTCCAAAACTTCCACAGTGATGACATCTTCATGGCTGGGGATTCTCCCTGGTGTGATTAAGCTTTTTCTTCCCATGATGTTTGCCATGATGTCCTTTCTTCACATGAGATTTCCCAAGATGTCCTTTATTATTATAATGTTGAGACATTTGATTCAACATATTTGGTTCAGGCTTGGCATGATCGGGAACAGATGAAGATTCTTCTGAGTTAGGTTCCCTTTTCTAATTGAAACCTAAACCACTCTTATCTCTTGTCACTCTTCCTGCTTGGAGAATTTCATCTAATGAGTTAGACCCATTATTCAGCATCTTGAGAGATTTGACCATTCTATCAAAATTTGAACTTAGAGAGGACACTTCACTTTCCAGATCAGAAATAGTTTTAAGATGCTTTTCCCTTTCCTCCTTCAGCTGAGTTATGATGGCTTTCTATTTCTCCCCTTCAAGACACACTTCTGCACTTCTGAGACATAATTCTTTGTATGGAGCAGCTAACTCATCAAAGTTTAGTTCCCCATCACTAAACTCTTCGTCAGATACATATTTGCATGTCAAAGCTTTAACATATTTGGAAGATTCTTCAAGATCACTCTCTGAGTCCTCTTCAGACCAAGTAACAAATAGATTCTTCTTCTGTTTCTTTAGATATGTAGGACATTCAGCTCTGATGTGACCAAATCCTTCACATTCATGACATTTTATTCCCTTCCCTTTAGAAGATTTTTCTTCAGCCCTTTTTCTTCCCACCTCATTTGACTTATAGATGTCAGATGGGATGTTCTTGACATTTGATCTTTGGTTCCTGCCCATTCTTTTTATCACTTTATTAAATTATCTTCCAAGCATAGCTAAAACATTTGATATTCCTCCATCTGTATCCAGATCAAAGTCCTCTTCCTCATCTTCAGTATTAGATACAAAGGCTATGCTTTTGTTTTTCTTCTCAGATCTGTAGCGGTAGAAATGTTTAAGACTAAGCCATTGGATTGACTAGACCTGTACAAATAAAAATAAAAATCGCCACCATGCTTTATTGTTTCCAAAGGAATAGGAAAAGAGAGAGTAACCCAAAAAAGAAGGGGAAAGATTCAAGGTAAGGGGTTGGTTATGCAAAGGGAAGGTATTAGCACCCTAAACATCTATGGTACTCCGCAGGGACCTCTTTGAAAAATCTGTATACTTTGGCTATAAAATGTTGTATGTAAAATAGATGGTGGAGGTGAGAAAAGAAATATATTTTTTATGATTTTTGCACCCGCCGCGGTTGTGAACCTTTCGTGCCTACGTACCACCTTTCGTGTAAATAGGGGATCAGGTACACGTAGTTCCTATTTTTTTTTAAATTTAATACACAAGTATGTTGGTTAATATTATGAGATAAGACATCATCGTCATTGTCCGTATGGAATACATACTTACTACCCATAATCATGAGAAAGGATAATTTGCATCATCTCAAAGTGGAGGATATGGTTTGTATTTTAAAGTCAACAATGCCTCACTCAACACCCAAGTGGAAAATATCTCACTTCACTACATATTATAGAAGTATAGTTGTTCGCATCACTACAAAGATTGACAAGAATCTAATCTTTTGAGAAAATTTTAAAATAAAAAGCCAAAGTGGCAAAATAGTTTGAAATGAGATTGATTGACTTTTAGTCTTCTTACAAAAAAATGTCAAAGTATGATTAAGTTGATTGAAGTTTGTTTATGAAAAGGTTTTGAAAATGCATGCACATAAGTCCAAGTTTAATATGAAAGTGATTCAAGTTGAAAAATAAGAAGAGTTTTCAAAAGGAGGAAGAAGATTTTTGAAATTAAAGAAGATGGGAGGAGAAGAAGAGAATATCCTAAAACATAAGGTAAAAAGCTAAGGATAAGAACCATCTAACCAACAAGAAGCCAAGACTTGACATTATGAGTCAAGATAGAATTCCCATTCCTCAGATTGGAACTAAACAAGCAAAGATACTAGACCTCTTGAGAGAACCAAACTTCAGGTGTATTAAGTCTTCACAAAAATTGGGCAGAGTAACGGTTGTATACGGGTGAATTCCAGATTACAAACAAAGAATGTAATCACAATAACCTGCACATAAAACAAACAACCTAATTTCCTGAGGTAAACCTCAAGAACTCCAGACAAATTATCAATTAACGTTACAAGGTTTCCAATATAGGCCAAGGTTTCTAATTCTAAGTCCAAGAAGTCCAAGAAGTCCAATACTCCAATATGCCAAGGATAGTAACCAAATAGTCCAAGTATCATTAAAGCATTTTTTAGGGTTCATGTTGATTATTAGGTGTCTTAAAAGAGAAAAGAAAAGCTCAAGCGAGCAAAATAAGAATAACAAGAATATAAATGCTCAAGTGAGCAAAATAAAAATGGCATGAAATGTAATGCTTAAAGTAAATGGTACATAAATCATAAAAAATAAAAGCATAAAGTAAAAATAATTTAATAATTAGTGGTTAGTTGGATGACCATATTGAAACTTGCATTTGGAACTCATTAGAGAATTGGTAGAACCAAAGCCTCCACACAATAAGTTGCATTTGCTTTTTGTCAAGTATATCATCCATTTGGAATCTTCACAAGTACCATTTAATGATCAATGATGTTTAAGTGATCCGCGTTGACCAAAAGTGTTGTAGATCCATTAGAGGATTGGTAGACCAAAGCCTCCACACAATGAATCTCAAAGTTATTGGATCAAAGGTATCAAATTAACATACTTGGGCTTGCAAATATAGGTTTGGGCCACGAATAATCATTTATTCGAATCGGGACAAAATTTAGCGCTATGTTAAGCAATCGTAAGTGGACTTATATAGAAGTCGCACCTATTTTGAGGCCGGTCAATAGTAGTCTATGCACCATTTGCTTTGATACATGATATAGAGATCATGCTTAAATAACACTTAGTGCAATAAGAAGGGGATAAGATGAAGAGGGGTGAGGAAGAATATATAAACCACATTTGAATTAAATTTTAGTCAAACTATTATTAAAATCATTCATCCATTTTTATGGAGTTAAACTCAACACCGTGGATCCAATGGTGTTAACACAGTTCATGATCAAAAATTCAACCCAAGATCAGCCAGAAAATAATCATAAAATAATACTACATTTAATATATTCATTAAAAAAATTAAAATGTTTTAAAATAAAAACAAAAGAGAAAAATATCAACTATGTTCAAATTAATCAAGAAATATTAAGTAAGACCATAGAAAAATTAGAAAAGGACTCAAATATTTTTATAAAAATTTTGGTAATTTTTTAAAGTCAGAAACTATTTTTAAAATGAAAAGAAATGAGTGAAATAAACCAAAAATGAATTAAAAAAATAACAAAGTCAGAAATAAAAAATAAATGAGGTCACCAATATTTGTCACAATATCACTGGATCACTCCATAATTTTTTCAGAATTTAAAAATGCATAAAAGTACTTTTAAACATTTAAAACAATTCAAATAAAGTGAAAATTTATAAAAAATATCAAAACACAAAATAAAATTGTGAAAAAATAAAAATTAGAAAGAGAAAAATCAAAAATATTTTTCATATTTTTTTCATATTTTTTGGACTAAAAATGAATTTTCTATGATTTTTTGAAGTTTAAAACAATTAAATATAAAAATCAGAAAATAAAATAAAAACCAAAAAGATGTGTGTTGTACCCCAAAATTTTCCCTCTCATTTTATCAAGATTCTCCTCACAAGACTTCTTGGACTCAAGACCAGATTAGGATTTGCTCAGCTCAAGACCTCTCCTTGCACGGATAGCCTGAAATTAGGGTTTGAGTTTGCACAGGGATTTTTGGACTTCCAATGCCTTATGTTACTTTCATACTCCATGTTGGACCTATAAGATTGTTCATGTCAAGTTTCAAGCCTTGAATCAAATTTTTGCCCAGTCAATTAGACAGTTGACCTAAAAATCAGTTGTATTAGGGAAAAAGTCAATTGTGGCCAATTTACAGTCAAACCTCATAATTTTTGATCCACATCAACATTATAGACTCATATGAATCATTTGATCAAGTTTGGACCACAACTCCTCAAGAAATTTGATCAGATCATCAAAAGGGCAAAATGGTCAAAATTAGGGTTTTGACTGTAGAAGGGCAATTTCTGATTTTTCACCTAGCCAATGGCAAATTGGGTTCAAGCATGGTTTCAAGGACTCAATAGCATCATCTTTACCTAATCACAAGGTTCAAAAGATCTCAAATGCATTAGATTGACAGATGAATTTTCCAGTCAACTGATCAAAAATCAACTGTACACTGAAAAGTCAAACTTTGACTTTTTGGTCAAAACCAAGTGCCAAGGGTCATATTTCATCAAGATGTGTCAAAACATGAAACTTTTTCATCAAGAAACCTACTTTTGAAAATTAGGGTTTAAGTTTGAAAAATTTCATAACTTAGAATTTTTCTAAGTTATGAAAAATTCTTATTTTTTCCCAACTTTTTCACCATGATGCAATTGGATTCAAAGAAAACTTCCAACATGAAAGTTGTAGTCCTCCACAAAATCTAAAACTTTGATTCACAAAGTTTTCCCGAAATATGCTTTGATCTCAAGTTATGATTTTGTGAATAAGGGTCCATGAAACTTTTAACTTAGTGAAATTTTGCCCTAGTTTAGGCAGATTTTTGAGCTAACTTCATGGCAACTTTTCACATAGTTCCAAGTGGAATCTCAAAATGCATTTCAAATATGGATTGTAGAGCATGTTACAAGCTTTCCAAAATATCCAAGAAATCTCCAAGATCATTTATGGTTATGGAGAATCGAAGATTTGAAAATGGAAATTTCTCACTTTTGTCCATGGCATTTTGCACAAGGTTACAACTTGCAAATCTGTCCTAAGCATGCTTGTACTTGTTTTAAAGGTATTAAACCTTTCCACACTCCTTAATTTAATGCAAATACATTGGACAATGGTTTTGTTCTGAGCTATGGAACTTTGCACAATGAATTAATCCATTTATGGCATAAAGGTAACAATACCATTTCCATAAAGCTTGCTTTTTTGCAACTTTGTATTCCTTGAGCATTGAACCTGATCTTTGGCTACAAACAAGATCCACAAACTTAAGGCAAAGTACACCAACTATGTTCAGACCTTAAGCTAGCAAGTACAGCCTTTGTCTTTGTCATTTCAACTTTTGCTTCAAAAGCAAGTAAGCTTGCAAAAAGTCAGCATATCTCTTCTATCTGATAAAACCAAGCTTTGCTATCATTTAAAACAACTTCATCATATTGTAACAAGCCAATACACGAGCTCATAGCATTGCAAACACCCTAAAAACACCAAAATCACCATTTCTGCCCAAAACAGGGCAACCTCTGCAGACCATTAGCCAAAACAAATTTCACTCGTGCGTTTTTTGTTTCAAGGCTTCAAACACATTCCCTACAACCCACCTGAACTATCCAAGCCATTGTTCAGCAACTGTAATCTCATTTTCAAGCTTCACCATTTTCAATTTCTGAGTTTGCAGGTTGACTTCTACAAGGAGATTCAGGCCACTTCAAAGCAAGCTGAGCATTGGGAAAGGTTAAGGGAACTTCAAGCAAGCTCATACGACCTTCAGGCCTCACTCAAAGTTACTACATTGCAATATTCAAACTCAATTGAACAAGGTAATTTTCAAAGTTCTATCTCCTTATATAGGCATCATTAGGCTTAGGTTTGTGAAGCAAAAATGTAGTCCTTAATGTGCTTGAGTTGTACATATGCATAGCTTGTATTTATATTAACTGAGTTAGGAGAATTTGGATGATGAACATGCTGAAAATTTTAGGTTAAAATTTAGGGCCATTAAAATTCTCTCTGTCCTTTGAGAGTTAGGTCACAAAATGGATATGGTTGGAATTGTGATTGAAAATGCTATAACTTTCATGTTGTAAATAATTGATTTCATGCAAGCAATAGAGAGAACAAATTTGAGTAACAGAAGGCGCGCGTTTGGGACGAAGGAGCAAGGACAGGGATGAAGTATGTCCTGGGCCTGGGCGCCTTGGGCCTGCTTCTTTTGGCACCCCCCCCCCCCCCCCCCTTTTACTTTCTGCACCCCCTTTTGCATTTTCTTATATTTTTTATATTTTCTTGTATATTTATATTTTCTGACTTTATTTATTTTTTTCTAAATATTTAAAAATCTCAAAAATATTTTCTTAATATTTTGCATTTTATTTTATTATTTTTATTATTTTTTGGACATAAAAATAGTTTATTAAATAACAATATACTTTATTTTCTTAAATAAACTTGCAAATAATATAAAAATATTATATATTTTTATTTTTATTGTTTATATACTTAAAATATTATTTTCTCACATATTTTGTTTTTTAACATTTTTGTATATATTTTTATTTATTTTCTTGTACATAAATGAATAAATAAATAATATAAAGCATATTTTCCTTTAAAACAAAAACTAGGCTTTTCACCCTTTCAAAAATAATCACTTTATTTTCTCTTATTTTTAAGACTTGAATAAACTTATTTTCTCATGCATAAAACAAATACAAAAACATTTTACATATTTACAATTTATTCCATATTTAAATACCTGTTTATTTATTTATTGTTGTATAAATTCAATTGGGTTGTAATAGTAAATTAGGGTTTTATTTTGTGCAAATACCCCCTATTCAAACTTGTACCCCCCTTCCCATAATATTGTTGTAATAGTCTAGATTTACTTTACGCATTTTATTGCTTTCATATACCATGATAGTAAAATTAGGGTTTTGTATGCAAAGACCAAAAATCAAATCAAATAGCATGACAAAATACAAAACAAAAATGCATGAAAATGACAACACATCTCACACAAGCACCCCTAGGGTTTCATCCACTTTGTTGCCTTAAAATGGCCATGGTATGCATGCTAGGTATCTTGGAAAAATCAAAACAAAACAAAAAGATCATAGTCCCTCGATGACGCTATCTTGGTTGCCTAAACAAAAATGATCTAGTCCCTAAAACTTGCTAGGATACTTGGCACCATTGCTATCATGGTCATACGATGACCCACGCCCGTCCCGTTTAACATCCAAAGATAAGGTTATTTACCAAATGCAATGATAAAACAACAAAGTCAAAGGAATAAAAATGTGTAGGAAAGACTCTTAAGTAGGGTAGACAACTCCTAGTTACTTGGTCAAATTTACAAACCATCCTTGCTATTTTCAAACAATCACACACAATTTCAAAACATTTCCCAAACAAACTTTCAAACATTGAAACATTTTTCAAAAGACAAACACCTTTGTATACATTCAAACAAGAATCATTACAATGGTTGCCTAAACAAAGGACTCTTTTCAAAATACTTTGAAAACCACACACAAAAGCACCATTTCAAACAATTGAAAAGCAAAAGCAAGTGATCTAAAACAAGTAACTAAGATCCCATGGAAAACTATGGATGAAAATGGTGCTAACACCTTCCCTTTTCATAATCTACCCCCCGAACCCAAAAACAATCTCAAAGGTATTTCTTGTGCTTTTTTACCTTTCCTTTTGGATAAAATAAAAGTCGGTGGCGACTCTTGCTAAACCGTAACATTTGCGAACATAAACGCAAAACCTCAAGTCAGTTCTCCCACCGTATCACAGAACTGGCGACTCTGCTGGGGAACTAAGGTTATAAAAGTGGGGTTACCTTATAGTTTTAGATCACCTTTACATGCTTATATTGCTTGACTTGTATGCTTTACACTTTGGTTCTATTGTTTGGGTTTGAATCCTCTACCCGGATTTGGGAAACATTTATAGGTAAATAGCAATATGTTGTGGAAACTGTGCGGGGTATACCGACATGGTTGAAGCAATAGCTATATTAGTGCGACATATTTGTGGGTACCGGTAGCCTTTGAGTCAATCAAAGAGAATACGAGGCCGCTAAGTGATGTCGTGAAGCACTAATGGACTTTTAGAACCTTTACTTGACCAACTTGGCCTTTTAGGATTTAGTGAGATGACCGGCTTTGGTGCAGTCCGAAGTTGGTAGATACTCGATACTACACTCATTGAGGGTTGTTTTCTTGGAATATTTTGGTCGCCAGTAAAGTGGCTAAATTTAAACAATGAACACAGAAAACAATCCAGTGATATTGAGCTCCTTAGAACCCGGTTACTATTTCTAGGACAGGTTGAGCCAACTAAACTTCAAGAGGGTACTTACCTATGAAAACCCATGCAAGCCTAAACTAGTAACTTGTGTGATTTTTTTGTACATATATACTCGTGCATAACATCATGGACATCATGAAGCATCATATGCATCCACTAACCATTTCAAGGATTTTTGGATCTTCATCTTTGTTCCTGTTTTGTAGGTAATGGATTCACTTCGCAGGAAAACTATCCAGATCAACCTTGTAAGAATTCCTCCTCAACTTAAGGAGCTAGCTTCAATGATTCCTGAGAATTCTCCATTCACCAAAAGGCATGGTCGTCTTCTCAACTTAGTCACTGCCAACACTGAGGAGGATATGCTGAAAGTTCTCTTCCAGTTCTTTGACCCTTTACATCATTGCTTCACATTTCCTGACTACCAACTTGTGCCTACTTTGGAGGAATTTTCTCAACTCTTGAGGATTCCTGTTCTCAATCAACTACCTTTCAACGGTATGGAAAGAGATCCAAAGCCTGAAGATGTTGCTCAAGCCCTACACTTGCAACCATCTGATATCATAGGCCATTGAAAAACTAGAAGCGGTGTCAAAGGCTTCTTGTCAAATTTTCTGTTTGAGAAGGCCCAAAGCTGTTGGAACTCCTTGGACTTACAAGCTTTTGAGGAGATTGTAGCTCTTCTCATCTATGGGATGGTCTTGTTCCCTAATCCTGACCAACTCATAGATGTGAGTGCTGTCAAAATTTTCATGGCTCGCAATCCGGTACCTACGTTGCTTGGGGATATCCTCCACTCTTTTCACACTCGAACAATGAGGAAAAGAGGTGTTCTCATGTGTTGCACTCCTCTACTGGCAAGATGGTTTATTTCTCATCTTCCCCAATCAGTTTTGAAGAATTGGCAAGGTTTGAGGTGGTCACAACAATTGATGACTCTTACACATTCAGATGTTCATTGGTGTTCTTGATCCAGAGAAAATGTTATCATCATTGATCATTGTAGGGAATTCCCTAATGTCCCTCTACTAGGCATTAGAGGAGGCATTACCTACATCCCCTGCTTGGCTCTGAGACAGTTTGGGTATGCCCGAAGGGATGGCCCACATGACATGCTGATTCAAGGCTTGGTTTTTGACTTCGACAACGACGATCAAGGACTTCGACAAAGGTTTATCCGAGCTTGGAGGATGCCCAACAAGGTGGACAGTAAGACCTTGGGACA
This sequence comes from Vicia faba, assembly GCA_948472305.1. Lineage (NCBI taxonomy): Eukaryota > Viridiplantae > Streptophyta > Magnoliopsida > Fabales > Fabaceae > Vicia > Vicia faba. Next base: position 1,254,247,511 of record OX451739.1, on the reverse strand, counting down.
CAAGAATTCCATCCCTCTTGAGCCTTACCTCAAGTGGGTACGAACCCGTGCCCAAAGTCTTATGATGCCTTACCCCTACATGCTTCCTGTGATTATAGAGCTTGTTATGGAAGGAGAGGTTCCATACACCCTCCTACATCCTGACATGCCAACATCACTCGAAGATTTACAAAGGAGTTGGATACAGCTCAAGGGAGAGCGCGATACTTTTGAAGCCCGATTCTACGCAAGCGAGAAAAAGGTTTTGGAACTCACTCGTCAACTTCACGAAGAGCAGATTCTTAACACCTACATTGCACCAAAGAGGATGCGCAACGTCTTTTTACCTTAGAATTTTGTATTATTTTGCCCATGGGGCATTGATGTACTAACAGATTCTATCTTATTAATATGACGTATGTTTCTTTTTTGTTTAAAACAAATTTGAATTTCTGAATCCTTGAATTCGTTGCATGAAGACATATCATTCATCATATGCATAAACAGGTCTTCACACCAGGTCTTCTTATCTTCCTATTGTTTATTTCAGTAGAAATGGCTCTAGAACAGACTATTAAGGACATCCAGGTTCAAAATGCTCAACTTCAAGAGATGTTCTTGAATCTATCCAAGGGGGAGGAAGAAGTGAACTCTCTCCTCACTAGGGGCGTGATCATGGGGAATCCTGAGGGCAACAAAGATGATCAGTTGGAGCTGCTACAAACTGAGATAGCCATTATGAAAATCCAGATGATGGGACAACTGGTGGGCCAAATGGATCTCGTCCAAAACTTGGCACGAGGACAAGAGGAGCTGAGGGTCCTCATCAACAAACTTCATCAAGACGAATGTAACCAATTGGGGCAAACAGCTAGGGTTAAGGATCAAGTCATCATTCAGCCTCCCCTGAGACAAGAAGCCGAGAGAAGACGTCCCCAGTTTGCTTCAGGATCACAAGCCCAACAGCAACCTCACCAACGTCAACAGGGTAATCATCGTAAGCGAAATACATCTGAAAAGCGCTTCACTAAGATTAACATGTCATTATCTCAAGTGCTGCAACACTTGTTGGAAGTCAAGCTGATTATATTAAAGGACCCCCCTCGGAATCCCAAGACAACCTTTCTAGGGTACAATACAAATGCAAGATGTGTGTATCACTCCAACAGTCCTGGACATGACACCGATAGCTGTTGGGCATTGAGGAACAAAATTCAAGATCTTATTAAAGAAACAACGTTGGAGTTCACACAAGATGGCCATATGAAAATCTTCCGCTGAGGGCTCTCCACCTAAAATGACAAGTTCGAACAAAGAGGCTTCTGTTCATTTTGAATTTCCATTTGTAATTTCTTTTGTTATTCAAACAATTATCTATTAATGTCAAGCTCTGTTTCATTAATGCATTGCATATGTTTGTCTTGAATTCATCTTTTTGTTTTCACTATATTTAAAGCTATGCTTTTTATTCTTCTGACACAAACCTTTAGAGGGAGGATGACGAAAACAATACCTTAATCTTATACAGTATACTTTTAGATGGACCTTGATGACGATGTACAGGCATTTCTTTCAAATCCTAAACACTGGAGTTATAAGGAAGATAATCCCTAGTCAACCCCTTCGAGCTAAAGAAGTAGAAGTTTTCTGTTTTAACACGAATTGAAACCTTTAATCAAAACCTGGGGCAGGGTAGTCTCTCCGTTAATTCAAAATGTGCGTTTAGTCGCAAACTCTCATCTCGTAATACAACGAATAACATCGAAAACATTCCTCTGGAATCAAAAGACAATGATGGTTTCCAATCGCATAGGAAGTCATTAGCTCTCAAGAGAAAAGCCCACTAAGTCAAAACCTATGAAGGAGACTTAAAGAAAAAACGAGGGCATCCTACTGGCTGTAATCTCAAAACAAGAACAGTCAAGCAAAAAATTAGGGATAATAAATCGAAAGCAAGAGGTCCTACAAATCCTCAACAAGAAATTTTGCAAAAATGACTGCCTTCCAACAAATTTAACTTGTTTGAACCATCGCCAAAATTTCATTTCAAACCCAATTGGAATTCAAACGCACAATTAACTGAGTTTAGGACTGAAGAACATCACGAAGAGCGGGTAGGGACAAATATACTTTGAGCCTTTATCCTTTGTTTCTTAAACCGTGAACCAAGCCACGCTACAACCCTTCAAAAGTCCTAATTGAGGCATGGGTTAGTTCGAAAGCATACTGTTACAAAAGGTATCCTGACTCCTGTAAGGCTTTGCTCTGAATTCTGAGTTGAAAAAAAGAGTTGCTTGCTAAAAAACGCATTTTCAAAATTTCAAGACAAGCATAAACTTTGCATTATTTGAATATCGTTGTTTGCATATGGCTATTTGTTTGGCAGCGGAGAAATTCACACAATGAATATCCAATGAACGAAAAGCTCTCTCAGTGAACAAAGTCACTTCAAACGGGATGACACTTCCGTTACAAAAATTTCCTATCAACAAGGGGACATGACATGTCATTGTCTAGCAAACCTGGGGCAGTCCAGTCAAGATTTCAAGAAATCTCTCAAAATGCAGAGTAACCTGGGGCAGTCCAGTCAAGATTTCAAGAAATCTCTCAAAGTGCAAATTAACCTGAGGCAGGTCTCCGTCCCCGTCACTTGGGGCATTGAACGCCAATCCCAACAAAGGGTTGCATACAGTCAAACATTTCCTGGTAAAGCCATAAACACTCGCTACTAGGGGCAGTGACAAATCTCCTCAAAATCCTTCTCATAAGATGACTCCCGGCCAGAGTTTTAATCTTTGATGACCTCTTCCGAGCTAAGTCGACCTCAAGAATCCCTGAGGATTTCTCCCCATTGAAGTCGCCAGAATTTTCATTATCCCCAGCGGAAACGAAGAATTCAACTCTTTTCTCCAGCACCAATTCAGGATTTATTTTCCCCAGCGGGAGATCATCTTGAAAACATCACATATCCGTACATCAGGACATCATACAACGCAATCTCATTTATTTTGAGAACATCGTTGCATAATATATGTCATGCAACTAACCTTTACCTTTCAGGAAAGATGCAATCAAATTCTCACAAAATTCAAGCTAGGAAGCCTGGACCACGACCAGATAGTAGTTCATTCAACTTTCCTCTTCAACAGAAATGTTTCCTCAGTAGAATAACGGACGATCAAAGTTCCCAAATTCAACAGAAATGTTTCCTCAGTAGAATAACGGACGACCAAAGTTCCCAAAATTCAACAAAAATGTTTCCTCAGTAGAATAACGGACGACCAAAGTTCCCAAAATTCAACAGAAATGTTTCCTCAGTAGAATAACTGACGACCAAAGTTCCCAAAATTCAACAGAAATGTTCCCTCAGTAGAATAACGGACGGCCAAAGTTCCCAAAATTCAACAAAAATGTTTCCTCAGTAGAATAATGGACGATCAAAGTTCCCAAAATTCAACAGAGATGATTCCTCTACAGAATAACGGACGATCAAAGTTCCCAAAATTCAACAGAGATGTTTCCTCAGAAGAATAACGGACGACCAAAGTTCCCAAAATTCAACAGAAATGTTTCCTCAGTAGAATAACGGACGATCAAAGTTCCCAAAATTCAACAGAGATGATTCCTCTACAGAATAACGGATGATCGAAGTTCCCAAAATTCAACAGAGATGTTTCCTCAGAAGAATAACGGACGACCAAAGTTCCCAAAATTTGACAGAGATGTTTCCTCAGAAGAATAACGGACGACCAAAGTTCCCAAAATTCGACAGAGGTGTTTCCTCAGAAGAATAACGGACAATCGAAGTTCCTAAAATTCGACAGAGATGGTACCCCAGTAGAATAACGAACGACTGAAGCTCTTAAAATTCTATTTATCTCTAGACAAAGATCAACATTTCCCAGCGGAGTCCTCCTCAAACAAAAAAACAGGGATCCCCGGTGGAAACATTCTAAGTAAAGTTTGAAGACACACATACTCTTCAATAGCAGTCCAGGATTTAACGGTTCCTCGGCATCTGTCGAAGATATTCCAAGACTTTCGTCTGGCTCAGTTAAATCGATTCTAAGATTTTTCTGATTCTTATCCAGTCAAAGTTAATTCAAGACCTTCTATGTTTAAGTTAAATCTCTCAACGGTTTATTCTGATTCATTTCTGGACTTTTGCTGTTTCAGATAAATCTCCCAATGGTTTATTCTGATTCATTCTCTGTTCAGATCCAGTTCAAACTTTCCGTCAACAATCGCCTTTGGATGGCATCTATAAGCCCATCTCCGATGATTCTCCTCTGTTTCTCCAAATGGCATCTTTAAAGCCCATTTCCATACACCATCAAATCAGCACATCATTAAAATCCCCAACGGAGCTAAAACCTTGAAATACATATCCCCAGTGGAGTTATAATTTCAAAACCTTAATTCCCATCAGAGTTAAAACTTCAAACTCCCAGTCCCCAACGGAGTAAAAGCTTTGAACTACAGACCCTCAGCGGAGATGAAACCTTCTGCCCCAGTCGAGTCAAAATTCCAACTATCAATCCCCGGCAGGAACCATTCAAGTTTTCCCCAAATTCCCTAGCAAATTGTCTTAAAAGTCTGAGAATCAACCAGATAACAGTTAACTTTTATGCCCAACCTAGGATAACTCCCCAATAGAGTGGCATACCACCCAAACTCCTGAACTTTTTCCTAACAGGAGTAAGCTCTTTCCCCCAGAGTCCTAAACTTACTCTCCAGCAGTAAGCCTTCTTCCCCATAGAGTTTTTACTCCCCAACAGAATGAAGATTCTCATTCTTGATTCCCCAGTGAAGTTGCCAAAGTCTTCGTTACTCCCCAACATGAATTTGTCAGAATTTTTAATCCCCTGCTGATCGAAGATTCTCATTCTTGACTCCCCACATGAAGTCCCCAAGGATTCAAATTCCCCAGGAGATTGAAGATTCTCATTCTTAGTTCCCCGCAGAAATCATCAGAGTTTTCCCTATTCCCCAGCCGAGTAAGGATTCCCGTTGTGTTACCCCCAGTAGAAGTTATCAAAGTTCTCTGGATTTCCCAAACAGATTATTCAAGCAGTTTGACATTACTCTCACAACAGATTTTGTCAATACTCCAACTTCAAGACATGAAGGATTCTCACATCCCCATAGAAGTTATTAAAGATTTTGAATCTCCAGCAGCGGTCAAGGATTTATTTTCCCCGGCAGCAGTCAAAGATTTCATTGTCCCCAACTATCAAGGATTTATTTTCCTCAGCAAGACAGCAAATCAACTTACATGCACATACATTACACTCATATATCATAAACATTGATAAAACACATTTATTGCATCATACATTTCATGCAACATAACTCTGTGTTTCAGCTAACATTTTATCCTTTCCAGGATAAGATTAACAGCTATCTTCAAATATTCAAAGATTTCAGATACAGTACGGATACACTCCAGACACGGAAGTCATTCTATTACTCATTCAAATCTCTTATTCAGATACAGTACGGATACACTCCAGATAAGGAAGTCATTTTGTTACTCATTCAGAATTCAAAGTCAAGATACAGTACGGATACACTCCAGACACATAAGTCATTCTATTACTCATTAAAATCTCTTATTCAGATACAGTACGGATACACTCCAGATACGGAAGTCATTCTGTTACTCATTCAGAATTCAAATTCAAGATACATTACAGATACACTCCAGACACAGAAGTCATTTTGTTACTCATTCAAATATCTTATTTAGATACAGTACGGATACACTCCATACGCGGAAGTCATTATGTTACTCATTCAGAATTCAAAGTCAAGATACAGTACGGATACACTCCAGACACAGAAGTCATTCTATTACTCATTCAGACCTCAACCTCATGATACAGTCCAAATATGCTCCAGACATGGATGCCATTCTGTCACTCATTCAGACTTCAATAATCAGATACATATTAGATATGCTCCAGACACGGAAGCCATTCTATTTCTCATTAAGATTCAACTATCAACTTCAAGTTCAGATACACTCCAGACACTGAAGTCATTTTTTCATTTATCCAGATCCCAGTTACAATACAGATACACTCCAGACACAGAAGTCATGTTGCTACTCATACAGATCTCAAATTCAGATACAGTCCAGATACGCTCCATACACGGAAGCCATTCTGTCACTTATTCTGACTTTTTCTCTAGCCCAGAGATGCTCCAGACACCGATGTCATTCTGTCGCTTATTCAGATTTCAGATTCAGATACAATACAAATACACTCCAGGCACGGAAGTCATTATGTTATTCATTTAAGAATCAAATATGGCTACAGCTTGGATACGCTCCAGACATGTACGCCATTCCATTTCTCATACAGATTTAGTCTCCAGATACAGTCCAGATACGCTCCAAGCACGGAAGCCATTTTGTCACTTATTCAGATTCAAACCTCTAGATACAACTCAGATAAGTTCCAGATACGGATACCATTCTGATGTTCATTCTCCTAATTTGCAGCAAACATTCTTGGATGGCATCTTTAAGCCCATCTCCAACAAGATTCTACCACATCTCCAAATGGAAACTTTAAGCCCATTTCCTCAACTACATTTTGACGAGTGCAAATTTACGGGCACTCTAGTGTCCAATCATCTTTTACCTTCGACTCACGAACGGCAAACTCGCCAATCTAACTCTTCAGGTTCAAGAAGATTGAACAGGGGAAGTTGTTGTACCCCAAAATTTGACCTCTCATTTTATCAAGATTCTCCTCACAAGACTTCTTGGACTCAATACCAGATTAGGGTTTGCTCAGCTCAAGACCTCTCCTTGCACTGATAGCCTGAAATTAGGGTTTGAGTTTGCACAGGGATTTTTGGACTTCCAATGCCTCATGTGACTTTCATACTCCATGTTGGACCTATAAGATTGTTCATATCAAGTTTCAAGCCTTGAATCAAATTTTTGCCCAGTCAATTAGACAATTGACCTAAAAATCAGTTGTATTAGGGAAAAAGTCAATTGTGGCCAATTTACAGTCAAACCTCATAATTTTTGATCCACATCAACATTATAGACTCATATGAATCATTTGATCAAGTTTGGACCATAACTCCTTAAGAAATTTGATCAGATCATCAAAAGGGCAAAATGGTCAAAATTAGGGTTTTGACTGTAGAAGGGCAATTTCTGATTTTTCACCTAGCCAATGGCAAATTGGGTTCAAGCATGGTTTCAAGGACTCAATAGCATCATCTTTACCTAATCACAAGGTTCAAAAGATCTCAAATGCATTAGATTGACAGATAAATTTTCCAGTCAACTGATCAAAAATCAACTGTACACTAAAAAGTCAAACTTTGACTTTTTGGTCAAAATCAAGTGCCAAGGGTCATATTTCATCAAGATGTGTAAAAACATGAAAATTGTTCATCAAGAAACCTAATTTTGAAAATTAGGGTTTAAGTTTGAAAATTTTCATAACTTAGAATTTTTACAAGTTATGAAAATTTCTTAATTTTTCCCAACTTTTTCACCATGATGCAACTGGATTCAAAGAAAACTTCCAACATGAAAGTTGTAGTCCTCCACAAAATATACAACTTTTATTCACAAAGTTTTCCCAAAATATGCTTGGATATCAAGTTATGATTTTGTGAATAAGGGTCCATGAAACTTTTAACTTAGTGAAATTTTGACCTAGTTTAGGCAGATTTTTGACCTAACTTCATGGCAACTTTTCACATAGTTCCAAGTGGAATCTCAAAATGAATTTCAAAGATGGATTGTAGATCATGTTACAAGATTTCCAAAATGTCCATGAACTCTCCAAGATCATTTATGGTTAGGGAGAATCGAAGATTTGAAAATGGCAATTTCTCACTTTTGTCCATGGCATTTTGCACAAGGTTACAACTTGCAAATCTGTCCTAAGCATGCTTGTACTTGTTTTACAGGTCTTAAACCTTTCCACACTCCTTAATTTATTTAAAATACATTGGACAATGGTTTTGTTCTGAGCTATGGAACTTTGCACAATGAATTAATCCATTTATGGCATAAAGGTAACAATACCATTTCCATAAAGTTTGCTTTTTTGCAACTTTGTATTCCTTGAGCATTGAACCTGATCTTTGGCTACAAACAAGATCCACAAACTTGAGGCAAAGTACACCAACCATGTTCATACCTCAAGCTAGCAAGTACAGCCTTTGCCTTTGTCATTTCAACTTTTGCTTCAAAAGCAAGTAAGCTTGCAAAAAGTCAGCATATCTCTTCTATCTGATAAAACCAAGCTTTGCTATCATTTAAAACAACTTCAGCATATTGTAACAAGCCAATACACGAGCTCATAGCATTGCAAACACCCTAAAAACACCAAAATCACCATTTCTGACCAAAACAGGGCAACCTCTGCAGACCATTAGCCAAAACAAATTTCACTCGTGCGTTTTTTGTTTCAAGGCTTCAAACACATTCCCTACAACCCACCTGAACTATCCAAGCCATTGTTCAGCAACTGTAATCTCATTTTCAAGCTTCACCATTTTCAATTTCTGAGTTTGCAGGTTGACTTCTACAAGGAGATTCAGGCCACTTCAAAGCAAGCTGAGCATTGGGAAAGGTTAAGGGAACTTCAAGCAAGCTCATACGACCTTCAGGCCTCACTCAAAGTTACTACATTGCAATATTCAAACTCAATTGAACAAGGTAATTTTCAAAGTTCTATCTCCTTATATAAGCATCATTAGGCTTAGGTTTGTGAAGCAAAAATGTAGTCCTTAATGTGCTTGAGTTGTACATATGCATAGCTTGTATTTATATTAACTGAGTTAGGAGAATTTGGATGATGAACATGCTGAAAATTTTAGGTTAAAATTTAGGGCCATTAAAATTCTCTCTGTCCTTTGAGAGTTAGGTCACAAAATGGATATGGTTGGAACGTGATTGAAAATGCTATAACTTTCATGTTGTAAATTTTTGATTTCATGCAAGCAATAGAGAGAACAGATTTGAGTAACAGAAGGCGCGCGTTTGGGACGAAGGAGCAAGGACAGGGATGAAGTATGTCCTGGGCCTGGGCGCCTTGGGCCTGCTTCTTTTGGCACCCCCCCCCCCTTTTACTTTCTGCACCCCCTTTTGCATTTTCTTATATTTTTTATATTTTCTTGCATATTTATATTTTCTGACTTTATTTATTTTTTTCTGAATATTTAAAAATCTCAAAAATATTTTCTTAATATTTTGCATTTTATTTAATTATTTTTATTATTTTTTGGACATAAAAATAGTTTATTAAATAACAATATACTTTATTTTCTTAAATAAACTTGCAAATAATATAAAAATATTATATATTTTTATTTTTATTGTTTATATACTTAAAATATTATTTTCTCACATATTTTGTTTTTTAACATTTTTGTATATATTTTTATTTATTTTCTTGTACATAAATGAATAAATAAATAATATAAAGCATATTTTCCTTTAAAACAAAAACTAGGGTTTTCACCCTTTCAACAATAATCACTTTATTTTCTCTTATTTTTAAGACTTGAATAAACTTATTTTCTCATGCATAAAACAAATGCAAAAACATTTTGCATATTTACAATTTATTCCATATTTAAATACCTGTTTATTTATTTATTGTTGTATAAATTCAATTGGGTTGTAATAGTAAATTAGGGTTTTATTTTGTGCAAATACCCCCCTATTCAAACTTGTACCCCCCTTCCCATAATATTGTTGTAATAGTCTAGATTTGCTTTACGCATTTTATTGCTTTCATATACCATGATAGTAAAATTAGGGTTTTGTATGCAAAGACCAAAAATCAAATCAAATAGCATGACTAAATACAAAACAAAAATGCATGAAAATGACAACACATCTCACACAAGCACCCCTAGGGTTTCATCCACTTTGTTGCCTTAAAATGGCCATGGTATGCATGCTAGGTATCTTGGCAAAATCAAAACAAAACAAAAAGATCATAGTCCCTCGATGACGCTATCATGGTTGCCTAAACAAAAATGATCTAGTCCCTAAAACTTTCTAGGATACTTGGCACCATTGCTATCATGGTCATACGATGACCCACGCCCATCCCGTTTAACATCCAAAGATAAGGTTGTTTACCAAATGCAATGGTAAAAAAACAATGTCAAAGGAATAAAAATATGTAGGAAAGACTTTTGAGTAGGGTAGACAACTCCTAGTTACTTGGTCAAATTTACAAACCATCCTTGCTATTTTTAAACAATCACACACAATTTCAAAACATTTCCCAAACAAACTTTTAAACATTGAAACATTTTTCAAAAGACAAACACCTTTGTATACATTCAAACAAGAATCATTACAATGGTTGCCTAAACAAAGGCCTCTTTTCAAAATACTTTCAAAACTACACACAAAAGCACCATTTCAAACAATTGAAAAGGAAAAGCAAGTGTTCTAAAACAAGTAACTAAGAGCCCATGGAAAACCATGGATGAAAAGGGTGCTAGCACCTTCCCTTTTCATAATCTACCCCCGGAACCCAAAAACAATCTCAAAGTTCTTTCCTGTGCTTTTTTATCTTTCCTTTTGGATAAAATAAAAGTCGGTGATGACTCTTGCTAAACCGCAACATTTGCAAACATAAACGCAAAACCTCAAGTCAGTTCTCCCACCACATCACAATGTGGACCAATGGATGAGAGTCAAAACGTGTTAGTAATCAAATCCAAGGGATCTGGCACGCTGTGCATATCATGGTCATTAGTGAATAAAACACTGGATCACTTATTAAATTAGAAATTCAAAAAAAAAACAAGTGGCGCGCCTTCATTGGTTAGAAGATGACACGTTGGTCATTTTCAATGTCTAGCCAATGTAAGTTGCAGGTCTCCCAAATTGTAAAATCAAAAGCTTAGACATATGTCATTCGTTTCGTCTCTTCAAGACAAATACAACCACACCTTCGCGACAAATTTATATAAACTGTAGCTCAACCAATTTAGAAGGAAAGTTTTGAGAAGGAATTCAAAATTTCATGGTCAAAATGTGTTTCCCGATAAAAGTAAGTGTTTCAACTAGAACCAGGGCAATGATAGCTTCACAGTGATATCAAAGTTTTGAAGAATTGATGGAGAAATCTACCTATTGAAGTTGAGTTGCAGAGCTCTGAAACTGGACTTCTATGGAGCAATATAGGGTACTGTTGTACCCCAAAATTTTCCCTCTCATATTTCTCAAAATATTTCAAGAAAAATCTCCAAGTGGCTCAAGGTTGCTCAAGAGTGGGTCAGACAAGCTATCTCCTAAGGTAGTCAACCCCAAATTAGGGTTTTGTGTTACATCAAGACCCTTGAATCCAAATGACCTCAAGTTCTCCCCAATGTCCTAATATGTTCTCAAGGTCATCCATGTCAAGTTTCAAGCCTTGCAAAGGAAGTTTGCTCAGTCAATTGCTCAAAGGTCCAAAATCGATTGTGCTAGGACAAAAGTCAATTGTGACCCAAATACAATCAAACTTCAAGATTTTTTGCCAACATTATCATTTTGAAGGATATTTAATCATTTGATCAAGGTTTGATCATGATTCAGCAAGGATTGCTCAAAATTCATCAAGACTCAAAAGTTGCTATATTAGGGTTTTGTATGAAAAGTCAACTCAAATTTGACCAAGCATAACTTTCTCATACTTTATGAGAAATGACCCATCAAAAGCTCATTGTGAAGAGAATGCAATTTCCTATAATCCATCTTCATGCCCCAAGATCAAAAAATTCACTCACAAGAAGTTACAATTTGGACATTATAGGTCATTTTTGAAAGTCAACAAAAACACCTTTTTTTCCAAAGCTTATAACTTGAGCATGGAACATCAAATAGATATGAGACCAAACGGATTGATTAGAGGACATCTCAAGCTTTCTAAAAAGTTCAAGAACACCTCCAAAAGTTCAAAATTGAAGAAGTTATTCATTGTTGAAGTTGGGCATTTTTGCAAAATTGCCAAAAGTCAACTATCCCCAAAACTTCAAATTTTGTCAAATGGGCCCATTCTTTTCCACTTGATTTGAGCTTGCATCATTGTCCACGTGTCCTAGCTTCAGCCATGAGCCCATATCTTATTTTTATTATTTTATTTGATTTGTTATTGAATTATTTCATTTTAAATCAAATTAAATCAAATAAAATCCAAACTTTGATTACCTAAGATCTTTTTGGTTGTTTCAGGTCTTAATTATCATCATGATCATCATCAAAATTTGTATCAAGCATATCATGTATAAAAAGATGGAGATTTGATAAATTTGGCAAGCTTTAAAGAGGAAATCAAATCACATTACAATGCATTGATTTAGAGAGATCCAATCCATAATTCTTAACCTAATGCATTCCATAGTACAAAAGCAAGCCATAAGAAACGTGAATAGAGGTTAGAGGCTGCAAGAATAGACAGAACCAAAACTTGAAAAAGTGGTAAAAAGCTTGAGATCAAAATCGTGCCTAGAGGTGTTTTCAGTAGCCAAGAAGCATCCCAATCAATTCCTGGAGGTTCACTGAGGCGAAACCAATCCAAAGCAGGCTTCCATACACGCCCAAACGCACTGTAAGCATCACGGCAAACCGCCTTGTTCTTGGAATCGTAAATTATTATTTTTGCATCATTTGAACAAATTGCTTGCATATTTGTAATGCTCATAATGTTTCTAAGCTTTTTTCATTATTCAATTTTATTTATCTAACCTTTAAAGTGAAGCACCATTGTTAGGGTTTTGCATCTTGGTTTAGGGGTTTTTTATTTCAGATAAAATTAGCCTTAGTGATGGCTATAGGCGTGACCGGAAGAGGAAGACAAATGCAACCATGGCCTTGGAACGAATTTAGGTAGCCTGAGATGGATTCTAGGATGGACCTATGATTTTAGTTGCGGATTCAAATCCGCAGGTAAATAATTTGCAGGTTTCAAGACAGGGACGATGAGGTGTCCCTTGCCCATAGGTCCATTCAAAATTAGCGCGCATTTTTTATTTACTGGCACATGATTTTGTTTTTATATAATATATACCGTTTGTATTCTTATAACAATTGAAACAGCGTGTCCCAGTGGTCAGCGTGTTCACTTCCAAAGCGTTAGTGGCTGGAGGTCAGGGGTTCGATCCCTACCTCCAGCGCCTTGCATTTTCCCTTTGTTTTTTCATGTAATTAGGTGTTAGTTCAAGTCTGCAGCATACCATACGCTCTCCTACATCCAACTGCCAGATGGCCATGGGCCAGATCTGGTGGTCCAACGGCAACGTCCACCATAGTTCCAGTCAACACATGCACGCTGGACCAAGGAAAGTCAACAGGGCCAATGCATTTGGGCCTTCAGATTGATTCTCAAATACTCAGCTATCCGAGATTTATTTTCCCCAGCTAAAGCATCACATTTCCATACATCATGATACATGCATATACGCATCATACAACACAATCTCATTTATTTTGAGAACATCATTGCTTGATATGTATCATGCATTGCATACGACTGACATTTACCTTTCAAGAAGTATGCAGTTGAGTTCTCAGCTATGTTGAAGACCTGACCGGTTCTTAAATCTCAATTGAATTATCCTCAGTTGAATTACAGATAAGGTTCTCAATCTCGACAATTTTCCTCCGTCGAAGTGTGGAAGAGTTCTAAAATCTCAAAAGAATTATACTCCGTTGAAGACCAGACAGTCCTAGATCTTGATGAAGATGTTTCCCTCAGTCGAAGACCTGCCCGGTTCTTAAATCTCAACTGAATCATTCTCGGTTGAATTACAGATAAGGTTCTCAATCTCGACAATTTTCCTCCGTCGTAGTGTGGACGAGTTCTAAAATCTCAACAGAATTATACTCCGTTGAAGACCAGACAGTCCTAGATCTTGATGAAGATGTTTCCCTCAGTCGAAGACCTGACCGGTTCTTAAATATCAACTGAATTATCCTCAGTTGAATTATAGATAAGGTTCTCAATCTCGACAATTTTCCTCCGTCGTAGTGTGGATGAGTTCTAAAATCTCAACAGAATTATACTCCGTTGAAGACCAGACAGTCCTAGATCTTGATAAAGATGTTTCCCTCAGTCGAAGACCTGACCGGTTCTTAAATCTCAAATGAATTATTCTCGGTTGAATTACAGATAAGGTTCTAAATCTCGACAATTTTCCTCCGTCGTAGTGTGGACGATTTCTAAAATCTCAACAGAATTATCATCCGTTGAAGACCAGACAGTCCTAGATCTTGATGAAGATGTTTCCATCAGTCAAAGACCAGACCGGTTCTTAAATCTCAACTGAATTATTCTCGATTGAATTACAGATAAGGTTCTCAATCTCAACAATTTTCCTCCGTCGTAGTGTGGATGAGTTCTAAAATCTCAACAGAATTATCCTCCATTGAAGACCACACAGTCCTAGATCTTGATGAAGATGTTTCCCTCAGTCGAAGACCGGACCGGTTCTTAAATCTCAACTGAATTATTCTCAGTTGAATTACATATAAGGTTCTCAATCTCGACAATTTTCCTCTGTCGTAGTGTGGACGAGTTCTAAAATCTCAACAGAATTATCCTCCGTTGAAGACCAGACAGTCCTAGATCTTGATGAAGATGTTTCCCTCAGTCGAAGACCGGACCGGTTCTAAAATCTCAACTGAATTATTCTCGGTTGAATTACAGATAAGGTTCTCAATCTCGACAATTTTCCTCCGTCGTAGTGTGGACGAGTTCTAAAATCTCAACAGAATTATCCTCCGTTGAAGACCAGACAGACTTAGATCTTGATGAAGATGTTTCCCTCAGTCGAAGACCAGACCGATTCTTAAATCTCAACTGAATTATTCTCAGTTGAATTACATATAAGGTTCTCAATCTCGACAATTTTCCTCCATCATAGTGTGGACGAGTTCTAAAATCTCAACAGAATTATCCTCCGTTGAAGACCAGACAGTCCTAGATCTTGATGAAGATGTTTCCCTCAGTCGAAGACCGGACCGGTTCTGAAATCTCAACTGAATTATTCTTGGTTGAATTACAGATAGAGTTTTCAATCTCGACAATTTTCCTCCTTAAAGCGTGGTCGAGTTCTAAAATCTCAACAGAATTATCCTCCGTTGAAGACCAGACAGTCCTAGATCTTGATGAAGATGTTTCCCTATGTCGAAGACCTGACCGGTTCTTAAATCTCAACTGAATTATCCTCGGTTGAATTACAGATAAGGTTCTCAATGTCGACAATTTTCCTCTGTCGAAGTGTGGACGAGTTCTAAAATCTCAACAGAATTATCCTCCATTGAAGACCAGATAGTCCTAGATCTTGATGAAGATGTTTCCCTCTGTCGAAGACCTGGCCGGTTCTTAAATCTCAACTGAATTATCCTCGGTTGAATTACAGATAAGGTTCTCAATCTCGACATTTTCCTCTATCGTAGTGTGGACAAGTTCTAAAATCTAAACAGAATTTTCCTCTGTTGAAGACCAGACAGTCCTAGATCTTGATGAACATGTTTCCCTCAGTCGAAGACCAGACCGGTTCTTAAATCTCAACTGAATTATCCTCAGTTGAATTACAGATAAGGTTCTCAATCTCGACAATTTTCCTTCGTCGAAGTGTGGAAGAGTTCTAAAATCTCAAAAGAATTATACTCCGTTGAAGACCAGACAGTCCTAGATCTTGATGAAGATGTTTCCCTCAGTCGAAGACCTGACCGGTTCTTAAATATCAACTGAATTATTCTTGGTTGAATTACAGATAAGGTTCTCAATCTCGACAATTTTCCTCTGTCGTAGTGTGGATGAGTTCTAAAATCTCAACACAATTATCCTCCGTTGAAGACCAGACAGTCCTAGATCTTGATGAAGATGTTTCCCTATGTCGAAGACCTGACCGGTTCTTAAATCTCAACTGAATTATCCTCAGTTGAATTACAGATAAGGTTCTCAATCTCGACAATTTTCCTCCGTCGTAGTGTGGACGAGTTCTAAAATCTCAACAGAATTATCCTCCATTGAAGACCAGACAGACTTAGATCTTGATTAAGATGTTTCCCTCAGTCGAAGACCAGACCGGTTCTTAAATCTCAACTGAATTATTCTCAGTTTAATTACATATAAGGTTCTCAATCTCGACAATTTTCCTCCATCGTAGTGTGGACGAGTTCTAAAATCTCAACAGAATTATCCTCCGTTGAAGACCAGACAGTCCTAGATCTTGATGAAGATGTTTCCCTCAGTCGAAGACCGGACCGGTTCTGAAATCTCAACTGAATTATTCTTGGTTGAATTACAGATAAAGTTTTCAATCTCGACAATTTTCCTCCGTAAAGTGTGGACGAGTTCTAAAATCTCAACAGAATTATCCTCCGTTGAAGACCAGACAGTCCTAGATCTTGATGAAGATGTTTCCCTATGTCGAAGACCTGACCGGTTCTTAAATCTCAACTAAATTATCCTCGGTTGAATTACAGATAAGGTTCTCAATCTCGACAATTTTCCTCTGTCGAAGTGTGGACGAGTTCTAAAATCTCAACAGAATTATCCTCCATTGAAGACCAGACAGTCCTAGATCTTGATGAAGATGTTTCCCTCTGTCGAAGACCTGACCGGTTCTTAAATCTCAACTGAATTATCCTCGGTTGAATTACCAATAAGGTTCTCAATCTCGACATTTTCCTCTGTCGTAGTGTGGACGAGTTCTAAAATCTCAACAGAATTATCCTCCGTTGAAGACCAGACAGTCCTAGATCTTGATGAAGATGTTTCCCTCAGTCGAAGACCGGACCGGTTCTAAAATCTCAACTGAATTATTCTCGGTTGAATTACAGATAAGGTTCTCAATCTCGACAATTTTCCTCCGTCGTAGTGTGGACGAGTTCTAAAATCTCAACAGAATTATCCTCCGTTGAAGACCAGACAGACTTAGATCTTGATGAAGATGTTTCCCTCAGTCGAAGACCAGACCGATTCTTAAATCTCAACTGAATTATCCTCAGTTGAATTACAGATAAGGTTCTCAATCTCGACAATTTTCCTACGTCGTAGTGTGGAAGAATTCTAAAATCTCAAAAGAATTATACTCCGTTGAAGACCAGACAATCCTAGATCTTGATGAAGATGTTTCCCTCAGTCAAAGACCTGACCGGTTCTTAAATCTCAACTAAATTATTCTCGGATGAATTACAGATAAGGTTCTCAATCTCGACAATTTTCATCCGTCGTAGTGCGGACGAGTTCTAAAATCTCAACAGAATTATACACCGTTGAAGACCAGACAGTCCTAGATCTTGATGAAGATGTTTCCCTCAGTCGAAGACCTGACCGGTTCTTAAATCTCAACTGAATTATCCTCAGTTGAATTACAGATAAGGTTCTCAATCTCGACAATTTTCCTCCATCGTAGTGTGGACGAGTTCTAAAATCTCAACAGAATTATACTCCGTTGAAGACCAGACACTCCTAGATCTTGATGAAGATGTTTCCCTCAGTCGAAGACCTGACTGGTTCTTAAATCTCAACTGAATTATCCTTGGTTGAATTACAAATAAGGTTCTCAATCTCGACAATTTTCCTCTGTCGTAGTGTGGACGAGTTCTAAAATCTCAACAGAATTATCATCCGTTGAAGACCAGATAGTCCTATATCTTGATGAAGATGTTTCCCTCAGTCAAAGACCGGACCGGTTCTTAAATCTCAACTGAATTATTCTCGGTTGAATTACAGATAAGGTTCTCAATCTCGATAGTTTTCCTCCGTCGTAGTGTGGACGAGTTCTAAAATCTCAACAAAATTATCCTCCGTTGAAGACCAGACAGTCCTAGATCTTAATGAAGATGTTTCCCTCAGTCGAAGACCGGACCGATTCTTAAATCTCAACTGAATTATTCTCGGTTGAATTACAGATAAGGTTCTCAATCTCGACAATTTTCCTCCGTCGTAGTGTGGACGAGTTCTAAAATCTCAACAGAATTATCCTCCGTTGAAGACCAGACAGTCCTAGATCTTGATGAAGATGTTTCCCTCAGTCGAAGACTAGACCGGTTCTTAAATCTCAACTGAATTATTCTCGGTTGAATTACAGATAAGGTTCTCAATCTCAACAATTTTCCTCCGTCTGTGTGGACGAGTTCTAAAATCTCAACAGAATTATCCTCCGTTGAAGACCAGACAGACCTAGATCTTGATGAAGATGTTTCCCTCAGTCGAAGACCAGCCGGTTCTTAAATCTCAACTGAATTATTCTCAGTCGAATTACAGATAAGGTTCTCAATCTCGATAATTTTCCTCCATCGTAGTGTGGACGAGTTCTAAAATCTCAACAGAATTATCCTCCGTTGAAGACCATACAGTCCTAGATCTTGATGAAGATGTTTCCCTCAGTCGAAGACCGGACTGGTTCTGAAATCTCAACTAAATTGTTCTCGGTTGAATTACAGATAAGGTTTTCAATCTCGAAATTTTCCTCCGTCAAAGTGTGGACGAGTTCTAAAATCTCAACAGAACTATCCTCCGTTGAAGAACAGGCAGTCCTAGATCTTGATGAAGATGTTTCCCTATGTCGAAGACCTGACCGGTTCTTAAATCACAACTGAATTATCCTCAGTTGAATTACAGATAAGGTTCTCAATCTCGACAATTTTCCTCCGTCGAAGTGTGGACGAGTTCTAAAATCTCAACAGAATTATCCTCTATTGAAGACCAGACAGTCCTAGATCTTGATGAAGATGTTTCCCTCTGTCGAAGACCTGACCGGTTCTTAAATCTCAACTGAATTATCCTCGGTTGAATTACAGATAAGGTTTTCAATCTCGACATTTTCCTTCGTCGTAGTGTGGACAAGTTCTAAAATCTCAACAGATTTTTCCTCTGTTGAAGACCAGACAGTCCTAGATCTTGATGAACATGTTTCCCTCAGTCAAAGACCAGACCGTTTCTTAAATCTCAACTGAATTATCCTCAGTTGAATTACAGATAAGGTTCTCAATCTCGACAATTTTCCTCCTTCGAATTGTGGAAGAGTTCTAAAATCTCAAAAGAATTATACTCCGTTGAAGACCAGACAGTCCTAGATCTTGATGAAGATGTTTCCCCCAGTTGAAGACCGAACCGGATCTTAAATCTCAACTGAATTATTCTCAGTTGAATTACAGATAAGGTTCTCAATCTCGACAATTTTCCTCCGTCGTAGTCTGGAAGAGTTCTAAAATCTCAACAGAATTATACTCCGTTGAAGACCAGACAGTCCTAGATCTTAATGAAGATGTTTCCCTCAGTCGAAGATTTGACCGGTTCTTAAATCTCAACTGAATTATCCTCTGTTGAATTACAGATAAGGTTCTCAATCTCGATATTTTCCTCCGTCGTAGTGTGGACAAGTTCTAAAATCTCAACAAAATTATCCTCTGTTGAAGACCAGACAGTCCTAGATCTTGATGAAGATGTTTCCATCCGTCGAAGACCGGACCGGATCTTAAATCTCAACTGAATTATCCTCAGTTGAATTACAGATAAGGTTCTCAATCTCGACAATTTCCTCCGTCGAAGTGTGGAAGAGTTCTAAAATCTCAACAGAATTATACTCCGTTGAAGACCAGACAGTCCTAGATCTTGATGAAGATGTTTCCCTCAGTCGAAGACAGGACCGATTCTGAAATCTCAACTGAATTATTCTCGGTTGAATTATAGATAAGGTTCTCAATCTCGTGAATTTTCCTCCGTCGAAGTGTGGACGAGTTCTAAAATCTCAACAGAATTATCCTCTGTTGAAGACCATACAGTCCTAGATCTTGATGAAGATGTTTCCCTCAGTCGAAGACCGAACCGGTTCTTAAATCTCAACTGAATTATCCTCAGTTAAATTACAGATAAGGTTCTCAATCTCGACAATTTTCCTCCGTCGAAGTGTGGAAGAGTTCTAAAATCTCAACAGAATTATACTCCGTTGAAGACCAGACAGTCCTAGATCTTGATGAAGATGTTTCCCTCAGTCGAAGACCAGACCGGTTCTTAAATCTCAACTGAATTATTCTCAGTTTAATTACATATAAGGTTCTCAATCTCGACAATTTTCCTCCATCGTAGTGTGGACGAGTTCTAAAATCTCTACAGAATTATACTCCGTTGAAGACCAGACAGTCCTAGATCTTGATGAAGATGTTTCCCTCAGTCGAAGACCTGACCGGTTCTTAAATCTAAACAAAATTATCCTCAGTTGAATTACAGATAAGGTTCTCAATCTCGACAATTTTCCTCCGTCGTAGTGTGGACGAGTTCTAAAATCTCAACAGAATTATACTCCGTTGAACACCAGACAGTCCTAGATCTTGATGAAGATGTTTCCCTCAGTCGAAGACTTGACCGGTTCTTAAATCTCAACTGAAGTATCCTCGGTTTAATTATAGATAAGGTTCTCAATCTCGATAATTTTCCTCCGTCGTAGTGTGGACGAGTTCTAAAATCTCAACAGAATTATCCTCCGTTGAAGACCAGACAGTCCTAGATCTTGATGAAGATGTTTCCCTCAGTCGAAGACCGGACCGGTTCTTAAATCTCAACTGAATTATTCTCGGTTGAGTTACAGATAAGGTTCTCAATCTCGACAATTTTCCTCCGTCGTAGTATGGGCGAGTTCTAAAATCTCAACAGAATTATCCTCCGTTGAAGACCAGGAAGTCCTAGATCTTGATGAAGATGTTTCCCTCAGTCGAAGACCGGTCCGGTTCTTAAATCTCAACTGAATTATTCTCAGTTGAATTACAGATAAGGTTCTCAATCTCGACAATTTTCCTTCGTCGTAGTGTGGACGAGTTCTAAAATCTCAACAGAATTATCCTCCGTTGAAGACCAGACAGTCCTAGATCTTGATGAAGATGTTTCCCTCAGTAGAATACCGGACCGGTTCTTAAATCTCAACTAAATTATTCTCGGTTGAATTACAGATAAGGTTCTAATTCTCGACAATTTTCCTTCGTCAAAGTGTGGATGAGTTCTAAAATTTCAACAGAATTATCCTCCGTTGAAGACCAGACAGTCCTAGATCTTGATGAAGATGTTTCCCTCGGTCGAAGACCGAACCGGTTCTCAAATCTCAACTGAATTATCCTCAGTTAAATTACAGATAAGGTTCTCAATCTCGACAATTTTCCTCCGTCGAAGTGTGGAGGAGTACTAAAATCTTAACAGAATTATACTCTGTTGAAGACCAGACAGTCCTAGATCTTGATGAAGATGTTTCCCTCGGTCGAAGACCTGACCGGTTCTTAAATCTAAAATGAATTATTCTCGGTTGAATTATAGATAAGGTTCTCAATCTCGACAATTTTCCTCCGTCGTAGTGTCGATGAGTTCTAAAATCTCTACAGAATTATACTCCGTTGAAGACCAGACAGTCCTAGATCTTGATGAAGATGTTTCCCTCAGTCGAAGACCTGACCGGTTCTTAAATCTAAACAGAATTATCCTCAGTTGAATTACAGATAAGGTTCTCAATCTCGACAATTTTCCTCCGTCGTAGTGTCGATGAGTTCTAAAATCTCTACAGAATTATACTCCGTTGAAGACCAGACAGTCCTAGATCTTGATGAAGATGTTTCCCTATGTCGAAGACCTGACCGGTTCTTAAATCTCAACTGAATTATCCTCGGTTGAATTACAGATAAGGTTCTCAATCTCGACAATTTTCCTCTGTCGAAGTGTGGACGAGTTCTAAAATCTCAACAGAATTATCCTCCATTGAAGACCAGACAGTCCTAGATCTTGTGAACATGTTTCCCTCAGTCGAAGACCAGACCGGTTCTTAAATCTCAATTGAATTATCCTCAGTTGAATTACAGATAAGGTTCTCAATCTCGACAATTTTCCTTCGTCGAAGTGTGGAAGAGTTCTAAAATCTCAAAAGAATTATACTCCGTTGAAGACCAGACAGTCCTAGATCTTGATGAAGATGTTTCCCTCAGTCAAAGACCTGACCGGTTCTTAAATCTCAACTAAATTATTCTCGGTTGAATAACAGATAAGGTTCTCAATCTTGACAATTTTCCTCCGTCGTAGTGCGGACGAGTTTTAAAATCTCAACAGAATTATACACCGTTAAAGACCAGACAGTCCTAGATCTTGATGAAGATGTTTCCCTCAGTCGAAGACCTGACCGGTTCTTAAATCTCAACTGAATTATCCTCAGTTGAATTACAGATAAGGTTCTCAATCTCGACAATTTTCCTCCGTCGTAGTGTGGACGAGTTCTAAAATCTCAACAGAATTATACTCCGTTGAAGACCAGACACTCCTAGATCTTGATGAAGATGTTTCCCTCAGTCGAAGACCTGACTGGTTCTTAAATCTCAACTGAATTATCCTTGGTTGAATTACAAATAAGGTTCTCAATATCGACAATTTTCCTCTGTCGTAGTGTGGACGAGTTCTAAAATCTCAACAGAATTATCATCCGTTGAAGACCAGATAGTCCTATATCTTGATGAAGATGTTTCCCTCAGTCAAAGACCGGACCGGTTCTTAAATCTCAACTGAATTATTCTCGGTTGAATTACAGATAAGGTTCTCAATCTCGATAATTTTCCTCCGTCGTAGTGTGGACGAGTTCTAAAATCTCAACAAAATTATCCTCCGTTGAAGACCAGACAGTCCTAGATCTTGATGAAGATGTTTCCCTCAGTCGAGGACCGGACCGGTTCTTAAATCTCAACTGAATTATTCTCGGTTGAATTACAGATAAGGTTCTCAATCTCGACAATTTTCCTCCGTCGTAGTGTGGACAGCTTCTAAAATCTCAACAGAATTATCCTCTGTTGAAGACCATGCAGTCCTAGATCTTGATGAAGATGTTTCCCTCAGTCGAAGACCGAACCGGTTCTTAAATCTTAACTGAATTATCCTCAGTTAAATTACAGATAAGGTTCTCAATCTCGACAATTTTCCTCCGTCGAAGTGTGGAAGAGTACTAAAATCTCAACAGAATTATACTCCGTTGAAGACCAGACAGTCCTAGATCTTGATGAAGATGTTTCCCTCTGTCGAAGACCTGACCGGTTCTTAAATCTCAAATGAATTATTCTCGGTTGAATTATAGATAAGGTTCTCAATCTCGACAATTTTCCTCCGTCGTAGTGTCGATGAGTTCTAAAATCTCTACAGAATTATACTCCGTTGAAGACCAGACAGTCCTAGATCTTGATGAAGATGTTTCCCTCAGTCGAAGACCTGACCGGTTCTTAAATCTAAACAGAATTATCCTCAGTTGAATTACAGATAAGGTTCTCAATCTCGACAATTTTCCTCCTTCGAAGTGTGGAAGAGTTCTAAAATCTCAAAAGAATTATACTCCGTTGAAGACCAGACAGTCCTAGATCTTGATGAAGATGTTTCCCCCAGTTGAAGACCGAACCGGATCTTAAATCTCAACTGAATTATTCTCAGTTGAATTACAGATAAGGTTCTCAATCTCGACAATTTTCCTCCGTCGTAGTCTGGAAGAGTTCTAAAATCTCAACAGAATTATACTCCGTTGAAGACCAGACAGTCCTAGATCTTGATGAAGATGTTTCCCTCAGTCGAAGATTTGACCGGTTCTTAAATCTCAACTGAATTATCCTCTGTTGAATTACAGATAAGGTTCTCAATCTCGACATTTTCCTCCGTCGTAGTGTGGACAAGTTCTAAAATCTCAACAAAATTATCCTCTGTTGAAGACCAGACAGTCCTAGATCTTGATGAAGATGTTTCCATCCGTCGAAGACCGGACCGGTTCTTAAATCTCAACTGGATTATCCTCAGTTGAATTACAGATAAGGTTCTCAATCTCGACATTTTCCTCCGTCGTAGTGTGGACAAGTTCTAAAATCTCAACAAAATTATCCTCTGTTGAAGACCAGACAGTCCTAGATCTTGATGAAGATGTTTCCATCCGTCGAAGACCGGACCGGTTCTTAAATCTCAACTGAATTATCCTCAGTTGAATTACAGATAAGGTTCTCAATCTCGACAATTTCCTCCGTCGAAGTGTGGAAGAGTTCTAAAATCTCAACAGAATTATACTCCGTTGAAGACCAGACAGTCCTAGATCTTGATGAAGATGTTTCCCTCAGTCGAAGACAGGACCGATTCTGAAATCTCAACTGAATTATTCTCGGTTGAATTATAGATAAGGTTCTCAATCTCGAGAATTTTCCTCCGTCGAAGTTTGGACGAGTTCTAAAATCTCAACAGAATTATCCTCTGTTGAAGACCATACAGTCCTAGATCTTGATGAAGATGTTTCCCTCAGTCGAAGACCGAACCGGTTCTTAAATCTCAACTGAATTATCCTCAGTTAAATTACAGATAAGGTTCTCAATCTCGACAATTTTCCTCCGTCGAAGTGTGGAAGAGTTCTAAAATCTCAACAGAATTATACTCCGTTGAAGACCAGACAGTCCTAGATCTTGATGAAGATGTTTCCCTCAGTCGAAGACCTGACCGGTTCTTAAATCTCAAATGAATTATTCTCGGTTGAATTATAGATAAGGTTCTCAATCTCGACAATTTTCCTCCGTCGTAGTGTCGATGAGTTCTAAAATCTCTACAGAATTATACTCCGTTGAAGACCAGACAGTCCTAGATCTTGATGAAGATGTTTGCCTCAGTTGAAGACCTGACCGGTTCTTAAATCTAAACAGAATTATCCTCAGTTGAATTACAGATAAGGTTCTCAATCTCGACAATTTTCCTCCGTCGTAGTGTGGACGAGTTCTAAAATCTCAACAGAATTATACTCCGTTGAAGACCAGACAGTCCTAGATCTTGATGAAGATGTTTCCCTCAGTCGAAGACTTGACCGGTTCTTAAATCTCAACTGAAGTATCCTCGGTGTAATTATAGATAAGGTTCTCAATCTCGATAATTTTCCTCCGTCGTAGTGTGGACGAGTTCTAAAATCTCAACAGAATTATCCTCCGTTGAAGACCAGACAGTCCTAGATCTTGATGAAGATGTTTCCCTCAGTCGAAGACCGGACCGGTTCTTAAATCTCAACTGAATTATTATCGGTTGAGTTACAGATAAGGTTCTCAATCTCGACAATTTTCCTCCGTCGTAGTATGGGCGAGTTCTAAAATCTCAACAGAATTATCCTCCGTTGAAGACCAGGCAGTCCTAGATCTTGATGAAGATGTTTCCCTCAGTCGAAGACCGGTCCGGTTCTTAAATCTCAACTGAATTATTCTCAGTTGAATTACAGATAAGGTTCTCAATCTCGACAATTTTCCTTCGTCGTAGTGTGGACGAGTTCTAAAATCTCAACAGAATTATCCTCCGTTGAAGACCAGACAGTCCTAGATCTTGATGAAGATGTTTCCCTCAGTCGAATACCGGACCGGTTCTTAAATCTCAACTGAATTATTCTCGGTTGAATTACATATAAGGTTCTCATTCTCGACAATTTTCCTTCGTCAAAGTGTGGACGAGTTCTAAAATTACAACAGAATTATCCTCCGTTGAAGACCAGACAGTCCTAGATCTTGATGAAGATGTTTCCCTCGGTCGAAGACCGAACC
Source organism: Vicia faba (assembly GCA_948472305.1). Classification (NCBI taxonomy): domain Eukaryota; kingdom Viridiplantae; phylum Streptophyta; class Magnoliopsida; order Fabales; family Fabaceae; genus Vicia; species Vicia faba. The sequence continues at coordinate 1,254,221,974 of OX451739.1, read as the reverse complement.
GGTTCTCAAATCTCAACTGAATTATCCTCAGTTAAATTACAGATAAGATTCTCAATCTCGACAATTTTCCTCCGTCGTAGTGTGGACAGCTTCTAAAATCTCAACAGAATTATCCTCTGTTGAAGACCATGCAGTCCTAGATCTTGATAAAGATGTTTCCCTCAGTCGAAGACCGAACCGGTTCTTAAATCTCAACTGAATTATCCTCAGTTAAATTACAGATAAGGTTCTCAATCTCGACAATTTTCCTCCGTCGTAGTGTGGACGAGTTCTAAAATCTTAACAGAATTATACTCCGTTGAAGACCAGACAGTCCTAGATCTTGATGAAGATGTTTCCCTCAGTCGAAGACTTGACCGGTTCTTAAATCTCAATGTAAGTATCCTCGGTGTAATTATAGATAAGGTTCTCAATCTCGATAATTTTCCTCCGTCGTAGTGTGGACGAGTTCTAAAATCTCAACAGAATTATCCTCCGTTGAAGACCAGACAGTCCTAGATCTTGATGAAGATGTTTCCCTCAGTCGAAGACCGGACCGGTTCTTAAATCTCAACTGAATTATTCTTGGTTGAGTTACAGATAAGGTTCTCAATCTCGACAATTTTCCTCCGTCGTAGTATGGGCGAGTTCTAAAATCTCAACAGATTTATCCTCCGTTGAAGACCAGGCAGTCCTAGATCTTGATGAAGATGTTTCCCTCAGTCGAAGACCGGTCCGGTTCTTAAATCTCAACTGAATTATTCTCAGTTGAATTACAGATAAGGTTCTCAATCTCGACAATTTTCCTTCGTCGTAGTGTGGACGAGTTCTAAAATCTCAACAGAATTATCCTCCGTTGAAGACCAGACAGTCCTAGATCTTGATGAAGATGTTTCCCTCAGTCGAATACGGGACCGGTTCTCAAATCTCAACTGAATTATTCTCGGTTGAATTACAGATAAGGTTCTCATTCTCGACAATTTTCCTTCGTCAAAGTGTGGACGAGTTCTAAAATTTCAACAGAATTATCCTCCGTTGAAGACCAGACAGTCCTAGATCTTGATGAAGATGTTTCCCTCGGTCGAAGACCGAACCGGTTCTCAAATCTCAACTGAATTATCCTAAGTTAAATTACAGATAAGGTTCTCAATCTCGACAATTTTCCTCCGACGAAGTGTGGAAGAGTTCTAAAATCTCAACAGAATTATACTCCGTTGAAGACCAGACAGTCCTAGATCTTGATGAAGTTGTTTCCCTCACTCGAAGACCTGACCGGTTCTTAAATCTCAAATGAATTATTCTCGGTTGAATTACAGATAAGGTTCTCAATCTCGACAATTTTCCTCCGTCGTAGTGTCGATGAGTTCTAAAATCTCTACAGAATTATACTCCGTTGAAGACCAGACAGTCCTAGATCTTGATGAAGATGTTTCCCTCAGTCGAAGACCTGACCGGTTCTTCAATCTCAACAGAATTATCCTCAATTGAATTACAGATAAGGTTCTCAATCTAGACAATTTTCCTCCGTCGTAGTGTGGACGAGTTCTAAAATCTCAACAGAATTATACTCCGTTGAAGACCAGACAGTCCTAGATCTTGATGAAGATGTTTCCCTCAGTCGAAAACTTGACCGGTTCTTAAATCTCAACTGAAGTATCCTCGGGTTAATTATAGATAAGGTTCTCAATCTCGATAATTTTCCTCCGTCGTAGTGTGGACGAGTTCTAAAATCTCAACAGAATTATCCTCCGTTGAAGACCAGACAGTCCTAGATCTTGATGAAGATGTTTCCCTCAGTCGAAGACCGGACCGGTTCTTAAATATCAACTGAATTATTCTCGGTTGAATTACAGATAAGGTTCTCAATCTCGACAATTTTCCTCCGTCGTAGTATTGGCGAGTTCTAAAATCTCAACAGAATTATCCTCTGTTGAAGACCAGGCAGTCCTAGATCTTGATGAAGATGTTTCCCTCAGTCGAAGACCGGTCCGGTTCTTAAATCTCAACTGAATTATTCTCAGTTGAATTACAGATAAGGTTCTCAATCTCGACAATTTTCCTTCGTCGTAGTGTGGACGAGTTCTAAAATCTCAACAGAATTATCCTCCGTTGAAGACCAGACAATCCTAGATCTTGATGAAGATGTTTCCCTCAGTCGAACACCGAACCGATTCTTAAATCTCAACTGAATTATCCTCGGTTGAATTACAGATAAGGTTCTCAATCTCGAAAATTTTCCTCCGTCGTAGTGTGGATGAGTTCTAAAATCTCAACAGAATTATCCTCCGTTGAAGACCAGACAGTCCTAGATCTTGATTAAGATGTTTCCCTATGTCGAAGACCTGACCGGTTCTTAAATCTCAACTGAATTATCCTTGGTTGAATTACAGATAAGGTTCTCAATCTCGACAATTTTCCTCCGTCGAAGTGTGGACCATTTCTAAAATCTCAACAAAATTATCCTCCGTTGAAGACCAGACAGTCCAAGATCTTGATGAAGATGTTTCCATCTGTTGAAGACCTGACCGGTTCTTAAATCTCAACTGAATTATCCTCGGTTGAATTACAGATAAGGTTCTCAATCTCGACAATTTTCCTCTGTCGTAGTGTGGACAAGTTCTAAAATCTCAACAGAATTATCCTCTGTTGAAGACTAGACATTCCTAGATCTTGATGAAGATGTTTCCCTCAGTCAAAGACCGGACCGGTTCTTAAATCTCAACTGAATTATCCTCAGTTGAATTAAAGATAAGGTTCTCAATCTCGACAATTTTCCTCCGTCAAAGTGTGGAAGAGTTCTAAAATCTCAACAGAATTAAACTCCATTGAAGACCAGATAGTCCTAGATCTTGATGAAGATGTTTCCCTCAGTCGAAGACCTAACCGGTTCTTAAATCTCAAATGAATTATTCTCGGTTGAATTACAGGTAAGGTTCTCAATCTCGACAATTTTCCTCCGTCGTAGTGTGGATGAGTTCTAAAATCTCAACAGAATTATACTCCGTTGAAGACCAGACAGTCCTAGATCTTGATGAAGATCTTTCCTTCAGTTGAAGACCTGACCGGTTCTTAAATCTCAACTTAATTATCCTCAGTTGAATTACAGATAAGGTTCTCAATCTCAAAAATTTTCCTCCGTCGTAGTGTGGATGAGTTCTAAAATCTCAACAGAATTATCCTCCGTTGAAGACCAGACAGTCCTAGATCTTGATTAAGATGTTTCCCTATGTCGAAGACCTGACCGGTTCTTAAATCTCAACTGAATTATCCTTGGTTGAATTACAGATAAGGTTCTCAATCTCGACAATTTTCCTCCGTCGAAGTGAGGACCATTTCTAAAATCTCAACAAAATTATCCTCCGTTGAAGACCAGACAGTCCTAGATCTTGATGAAGATGTTTCCATCTGTTGAAGACCTGACCGGTTCTTAAATCTCAACTGAATTATCCTCGGTTGAATTACAGATAAGGTTCTCAATCTCGACAATTTTCCTCTGTCGTAGTGTGGACAAGTTCTAAAATCTCAACAGAATTATCCTCTGTTGAAGACCAGATAGTCCTAGATCTTGATGAAGATGTTTCCCTCAGTCTAAGACCGGACCGGTTCTTAAATCTCAACTGAATTATCCTCAGTTGAATTACAGATAAGGTTCTCAATCTCGACAATTTCCCTTCTTCAAAGTGTGGAAGAGTTCTAAAATCTCAACAGAATTAAACTCCGTTGAAGACCAGACAGTCCTAGATCTTGATGAAGATGTTTCCCTATGTCGAAGACCTAACCGGTTCTTAAATCTCAAATGAATTGTTCTCGGTTGAATTACAGATAAGGTTCTCAATCTCGACAATTTCCATCCGTCGTAGTGTGGATGAGTTCTAAAATCTCAACAGAATTATACTCCGTTGAAGACCAGACAGTCCTAGATCTTGATGAAGATGTTTCCTTCAGTTAAAGACCTGACCGGTTCTTAAATCTCAACTTAATTATCCTCAGTTGAAATACAGATAAGGTTCTCAATCTCGACAATTTTCCTCCGTCGTAGTGTGGATGAGTTCTAAAATCTCAACAGAATTATACTCCGTTGAAGACCAGACAGTCCTAGATCTTGATGAAGATGTTTCCCTCAGTTGAAGACCTGACCGGTTCTTAAATCTCAACTGAAGTATCCTCGGTTTAATTACAGATAAGTTTCTCAATCTCGACAATTTTCCTTCGTCGTTGTGTGGACGAGTTCTAAAATTTCAACAGAATTATCCTCCGTTAAAGACCAGGCAGTCCTAGATCTTGATGAAGATGTTTCCCTCAGTCGAAGACCGGACCGGTTCTTAAATCTCAACTGAATTATTCACGGTTGAATTACAGATAAGGTTCTCAATCTCGACAATTTTCCTCCGTCGTAGTGTGGACGAGTTCTAAATCTCAACAGAATTATCCTCTGTTGAAGACCAGACAGTCCTAGATCTTGATAAAGTTGTTTCCCTCATTCGAAGACCGGACCGGTTCTCAAATCTCAACTGAATTATCCTCAGTTAAATTACAGATAAGATTCTCAATCTCGACAATTTTCCTCCGTCGTAGTGTGGACAGCTTCTAAAATCTCAACAGAATTATCCTCTGTTGAAGACCATGCAGTCCTAGATCTTGATAAAGATGTTTCCCTCAGTCGAAGACCGAACCGGTTCTTAAATCTCAACTGAATTATCCTCAGTTAAATTACAGATAAGGTTCTCAATCTCGACAATTTTCCTCCGTCGAAGTGTGGAAGAGTACTAAAATCTCAACAGAATTATACTTCGTTGAAGACCAGACAGTCCTAGATCTTGATGAAGATGTTTCCCTCGGTCGAAGACCTGACCGGTTCTTAAATCTCAAATGAATTATTCTCGGTTGAATTATAGATAAGGTTCTCAATCTCGACAATTTTCCTCCGTCGTAGTGTCGATGAGTTCTAAAATCTCTACAGAATTATACTCCGTTGAAGACCAGACAGTCCTAGATCTTGATGAAGATGTTTCCCTCAGTCGAAGACCTGACCGGTTCTTAAATCTAAACAGAATTATCCTCAGTTGAATTACAGATAAGGTTCTCAATCTCGACAATTTTCCTCCGTCGTAGTGTGGACGAGTTCTAAAATCTTAACAGAATTATACTCCGTTGAAGACCAGACAGTCCTAGATCTTGATGAAGATGTTTCCCTCAGTCGAAGACTTGACCGGTTCTTAAATCTCAATGTAAGTATCCTCGGTGTAATTATAGATAAGGTTCTCAATCTCGATAATTTTCCTCCGTCGTAGTGTGGACGAGTTCTAAAATCTCAACAGAATTATCCTCCGTTGAAGACCATACAGTCCTAGATCTTGATGAAGATGTTTCCCTCAGTCGAAGACCGGACCGGTTCTTAAATCTCAACTGAATTATTCTTGGTTGAGTTACAGATAAGGTTCTCAATCTCGACAATTTTCCTCCGTCGTAGTATGGGCGAGTTCTAAAATCTCAACAGATTTATCCTCCGTTGAAGACCAGGCAGTCCTAGATCTTGATGAAGATGTTTCCCTCAGTCGAAGACCGGTCCGGTTCTTAAATCTCAACTGAATTATTCTCAGTTGAATTACAGATAAGGTTCTCAATCTCGACAATTTTCCTTCGTCGTAGTGTGGACGAGTTCTAAAATCTCAACAGAATTATCCTCCGTTGAAGACCAGACAGTCCTAGATCTTGATGAAGATGTTTCCCTCAGTCGAATACGGGACCGGTTCTCAAATCTCAACTGAATTATTCTCGGTTGAATTACAGATAAGGTTCTCATTCTCGACAATTTTCCTTCGTCAAAGTGTGGACGAGTTCTAAAATTTCAACAGAATTATCCTCCGTTGAAGACCAGACAGTCCTAGATCTTGATGAAGATGTTTCCCTCGGTCGAAGACCGAACCGGTTCTCAAATCTCAACTGAATTATCCTAAGTTAAATTACAGATAAGGTTCTCAATCTCGACAATTTTCCTCCGACGAAGTGTGGAAGAGTTCTAAAATCTCAACAGAATTATACTCCGTTGAAGACCAGACAGTCCTAGATCTTGATGAAGTTGTTTCCCTCACTCGAAGACCTGACCGGTTCTTAAATCTCAAATGAATTATTCTCGGTTGAATTACAGATAAGGTTCTCAATCTCGACAATTTTCCTCCGTCGTAGTGTCGATGAGTTCTAAAATCTCTACAGAATTATACTCCGTTGAAGACCAGACAGTCCTAGATCTTGATGAAGATGTTTCCCTCAGTCGAAGACCTGACCGGTTCTTCAATCTCAACAGAATTATCCTCAATTGAATTACAGATAAGGTTCTCAATCTAGACAATTTTCCTCCGTCGTAGTGTGGACGAGTTCTAAAATCTCAACAGAATTATACTCCGTTGAAGACCAGACAGTCCTAGATCTTGATGAAGATGTTTCCCTCAGTCGAAAACTTGACCGGTTCTTAAATCTCAACTGAAGTATCCTCGGGTTAATTATAGATAAGGTTCTCAATCTCGATAATTTTCCTCCGTCGTAGTGTGGACGAGTTCTAAAATCTCAACAGAATTATCCTCCGTTGAAGACCAGACAGTCCTAGATCTTGATGAAGATGTTTCCCTCAGTCGAAGACCGGACCGGTTCTTAAATATCAACTGAATTATTCTCGGTTGAATTACAGATAAGGTTCTCAATCTCGACAATTTTCCTCCGTCGTAGTATTGGCGAGTTCTAAAATCTCAACAGAATTATCCTCTGTTGAAGACCAGGCAGTCCTAGATCTTGATGAAGATGTTTCCCTCAGTCGAAGACCGGTCCGGTTCTTAAATCTCAACTGAATTATTCTCAGTTGAATTACAGATAAGGTTCTCAATCTCGACAATTTTCCTTCGTCGTAGTGTGGACGAGTTCTAAAATCTCAACAGAATTATCCTCCGTTGAAGACCAGACAATCCTAGATCTTGATGAAGATGTTTCCCTCAGTCGAACACCGAACCGATTCTTAAATCTCAACTGAATTATCCTCGGTTGAATTACAGATAAGGTTCTCAATCTCGAAAATTTTCCTCCGTCGTAGTGTGGATGAGTTCTAAAATCTCAACAGAATTATCCTCCGTTGAAGACCAGACAGTCCTAGATCTTGATTAAGATGTTTCCCTATGTCGAAGACCTGACCGGTTCTTAAATCTCAACTGAATTATCCTTGGTTGAATTACAGATAAGGTTCTCAATCTCGACAATTTTCCTCCGTCGAAGTGTGGACCATTTCTAAAATCTCAACAAAATTATCCTCCGTTGAAGACCAGACAGTCCAAGATCTTGATGAAGATGTTTCCATCTGTTGAAGACCTGACCGGTTCTTAAATCTCAACTGAATTATCCTCGGTTGAATTACAGATAAGGTTCTCAATCTCGACAATTTTCCTCTGTCGTAGTGTGGACAAGTTCTAAAATCTCAACAGAATTATCCTCTGTTGAAGACTAGACATTCCTAGATCTTGATGAAGATGTTTCCCTCAGTCAAAGACCGGACCGGTTCTTAAATCTCAACTGAATTATCCTCAGTTGAATTAAAGATAAGGTTCTCAATCTCGACAATTTTCCTCCGTCAAAGTGTGGAAGAGTTCTAAAATCTCAACAGAATTAAACTCCATTGAAGACCAGATAGTCCTAGATCTTGATGAAGATGTTTCCCTCAGTCGAAGACCTAACCGGTTCTTAAATCTCAAATGAATTATTCTCGGTTGAATTACAGGTAAGGTTCTCAATCTCGACAATTTTCCTCCGTCGTAGTGTGGATGAGTTCTAAAATCTCAACAGAATTATACTCCGTTGAAGACCAGACAGTCCTAGATCTTGATGAAGATCTTTCCTTCAGTTGAAGACCTGACCGGTTCTTAAATCTCAACTTAATTATCCTCAGTTGAATTACAGATAAGGTTCTCAATCTCAAAAATTTTCCTCCGTCGTAGTGTGGATGAGTTCTAAAATCTCAACAGAATTATCCTCCGTTGAAGACCAGACAGTCCTAGATCTTGATTAAGATGTTTCCCTATGTCGAAGACCTGACCGGTTCTTAAATCTCAACTGAATTATCCTTGGTTGAATTACAGATAAGGTTCTCAATCTCGACAATTTTCCTCCGTCGAAGTGAGGACCATTTCTAAAATCTCAACAAAATTATCCTCCGTTGAAGACCAGACAGTCCTAGATCTTGATGAAGATGTTTCCATCTGTTGAAGACCTGACCGGTTCTTAAATCTCAACTGAATTATCCTCGGTTGAATTACAGATAAGGTTCTCAATCTCGACAATTTTCCTCTGTCGTAGTGTGGACAAGTTCTAAAATCTCAACAGAATTATCCTCTGTTGAAGACCAGATAGTCCTAGATCTTGATGAAGATGTTTCCCTCAGTCTAAGACCGGACCGGTTCTTAAATCTCAACTGAATTATCCTCAGTTGAATTACAGATAAGGTTCTCAATCTCGACAATTTCCCTTCTTCAAAGTGTGGAAGAGTTCTAAAATCTCAACAGAATTAAACTCCGTTGAAGACCAGACAGTCCTAGATCTTGATGAAGATGTTTCCCTATGTCGAAGACCTAACCGGTTCTTAAATCTCAAATGAATTGTTCTCGGTTGAATTACAGATAAGGTTCTCAATCTCGACAATTTCCATCCGTCGTAGTGTGGATGAGTTCTAAAATCTCAACAGAATTATACTCCGTTGAAGACCAGACAGTCCTAGATCTTGATGAAGATGTTTCCTTCAGTTAAAGACCTGACCGGTTCTTAAATCTCAACTTAATTATCCTCAGTTGAAATACAGATAAGGTTCTCAATCTCGACAATTTTCCTCCGTCGTAGTGTGGATGAGTTCTAAAATCTCAACAGAATTATACTCCGTTGAAGACCAGACAGTCCTAGATCTTGATGAAGATGTTTCCCTCAGTTGAAGACCTGACCGGTTCTTAAATCTCAACTGAAGTATCCTCGGTTTAATTACAGATAAGTTTCTCAATCTCGACAATTTTCCTTCGTCGTTGTGTGGACGAGTTCTAAAATTTCAACAGAATTATCCTCCGTTAAAGACCAGACAGTCCTAGATCTTGATGAAGATGTTTCCCTCAGTCGAAGACCGGACCGGTTCTTAAATCTCAACTGAATTATTCACGGTTGAATTACAGATAAGGTTCTCAATCTCGACAATTTTCTTCCGTCGTAGTGTGGACGAGTTCTAAAATTTCAAAAGAATTATCCTCTGTTGAAGACCAGGCAGTCCTAGATCTTTATGAAGATGTTTCCCTCAGTCAAAGACCGGACCGGTTCTTAAATCTCAACTGAATTATTCTCGGTTGAATTATAGATAAGGTTCTCAATCTCGACAATTTTCCTCCGTCGTAGTGTGGACGAGTTCTAAAATCTCAACAGAATTATCCTCCGTTGAAGACCAGACAGTCCTAGATCTTGATGAAGATGTTTCCCTCAGTCGAAGACCAGACCGGTTCTTAAATATCAACTGAATTATTCTAGGTTGAATTACAGATAAGGTTCTCAATCTCGACAATTTTCCTCCGTCGTAGTGTGGACGAGTTCTAAATCTCAACAGAATTATCCTCTGTTGAAGACCAGACAGTCCTAGATCTTGATAAAGTTGTTTCCCTCATTCGAAGACCGGACCGGTTCTTAAATCTCAACTGAATTATTCTCAGTTGAATTACAGATAAGGTTCTCAATCTCGACAATTTTCCTCTGTCGTAGTGTGGACGAGTTCTAAAATCTCAACAGAATTATCCTCCATTGAAGACCAGGCAGTCCTAGATCTTGATGAAGATGTTTCCCTCAGTCGAAGACCGGACCGGTTCTTAAGTCTCAACTGAATTATCCTTGGTTGAATTACAGATAAGGTTCTCAATCTCGACAATTTTCCTCCGTCGAAGTGTGGACGATTTCTAAAATCTCAACAGAATTATCCTCCGTTGAAGACCAGACAGTCCTAGATCTTGATGAAGATGTTTCCATCTGTTGAAGACCTGACCGGTTCTTAAATCTCAACTGAATTATCCTCGGTTGAATTACAGATAAGGTTCTCAATCTCGATAATTTTCCTCTGTCGTAGTGTGGACAAGTTCTAAAATCTCAACAGAATTATCCTCTGTTGAAGACCAGACAGTCCTAGATCTTGATGAAGATGTTCCCCTCAGTCAAAGACCAGACCGGTTCTTAAATCTCAACTGAATTATCCTCAGTTGAAGTACAGATAAGGTTCTCAATCTCGACAATTTTCCTCCGTCAAAGTGTGGTAGAGTTCTAAAATCTCAACAGAATTAAACTCCGTTGAAGACCAGACAGTCCTAGATCTTGATGAAGATGTTTCCCTCAGTCGAAGACCTAACCGGTTCTTAAATCTCAAATGAATTATTCTCGGTTGAATTACAGATAAGGTTCTCAATCTCGACAATTTTCCTCCGTCGTAGTGTGGATGAGTTCTAAAATCTCAACAGAATTATACTCCGTTGAAGACCAGACAGTCCTAGATCTTGATGAAGATGTTTCTCTCAGTTGAAGACCTGACTGGTTCTTAAATCTCAACTTAATTATCCTCAGTTGAATTACAGATAAGGTTCTCAATCTCGACAATTTTCCTCCGTCGTAGTGTGGATGAGTTCTAAAATCTCAACAAAATTATACTCCGTTGAAGACCAGACAGTCCTAGATCTTGATGAAGATGTTTCTCTCAGTTGAAGACCTGACCGGTTCTTAAATCTCAACTGAATTATTCACGGTTGAATTACAGATAAGGTTCTCAATCTTGACAATTTTCCTTCGTCGTAGTGTGGACGAGTTCTAAAATCTCAACAGAATTATTCTTTGTTGAAGACCAGGCAGTCCTAGATCTTGATGAATATGTTTCCCTCAGTCAAAGACAGGACCGGTTCTTAAATCTCGACTGAATTATTCTCGGTTGAATTACAGATAAGGTTCTCAATCTCGACAATTTTCCTCCGTCGTAGTGTGGACGAGTTCTAAAATCTCAACAGAATTATACTCCGTTGAAGACCAGACAGTCCTAGATCTTGATGAAGATGTTTCCCTCAGTCGAAGATCTGACCGGTTCTTAAATCTCAACTGAAGTATCCTCGGTTTAATTATAGATAAGGTTCTCAATCTCGATAATTTTCCTCCGTTGTAGTGTGGACGAGTTCTAAAATCTCAACAGAATTATCCTCCGTTGAAGACCAGACAGTCCAAGATCTTGATGAAGATGTTTCCCTCAGTCGAAGACCGGGCCGGTTCTTAAATCTCAACTGAATTATTCTCGGTTGAATTACAGATAAGGTTCTCAATCTCGACAATTTTCCTCCGTCGTAGTGTGGACGAGTTCTAAAATCTCAACAGAATTATCCTCCGTTGAAGACCAGGCAGTCCTAGATCTTGATGAAGATGTTTCCCTCAGTCGAAGACCGGACCGGTTCTTAAATCTCAACTGAATTATTCTATGTTGAATTACAGATAAGGTTCTCAATCTCGACAATTTTCCTCCATCGTAGTGTGGACGGGTTCTAAAATCTCAACAGAATTATCCTTTGTTGAAGACCAGACAGTCCTATATCTTGATAAAGATGTTTCCCTCAGTCGAAGACCGGACCGGTTCTTAAATCTCAACTGAATTATTCTCAGTTGAATTACAGATAAGGTTCTCAATCTCGACAATTTTCCTACGTCGTAGTGTGGACGAGTTCTAAAATCTCAACAGAATTATCCTCCATTGAAGACCGGGCAGTCCTAGATCTTGATGAAGATGTTTCCCTCAGTCGAAGACCGGACCGGTTCTTAAATCTCAACTGAATTATCCTTGGTTGAATTATAGATAAGGTTCTCAATCTCGACAATTTTCCTCCGTCGAAGTGTGGACGATTTCTAAAATCTCAACAGAATTATCCTCCGTTGAAGACCACACATTCCTAGATCTTGATGAAGATGTTTCCCTCAGTCGAACACCTGACCGGTTCTTAAATCTTAACTGAATTATGGTTGGTTGAATTACAGATAAGGTTCTCAATCTCGATAATTTTCCTCTGTCGTAGTATGGACAAGTTCTAAAATCTCAACAAAATTATCCTCTGTTGAAGACCATACAGTCCTAGATCTTGATGAAGATGTTTCCCTCAGTCAAAGACCGGACCGGTTCTTAAATATCAAAAGAATTATCCTCAGTTAAAGTAAAGATAAGGTTCTCAATCTCGACAATTTTCCTCCGTCGTAGTGTGGATGAGTTCTAAAATCTCAACAGAATTATACTCCGTTGAAGACTAGACAGTCCTAGATCTTGATGAAGATGTTTCCCTCACCCGAAGACCTGACTGGTTCTTAAATCTCAACTGAATTATCCTTAGTTGAATTACAGATAAGGTTCTCAATCTCGACAATTTTCCTCCGTCGTAGTATGGATGAGTTATAAAATCTCAACATAATTATACTCCGTTGAAGACCAGACAGGCCTAGATCTTGATGAAGATGTTTCCCTCAGTCGAAGACCTGACCGGTTCTTAAATCTCAACTGAATTATCCTTAGTTGAATTACAGATAAGGTTCTCAATCTCGACAATTTTCCTCCGTCGTAGTGTGGACGAGTTCTAAAATCTCAACAGAATTATACTCCGTTGAAGACCAGACAGTCCTAGATCTTGATGAAGATGTTTCCCTCAATCGAAGACCTGACCGGTTCTTAAATCTCAACTGAATTATCCTTAGTTGAATTACAGATAAGGTTCTCAATCTCGACAATTTTCCTCCGTCGTAGTGTGGACGAGTTCTAAAATCTCAATAGAATTATACTCCGTTGAAGACCAGACAGTCCTAGATCTTGATGAAGATGTTTCCCTCTGTCGAATACCTGACCGGTTCTTAAATCTCAACTGAAGTATTCTCGGTTTAATTATAGATAAGGTTCTCAATCTCGATAATTTTACTCCGTCGTAGTGTGGACGAGTTCTAAAATCTCAACAGAATTATGCTCCGTTGAAGACCAGGCAGTCCTAGATCTTGATGAAGATGTTTCCCTCAGTCGAAGACCGGACCGGTTCTTAAATCTCAACTGAATTATTCTCAGTTGAATTACAGATAAGGTTCTCAATCTCGACAATTTTCCTTCGTCGTAGTGTGGACGAGTTCTAAAATCTCAACAGAATTATCCTCTGTTGAAGACCAGACAGTCCTAGATCTTGATGAAGATGTTTCCCTCAGTCGAAGACCGGGCCGGTTCTTAAATCTCACCTGAATTATTCTCGGTTGAATTACAGATAAGGTTCTCAATCTCGACAATTTTCCTCCGTCGTAGTGTGGACGAGTTCTAAAATCTCAACAGAATTATCCTCCGTTTAAGACCAGGCAGTCCTAGATCTTGATGAAGATGTTTCCCTCAGTCGAAGACCAGACCGGTTCTTAAATCTCAACTGAATTATTCTCAGTTGAATTACAGATAAGGTCTCAATCTCGACATGTTTCCTTCGTCGTAGTGTGGACGAGTTCTAAAATCTCAACAGAAATATCCTCCGTTGAAGACAAGACAGTCCTAGATCTTGATGGAGATGTTTCCCTCAGTCGAAGACCGGACCGGTTCTTAAATCTCAACTAAATTATTCTCGGTTGAATTACAGATGAGTTTCTCAATCTCGACAATTTTCCTCTGTCAAAGTGTGGACGAGTTCTAAAATCTCAACAGAATTATCCTCCATTGAAGACCAGGCAGTCCTAGATCTTGATGAAGATGTTTCCCTCAGTCGAAGACCGGACCGATTCTTAAATCTCAACTGAATTATCCTTGGTTGAATTACAGATAAGGTTCTCAATCTCGACAATGTTCCTCCGTCGAAGTGTGTTCGATTTCTAAAATCTCAACAGAATTATCCTCCGTTGAAGACCAGACAGTCCTAGATCTTGATGAAGATGTTTCCATCTGTTGAAGACCTGACCGGTTCTTAAATCTCAACTGAATTATCCTCGGTTGAATTACAGATAAGGTTCTCAATCTCGATAAATTTCCTCTGTCGTAGTGTGGACAAGTTCTAAAATCTCAACAGAATTATCCTCTGTTGAAGACCAGACATTCCTAGATCTTTATGAAGATGTTTCCCTCGGTCAAAGACCGGACCGGTTCTTAAATCTCAACTGAATTATCCTCAGTTGAAGTACAGATAAGGTTCTCAATCTCGACAATTTTCCTCCGTCAAAGTGTGGAAGAGTTCTAAAATCTCAACAGAATTAAACTCCGTTGAAGACCAGACAGTTCTAGATCTTGATGAAGATGTTTCCCTCAGTCGAAGACCTAACCGGTTCTTAAATCTCAAATGAATTATTCTCGGTTGAATTGCAGATAAGATTCTCAATCTCGACAATTTTCCTCCGTCGTAGTGTGGATGAGTTCTAAAATCTCAACAGAATTATACTCCGTTGAAGACCAGACAGTCCTAGATCTTGATGAAGATGTTTCCTTCAGTTGAAGACCTGACCGGTTCTTAAATCTCAACTTAATTATCCTCAGTTGAATTACAGATAAGGTTCTCAATCTCGAAAATTTTCCTCCGTCGTAGTGTGGATGAGTTCTAAAATCTCAACAGAATTATCCTCCGTTGAAGACCAGACAGTCCTAGATCTTGATTAAGATGTTTCCCTATGTCGAAGACCTGACCGGTTCTTAAATCTCAACTGAATTATTCACGGTTGAATTACAGATAAGGTTCTCAATCTCGACAATTTTCCTCCGTCGAAGTGAGGACCATTTCTAAAATCTCAACAAAATTATCCTCCGTTGAAGACCAGACAGTCCTAGATCTTGATGAAGATGTTTCCATCTGTTGAAGACCTGACCGGTTCTTAAATCTCAACTGAATTATCCTCGGTTGAATTACAGATAAGGTTCTCAATCTCGACAATTTTCCTCTGTCGTAGTGTGGACAAGTTCTAAAATCTCAACAGAATTATCCTCTGTTGAAGACCAGATAGTCCTAGATCTTGATGAAGATGTTTCCCTCAGTCTAAGACCGGACCGGTTCTTAAATCTCAACTGAATTATCCTCAGTTGAATTACACATAAGGTTCTCAATCTCGACAATTTCCCTTCGTCAAAGTGTGGAAGAGTTCTAAAATCTCAACAGAATTAAACTCCGTTGAAGACCAGACAGTCCTAGATCTTGATGAAGATGTTTCCCTCAGTCGAATACCTAACCGGTTCTTAAATCTCAAATGAATTGTTCTCGGTTGAATTACAGATAAGGTTCTCAATCTCGACAATTTCCATCCGTCGTAGTGTGGATGAGTTCTAAAATCTCAACAGAATTATACTCCGTTGAAGACCAGACAATCCTAGATCTTGATGAAGATGTTTCCTTCAGTTAAAGACCTGACCGGTTCTTAAATCTCAACTGAAGTATCCTCGGTTTAATTACAGATAAGTTTCTCAATCTCGACAATTTTCCTCCGTCGTTGTGTGGACGAGTTCTAAAATTTCAACAGAATTATCCTCCGTTAAAGACCAGACAGTCCTAGATCTTGATGAAGATGTTTCCCTCAGTCGAAGACCGGACCGGTTCTTAAATCTCAACTGAATTATTCACGGTTGAATTACAGATAAGGTTCTCAATCTCGACAATTTTCTTCCGTCGTAGTGTGGACGAGTTCTAAAATCTCAAAAGAATTATCCTCTGTTGAAGACCAGGCAGTCCTAGATCTTTATGAAGATGTTTCCCTCAGTCAAAGACCGGACCGGTTCTTAAATCTCAACTGAATTATGCTCGGTTGAATTATAGATAAGGTTCTCAATCTCGACAATTTTCCTCCGTCGTAGTGTGGACGAGTTCTAAAATCTCAACAGAATTATCCTCCGTTGAAGACCAGACAGTCCTAGATCTTGATGAAGATGTTTCCCTCAGTCGAAGACCAGACCGGTTCTTAAATATCAACTGAATTATTCTAGGTTGAATTACAGATAAGGTTCTCAATCTCGACAATTTTCCTCCGTCGTAGTGTGGATGAGTTCTAAAATCTCAACAAAATTATACTCCGTTGAAGACCAGACAGTCCTAGATCTTGATGAAGATGTTTCTCTCAGTTGAAGACCTGACCGGTTCTTAAATCTCAACTGAATTATTCACGGTTGAATTACAGATAAGGTTCTCAATCTTGACAATTTTCCTTCGTCGTAGTGTGGACGAGTTCTAAAATCTCAACAGAATTATTCTTTGTTGAAGACCAGGCAGTCCTAGATCTTGATGAAGATGTTTCCCTCAGTCAAAGACAGGACCGGTTCTTAAATCTCGACTGAATTATTCTCGGTTGAATAACAGATAAGGTTCTCAATCTCGACAATTTTCCTCCGTCGTAGTGTGGACGAGTTCTAAAATCTCAACAGAATTATACTCCGTTGAAGACCAGACAGTCCTAGATCTTGATGAAGATGTTTCCCTCAGTCGAAGATCTGACCGGTTCTTAAATCTCAACTGAAGTATCCTCGGTTTAATTATAGATAAGGTTCTCAATCTCGATAATTTTCCTCCGTTGTAGTGTGGACGAGTTCTAAAATCTCAACAGAATTATCCTCCGTTGAAGACCAGACAGTCCAAGATCTTGATGAAGATGTTTCCCTCAGTCGAAGACCGGACCGGTTCTTAAATCTCAACTGAATTATTCTCGGTTGAATTACAGATAAGGTTCTCAATCTCGACAATTTTCCTCCGTCGTAGTGTGGACGAGTTCTAAAATCTCAACAGAATTATCCTCCGTTGAAGACCAGGCAGTCCTAGATCTTGATGAAGATGTTTCCCTCAGTCGAAGACCGGACCGGTTCTTAAATCTCAACTGAATTATTCTATGTTGAATTACAGATAAGGTTCTCAATCTCGACAATTTTCCTCCATCGTAGTGTGGACGGGTTCTAAAATCTCAACAGAATTATCCTTTGTTGAAGACCAGACAGTCCTATATCTTGATAAAGATGTTTCCCTCAGTCGAAGACCGGACCGGTTCTTAAATCTCAACTGAATTATTCTCAGTTGAATTACAGATAAGATTCTCAATCTCGACAATTTTCCTACGTCGTAGTGTGGACGAGTTCTAAAATCTCAACAGAATTATCCTCCATTGAAGACCAGGCAGTCCTAGATCTTGATGAAGATGTTTCCCTCAGTCGAAGACCAGACCGGTTCTTAAATCTCAACTGAATTATCCTTGGTTGAATTATAGATAAGGTTCTCAATCTCGACAATTTTCCTCCGTCGAAGTGTGGACGATTTCTAAAATCTCAACAGAATTATCCTCCGTTGAAGACCACACAGTCCTAGATCTTGATGAAGATGTTTCCCTCAGTCGAACACCTGACCAGTTCTTAAATCTTAACTGAATTATGATTGGTTGAATTACAGATAAGGTTCTCAATCTCGATAATTTTCCTCTGTCGTAGTATGGACAAGTTCTAAAATCTCAACAAAATTATCCTCTGTTGAAGACCAGACAGTCCTAGATCTTGATGAAGATGTTTCCCTCAGTCAAAGACCGGACCGGTTCTTAAATATCAAAAGAATTATCCTCAGTTAAAGTACAGATAAGGTTCTCAATCTCGACAATTTTCCTCCGTCGTAGTGTGGATGAGTTCTAAAATCTCAACAGAATTATACTCCGTTGAAGACTAGACAGTCCTAGATCTTGATGAAGATGTTTCCCTCACTCGAAGACCTGACTGGTTCTTAAATCTCAACTGAATTATCCTTAGTTGAATTACAGATAAGGTTCTCAATCTCGACAATTTTCCTCCGTCGTAGTATGGATGAGTTATAAAATCTCAACATAATTATACTCCGTTGAAGACCAGACAGGCCTAGATCTTGATGAAGATGTTTCCCTCAGTCGAAGACCTGACCGGTTCTTAAATCTCAACTGAATTATCCTTAGTTGAATTACAGATAAGGTTCTCAATCTCGACAATTTTCCTCCGTCGTAGTGTGGACGAGTTCTAAAATCTCAACAGAATTATACTCCGTTGAAGACCAGACAGTCCTAGATCTTGATGAAGATGTTTCCCTCAATCGAAGACCTGACCGGTTCTTAAATCTCAACTGAATTATCCTTAGTTGAATTACAGATAAGGTTCTCAATCTCGACAATTTTCCTCCGTCGTAGTGTGGACGAGTTCTAAAATCTCAATAGAATTATACTCCGTTGAAGACCAGACAGTCCTAGATCTTGATGAAGATGTTTCCCTCAGTCGAAGACCTGACCGGTTCTTAAATCTCAACTGAAGTATTCTCGGTTTAATTATAGATAAGGTTCTCAATCTCGATAATTTTACTCCGTCGTAGTGTAGACGAGTTCTAAAATCTCAACAGAATTATGCTCCGTTGAAGACCAGGCAGTCCTAGATCTTGATGAAGATGTTTCCCTCAGTCGAAGACCGGACCGGTTCTTAAATCTCAACTGAATTATTCTCAGTTGAATTACAGATAAGGTTCTCAATCTCGACAATTTTCCTTCGTCGTAGTGTGGACGAGTTCTAAAATCTCAACAGAATTATCCTCTGTTGAAGACCAGACAGTCCTAGATCTTGATGAAGATGTTTCCCTCAGTCGAAGACCGGGCCGGTTCTTAAATCTCACCTGAATTATTCTCGGTTGAATTACAGATAAGGTTCTCAATCTCGACAATTTTCCTCCGTCGTAGTGTGGACGAGTTCTAAAATCTCAACAGAATTATCCTCCGTTTAAGACCAGGCAGTCCTAGATCTTGATGAAGATGTTTCCCTCAGTCGAAGACCAGATCGCTTCTTAAATCTCAACTGAATTATTCTCAGTTGAATTACAGATAAGGTTCTCAATCTCGACATGTTTCCTTCGTCGTAGTGTGGACGAGTTCTAAAATCTCAACAGAAATATCCTCCGTTGAAGACAAGACAGTCCTAGATCTTGATGGAGATGTTTCCCTCAGTCGAAGACCGGACCGGTTCTTAAATCTCAACTAAATTATTCTCGGTTGAATTACAGATGAGGTTCTCAATCTCGACAATTTTCCTCCGTCAAAGTGTGGACGAGTTCTAAAATCTCAAAAGAATTATCCTCCATTGAAGACCAGGCAGTCCTAGATCTTGATGAAGATGTTTCCCTCAGTCGAAGACCGGACCGATTCTTAAATCTCAACTGAATTATCCTTGGTTTAATTACAGATAAGGTTCTCAATCTCGACAATGTTCCTCCGTCGAAGTGTGTTCGATTTCTAAAATCTCAACAGAATTATCCTCCGTTGAAGACCAGACAGTCCTAGATCTTGATGAAGATGTTCCATCTGTTGAAGACCTGACCAGTTCTTAAATCTCAACTGAATTATCCTCGGTTGAATTACAGATAAGGTTCTCAATCTCGATAAATTTTCTCTGTCGTAGTGTGGACAAGTTCTAAAATCTCAACAGAATTATCCTCTGTTGAAGACCAGACATTCCTAGATCTTGATGAAGATGTTTCCCTCGGTCAAAGACCGGACCGGTTCTTAAATCTCAACTGAATTATCCTCAGTTGAAGTACAGATAAGGTTCTCAATCTCGACAATTTTCCTCCGTCAAAGTGTGGAAGAGTTCTAAAATCTCAACAGAATTAAACTCCGTTGAAGACCAGACAGTTCTAGATCTTGATGAAGATGTTTCCCTCAGTCGAAGACCTAACCGGTTCTTAAATCTCAAATGAATTATTCTCGGTTGAATTGCAGATAAGATTCTCAATCTCGACAATTTTCCTCCGTCGTAGTGTGGATGAGTTCTAAAATCTTAACAGAATTATACTCCGTTGAAGACCAGACAGTCCTAGATCTTGATGAAGATGTTTTCCTCAGTTGAAGACCTGACTGGTTCTTAAATCTCAACTTAATAATCCTCAGTTGAATTACAGATAAGGTTCTCAATCTCAACAATTTTCCTCCGTCGTAGTGTGGATGAGTTCTAAAATCTCAACAGAATTATCCTCTGTTGAAGACCATGCAGTCCTAGATCTTGATGAAGATGTTTCCCTCAGTCATAGACCGGACCGGTTCTTAAATCTCAACTGAATTATTCTCGGTTGAATTACAGATAAGGTTCTCAATCTCGACAATTTTCCTCCGTCGTAGTGTGGACGAGTGCTAAAATCTCAACAGAATTATACTCCGTTAAAGACCAGACAGTCCTAGATCTTGATGAAGATGTTTCCCTCAGTCGAAGACCTGACCGGTTCTTAAATCTCAACTGAAGTATCCTCGGTTTAATTATAGATAAGGTTCTCAATCTCGATAATTTTCCTCCGTCGTAGTGTGGACGAGTTCTAAAATCTCAACAGAATTATGCTCCGTTGAAGACCAGGCAGTCCTAGATCTTGATGAAGATGTTTCCCTCAGTCGAAGACCGGACCGGTTCTTAAATCTCAACTAAATTATTCTCAGTTGAATTACAGATAAGGTTCTTAATCTCGACAATTTTCCTTCGTCGTAGTGTGGACGAGTTCTAAAATCTCAACAGAATTATCCTCTGTTGAAGACCAGACAGTCCTAGATCTTGATGAAGATATTTCCCTCAGTCGAAGACCGGACCGGTTCTTAAATCTAAACTGAATTATTCTCGGTTAAATTACAGATAAGGTTCTCAATCTCGGCAATTTTCCTCCGTCAAAGTGTGGACGAGTCCTAAAATCTCAGCAGAATTATCCTCCGTTGAAGACCAGACAGTCCTAGATCTTGATGAAGATGTTTCCCTCAGTCGAAGACCGAACCGGTTCTTAAATCTCAACTGAATTATTCTCGGTTGAATTACAGATAAGGTTCTCAATCTCGATAATTTTCCTCCATCGTAGTGTGGACGAGTTCTAAAATCTCAACAGAATTATCCTCCGTTGAAGACCAGACAGTCCTAGATCTTGATGAAGATGTTTCCCTCATTCGAATATCGGACCGGTTCTTAAATCTCAACTGAATTATTCTCAGTTGAATTACAGATAAGGTTCTCAATCTCGACAATTTTCCTCCGTCGTAGTCTAGACGAGTTCTAAAATCTCAACAGAATTATCCTCCGTTGAAGACCAGACAGTCCTAGATCTTGATGAAGATGTTTCCCTATATCGAAGATATGGTCGGTTCTTAAATCTCAACTGAATTATCCTTGGTTGAATTACAGATAAGGTTCTCAATCTCGACAATTTTCCTCCGTCGAAGTGTGGATGATTTCTAAAATCTCAACAGAATTATCCTCCGTTGAAGACCAGACAGTCCTACATCTTGATTAAGATGTTTCCCTATGTCGAAGACCTGACCGGTTCTTAAACCTCAACTGAATTATCCTTGGTTGAATTACAGATAAGGTTCTCAATCTCAACAATTTTCCTCCGTCAAAGTGTGGAAGAGTTCTAAAATCTCAACAGAATTAAACTCCGTTGAAGACCAGACAGTCCTAGATCTTGATGAAGATGTTTCCCTCAGTCGAAGACCTGACCGGTTCTTAAATCTCAACTGAAGTATTCTCGGTTGAATTACAGATAAGGTTCTTAATCTCGACAATTTTCCTCCGTCGTAGTGTGGACGAGTTCTAAAATCTCAACAGAATTATGCTCCGTTGAAGACCATGCAGTCCTAGATCTTGATGAAGATGTTTCCCTCAGTTGAAGACCGGACCGGTTCTTAAATCTCAACTGAATTATTCTCAGTTGAATTACAGATAAGGTTCTCAATCTCGACAATTTTCCTTCGTCGTAGTGTGGACGAGTTCTAAAATCTCAACAGAATTATCATCTGTTGAAGACCAGACAGTCCTAGATCTTGATAAAGATATTTCCCTCAGTCGAAGACCGGACCGGTTCTTAAATCTAAACTGAATTATTCTCGGTTGAATTACAGATAAGGTTCTCAATCTCGGCAATTTTCCTCCGTCAGAGTGTGGACGAGTTCTAAAATCTCAACATAATTATCCTCCGTTGAAGACCAGACAGTCCTAGATCTTGATGAAGATGTTTCCATCAGTCGAAGACCGAACCGGTTCGTAAATCTCAACTGAATTATTCTCGGTTGAATTACAGATAAGGTTCTCAATCTCTACAATTTTCCTCCGTTGTAGTGTGGACGAGTTCTAAAATCTAAACAGAATTATCCTCCGTTGAAGACCAGACAGTCCTAGATCTTGATGAAGATGTTTCCCTCAGTCGAATAGCGAACCGATTCTTAAATCTCAACTGAATTATTCTCAGTTGAATTACAGATAAGGTTCTCAATCTCGACAATTTTCCGCCGTCGAAGTGTGGATGATTTCTAAAATCTCAACAGAATTATCCTCCGTTGAAGACCAGACAGTCCTACATCTTGATTAAGATGTTTCCCTATGTCGAAGACCTGACCGGTTCTTAAATCTCAACTGAATTATCCTTGGTTGAATTACAGATAAGGTTCTCAATCTCAACAATTTTCCTCCGTCGAAGTGTGGACGATTTCTAAAATCTCAACAGAATTATCCTCCGTTGAAGACCATACAGTCCTAGACCTTGATTAAGATGTTTCCCTATGTCGAAGACCTGACTGGTTCTTAAATCTCAACTGAATTATCCTTGGTTGAATTACAGATAAGGTTCTCAATCTCGACAATTTTCCTCCGTCGAAGTGTGGACCATTTCTAAAATCTCAACAGAATTATCCTCCGTTGAAGACCAGACAGTCCTAGATCTTGATGAAGATGTTTCCATCTGTTGAAGACCTGACCGGTTCTTAAATCTCAACTGAATTATCCTTGGTTGAATTACAGAAAAGGTTCTCAATCTCGACAATTTTCCTCTGTCGTAGTGTGGACAAGTTCTAAAATCTCAACAGAATTATCCTCTGTTGAAGACCAGACATTCCTAGATCTTGATGAAGATGTTTCCCTCAGTCCAAGACTGGACCGGTTCTTAAATCTCAACTGAATTATTCTCAGTTGAATTAAAGATAAGGTTCTCAATCTCGACAATTTTCCTCCGTCAAAGTGTGGAAGAGTTCTAAAATCTCAACATAATTAAACTCCGTTGAAGACCAGACAGTTCTAGATCTTGATGAAGATGTTTCCCTCAGTCGAAGACCTAACCGGTTCTTAAATCTCAAATGAATTATTCTCAGTTGAATTGCAGAAAAGATTCTCAATCTCGACAATTTTCCTCCGTCGTAGTGTGGATGAGTTCTAAAATCTTAACAGAATTATACTCCGTTGAAGACCAGACAGTCCTAGATCTTGATGAAGATGTTTTCCTCAGTTGAAGACCTGACTGGTTCTTAAATCTCAACTTAATAATCCTCAGTTGAATTACAGATAAGGTTCTCAATCTCGACAATTTTCCTCCGTCGTAGTGTGGATGAGTTCTAAAATCTCAACAGAATTATCCTCTGTTGAAGACCATGCAGTCCTAGATCTTGATGAAGATGTTTCCCTCAGTCATAGACCGGACCGGTTCTTAAATCTCAACTGAATTATTCTCGGTTGAATTACAGATAAGGTTCTCAATCTCGACAATTTTCCTCCGTCGTAGTGTGGACGAGTTCTAAAATCTCAACAGAATTATACTCCGCTAAAGACCAGACAGTCCTAGATCTTGATGAAGATGTTTCCCTCAGTCGAAGACCTGACCGGTTCTTAAATCTCAACTGAAGTATCCTCGGTTTAATTATAGATAAGGTTCTCAATCTTGATAATTTTCCTCCGTCGCAGTGTGGACGAGTTCTAAAATGTCAACAGAATTATCCTCCGTTGAAGACCAGACAGTCCTAGATCTTGATGAAGATGTTTCCCTTAGTCGAAGACCGGGCCGGTTCTTAAATCTCAACTGAATTATTCTCGGTTGAATTACAGATAAGGTTCTCAATCTCGACAATTTTCCTCCGTCGTAGTGTGGACGAGTTCTAAAATCTCAACAGAATTATCCTCCGTTGAAGACCAGGCAGTCCTAGATCTTGATGAAGATGTTTCCCTCAGTCGAAGACCGGACCGGTTCTTAAATCTCAACTTAATTATTCTCAGTTGAATTACAGATAAGGTTCTCAATCTCGACAATTTTCCTCCGTCGTAGTATGGACGAGTTCTATAATCTCAACAGAATTATCCTCCGTTGAAGACCAGGCAGTCCTAGATCTTGATGAAGATGTTTCCCTCAGTCGAATACCGGACCGGTTCTTAAATCTCAACTGAATAATTCTCAGTTGAATTACAGATTAGGTTCTCAATCTCGACAATTTTTCTCCGTCGTAGTCTGGACGAGTTCTAAAATCTCAACAGAATTATCCTCCGTTGAAAACCAGACAGTCCTAGATCTTGATGAAGATGTTTCCCTATGTCGAAGACCTGACCGGTTCTTAAATCTCAACTGAATTATCCTTGGTTGAATTACAGATAAGGTTCTCAATCTCGACAATTTTCCTCCGTCGAAGTGTGGATGATTTCTCAAATCTCAAAAGAATTATCCTCCGTTGAAGACCAGACAGTCCTACATCTTGATTAAGATGTTTCCCTATGTCGAAGACCTGACCGGTTCTTAAATCTCAACTGAATTATCCTTGGTTTATTTACATATAAGGTTCTCAATCTCGACAATTTTCCTCCGTCGAAGTATGGACGATTTCTAAAATCTCAACAGAATTATCCTCCGTTGAAGACCACACAGTCCTAGATCTTGATGAAGATGTTTCCCTCAGTCGAAGACCTGATCGGTTCTTAAATCTCAACTGAATTATCCTCGGTTGAATTACAGATAAGGTTCTCAATCTCGACAATTTTCCTTTGTCATAGTGTGGACAAGTTCTAAAATATCAACAGAATTATCCTCTGTTAAAGACCAGACTGTCCTAGATCTTGATGAAGATGTTTCCCTCAGTCAAAGACCGGACCGGTTCTTAAATCTCAATTGAATTATCCTCAGTTGAATTACAGATAAGGTTCTCAATCTCAATAATTTTCCTCCGTCAAAGTGTGGAAGAGTTCTAAAATCTCAACAGAATTAAACTCCGTTGAAGACCAGACAGTCCTAGATCTTGATGAAGATGTTTCCCTCAGTCGAAGACCTAACCGGTTCTTAAATCTCAAATGAATTATTCTCGGTTGAATTATAGATAAGGTTCTCAATCTCGACAATTTTCCTCCGTCGTAGTGTGGATGAGTTCTAAAATCTCAACAAAATTATACTCCGTTGAAGACCAGACAGTCCTAGATCTTGATGAAGATGTTTCCCTCAGTCGAAGACCGAACTGGTTCTTAAATCTCAACTGAATTATCCTCAGTTGAATTACAGATAAGGTTCTCAATCTCGATAATTTTCCTCCGTTGAAGTGTGGAAGAGTTCTAAAATCTTAACAGAATTATACTCCGTTGAAGACCAGACTGTCCTAGATCTTGATGAAGATGTTTCCCTCAGTCGAACACCTGACCGGTTCTTAAATCTTAACTGAATTATGATTGGTTGAATTACAGATAAGGTTCTCAATCTCTACATTTTCCTCCGTCGTAGTGTGGACAAGTTCTAAAATCTCAACAGAATTATCCTCTGTTGAAGACCAGACAGTCCTAGATCGTGATCAAGATGTTTCCCTCAGTCAAAGACCGGACCGGTTCTTAAATATCAAAAGAATTATTCTCGGTTGAATTACAGATAAGGTTCTCAATCTCGACAATTTTCCTCCGTCGTAGTGTGGATGAGTTCTAAAATCTCAACAGAATTATACTCCGTTGAAGACTAGACAGTCCTAGATCTTGATGAAGATGTTTCCCTCACTTGAAGACCTGACTGGTTCTTAAATCTCAACTGAATTATCCTTAGTTGAATTACAGATAAGGTTCTCAATCTCGACAATTTTCCTCCGTCGTAGTATGGATGAGTTATAAAATCTCAACATAATTATACTCCGTTGAAGACCAGACAGGCCTAGATCTTGATGAAGATGTTTCCCTCATTCGAAGACCTGACCGGTTCTTAAATCTCAACTGAATTATCCTTAGGTGAATTACAGATAAGGTTCTCAATCTCGACAATTTTCCTCCGTCGTAGTGTGGACGAGTTCTAAAATCTCAACAGAATTATACTCCGTTGAAGACCAGACAGTCCTAGATCTTGATGAAGATGTTTCCCTCAATCGAAGACCTGACCGGTTCTTAAATCTCAACTGAATTATCCTTAGTTGAATTACAGATAAGGTTCTCAATCTCGACAATTTTCCTCCGTCGTAGTGTGGACGAGTTCTAAAATCTCAATAGAATTATACTCCGTTGAAGACCAGACAGTCCTAGATCTTGATGAAGATGTTTCCCTCAGTCGAAGACCTGACCGGTTCTTAAATCTCAACTGAAGTATTCTCGGTTTAATTATAGATAAGGTTCTCAATCTCGATAATTTTACTCCATCGTAGTGTGGACGATTTCTAAAATCTCAACAGAATTATGCTCCGTTGAAGACCAGGCAGTCCTAGATCTTGATGAAGATGTTTCCCTCAGTCGAAGACCGGACCGGTTCTTAAATCTCAACTGAATTATTCTCAGTTGAATTACAGATAAGGTTCTTAATCTCGACAATTTTCCTTCGTCGTAGTGTGGACGAGTTCTAAAATCTCAACAGAATTATCCTCTGTTGAAGACCAGACAGTCCTAGATCTTGATGAAGATATTTCCCTCAGTCGAAGACCGGACCGGTTCTTAAATCTAAACTGAATTATTCTCGGTTAAATTACAGATAAGGTTCTCAATCTCGGCAATTTTCCTCCGTCAAAGTGTGGACGAGTCCTAAAATCTCAGCAGAATTATCCTCCGTTGAAGACCAGACAGTCCTAGATCTTGATGAAGATGTTTCCCTCAGTCGAAGACCGAACCGGTTCTTAAATCTCAACTGAATTATTCTCGGTTGAATTACAGATAAGGTTCTCAATCTCGATAATTTTCCTCCATCGTAGTGTGGACGAGTTCTAAAATCTCAACAGAATTATCCTCCGTTTAAGACCAGACAGTCCTAGATCTTGATGAAGATGTTTCCCTCATTCGAATATCGGACCGGTTCTGAAATCTCAACTGAATTATTCTCAGTTGAATTACAGATAAGGTTCTCAATCTCGACAATTTTCCTCCGTCGTAGTCTGGACGAGTTCTAAAATCTCAACAGAATTATCCTCCGTTGAAGACCAGACAGTCCTAGATCTTGATGAAGATGTTTCCCTATATCGAAGATCTGGTCGGTTCTTAAATCTCAACTGAATTATCCTTGGTTGAATTACAGATAAGGTTCTCAATCTCGACAATTTTTCTCCGTCGAAGTGTGGATGATTTCTAAAATCTCAACAGAATTATCCTCCGTTGAAGACCAGACAGTCCTACATCTTGATTAAGATGTTTCCCTATGTCGAAGACCTGACCGGTTCTTAAACCTCAACTGAATTATCCTTGGTTGAATTACAGATAAGGTTCTCAATCTCAACAATTTTCCTCCGTCAAAGTGTGGAAGAGTTCTAAAATCTCAACAGAATTAAACTCCGTTGAAGACCAGACAGTCCTAGATCTTGATGAAGATGTTTCACTCAGTCGAAGACCTGACCGGTTCTTAAATCTCAACTGAAGTATTCTCGGTTGAATTACAGATAAGGTTCTTAATCTCGACAATTTTCCTCCGTCGTAGTGTGGACGAGTTCTAAAATCTCAACAGAATTATGCTCCGTTGAAGACCATGCAGTCCTAGATCTTGATGAAGATGTTTCCCTCAGTTGAAGACCGGACCGGTTCTTAAATCTCAACTGAATTATTCTCAGTTGAATTACAGATAAGGTTCTCAATCTCGACAATTTTCCTTCGTCGTAGTGTGGACGAGTTCTAAAATCTCAACAGAATTATCCTCTGTTGAAGACCAGACAGTCCTAGATCTTGATAAAGATATTTCCCTCAGTCGAAGACCGGACCGGTTCTTAAATCTAAACTGAATTATTATCGGTTGAATTACAGATAAGGTTCTCAATCTCGGCAATTTTCCTCCGTCAGAGTGTGGACGAGTTCTAAAATCTCAACATAATTATCCTCCGTTGAAGACCAGACAGTCCTAGATCTTGATGAAGATGTTTCCCTCAGTCGAAGACCGAACCGGTTCGTAAATCTCAACTGAATTATTCTCGGTTGAATTACAGATAAGGTTCTCAATCTCTACAAATTTCCTCCGTTGTAGTGTGGACGAGTTCTAAAATCTCAACAGAATTATCCTCCGTTGAAGACCAGACAGTCCTAGATCTTGATGAAGATGTTTCCCTCAGTCGAATACCGAACCGATTCTTAAATCTCAACTGAATTATTCTCAGTTGAATTACAGATAAGGTTCTCAATCTCGACAATTTTCCGCCGTCGAAGTGTGGATGATTTCTAAAATCTCAACAGAATTATCCTCCGTTGAAGACCAGACAGTCCTACATCTTGATTAAGATGTTTCCCTATGTCGAAGACCTGACCGGTTCTTAAATCTCAACTGAATTATCCTTGGTTGAATTACAGATAAGGTTCTCAATCTCAACAATTTTCCTCCGTCGAAGTGTGGACGATTTCTAAAATCTCAACAGAATTATCCTCCGTTGAAGACCAGACAGTCCTAGACCTTGATTAAGATGTTTCCCTATGTCGAAGACCTGACCGGTTCTTAAATCTCAACTGAATTATCCTTGGTTGAATTACAGATAAGGTTCTCAATCTCGACAATTTTCCTCCGTCGAAGTGTGGACCATTTCTAAAATCTCAACAGAATTATCCTCCGTTGAAGACCAGACAGTCCTAGATCTTGATGAAGATGTTTCCATCTGTTGAAGACCTGACCGGTTCTTAAATCTCAACTGAATTATCCTCGGTTGAATTACAGAAAAGGTTCTCAATCTCGACAATTTTCCTCTGTCGTAGTGTGGACAAGTTCTAAAATCTCAACAGAATTATCCTCTATTGAAGACCAGACATTCCTAGATCTTGATGAAGATGTTTCCCTCAGTCAAAGACTGGACCGGTTCTTAAATCTCAACTGAATTATTCTCAGTTGAATTAAAGATAAGGTTCTCAATCTCGACAATTTTCCTCCGTCAAAGTGTGGAAGAGTTCTAAAATCTCAACATAATTAAACTCCGTTGAAGACCAGACAGTCCTAGATCTTGATGAAGATGTTTCCCTCAGTCGAAGACCTAACCGGTTCTTAAATCTCAAATGAATTATTCTCGGTTGAATTACAGATAAGGTTCTCAATCTCGATAATTTTCCTCCGTCGTAGTGTGGATGAGTTCTAAAATCTCAACAGAATTATACTCCGTTGAAGACCAGACAGTCCTAGATCTTGATGAAGATGTTTCCCTCAGTTGAAGACCTAACTGGTTCTTAAATCTCAACTTAATTATCCTTAGTTGAATTACAGATAAGGTTCTCAATCTCGACAATTTTCCTCCGTCGTAGTGTGGACGAGTTCTAAAATCTCAACAAAATTATACTCCGTTGAAGACCAGACAGTCCTTGATCTTGATGAAGATGTTTCCCTCAGTCGAAGACCTGGCCGGTTCTCAAATCTCAACTGAAGTATCCTCGGTTTAATTACAAATAAGGTTCTCAATCTCGACAATTTTCCTCCGTCGTACTGTGTACGAGTTCTAAAATCTCAACAGAATTATCCTCCGTTGAAGACCAGACAATCCTAGATCTTGATGAAGATGTTTCCCTCAGTCGAAGACCGGACCGGTTCTTAAATCTCAACTGAATTATTCACGGTTGAATTACAGATAAGGTTCTCAATCTCGAAAATTTTCCTCCGTCGTAGTGTGGACGAGTTCTAAAATCTCAACAGAATTATCCTCCGATGAAGACCTGACAGTCCAAGATCTTGATGAAGATGTTTCCCTCAGTCGAAGACCGGACCGGTTCTTAAATATAAACTGAATTATTCTCGGTTGAATTATAGATAAGGTTCTCAATCTCGACAATATTCCTCCGTCGTAGTGTGGACGAGTTCTAAAATCTCAATAGAATTATCCTCCGTTGAAGACTAGACAGTCCTAGATCTTGATGAAGATGTTTCCCTCAGTCGAAGACCGGACCGGTTCTTAAATCTCAAGTGAATTATTCTCGGTTGAATTACAGATAAGGTTCTCAATCTCGACAATTTTCCTCCTTCGTAGTTTGGACGAGTTCTAATATCTCAACAGAATTATCCTCCGTTGAAGACCAGACAGTCCTAGATCTTGGTGAAGATGTTTCCCTCAGTCGAAGACCGGACCGGTTCTTAAATCTCAACTGAATTATTCTCAGTTGAATTACAGATAAGGTTCTCAATCTTGACAATTTTCCTCCGTCGAAGTGTGGACGAGTTTAAAATCTCAATATAATTATCCTCCGTTGAAGACCAGACAGTCCTAGATCTTGATGAAGATGTTTCCCTATGTAGAAGACCTGACCGGTTCTTAAATTTCAACTGAATTATCCTTGGTTGAATTACAGATAAGGTTCTCAATCTCGACAATTTTCCTCCTTCGAAGTGTGGACGAGTTCTAAAATCTCAACAGAATTATCCTCCGTTGAAGACCAGACAGTCCTAGATCTTGATGAAGATGTTTCCCTCTGTCGAAGACCTAACCGGTTCTTAAATCTCAACTGAATTATCCTCGGTTGAATTACAGATAAGGTTCTCATTCTCGATAATTTTCCTCCGTCGTAGTGTGTACAAGTTCTAAAATATCAAAAGAATTATCCTCTGTTGAAGACCAGACAGTCCTAGATCTTGATGAAGATGTTTCCCTCAGTCGAAGACCAAACCGGTTCTTAAATCTCAACTGAAATATCCTCAGTTGAATTATAGATAAGGTTCTCAATCTCGACAATTTTCCTCCGTCAAAGTGTGGAAGAGTTCTAAAATCTCAACAGAATTATCCTCCGTTGAAGACCAGACAGTCCTAGATCTTGATGAAGATGTTTCCCTCAGTCGAATATCGGACCGGTTCTTAAATCTCAACTGAATTATTCTCAGTTGAATTACAGATAAGGTTCTCAATCTCGACAATTTTCCTCCGTCGTAGTCTGGACGAGTTCTAAAATCTCAACAGAATTATCCTCCGTTGAAGACCAGACAGTCCTAGATCTTGATGAAGATGTTTCCCTATATCGAAGACCTGGTCGGTTCTAAAATCTCAACTGAATTATCCTTGGTTGAATTGCAGATAAGGTTCTCAATCTCGACAATTTTCCTCCGTCGAAGTGTGGATGATTTCTAAAATCTCAACAGAATTATCCTCCGTTGAAGACCAGACAGTCCTACATCTTGATTAAGATGTT
This sequence comes from Vicia faba, assembly GCA_948472305.1. Lineage (NCBI taxonomy): Eukaryota > Viridiplantae > Streptophyta > Magnoliopsida > Fabales > Fabaceae > Vicia > Vicia faba. The sequence continues at coordinate 1,254,190,677 of OX451739.1, read as the reverse complement.
TCCCTATTTCGAAGACCTGACCGGTTCTTAAATCTCAACTGAATTATCCTTGGTTGAATTACAGATAAGGTTCTCAATCTCAACAATTTTCCTCCGTCAAAGTGTGGAAGAGTTCTAAAATCTCAACAGAATTAAACTCCGTTGAAGACCAGACAATCCTAGATCTTGATGAAGATGTTTCCCTCAGTCGAAGACCTGACCGGTTCTTAAATCTCAACTGAAGTATTCTCGGTTGAATTACAGATAAGGTTCTCAATCTCGACAATTTTCCTCTGTCGTAGTGTGGACGAGTTCTAAAATCTCAACAGAATTATGCTCCGTTGAAGACCATGCAGTCCTAGATCTTGATGAAGATGTTTCCCTCAGTTGAAGACCGGACCGGTTCTTAAATCTCAACTGAATTATTCTCAGTTGAATTACAGATAAGGTTCTCAATCTCGACAATTTTCCTTCGTCGTAGTGTGGACGAGTTCTAAAATCTCAACAGAATTATCCTCTGTTGAAGACCAGACAGTCCTAGATCTTGATGAAGATATTTCCCTCAGTCGAAGACCGGACCGGTTCTTAAATCTAAACTGAATTATTCTCGGTTGAATTACAGATAAGGTTCTCAATCTCGGCAATTTTCCTCCGTTAAAGTGTGGACGAGTTCTAAAATCTCAACATAATTATCCTCCATTGAAGACCAGGCAGTCCTAGATCTTGATGAAGATGTTTCCCTCAGTCGAAGACCGAACCGGTTCTTAAATCTCAACTGAATTATTCTCGGTTGAATTACAGATAAGGTTCTCAATCTCTACAATTTTCCTCCATTGTAGTGTGGACGAGTTCTAAAATCTCAACAGAATTATCCTCCGTTGAAGACCAGACAGTCCTAGATCTTGATGAATATGTTTCCCTATATCGAAGACCTGGTCAGTTCTTAAATCTCAACCGAATTATCCTTGGTTGAATTGCAGATAAGGTTCTCAATCTCGACAATTTTCCTCCGTCGAAGTGTGGATGATTTCTAAAATCTCAACAGAATTATCCTCCGTTGAAGACCAGACAGTCCTACATCTTGATTAAGATGTTTCCCTATGTCGAAGACCTCACCGGTTCTTAAATCTCAACTGAATTATCCTTGGTTGAATTACAGATAAGGTTCTCAATCTCAACAATTTTCCTCCGTCAAAGTGTGGAAGAGTTCTAAAATCTCAACAGAATTAAACTCCGTTGAAGACCAGACAGTCCTAGATCTTGATGAAGATGTTTCCCTCAGTCGAAGACCTGACCGGTTCTTAAATCTCAACTGAAGTATCCTCGGTTGAATTACAGATAAGGTTCTCAATCTCGACAATTTTCCTCCGTCGTAGTGTGGACGAGTTCTAAAATCTCAACAGAATTATGCTCCGTTGAAGACCATGCAGTCCTAGATCTTGATGAAGATGTTTCCCTCAGTTGAAGACCAGACCGGTTCTTAAATCTCAACTGAATTATTCTCAGTTGAATTACAGATAAGGTTCTCAATCTCGACAATTTTCCTTCGTCGTATTGTGGACGAGTTCTAAAATCTCAACAGAATTATCCTCTGTTGAAGACCAGACAGTCCTAGATCTTGATGAAGATATTTCCCTCAGTCGAAGACCGGACCGGTTCTTAAATCTAAACTGAATTATTCTCGGTTGAATTACAGATAAGGTTCTCAATCTCGGCAATTTTCCTCCGTCAAAGTGTGGACGAGTTCTAAAATCTCAACATAATTATCCTCCGTTGAAGACCAGACAGTCCTAGATCTTGATGAAGATGTTTCCCTCAGTCGAAGACCGAACCGGTTCTTAAATCTCAACTGAATTATTCTCAGTTAAATTACAGATAAGGTTCTCAATCTCTACAATTTTCCTCCATTGTAGTGTGGACGAGTTCTAAAATCTCAACAGAATTATCCTCCGTTGAAGACCAGACAGTCCTAGATCTTGATGAAGATGTTTCCCTCAGTCGAATACCGAACCGATTCTTAAATCTCAACTGAATTATTCTCAGTTGAATTACAGATAAGGTTCTCAATCTCGACAATTTTCCTCCGTCGAAGTGTGGATGATTTCTAAAATCTCAACAGAATTATCCTCCGTTGAAGACCAGACAGTCCTACATCTTGATTAAGATGTTTCCCTATGTCGAAGACCTGACCGGTTCTTAAATCTCAACTGAATTATCCTTGGTTGAATTACAGATAAGGTTCTCAATCTCAACAATTTTCCTCCGTCGAAGTGTGGACGATTTCTAAAATCTCAACAGAATTATCCTCCGTTGAAGACCAGACAGTCCTAGACCTTGATTAAGATGTTTCCCTATGTCGAAGACCTGACCGGTTCTTAAATCTCAACTGAATTATCCTTGGTTGAATTACAGATAAGGTTCTCAATCTCGACAATTTTCCTCCGTCGAAGTGTGGACCATTTCTAAAATCTCAACAGAATTATCCTCCGTTGAAGACCAGACAGTTCTAGATCTTGATGAAGATGTTTCCATCTGTTGAAGACCTGACCGGTTCTTAAATCTCAACTGAATTATCCTCGGTTGAATTACAGAAAAGGTTCTCAATCTCGACAATTTTCCTCTGTCGTAGTGTGGACAAGTTCTAAAATCTCAACAGAATTATCCTCTGTTGAAGACCAGACATTCCTAGATCTTGATGAAGATGTTTCCCTCAGTCAAAGACCGGACCGGTTCTTAAATCTCAACTGAATTATCCTCAGTTGAATTAAAGATAAGGTTCTCAATCTCGACAATTTTCCTCCGTCAAAATGTGGAAGAGTTCTAAAATCTCAACAGAATTAAACTCCGTTGAAGACCAGACAGTCCTAGATCTTGATGAAGATGTTTCCCTCAGTCGAAGACCTAACCGGTTCTTAAATCTCAACTGAATTTTTCTCGGTTGAATTACAGATAAGGTTCTCAATCTCGACAATTTTCCTCCGTCGTAGTGTGGATGAGTTCTAAAATCTCAACAGAATTATACTCCGTTGAAGACCAGACAGTCCTAGATCTTGATGAAGATGTTTCCCTCAGTTGAAGACCTAACTGGTTCTTAAATCTCAACTTAATTATCCTCAGTTGAATTACAGATAAGGTTCTCAATCTCGACAATTTTCCTCCGTCGTAGTGTGGACGAGTTCTAAAATCTCAACAGAATTATACTATGTTGAAGACCAGACAGTCCTAGATCTTGATGAAGATGTTTCCCTCAGTCGAAGACCTGACCGATTCTCAAATCTCAACTGAAGTATCCTCGGTTTAATTACAAATAAGGTTCTCAATCTCGACAATTTTCCTCCGTCGTAGTGTGTACGAGTTCTAAAATCTCAATAGAATTATCCTCCGTTGAAGACCAGACAATCCTAGATCTTGATGAAGATGTTTCCCTCAGTCGAAGACCGGACCGGTTCGTAAATCTCAACTGAATTATTCACGGTTGAATTACAGATAAGGTTCTAAATCTCGAAAATTTTCCTCCGTCGTAGTGTGGACGAGTTCTAAAATCTCAACAGAATTATCCTCCGTTGAAGACCTGACAGTCCAAGATCTTGATGAAGATGTTTCCCTCAGTCGAAAACCGGACCGGTTCTTAAATATAAACTGAATTATTCTCGGTTGAATTACAGATAAGGTTCTCAATCTCGACAATTTTCCTTCGTCATAGTGTGGACGAGTTCTAAAATCTCAATAGAATTATCCTCTGTTGAAGACTAGACAGTCCTAGATCTTGATGAAGATGTTTCCCTGAGTCGAAGACCGGCCCGGTTCTTAAATCTCAAGTGAATTATTCTCGGTTGAATTACAGATAAGGTTCTCAATCTCGACAATTTTCCTCCTTCGTAGTTTGGACGAGTTCTAATATCTCAACAGAATTATCCTCCGTTGAAGACCAGGCAGTCCTAGATCTTGATGAAGATGTTTCCCTCAGTCGAAGACCGGACCGGTTCTTAAATCTCAACTGAATTATTCTCAGTTGAATTACAGATAAGGTTCTCAATCTCGACAATTTTCCTCCGTCGAAGTGTGGACGAGTTCTAAAATCTCAATATAATTATCCTCCGTTGAAGACCAGATAGTGCTAGATCTTGATGAAGATGTTTCCCTATGTAGAAGACCTGACCGGTTCTTAAATTTCAACTGAATTATCCTTGGTTGAATTACAGATAAGGTTCTCAATCTCGACAATTTTCCTCCTTCGAAGTGTGGACGAGTTCTAAAATCTCAACAGAATTATCCTCCGTTGAAGACCAGACAGTCCTAGATCTTGATGAATATGTTTCCCTCTGTCAAAGACCTAACCGGTTCTTAAATCTCAACTGAATTATCCTCGGTTGAATTACAGATAAGGTTCTCAATCTCGATAATTTTCCTCCGTCGTAGTGTGTACAAGTTCTAAAATATCAAAAGAATTATCCTCTGTTGAAGACCAGACAGTCCTAGATCTTGATGAAGATGTTTCCCTCAGTCGAAGACCAGACCGGTTCTTAAATCTCAACTGAAATATCCTCAGTTGAATTATAGATAAGGTTCTCAATCTCGACAATTTTCCTCCGTCAAAGTGTGGAAGAGTTCTAAAATCTCAACAGAATTATACTCCATTGAAGACCAGACAGTCCTAGATCTTGATGAAGATGTTTCCCTCAGTCGAAGACCTGACCGGTTCTTAAATCTCAACTGAATTATCCTCTGTTGAATTACAGATAAGGTTCTCAATCTCGACATTTTCCTCCGTCGTAGTGTGGACAAGTTCTAAAATCTCAACAAAATTATCCTCTGTTGAAGACCAGACAGTCCTAGATCTTGATGAAGATGTTTCCATCCGTCGAAGACCGGACCGGTTCTTAAATCTCAATTGAATTATCCCCAGTTGAATTACAGATAAGGTTCTCAATCTCGACAATTTCCTCCGTCGAAGTGTGGAAGAGTTCTAAATTCTCAACAGAATTATACTCCGTTGCAGACCAGACAGTCCTAGATCTTGATGAAGATGTTTCCCTCAGTCGAAGACCTAACCGGTTCTTAAATCTTAAATGAATTATTCTCGGTTAAATTACAGATAAGGTTCTCAATCTCGACAATTTTCCTCCGTCGTAGTGTGGATGAGTTCTAAAATCTCAACAGAATTATACTCCGTTGAAGACCAGGCAGTCCTAGATCTTGATGAAGATGTTTCCCTCAGTCGAAGACCTGACCGGTTCTTAAATCTCAACTGAATTATTCTCTATTGAATTACAGATAAGGTTCTCAATCTCGACAATTTTCCGCCGTTGTAGTGTGGACGAGTTCTAAAATCTCAACAAAATTATACTCCGTTGAAGACCAGACAGTCCTAGATCTTGATGAAGATGTTTCCCTCAGTCGAACACCTTACCGGTTCTTAAATCTCAACTGAAGTATCCTCGGTTTAATTACAGATAAGGTTCTCAATCTCGACAATTTTCCTCCGTCGTAGTGTGGACGAGTTCTAAAATCTCAACAGAATTATCCTCCATTGAAGACCTGGTAGTCCTAGATCTTGATGAAGATGTTTCCCTCAGTCAAAGACCGGACCGATTCTCAAATCTCAACTGAATTATTCTCGGTTGAATTACAGATAAGGTTCTCAATCTCGACAATTTTCCTCCGTCGTAGTGTGGACGAGTTCTAAAATCTCAACAGAATTATCCTCTGTTGAAGACCAGGCAGTCCTAGATCTTGACGAAGATGTTTCCCTCAGTCGAAGACCAGACTGGTTCTTAAATCTCAACTGAATTATTCTCGGTTGAATTACATATAAGGTTCTCAATCTCGACAATTTTCCTCCGTCGTAGTGTGGACGAGTTCTAAAATCTCAACAGAATTATCCTACGTTGAAGACCGGACAGTCCTAGATCTTGATGAAGATGTTTCCCTCAGTCGAAGACCGGACCGGTTCTTAAATCTCAACTGAATTATTCTCGGTTGAATTACAGATAAGGTACTCAATCTCGACAATTTTCCTCCGTCGTAGTGTGGACGAGTTCTAAAATCTCAACAGAATTATCCTCCGTTGAAGACCAGACAGTCCTAGATCTAGATTAAGATGTTTCCCTTAGTCGAATACCGGACCGGTTCTTAAATCTCAACTGAATTATTCTTGGTTGAATTACAGATAAGGTTCTCAATCTCGACAATTTTCCTCCGTCGTAGTGTGGACGAGTTCTAAAATCTCAACATAATTATCCTCCGTTGAAGACCAGACAGTCCTAGATCTTGATGAAGATGTTTCCCTCAGTCGAAGACCGGACCGGTTCTTAAATTTCAACTGAATTATTCTCGGTCTAATTACAGATAAGGTTCTCAATCTCGACAATTTTCCTCCGTCGAAGTGTGGACGAGTTCTAAATTCTCAACAGAATTATCCTTCGTTGAAGACCAGACAGTCCTAGATCTTGATGAAGATGTTTCCCTATGTCGAAGACCTGACCGGTTCTTAAATCTCAACTGAATTATCCTCGGTTGAATTATAGATAAGGTTCTCAATCTCGACAATTTTCCTTCGTCGAAGTGTGGACGAGTGCTAAAATCTCAACAGAATTATCCTCCGTTGAAGACCAGACAGTCCTTGATCTTGATGAAGATGTTTCCCTCAGTCGAAGACCTGACCGGTTCTTAAATCTCAACAGAATTATCCTCGGTTGAATTACAGATAAGGTTCTCAATCTCGACATTTTCCTCCGTCGAAGTGTGGACGAGTTCTAAAATCTCAATAGAATTATCCTCCGTTGAAGACCAGACAGTCCTAGATCTTGATGAAGATGTTTCCCTATGTAGAAGACCTGACCGGTTCTTAAATTTCAACTGAATTATCCTTGGTTGAATTACAGATAAGGTTATCAATCTCGACAATTTTCCTCCGTCGAAGTGTGGACGAGTTCTAAAATCTCAACAGAATTATCCTCCATTGAAGACCAGACAGTCCTAAATCTTGATGAAGATGTTTCCCTCTGTCGAAGACCTTACTGGTTCTTAAATCTCAACCGAATTATCCTCGGTTGAATTACAGATAAGGTTCTCAATCTCGACATTTTCCTCCGTCGTAGTGTGGACAAGTTCTAAAATCTCAATATAATTATCCTCCTTTGAAGACCAGACAGTCCTAGATATTGACGAAGATGTTTCCCTCAGTCGAAGACCGGACCGATTCTTAAATCTCAACTGAATTATTCTCGGTTGAATTACAGATAAGGTTCTAAATCTCGGCAATTTTCCTCAGTCGAAGTACAGATAAGGTTCTAAATCTCGACAGATTTCCCCCCAGTTGAATTACCGACAAGTTCTTAAAACTCAGCAGAGATGTTCTCTCAATTGGAGTACAGGCAAGTTCCTAAATCTCAACAAAGATCAGGCTTCCCCAGTGGAATCTTCCACAACAACAGGTATGCAAGTTCTCGCTAAGGAATCTCTTATGCGATTGACACTCCTACAGATGGCATCTTTAAGCCCATCCTCCTGCCAGCAATCTCCAAATGGCATCTGTAAGCCCATTCCCGACATCACAAGGCTGATACCACTTCATGCGAGTGCAAATTTCTTGGCACTCTAGTGTTCAATCATCTTCCACCTTCGGATCACGAAAGGCACGAAAGCCAATCTACATCCTCAAGTTTAAGAAGATTGAACAGGGTCAGCTGTTGTACCCCAAAATTTTCCCTCTCATATTTCTCAAAATATTTCAAGAAAATTCTCCAAGTGGCTCAAGGTTGCTCAAGAGTGGGTCAGACAAGCTATCTCCTAAGGCAGTCAACCCCAAATTAGGGTTTTGTGTTGCATCAAGACCCTTGAATCCAAATGACCTCAAGTGCTCCCAAATGTCCTAATATGTTCTCAAGGTCATCCATGTCAAGTTTCAAGCCTTGCAAAGGAAGTTTGCTCAGTCAATTACTCAAAGGTCCAAAATCGACTGTGATAGGGTAAAAGTCAACTGTGACCCAAATACAGTCAAACTTCAAGATTTTTTGCCAAAATTCTCATTTTGAAGGATATTTAATCATTTGATCAAGGGTTGATCATGATTCAGCAAGGATTGCTCAAAATTCATCAAGACTCAAAAGTTGCTAAATTAGGGTTTTGTAGGAAAAGTCAACTCAACTTTGACCAAGCATAACTTTCTCATACTTTATCAGAAATGACACATCCAAAGCTCATTTTGAAGAGAATGAAATTTACTACAATCCATCCTCATACCCCAAGATCAAAAAATTCACTCACGGGAAGTTACAAATTTGGACATTATAGGTCATTTTTGAAAGTCAACAAAAACACCTTTTTTTCCAAAGCTTATAACTTGAGCATGGAACATCAAAATGAGATGAGACCAAAAGGGTTGATTAGATTGAATCTCAAGCTTTCTAAAAAGTCTAAGAACACCTCCAAAAGTTCAAAATTGAAGAAGTTATGCATTGTTGAAGTTGGGCATTTTTGCAAAATTGCCAAAAGTCAACTATCCACTAAACTTCAAATTTTGTCAAATGGGCCCATTCTTTTCCACTTGATTTGAGCTTGCATAATTGTCCATGTGTCCTAGCTTCATCCATGAGCCCATATCTTATTTTTATTATTTGATTTGATTTTTTATTGCATTATTTCATTTTAAATCAAATTAAATCAAATAAAATCCAAACTTTGATTACCTACGATCTTTTTGGTTGTTTCAGGTCTTAATTATCATCATGATCATCATCAAAATTTGTATCAAGCATATCATGTACAAAAAGATGGAGATTTGATGAATTTGGCAAGCTTTAAAGAGGAAATCAAATCACATTACAATGCATTGATTTAGAGAGATTCAATCCATAATTCTTAACCTAATGCATTACATAGTACATAAGCAAGCCACAAGAAACGTGAATAGAGGTTAGAGGCTGCAAGAATAGACAGAACCAAAACTTGAAAAAGTGGTAAAAAGCTTGAGATCAAAATCGTGCCTAGATGTGTTTTCAGTAGCCAAGAAGCATCCCAATCGATTCCTGGAGGTTCACTGAGGCGAAACCAATCCAAAGCAGGCTTCCATACACGCCCAAACGCACTGTAAGCATCACGGCAACCCGCCCTGTTCTTGGAATCGTAAATTATTATTTTTGCATCATTTGAACAAATTGCTTGCATATTTGTAATGCTCATAATATTTCTAAGCTTTTTTCATTATTCAATTTTATTTATCTAACCTTTAACGTGAAGCACCATTGTTAGGGTTTTGCATCTTGGTTTAGGGTTTTTTTATTTCAGATAAAATTAGCCTTAGTGATGGCTATAGGCGTGACCGGAAGAGGAAGACAAATGCAACCATGGCCTTGGAACGAATTTAGGTAGCCTGAGATGGATTCTAGGATGGACCTATGCTTTTAGTTGCGGATTCAAATCCGCAGGTAAATAATTTGCAGGTTTTAGGACAGGGACGATGAGGTGTCCCTTGCTCATAGGTCCATTCAAAAGTAGCGCGCATTTTTTATTTGCTGGCACATGATTTTGTTTTTATATAATATATACCGTTTGTATTCTTATAACAATTGAAACAGCGTGTTCACTTCCAAAGCGTTAGTGGCTAGAGGTCAGGGGTTCGATCCCTGCCTCCAGCGCCTTGCATTTTCCCTTTGTTTTTTCATGTAATCAGGTGTTAGTTCAACTCTGCGGCATACCATGCGCTCTCCTACATCCAACAGCCAGATGGCCATGGGCCAGATCTGGTGGTCCAAGGGGAACGTCCACCATAGTCCCAGTCAACACATGCACGCTGGACCAAGGAAAGTCAACAGGGCCAATGCATTTGGGCCTTCAGATTGCTTCTCAAACACTCAGAATCAGACCCATACCCCCTTTCTCTCTATTTTATTTATGTTGTTTTAATTGTTTATTTTATTATTTTCATTTAATTACTAACCAATTAAAACTCTTCTTTTTATAAAATAAAAAAACCAAAATATTTTATTTATCAAATTAAATTCTAATTTTTATTTTTATTAACAAACACTAATTAATTGATTAGAATTTTAATTAGAATAACTTTCACATTTTTGTAAATAATTAAAATTCAATTAGATTTAATTAGGTTTTTTTACTAACATTAATTAATTTTATTTTCTTTCTTTAAATACCAAAAACCCAAAAATAACCTTTTTTCATTTAATTAATTTATTTATTTAATTAGTAATTAATTTAGATTTATTTCTTTCTTAATTCAAAAATAACAAAAAAAGCTTTTCTTTAACAAAAAGGGTCAAAACCCTAGAACTTTGCGCTCGATTTAATTTCTCGCACGCGATTCATTTTATTTTATCCTATTATGTACTTGCTCCCGGATTGTAATAGCTTAATAGGACTTTTATTTATCTTTTATCGCTTTATTTATTTTTAAAAGGGTTTGTCTTTGGCGATGTAAATACCCGACGCCTTGTAATTTAAATTCCGCAATTTATTTTCCACAAATTATAACTGTTAGATGTTTGATAATAGGATGGCATGACAAGACTGGATGTTTTAACCTAAAATCAACATAGATCACCCTTAACATGTACAAAGATAAAATTAACTGAAAACGACACACTCGCACATGCGCACTCTTAGGGTACACCCCACTTGGTTGCCTTCGTACGCGGTCATTGAGTATAGGTCGCTTTAGAGGTCGCCCTCCTGTCTAAAAGATCATAGTCGCCTCGAAATGGTTGCCTCGGATATTGTTGCCTCAAACAAATGATCTAAGACATTAGGGTTACCGCTAAGGCATCCTAACATTGCTTTGGTGACCGTAAGTCCCGCATTCGAATTGACCCTTAAACTCCAACGACGGTGCTACCTACTCATCAATAGAAGGATAGCATTGTGTAAAGGAAGATAGCATAGAACGATTCATTTTTCGAGTAGGTAGATGGTTCTTAGATACTTGCTCTTTCAAAAAAAACAAAAACTTTTCGCACTTACACTTTTCGAACAAAGTTTTCAAAAACACTTCATTACACTCTTGAGGACAGAAGCAAGAGTTAAATCGAAGTTTCAAACAAAAACTTTTTCAAATCCACAAAGCACAAAGAAATCAATATTTTGAAAACAATATGAGCAAGTACCTAAGAGCCCGTGGATAACCACGGATAGAAAGGGTGCTAACACCTTCCCTTTCTATAATCTACCCCCCGAACCCGAGAAATATCTCGAAAAAGGAATTTTTCTGTGCTTTTTTTCCTTTCCTTGTTGGATAAAATAAAAGTCAGTGGCAACTCTTGCTTACCGCGACATTTTGCGAAAACAAACGCAAAACGCAAACCAGCATTCCAAAAATAGCCAGTTCTTCCCACCGTATCACAGGTACGATTCTTAAAGGTAATTGTATGGTTAGCTTCAGGGAAGATCAAGGAAGGTGAATTGATATAAAAATTGGATTGAAAAAGGCTTGAACACTGATTATGAAGTTACAGAAAATTGAGTTATGGAGCAAGTTTGGCAGGGTGATTCTGGCTATCCATGCTTGATAAAATGAATGGGATAGTTCATGTATTTATAGGAGAAGCAAATGGGATCAAAAGGAAGAGTGAATGATGTATTTTAGAGGGAATTCGTGTGAACCTGATGCACGAGTGAAGTGTGATCTTATTTTCACCAAACTCATCCAATCTTTGCGTTTTGAGGTGCTAAACACTTCTGGCAAGTTTGTTAATCAAGTTTAAATCAAAAACACGCATAAATATTGTAATTAGAGGCCACATTATGGATTTCAAAATTCTGACTTGGTGAGAAATTCAGTTCCAAGTTACCAATTTCAAAACAATGGCATTTTCAACTCAAGGGATCTTAGGGCTTGATTCTTGATGCTTTAGAAAGATGAGGTTACAAGTTTTGCAACGGAAAAAGAATGGAATCAAATGGATGCTTGAGCTGAAAGTTGCATTGAGTCAAAGTTGGGGAAAAAATGTTGACTTTCCATACTTAGAAATATTTCAAATTTTTCTTCAAAAGTGACCTATAATGTTTTGCATCCAAACATGGCCTTCCACTTGGAATTTGCTCTTGACCAAAAAATAGGGAATGAAATAGACCTCTTGAATGACATTTTGAAACTTGAAACATTCAAAATATCCAAAAATTTAGAGAGTAATGAATTGTTGAAGTTGGCAAAAATCATGAAATGGCCTATAATCTTTTGTATCCTTAGGGAATTTTCCATCCATTTTCTCACTTTGCATATAAAAGAAAGAATAAATTCACATATTCAAGATCATAATGGAAAAAGAGTGGGTTAAAGGTGATAAAAATTGACCAAGTTATGATCATTTGAAGTCACACATGAGAGATTGGGGGTTCATTTAGAGGACTTGTAATCTCTCTTCATCATCAAGTTTCTTCCACATGAAAACTCCTTGAAACTTTTGAAGTGATTTGTTAATAGCCCTTTTAAGAGAGGTATGTCTTTATAATCACTCAAAAATACCAAAAGATGAGCAAGATATACTTCTTTGAAGTTTAAAACCCTAGCTCCTAGATTAAGAAAAATTCTTTGAGGAACTTTGGCAATTTTGAACAACCTTCTTGTAACAACACTCTTGATTTGTAAATAGAAGTTGTTAAGGATTATAATGAGAACACATAGCAAACAAAACCACTTCCATATCTTGAGAATTGAGATAAATATGCACTTGTGACCAATGGGAACAAGACCTTGTCCAACCATGACAACCTCTTCAATCAACCCCTTGTACTTTTGAATCAATTTGATAACTTGAAAATGTAGTGAACCAAAATAAACCTTGCCATGCCATTTCTTCCAAAACAACTTCAATGGTGAGGTTTGAATTTCTCAAGTTTTATTGACTAGAGCATGGAAATAAACTCATGAACCCATGGATAACCTTGTTAAGCCACATTGCCTTTACTTACATTATTAACAAGTAAGGAAAACCAACATTGCATTTTATTAATTAGAAGGAAAATCAAGGAAAAATATCCATGATCACAAAAGAAAACAAGTCAAGGTGCTTGGGGATTCATCAAAGAGCAAAGCTAGAGATAGGGATAAGAACCACAAGCCCTAATGTGATCTTGTTGTGATTGAATCAAAATGGTATGATGAAGGGGTCTTAGGGGGGGAAATTGGGGTACAACAAGATCTTTCATTTATGCTTAATTCAAATGTTAGAATGGATCCAACAAGTTCATCCACTTTCATTTTGTCAATGTCTTGGGCTTCTTCTATAGCAGTTACTTTCATAGCAAATCTCTTGGGAAGAGACATGGGCATCTTTCTCACCAATTTGTCTTCAGGTATTTTCTCTCCTAAAGCACTGGAGGCATTAGCAATTTCAAGGATGTTCATATGGAAGTCATTTATACTTTCATCATCTTTCATCCTCAAATTCTCAAATTTTGTGGTGAGTAACTGAAGTCTTGACATCTTAACTTTGGATGTGCCTTCATGAGTAGATTGAAGAATCCCCCATGCATCCTTAGCAACTTTGCATGTATTCACTAACTTGAAAATGTTCTTGTCAATTCCATTGAATATAGCATTCAAGGCTTTAGAATTTCCAAGAGAAATTTCACCTTCTTCCTTAGACCAATCTTCTTCAGGTTTTAATTCAGAAGTGGGTTCTCCATTTTATCACAATTTGACATGGTGTTTCCATTCTCTTAAAACAGCTTTCCAAGCCCTGCTGTCTAAGGACTTTAGAAAGGAAACCATATGTGGTTTCCAGTAGTCATAATTGCTTCCATCTAGAATGGATGGTCTATTCATAAATCCTCCTTCCCTGTCCATAGTACCATAAAGTATCTACCCTGGATCTCACCCAGATAAAGAGCAGGATACCTGCTCTGATACCAATTGAAATTCTAGTATCAGATATGTGATGTCGAATGAGATGTCACGACACAAATATCTGTTTGCAAGTAAGGTGTAATAAAATCAAAAGCAGTAAAAATACAAGAGATTTTTCACCCAGTTCAATGTAAAACAACACCTACTCTAGGGGCTACCAAGCCAGGGACAAGTTCACTAAATAGTATCAATTCGTAGACCCTCAGTAAATAACCAGTTTACGATCTAATCACTACCCAAGCTAAACTTTTACCTAAGACTCACCTAGGTATGAGACCATCCTCAAATCCCTTCAATCACTTACAATGAAGAACTTAACAGAATTAATAGGTTTGAAACACTTCAATCATTCAATGCTTAAAAGCTTAAGAATGATACACAATTAACAACCCAAATAACAACTCAAGTATTTAAACCAATACTTAGAGTGTATTACAAATAAAAAGCCTAGACTTCTAATCAGAAAGAAAGTATTCTTCTTCAAAAGTTGCTTATATTTGAATAAGGAAGCAAGTCCTTATATATGCGAAGCTTTGGGCTTGGGGTTAAAAACAAATATTCAAATCTTTTGAATATTTCCATAAAAACAGGCCAAGATAAAATTATGCAATTTGAAAAATATTCCTACATATTTTTCGCACCCTGTAGATCACAAATCCCGAATTATGCCACGCATGAAAACATGAAACAAAAGACTTAACTGATTTTAGGCTGAGATCAGTTCAATAGGCAGATGTTAAGACATCTGCTTTGACATCATTCAAAACAGTTTTGCTCCAAATATTAAGACATTTAGCAAAACATTAACAAGTCATTGTTTTACCAAAATTTCTGCCAACAAACACTTACATTTTCATCTCTACTCATTCACTCTCATTACTTTATTTACCCCTAAAACCTTCTCAAAAACCCTAAATTCCTCTTTTACCCAAAAGTCTCAAACTCCTCAAGCTTCCTTCCATGGCTTCATCAAGACCTACAAAAAGAAGATTGGTAAAAGGAAGTTCCTCTTCTCAACAAAATCCTGATCCGATAACTGCTTTGTCTCTACTTTCTGATGATTTGGTTGAATCTTATTCAAATAACTTTAGTAAAAGAAAAATAGTTAAGAAATTTGTAGTGTACAATCAAACCCTAGGTAGGTTGAATCTACCACATGTTGTTGAGTTGTTAAGATTTCAAAAACTTGGTGTCTTTCTAGAGTGTGATACTGCATATAATGAAGAGTTGATCAAAATTTTCTATTATGGTTGTGATCGGTGGATCTGGAACTGACTGTTTAACGCTGGTTCGCGAAATGTCGCGGAAGCAAGAGTCGCCACCGTCTTTTATTTTCTCCAAATGGAAAGGACAAAAGCACAGAAAAATTCCTTATAGAGATTGCTCTCGGTTCGGGAGGTAGATTATAGAAAGGGAAGGTGTTAGCACCCTTTCTATCCATGGTTATCCATGGGCTCTTAGATAATTGCTCATTTGTGTTTTCAAAAGGTTTGTTTGCTTTTCAATTGTGGGTTTTAAAAAAAGTTTCTTTGAAAATTCCAGTTCGACTCTTGTATCAGTCCTCAAGAGTGTTTGAAAAATTGCTTTCGAAAGCTTTTGAAAAGGTGTCGGTGTGAAAAGTATTTTTTGAATTTGTTTT
Organism: Vicia faba; assembly: GCA_948472305.1. Classification (NCBI taxonomy): domain Eukaryota; kingdom Viridiplantae; phylum Streptophyta; class Magnoliopsida; order Fabales; family Fabaceae; genus Vicia; species Vicia faba. The sequence continues at coordinate 1,254,175,198 of OX451739.1, read as the reverse complement.
GAAATTAGAGCAAGTATCTAGAGTCGTCTACCTACCCTAAGGAATTCGTCTGTGTAAATGTCCTTTAAAGTAGTGCCATCCCACCATTAAGAGGTAGGTAGCACCACTGTTGGAGGTATTCGGGTCAATTCGAAGGTTCGGGACATGGTGATCACCAGAGCAATAGGAAGACACCTTAGAAGCTACCCTCATGCCAGGTTCCTGGATCATGAGGACTTACTAAAACATCCTCTACTCGACGATCACCTTTCGAGAGGCAAGGCAACAGTGAGGCGTACCCTAGGGGTGGTGTGTGATTTGTGTGTCGTTTTCAGATATTTTGTCTTGTTCATGTCATGGGTGATCTACGCTTTTGTTTTTATTTTGACATTCATTCTTGCATGCAATTTATTAGCAGTTAAAAAGTTGCGAGAATTAAAGTTCCTAAACTATTACAAAGGTGCGGGTCCACATCGCCAAATGAAATCCAGGACCCGATTTGACATAAAGTAAAGATGCGAGAAAGATAAATGTTTAATTTACATGGCTTTGGGAGAATTACATAAAAATTATAAGAAAAGAAATAAATGCGCGAATTGGAATTACGATCGAATGCGAGGGCGTTGGACCCTTTTTAGGAAATTAAATTATGATTAATAAATTAATTAAAGTAACAAGAAAAGATTTTTGAGTTTTGTATTTTATGGATTTTTAATAAGAGAATTAAATTGGAATTAAAACCTAGTTCTAACTATTTTTAATTTATTAAAAAAACATGTTAAAGTTAAACCTAGAATTAACCTAATTAATTAATGGCAAGTTTTATTTACAAAAATAATATTTAATAATTAATCATGGTGAGAGAAAAAAGAAAAAAGAATGAAAAAATACTCAAAACCCTAATTCTACACTTTTTTAATTTATTAAGAAAAATATTTGAATTAAACCTAAATTTAAACCTAATTAATTAGTGAGATTTATTTACAAAAAATAATATTTAAATAAAATATATTTTTATTTTTATGACTTTCTGATTTTTATTACTTTTTTATGTTTTATGAAAATATTAATTTAAAGTTTTAAGAGGGAATAATTAAATTAAACAAATAATAAAAAAGATAGAAAAAGAAAGTAAACACAAACCCTAGGGGGTGTTGACCCCAAGTGGAGGTTTTGTCCCAGCAATTTGGGCCCAATGTTTATGGCCTTTTTTTACTTTTCTGGAAGCGTGCATGTGCGTTGACCAATGTCCATGGTGTTCATCAGATCTCCACCTTTGGATTGCCCTCAGTGGCCATGTGGCATGTGTGGATTATGGGCGCATGGTGAACCCTGAAGCTTGAAACTGCATAGGATTAAATTGAAACAAAATACATGAATAAAGTGAGGGGGACCTGGGAATCGAACCCAGGTCCTAGAGGTTACCACACTGATGCCTTGCCAATCGCGCTGTTGTGCTTCTTTGTATATTATATGAATCATAATTATTATAAAAAAGGACAAACGCTAGTGGTATGAATCAGAAAAACGCGCGCCAGAATTCAAAGTATCCAATCAAGCTTTGCCACATGATCATCTTCTTCATTTATCCCTGAAATAAAAAAAGGTTAGCGGGGGTTTTAAACCCCCCCAAAATGCAAGCTTTTCAAAAATAGCGATTAGCCCATCTTGCTATATAAATTAGGCGCGATTAGTGGGTTATATTCGTCCAAGCTTCCTGATTTTAACCATGGCACTGAGATGTCTTGATTTTACCATATACGTAAACGCCCAATTTGGAGCTTGAAGAACCCTAGCTAGCTTCAATGGTGAAATCGGGTATGATGCATAAAAACTTAATTAAAACACACGGTTAGCTTCAGAATGAACCAAATAACATAAACCAAACATCAAAAATTACAGATAACGCATGAATCATGATGCAAGAATATGGAAAAAATCTTGTACAGGACACGATCGTTCTACCGTTTCTTAACGTTAGGGTTGATGGTTTTTATCTGAAAACCTTCCTTGAAGTCTCAGGAGTGCAATGGGATGGTTATTCTGTCTTGAAACCCTTTGTAATCGTGATTTCAGTTTTGGAATTTTTCTTGAAAAATGCAAGGTTGTCTATGGCTTTTTGGGCGCAGCTTCAGGTTTCTAGCACTAGGGTTTGCATTAGTATAAGTATGGGAACTGATTAGGGTTGAAAATTGGATCCAAAACCCTTTGCATTGATGGAATAGATATTTGATTTTCATGCATAATTTTTTCAATCTTTTCCATGCATATTTGATTCCAATCATGGCAAATCACATTGATTCTTTCCCTATCAGATAATGCACGAAATCTTGAGGATATTTCATGCATAAAAAGATTTGAAAAGCTTGCTTTGGTATTTTTTCCATATTTTAATTAATTAAATGAATTATTAGCAATTAAAAATTCAAATAAATAAATAAAAATGATGAATAAATTCCCTTTGGGCCAAATGGTCGTGCACATGCTTTGGATGATGAATCTTGGAAGAAAATGTGGCCCATTAGCAATTTTAAGACATTTGAAGCAAGGTTGACTTTTCAAAATATCCAAAAATTTCCCAACTTCCACAAGGCATATCTTGCTCAATTTTTAAGATTTGATCATGTTCTTGGACATTTTGGAAAGGTCCTGAAGTCCTATAACCAATGCCTTTTGTCCTATATCATTTTTATTTACCAATCTCAATTTATGGCCTTTGACTTAAAGTCCCTTTTTGTTGACTTTTGAAAATGACCTATAATGTTGAAATTGATAACTTTTTGTGAGAGCATTTCTTGGACTTGAAGTGTGAAGAGGAGTTGTAGGAAATGTCTTTCTCTTCAAAATGAGCTTTGGATGGAATTTTTCTGATAATCCATGTGGAAGTTATGCCTTGGTCAAGTTACAGTTGACTTTTTCAACTGTCCAAAAATAGAAACTTTTGCATCTTGAGACTTTTTGAGCCATACTTTGAAAATCATGATCAAGAATTGATCAAATGATGTTTGTGGCTTCAAAATGAGATGTTGACCAAAAATTTGAACTTTTGACTGTCAAATGACCATTTTGCCCCTGTAGTTGACTGTAGAGCAATTAGGGTTTTTGACTGTGCAATTTTGTGCTGTAAGTCTTGAAACTTGGTATGAGGATGCTTGACCATGTTTGTAAGAATGTGGGACTTTATTGGACCCTTGGAAACTTCATTTTCTTTGTCAGAACCAAAACCCTAATTTTTGACTGTTAGGAGGCCCTTGAACTGTACAACCCTTGGAGAATTTTGAAGCATGCTCTTTGCAAATCTTGAAGAATATGGGAGGGAAAATTTTGGGGTACAACAATGGTCTTCAAGGTAGTTTTGATGGGATAAATTTTAGATATAAGATGAATAACAAGGTTTATTCTGTTAATTCTGAGATTTGGACAAAGTTTGAATTGTTTCATCCAAGTTCGGTTGCCATAAAAATCACTGATACCAATAACTTTGAGGGATATGACTTTAAGGTTGCTCTTAATTCTATGCTGAAACATCCATACTCTGAAAGGGTTGTAAATAACACCTTATTTCTAAAGTATGTCACAGCGGGTGCTTTGAAACCGCTTGGTCATATTCTGCAGTGAGTTGTCTCTCGCATCAGTCGCCCTAAAAGGGGTGGATACTCAAGGGTTGATCAGCCGGAGGTGCACCTGATCTATGTTATCAAAAACAAAATGAGGATCAATTGGCCTCACTACATTGTAAGTAGAATGTATAGTCTGAAAGATTCCGATAGAGGAACAACGTTGGGCTATGCTTCATTTATTCAACATGTCCTGAACAAGGCCGTCATTGGTGTTCCAAGTATTCCCTTAGTTAGATTATCAACTGGTCAAGAATTCACTCAGAAGACATTGACTATGATGGGTCACCAGTGGGATACAAGTCAGCAAAGGTATATATATATATATATATATATATATATATATATATATATATATATATATATATATATATATATATGTGTGTGTGTGTGTGTGTGTGTGTGTGTGTGTGTGTGTGTGTGTGTGTGTGTGTGTGTGTGTGTGTGTGTGTGTGTGTGTGTGTGTGTGTGTGTGTGTGTGTGTGTGTGTGTGTGTGTGTGTGTGTGGTAAGAAGTAATAAGGTATGCTTGCAGGAATAAGATGATAGTGACGAGGAACATGATGAAGACAATGAGGAAGATGAGAATGTTGTTGCAATGGATGAAGATGAAGTGCAAGATGGAAACAATGCTAACATTTTAAAATTTCTTGAGTCTATATGTCTTCAACAGGAGGAGAATTCTTCGCTTGTAAATGAGAGACTTTCTACTCTATAAAACCGTGTCAGGATACACGGTGAACAATTTTCTGCATACTCCACCATTCAAGATTAACGATACAATACTTTGTATGGGATGATGGAGTCTCAAGCGAACAACTTCACCAACTTCGCCAAAAATTTCATGCAACACTTCCCTCTCAACAATCCATCAAATCCACCGCCTCAAGGAGGAAATGAGAGTGATGAAAATTGATGTTTTTTTTTCTTTGGTCTTGTATTTTGATATTTTCATGAACTTAGTCTAGTATTGGTTTTTTAATTATTTTTGGATTATGACTTACTTTGTGTTTGTCTCTCTTTGAACATCGATTTGTAACTAAACTATGTGATTGGTGTCTATTTATTTATTTGTTGCCTTTCTCTAAAACCTCTTTATGTGATCGTTTGTTAGAGTTATTGATTGCCAAAGTAGATAATGGTCTAACCTTACTTGTATTAGTTGTTGTTATTTTAACCTATTTCTTTGCCCCTTTTTTATGTTGTCAAAGGGGGAGAAGCATATGGAAACCAGGAACAAATGATATGAAAGTCGTAACGAAAGGGTGCACAAAGATAGGGGGAGAAATCTTTGAGATTAAGATTTTGATACTTGATACTAAGAACAAGTTTTGCCATCATTAAAAAGGGGGAGTATGTGAGGGTAAGGTTCCTTCAATAAGGGTTTCAATGATGTCAAAACTTTCCACCATATGTTGGAAATGTTGCTAGATGATTTGGTGAACAAGGTAGCATGAAAAGTGTTCAATAATTGGTATTTTTGGAAATTTACATGTTGTGAGTCGACTCAAAGAAAGCTCAGATCGATGCATGATTGAAATTTGCTTCTTTGGGAAGTCTCGGGTTCGCTCACGTCGACTGTGTGGTTGACTAATCCTGGAAGTAATATTTAGGAACTATGCGTTGACGCATATCCCTAAAGTGGTCGACGCATGGATAGTTCATGTTTCCATAAGGTACTTTCGAGAATGCCCAGGTCAAGTCACTCTTCTGCATAGGTCGGCGCATGGATCGTGCACACTGTCATTGGCACGTTCGGGAATGCTCAGGTCGAGTCACCCTTCTGCATAGGTCGACCGTAGCATTCCCGAACGTGCCAATGACAGTGTGCACGATCCATGCGCCGACCTATGCAGAAGAGTGACTTGACCTGAGCATTCTCGAAAGTACCTTATGGAAACATGAACTATCCATGCGTCGACCACTTTAGGGCTATGCGTCAACGAGAAAAGTGAAATCGATTTCACTTTTTGTCGATCAAGGTGCGTCGACCACTTTGGTTCTATCATTTGGTTTCAACAAGAAAAGTGAAATCGATACACAAGGTACGCATCATCTTCAACTTCTCACTCATCCATTGACAACTACACATAATAATTTTTGTCGATCAAGGTGCGGAGCGTGTGTTGATAATGTTCGAAGTAGAAGATTGCGATCTTGCTCAGGTTGAGTAATTATGGGTTTTTCTTGGATAAAATCTGAGGGTTTTTTCCTCCAAGATCATTGGTATTTAGGGGTTTTTGACAATTCTTTGCTTCATCAAATTCAGTTGTGCTTAAGGGATTGAGGAACCGTGTGTTCGTTCGACATGGTAGCTACAATCAGAGGATTTTCAAGGAAGAATTGGTGTCATCATCTTGTGATTAAATCAGTCCAGCAGAGGGTTTGAGAAACAGTTTGGGTTCTCAACAAGGTAGCTACAATTGAAGGTTTATCGAAGATTGGTGACATACTTGGTTCAAGTCGAATCAAGGGAAGAGAGGGGCTTAGTTTTCAATTCAACATATTGAGTTTGAATTGTGGTGACTATTTTCTGTCTCTTGTATAAATTTTGCAATCATAATAGCAATTATCCTAATTCTAAATTCTAGAATTAGGGGCAGAGGTACCCCACGCAAGGACGACAGGGAAAACTGCCTAAACAAATCGTGTGTCATTTTTCTTTCTAGTCTTTTACTGTTTATTTGCTATAATCTGTGAATTTGTACTTGTGGTTCCAAGTGTCTTGATTTGTAGTGCAATAAAACTATTGCTAAGGACTATAGTAATTACTTTGATTGCTATAATTGGTTTTAACACTACAAATTAAGATAGATTGGACTTGGTGTGACTACGCACACCAAGTGTTCGATAAAAGTCCAAAAGTGAAAATTTGTGTGTTTTCTTCTCAATAATTTATTGGAAGTAATTGACAATAGTTAAAGAGTATAAGTGATCAGTTATAATTGAGTTAAGCATTAATAATTCTCATTGATTCATTCCATTCAGTTTTACGCATATTCAGTCTTTTCAATAGAGGATCATTTTTAGATGTGTGTATTCGGGTAGCTTTCGCTACGTTTCAAACTTTATTTAAAAACTCATTTTAAAATTCAAGTATTTATTCAACCCCCCTCCCCCCCTTCTAGATACGTCTTATCGTCTAACAGTTATGAGATAAAGATTGCATTGGATAATGATTAGGTAAAATGGAGGTTGTTTACCTGTAAACCTGAGGTTGTTTACATAAAATAATACTACTGATAGTGTAATCTTCTTCCTGGATTGGTAGCCCCCATATTAGGTATTGTTGTACATCGAAATTGATCATCATATCTTTGTGTTATTATCATTTTGCATTATTCAATTTTGTTTCTTGATTGATTGACATTACATATAAGATGTTGAAACATTTATCACGACTTTAGACTGATAAGTGTTATATTAGTATGTTTTGTCTTGTCCTTGTGATGTTAAACGGAGATCAGTGTCTTATATGGATAGGACATTTGTTATCTTTATACCAGAATTTCAGTTTGGAATGTCCTTTTAATTTGATTTTGTTTCTCAAGTGTTTTTGGAAAGATGATAACAAAAGCATTTCTGGGAAGATGATAACAAAAACATTTTTGGATTTCTGGAAATATGATAACAAAAGTGTTTCTGGATTTGATATTGGTTGGGTTGAATTTTCTTTTTACAAATAATCAAGGGTTAATATATATTTAACTTGTAAACAAAATCAAAAAAGGTAAAGTGGTGCAGTGGTAAAGTATCATGTCTAATACCCAACATGACTATGGTTTGAAACCACGGAGAAGTCTAAATTTTAGAACTTTTCTTGAAATTTTAATGACCTTATTGATGAGTATATGTCACATCAAGAAATATAAAATTTTATTGACACTTTTAAAAATATGGAATATGTGTATATTAGAGGTAGCATGTCTAAAATTTTAGACAATTCCACGAAAAAATCCAAACAAAACGTAATTGACTGAACCTTTTTTATCACCTCTATTCTTATCTTGTATTTTCTCCATCAACCAAATAAATATTTATGAATAAATTGTTACTTTAATGTTCTGAGACAAATTCAAATAATTCATAATTAATTGCACTATGCCTAAATATATTTTAAAAAAAGTTATTTATTTATTTTTTTCAAAGTCACTTTAAATTTTATTTAGGAATTAAAACGATTTATTACTCTTACAATAAATAGATTGAATTTCATGCATCGGAAATTAAAAAGTCTTTGTTTATACAAATTCATCCAATTAAATCATCTAACGTAAATGCTTTTAATGGCACTTTAAAAAAAAGTATAAAAAAGCATCATAAATTGATTTGAATAAATAAATATATAAAAAAAGTTTAATCTTTTTGGTGCATTCATCCTAGTAAATTGTAGTAAAACAAAACTGTCACCATTTTCATTTTCCCTGACTTTAATTTTGAAATTAAAAATATATAAATAATGAGTGATTTCTATTATATGCAATAAAAATACTTGTTTTCAAGCTGAATGAGAGAGAGTGAGTTTTTCTCTCACATTGTTTGTATAAATATACCAAATATTTTGCCAGCAATATACAAATGAAATTCTACTGTCTTTTCCAGCAGGCCTTTGTACAGACATAACAAACTTTCTTGTACCAAAGTTTTTGTCATTCCTCTGATGCTACAACTACTGCTGCAGTAACAAAACTTCAACTCTTTCTTGTTTCTGCTGACCCATTTATGCAAAAACCATAAAGATCTTAACTTTTATTGATTCTGGAAATGGGTTATCAAAATAAGCTTCTGGGTATGTTTCTATGGTTTTACTTGATATGCTTCAGTTTCATTGGAGTGAATGGTATAGGAAATTTTTCTGCTGATGATAAAGGTGTTGTTGTCATTCATGGCAAAGCTTTTATTGGAAGGATTGATAATGATTTTGTTTGTGCAACTATTGATTGGTGGCCACCTGAGAAATGTGACTGGGGAAAATGTAGTTGGGGCCATGCTTCTCTGCTTAATCTGGTATATGATTTTTTTTCTTATGATGTTTGGGGTGTTTAGTTCTGTGTTGCTAAGTGATTCATGTAAAAAAAAAATTATACCTTTTTTAGTAAAGAAAATCATTATGTACTACTAATTAATTGTGGAGAACAAATTGACTATTTTCTGGCGAAGTAATGATGTGATTATGTCATAAACTTTTCATTTTGGCCTTAGGAATGTTATAGAGTTGATGAAGTTATGAAGAGATGATTTTGATCTTGCAATTTTGATTTCATGCAGGACCTCAATAACAAAATTTTGTTAAATGCAGTAAGAGGTAACAGAAAACTCACATGTCTGTTTATGTTTCAGAGAAATTTAATTCATGTTTCATGACTAGTTTTGAGAGGTTTTTAAGATAAAATTGGTTTTGAATGTTTTGCAGCTTTTTCACCCTTGAAAATTAGATTAGGTGGCACCTTGCAAGATATTGTGACATATGGGACTAAAGATAACATGGAATCTTGTATTCCATTTGTTCTGAGTCCTAATGATAGGTTTAAATTTGGTTTCACTCATGGATGCTTACCAATGCAAAGATGGGATGAGCTAAACAGCTTTTTCCAAAAAGCAGGGTAAAAATCACTTCTCCTTTTTTAAGTTTAAAAAAATCATGCATGTAGAATTTAGGACTAAACAGATTCATCTTGTGTGATGTTTCAGGGTTAAAGCTATATTTGGATTAAATGCTCTTGCTGGAAGATCTTTTACTTCTGATGCTGGTGTTGTTGCTGCTGTTGGACCTTGGAACTATGCCAATGCCGAGTCTCTTATACGTTATACGGTTGCCAAGAAGTATACAATTCATGGTTGGGAATTCGGTAAGTAAATGGTTCTTTGGTTACAATTAGATCGAAAAGAAGAATGGAAATTACGATAAGCTTTTTTTATTGGACAGGTAATGAATTGTGTGGACATGCAATTGGAGCCAGTGTTACTGCGGATCGATACGCTTCTGATGTTATGGTTTTAAGAGATATAGTTCAAGATGTATATAGAGGAGTTGAGCCAAAGCCACTAATCATTGCACCTGGAGGCTTCTTTGATGTGAATTGGTTTACGGAATTCTTGAACAAATCGAGGGAATCTGCAAATGTGATCACACACCATATTTATAACCTCGGACCAGGTAAGTTCGGACGAAAAGTTTTTCATGTTTTCTTAAATTCCATGAATTTGATTTTAACAGAAGGCTACTTTCATACAGGTGTTGATGATCACTTAGTCGAGAAAATTCTAGATCCAACCTTTCTTGATGGAGTGACTGACATATTCCAAAACCTTAAAAATGTACTGCGAAGTTCACGAACCTCGGCTAAAGCATGGGTTGGTGAAGCAGGAGGGTCTTACAATAGTGGCCGCCGTCTTGTGTCTGATGCATTTGTCAACAGCTTTTGGTTAGTGCGACTCTCCGTGATTTATCCATCTATCAGTCAGAATTCCTTAAAAGCGTTTTATCGATATAATCATACTGAATGAATGCAGGTATTTGGATCAGCTTGGCATGTCAGCTACTTATGGCACCAGCACATATTGCAGACAGACTTTGATAGGAGGAAACTATGGTTTATTGAATACAACTACTTTCATGCCAAATCCAGACTATTACAGTGCTCTTCTTTGGCACCGACTCATGGGATCACGCGTTCTGTCAACTACCTTCTACGGAACAAAGAAGATCAGAAGTTATGCTCATTGCGCAAAGGAATCTGTGAGTGAAGTTTTATATAGTATGATTATTTCGTAAATATGTTATTGTGAAATCTGATTTGATGATACCATCTTTTAGAAGGGAATCACGGTACTGTTTCTGAATTTGGACGACAGCGCCACTGTAAATGCACGAGTGACCTTAAATTATGCGAAGAAACCTTCGCCACCTATTGCAGGAAAGTTACAGAGAAGACAGTATCATTTAACAGCCCAAGATGGAAATTTGCATAGCCAAATAGTGTTACTAAATGGAAACATTCTAAGTGTAAATTCGGCTGGTGATATTCCTCCGTTGGATCCTATATATGTTGATTCTTCAAAGCCAATAACAGTTGGTCCTCTCTCTATTGTATTTGCTCATATACCAGATGCTGCTATTCAAGCGTGCAGCTAGATAGCTCGACGGAACTAGGCAAACCGAAAATCGGTTTGCTTGGTGGTTGATAATAAAGTTTTTTTGGAAAGCAAATTTGTTTTGGGTTTGGAGGGTGTTGATAAAGTTAAACATAGGAGAATACACAAAAAAAAAAGTACTATTGTTAGTTTGTTTGGAGGGCTAAGCCCTATGATTTTGATTGATTTTGCATATTCCCAATAGATTATTCAGTTTATTAAGACAACTGTATATTTCATTATTATAAATTGAAAGTGACATTCAATTTCTTAAGGTAGTTAGTGAGTCATTTTCTGTCACATATTAATGCTGCTGGATTTTTCTTGATGCACAGTACCGACACTCTAAATTAAAAAAGCATGTCTGATGTCAAACGTGACACGACACATGTGATTACATTCAATCGTTTATATTTTCATAAGACATTACCGGTGTTTACTTGTCCATCTCATGTCCAGCCCAGCATCTTTGTCTGTGTCGGTTTTTATAGCTCATGCCATTTCAAGCAATTTTTTTTGACAAATGAGAGCCACAGAGATCAATCAGAGACATGTGTACGTTTCTGTGACCTTTGTTTATCTTACAACTAACGTTACAGAAATATGACAGGACAAAAGAATGAAAATTTATTGCATGGAAGTTTGGTGAGATATTAATGGCATTAAAAATGTTGACATTACACAAATTGGCTTGTATGGATGAAACTTGAAACCAAAGCATCAAAAGTTAGTATTGCAACAAATAATTGACTTAGAGATTACAACACGTCACTGTTCTTTTTTGGCGACCAACCAGAATCATCAATTAAAAAATGTACAACTGCTATAATATGCTACAATTGAAAGAAAACAAAAATGTCATAATATACCTATATGCTTCCATGCTACCAATTCTTTGGACATATAGTGATATCTACATGGTATAGTAATAAACTTCAAATTAAATGCAGAAAGATATGCTATGAGAAAACATCTATAATTAGGGACAACTTATCCTTGAATGTGTTATATCTATAAGATAACTAGTGAAGGCTACACCTACAATTCCATGTGCATCCTCAACAGTCACCCAGAGAAAATAGAAAATAAAGAAAAAAGTCAGAATATTCAGATACAATTAAAAACAAGTATATGAAGCTATGCATGTTCTTTGACTTAAAAATTAAAATTAATAGCAATGGATGTGGGGAGGGTTCTATGCTACCACTAATTAGAATAAACCATTAAACTAAGAAAGAGAAGAAAAAAAGTAAAATTTGAATTTCCAATATTCATGTAGTAAAAAATGTCTGTTACACAATACCAACACCTTAAAGAATCTAAATGCTAATGGGTCAATACCAATTAAAGAAATTCAAACAACAAAAATAATAAAATGTGAAGAATAAAAACGGAGATTGACCATTACATCCCATATATTACTTATACACCTTGACAAAATTTTAAAAATATCTTTAGAATTTAAATTTTAAAATTTGGACACAGCAAATACAAAATAAGTTCTACTAAATACGCTAAAATAAATGTTAAAAGAATTTAGATTTTTGAATTCAAAAATAACAAATTAAAAAGATTAAACTTTGGACGTGTCCCAACACATCATACATATGTTCAATCTTATAACCATGCAAAAACACATTTTAAAAAATGGATTTCAATGTCCGGATTACCTACGGAGATGGAATCCAGACACTTCTGTTTAAGCATTTGCGCCCCGATCTTTCCCTTGCCCTTCCCCTTTTCATTTCAGTAAAGTTAACAAAACAGAGCAAACAGAGCTCTCGTAAGCATACTCTTCTTTCAATATTTTTCAAGTTTTCTCACAAATTTTTACTTCATTGCCTTCAAGCTTAGCACATCTCTCAAATTCTACTCAAATGCTTTCAATCCAAGATTATTCATCTCTCACATTTGATAAATTTCTCATTTCCATACTTTTTTATTTGAAATGAATACATTACCTAAATAGGTTATATTTATAATACATTAGGTTACATGCAATAGATATTTCATGTGTGTTTTGTCCTAAATTTCTTTTATTTAAAAATTTGAATGGTTTTGACTTAGGGTTTGTAAGCTTTGCTTCTACTTCTTTTGTTCTGATTTCGTCCAGTTTGGGTTTGGAAATTTGGACCCTTAGTGCGTATAACAAAATTTGGGTTTACTAATTTTCTGTTTTTGATTATGTTTGTCAATACTTTGTTTAATTATGACATGCCTTTCTTGTTTGATTATAGAGAAAATGGCTAACAACCAAGAAATAATGAAACATTGTAGGGTGGCTCAACATGCTTCTGTTTGTAGGAAGAAAGTTAGACCCTCGTGACCCACAATTGGAGAAACCTCATTTGATGTTGAAGCATCGTCTTATTGAGTTCATTTGTCTATGGAATCGTCTTTCCGGATTCATGTGTCTTCGACTCATCTTGATTATGCCGTTGACGGGTCTTGTTATTTGCGCATCTAACTCGATCGGACCCTTAGTTATCCTACGACGAAATAATTTTCACACGACCTTCACATCTTCGTCGGTCTTCAACTCAATCAGGTTGTATTTTACCTTTCCATTTGTATCAATTCAATCTTCCCGAAACTCGATCTTTCTCACCCTTCTGTTATCAGTATCAGACAACAATTCATTCAACTTGTCTTTCAAATCGGCGAGGGATGTGGTGCCATCTGAAAGCTTGAATTCAACAGGAGGGTTATCTCCGTTAAAATACACTTTCACCTTAATCAGAAATTGAGGAAGAGACATTTTTTTAGATGTTTTTCTCTATAACATATGCCCCTATTTATATAAATTGCGATTCATTCTAGACTACACAAATGTGCCGGTGCAATCAGAACCCTCCAAAGATGTCGGCAAAATCTTGATCGTTAAAAAATTCTGAATCAATACATTACCGAAAATTTCAGCATACAACTAAATTTCTGGTACAACATGGTAAATTTGAAATTTCCGAGAAAAATTATACTATACCGGAAATTTCAAATGAATTAACGGAAATTTTATACATACCAAAAATTTACATTATTTTACAGGAAATTTCGCTCGAAAAAAATTGTTCCTATTTCCCTAAAGAGCATTTCGAAAATAATGAAAAATAGGAGTGCCAAATATAATTTGAGTGGTGATAGGTTAAATCCTCTTATTCTACAGACACTTCCTAGTAAGAAAGTTGTTATCATTAAGAAACAAAATCTTTGCCTCTGCAATAACAAAAACATTTGAATGATTCGGAAAATGAGTTATCAAAAACTGGTTCTGAGAATGTGTTTATGGATTTACTTGGTATGCTTCATCTTCATTGGAGGTAGCTCAGCTGAGAAAGGAGTTGTTGTAATCCATGGCAGAGTTGTTATTGGAAGGATTGATAACGAGTTTGTTTGTGCGACTCTAGACTGGTGGCCACCTGAGAAATGTGACTTTGAAACATGCAGTTGTGGTCGAATTATTTTCTGCTTAATCTGATATATTTTCTTTTTTGTTCTAAGAAAATGTTTCATGGCTTCATAAAATGTTTGGCGAGAACTATACTGTTAGACAGATTAGACTCCCTCCGTTTCTTTTTAAGTGTCATTTTAGCATAAAGCTCTTCAACCAAGATAGTGGATTATTAGAGTTATTTTTCCTATTATACCCTCATTTATTTTCTCTTTCCAAATAAATTCAATTATACACCATCTCTCTTTTTCCAATAACTAATTGAGAAAATAATTAATTTTATGGAAAATGTGAAGTGGAGTTATTGAGAAAGTAGGGATATAATTGACAAATGATAACATTAAACTATAAAAACGACACTTAAATAGAAACAAAAAAATTCTTCTAAAACAACACTTAAAAAGGAACGGAGGGAGTATCTGCTACAGACATAGTTAGATTGACAATTGATACAAGGTTATCTTAAAAGGATCTCATTATCTTCATCACAGAGCATGAGTTCAGTTTAAAGTATTAACCATTTGTCAACTCTTAGAATTGATTGAGTCAACTTATTCCTGCAAAACTGGAATACCACCTTCTTAGATGAGGCTGGTCAAACTTTATAAACAGGTCACATGCTTGTGAGACTAAATCTACCCTTCATGTTCAAGCCCAACACAATGAAAATGTTGGAGGCTCTATTGAAGGCAAGTCAAATGTCACAATTAGGCGATTATGGATAGGTTGCAATAAAGTTGGAATTTCCAACACACCCTCTCACGCTCGGGTTTCAATGAGTCTGAAGCATGGGCAATGTAGAAAGCCAAACAACATATTGTTGAAATATTAACTTAGATTAGATTAGATTTAATATTTAATATAATCCAAGTTGTGTTAGTCCAAGTCCAATTAGGATTGTATATAAATAGTCATAGTGTGTATCATTATTTGTACATTTGAAAAATACAAATCTTTATTTCCTTTATTATTCTCTCTTTCTCTCCTCACTAAAAGTGCCTCACGCACTAACAAATTGGTATCCAGAGCTTCCGGTTATTGTTCTTGATCAAGTTTTCAAGAATTTCACGTCAGAGATTGTTTTTCTAGGGCAAGTAAATCAACCGCTGCGAAGATGGCTAGTGATAAGGGCATTCTAAATTCTCTTTCAATACTTGACGATAAAAATTGGATCCGATGGAAAAAACAGATGCAATCCTTATTTGGCTTCCATGAAACTCTAGAAGTGGTTACCGACGGTGTTCCGGCATTGGCTACAAATGCAACCGACGAACAGAAAAAAGCCCACAACGAAGTCAAGAAAAAAGATTGCAAGGCTGCTTGTTGCATTCAAACGGCTGTCGATGCTGCTAACTTCGACAGAATCTCTCGTGTTGAAACAGCGAATGAGGCATGGGATATTCTGGTAAAGTATTTCGAAGGAGGTGAGAAAGTCAAGGTTGTCAAGTTACAAACCTTCCGTCGACAATATGAGTTGTTGTCGATGGGAGAAGATGAAAAAGTTGCAGAATATGTGTCGAAGGTTCAGAAACTCGTCCATCTCATGAAGGGTTGTGGTGAAACCATTACTGATAAGATGATAGTTGAGAAGATAATGAGAATGTTGACCTCTCACTTTGATCACGTTATCGTAGCTATTCAAGAATCCAACAATCTTGAAACCACTAAAGTGGAAGATTTGGTTGGTTCGTTGGAGGCGCATGAGATGAGGTTTGTCGAAAGGAAAGAAGTTCAGGACTCGATGCAGGAACTGCAAGCTCAATCATGGAAAAAAGATGGTGGTTCCAACAAATTCAAAGGAAAGTTCGACAAGACTCGTGGCAAGAAGTCTTGGTCGAATTCCCATAAGAATAAGTCGAAGATAGATCTTCTGAATCCTTGAAAAAGGGAGGAGGAAACTATCGAAAGGACAAAGAAGATAAGAAAGGTATGCAGTGTTATAACTGTGAAAAGTGGGGACACTTGGTCAAGAATTGTTGGTACATAAAAGACAAGGGATCGAAAGGCAAGGACAAAGGAGCGAACCTTGCAGGCCAAGATTCAGATGATTCTGAAGGTGGTATGATGGTTATGGATGCAGTTGCAGATAACCATGTTGAATCTAATATCTGGTTTCTCGACTCAGGTTGCTCGAACCACATGACTGGTCGAAAGGAGTGGTTGGAAGTTTTTGACGAGTCGAAGAAGAGCAAGGTAAAACTTGCTGATAATAGCTCGTTGCAAGCAGAAGGTACTGGCAACATAGTCTTTCAAATGAGCAATGGAGGGAAAGCTATGATCAAAGATGTGCTCTATGTACCTGGAATGAAATGCAACTTGTTAAGTGTTGGACAACTAGTTGAAAAAGGTTTCTCAGTTGTCATGAAAGATGGAGTTTTGAAATTTTTCGACACTAAGAACAATTTGGTTTTAAAATCTCCATTGTCGAAGAACGGGACATTTAAGACTATGATCAGTTCGACAAAAGTTCAATGTTTGAAAACTGTTGTCGACCACAAGGATAGTTGGTTGTGGCATTTGAGGTTTGGACATTTGAATTTCCGATCACTTAATCAACTGATTACTCAAGATATGGTTACTGGTATTCCAAGTCTTGAGATGCCTGAAAAACTTTGTGAAGGTTGTTTAGTGGGAAAGCAATCCAGAAATTCTTTCGTTTCGACTATGTGAATGAGACCATCCTGCATTCTCGAAGTGGTGCATTCAGATGTATGTGATCCATTTGAAGAACATACAATTGGTGGAAACAGATATTTTGTTTCCTTTGTCGATGAGTTTAGTCGAAATTTGTGGATCTATGTGATCAAACGAAAGGACGAAGTATTCGAAATCTTTAAGAGATTCAAGATACTTGTCGAAAACCAGAGTGAGAAGAAGATCAAAGTTTTACGAACAGATGGAGATGGCGAATACACATCCAAGATGTTTGAAGATTTATGTGCAGAATATGGTGTTGATCATGAGGTAACTGCTCCTTACACACCTCAACATAATGGAATTGCTGAAAGAAGAAATAAAACCATATTAGATATGGCAAGATGCATGCTGAAGCAAAAGAATTTTCCAAAATCTTTATGGAGAGAAGCTGTTTCGACTGCAGTTTATATTTTTAATAGGTGTCCTACTAAGATATTGAAGAACAAGGTTCCTGAAGAAGTGTAGAGTGGCAAACGACTATCAGTAAGTCACTTGAAGGTGTTTGGCTCTATGTGTTACAAGCATGTTCCTGATGCAAGGAGAAGGAAGCTTGATGACAAGAGTGAACCTATGATTCTGGTAGGATATCATAAAACTGGTACATATAGATTATTCAATCCAGTTAATTAAAAGATTGTGTTGAGTCGAGATATTGTGATTAATGAAAATTCTGCCTGGGATTGGAATTCTAGCAATTCAATTAACAAATCATTAATGAACTTTGATTTCGACGAAGAAACTAATGAAGTAGAGGTCAAAGGAATTGTTGAGAATCCAATCGAAGTCGAAGAAGAAGCGGTTACTGACACTCCCGTCACAGTAGAAATTGAAGAGGTTGTGGCTGAAACAAGCCAAAGACCTCAAAGAAATAGAGTTCTTCCAATAAGACTTCATGATTATGAAGTGATGGGTGATGATGAAATCACACCAGATGGAGAATTAGTTCATTTTGCTTTACTTGCAGGTGCTGAACCAATCAACTATAGCGAAGCTTTGAAAATTAACAAGTGGAAGTTAGATATGGTCGAAGAGTTACAGGCAATTGAAAGAAACAACACATGGGAGTTAGTCGAATTGCCAACACATACGAAAGCTATCGAAGTAAAGTGGGTGTTCAAGTTTAAACCCAATGCAGATGGGTCAATAGCAAGACATAAAGCAAGATTAGTAGCTCGAGGTTTTCTTCAAAGAGCAGGACTTGACTACTCTGAAGTATTTGCTCTAGTAGCAAGATTAGAGACTGTTCGACTAGTAGTAGCATTGACATGCAACCAAGGCTGGTCAACATTTCATCTAGATGTGAAATCAGCATTTTTGAATGGTCCTTTAGACGAAGAAGTTTATGTCACACAACCTCCTAGGTTTGTGATTCAGAAGGAAGCGAGTAAAGTATATAGATTGCACAAAGCGCTCTATGGCCTCAAGCAGGCACCTAGGGCATGGAACAAGAAGACCGACTCATACTTAGTCGAATTAGGATTTGTCAAATGCAAATCAGAGTATGGTGTCTATGTTCAGGTTGTAGCACAAGATATAACAATCATCTGCTTGTATGTTGATGACTTGCTAGTAATTGGAAATAGTTTGGAGAACTTGTCGAAGTTCAAAGAGCTGATGACGAAAGAATTTGAAATGTCGGATCTAGGAAAATTATCTTATTTTCTAGGCATGGAATTTCAAATGTCGAAGCAAGGTATGGTGCTACATCAAATAAAGTATATCAAAGAAATACTCAAGAGATTCAGAATGGATGATTCGAATCATGCATCCTCACCTGTCGAACCAAATGTGAAGTTGGAGAAGAATGGAGAGGGAGACAAAGTCGATGCAACTTTGTTCAAGCAAATTGTGGGATCTCTGAGGTATGTGTGCAATAGTCGACCTGATATAGGCTTCGTAGTCAGATTAGTAAGAAAATATATGGGTGAACCAAGAGTGTCACATATGAAGGCTGCAAGAAAAATCCTTCGATATTTGAAGGGTTCAATAAACTATGGAATACTATTTCGAAGAGATTCTGAAGGCAAAGAAGTAATAGTTAATTGTTTTTCAGACGTTCATTGGTGTGGAGATAAGGAAGATCGAAGAAGTACAACTGGATATTTCTTTCAAGTATTTGGTGCCTCAGTCTCATGGTGTTCGAAGAAGCAACCTGTGGTGGCATTGCCATCGTGTGAAGCTGGATATATAGCGGAATCCTATGCTGCATGTCAAGCAATTTGGATCAGATCTGTACTTGAAGAAATGACTGTCGAAATGAAGAAACCTCTAGTATTGCAAATCGACAACAAGTCAGCCATAAATCTGGCGAAGAATCCAGTTCTGCATGGAAGAAGTAAATATATTGAAGCAATATTTCACTTCTTGAGGGAAAAAGTAAATCAAGGTGAACTTGAAGTTAGACATTGCTCAAGTGAAGTACAGTTGGCCGACATTTTCATCAAAGGATTGAAGATCGACAGATTCTTGAATTTGAGAAAGAAATTAGGAATAGTTCAGATTGACTATTTTTTAGGATGTTCGACAACATGGATTATGGGGGTGCGTTGAAATATTAAATTAGATTAGATTAGATTTGATTAGATTTAATATTTAATATAATCTAAGTTGTGTTAGTCCAAGCCCAATTAGGGTTGTATATAAATAGTCATAGTGTGTATCATTATTTGTACACTTGAATAATACAAATCTTTATTTCCTTTATTATTCTCTCTTTCTCTCCTCACTAAAAGTACCTCACACACTAACACATATCTAGGCTCAAATACTATCTTAAAATTTTTGGGTTAGGCCTAAATCATACCTACAAAATTAATATTGTAAAATGAGAGGTGACGTTCCATATAATTTTTTATTGAATTCTATCTTTAGCCAAAGTGAGACTAGAGTTTTTCACAATACACCCCTCACACTCAGAGGTGTCACTCCATATAAACCTTTATTGAATTCTATCTTTAGTCAAAGTTGGACTAGAGTTTTTCACAATACGCCCCTTACGCTCAGCAATATTAGACTTGATGCATGAATATAAACGGGACCAGGATCAACTACCTTTTGTTTTGTATACTTATGTACATTTCTCTCTATCTCTCTCGTAATCATGTTTCTCTCTCATCTAAATTGATCTTAAAAATACATTAAGGCACCAAAGCTAACAAAACAAGGTAGGGAATCCTTTCCCATATAAACAGTGGGTGTGAATAGTTGATATGTGGGACTTGGCTTTTCTGATACACCCCCTTATGCTTAGCATTATTGAGCTTCATATGCATATAAATGGTAAGTGATCATACTCATCCTTATAAAATTGACTGATATTGTGAGGATTGTCTCCAATTATAAACACATTCATATTATATATTGTCTAACGTGAAACTCTTAATATCAATAAATAAATAAAATTGGCATAAGTCTTTTGTAGTTTTTTTTTTTTTGTTCAAAATGAAAATGAAAATTATATTTCCATAAAATTTATGTTTTTTTTTGGGGGGGGTAAGTAATGAATTGTGTGGAAAAGGGACTGGAATAGGTATTAGTCCAGATCAATATGCTTAGAGCAACTTTAATGTGGGTAAACTAAAGTATTAGTTTGTTATAGCTACCGGTATTTAATATTTATAGTATATTATCCTTGGACTAAATCTATGTGGCAGCAACTATAGAATACCGAGCTTTCCATAACCAACCGTAACTAACACTATTTGCAATAATATTTAGCATTAATAAATTATTTAATGGTCATTTTGAGACCTGACATTAATTAACAAATAAATATAAATAAGTAAGGTCAAGTATAAATTATTTATAAGGAACCACTATTGGAATAAAAATAAATTAGATGAACTAAAAGTTCTTTAGATCCTACATGACAATTTAGTCCTATAAAAAATAATTTAATTGATCAAGTTTAGTTTCTTATAGTTCACTTCATTAAAGATGCTGTTATGATGTAACTATTTTAAGAAACATTGTTCAAGATTTATATAGAGGATTTGTGCAGAACCCACTAGTTATTGCACCTGGAGGCTTCTTTGATGAAAATTGGTTTAAAGAATTCCTAAGCAAATCAAGTGAATGGCCAGATGTGGTCACACGCCATGTTTATAACCTTGGATCAGGCATGTTCCACAAACCATGAAAAAAATTTCAATTGTTTAACCAATTTTCATGAATTCAATTGTTGAAGTTGTAGAATTTTAGATGGAAGGAAGAGAGAAAATAATAACTTGATACAAAAAAAAAAAAAAAAAAACTAGTCCTAGAAGTTAAATCAAGATATTCTAGCATAATATCAAGATATCATGAGACTTAAGATTTTATTTTCTACCATCGATTATAACAGAAATCTACTTACATGGTCACATACCCGACAAAATTCTTTATCCAACCTATCTTGACGGAGCGGCTGGCACATTCAGCAGCCTTAAAAATGTACTTCAAAGTTCACAAACTTCAGCTAAGTCATGGGTTGGTGAGGCTGGTGGTGCTTACAGTAGTGGCCGCTATCTTGTATCTAATGCATTTGTCAACAGCTTCTGGTAAGT
Organism: Vicia faba; assembly: GCA_948472305.1. NCBI lineage: Eukaryota > Viridiplantae > Streptophyta > Magnoliopsida > Fabales > Fabaceae > Vicia > Vicia faba. The sequence continues at coordinate 1,254,153,780 of OX451739.1, read as the reverse complement.
GTAACTCCCCGTGATTTATGAGTTTATCGGTCGGAATTCCTTAAAGGCGTTTTATTGATATAATCATATCGAATGCAGGTACTTGAATCAACTAGGCATGTCAGCTACTTATGGCACCACAACATATTGCAGACAGACTTTAATAGGAGGAAACTATGGTTTATTGAATACCGCTACTTTCATGCCAAATCCAGACTATTATTACAGTGCTCTTCTTTGGCACCGACTCATGGGATCACACGTCCTGTCAACTACCTTTTACGGAACAAAGAAGATCAGAACGTATGCACATTGCGCAAAGGAAACTAAGGGAGTCACAGTACTGTTTCTGAATTTGGACAACAGCACCATAGTTGAAGCAAGAATGTCCTTTCATTTTGGTAAGAAACTTTTCCCTCCTTATAAGGGAATAGCACAGAGAAGAGAGTATCATTAAACAGCAAAGAATGGAAATCTACATAGCCAAACAATGTTTCTTAACGGAAACATTCTAAGCGTAAACTCGGCAGGTGATATTCCTCCATTGAATCCTATACATGTTGATCCTTCAAAGCCAGTACCAGTTGCTCCTCTCTCTATTGTATTTGCTCATATACCAGATATTATTACTAAAGTTTGCAGCTAGCTAGCTCAATGGCACTATGTGAAACCAAAAACCGGTTTCCTTTGGTGTTTGATAGGGTTTTGTATATTCACAATGTACTATTCGGTTCATCATGAAAATCGTAAATTTTATAATAATAAATTGAAAGTGATATTCAATCTTGTTGCCATAGGTAGTGAATTTTCAAAGATTACAACTTGTCACTACGTATTTTTCGGTGACCAACCGGCATCATCAATTAAAAATATACACTTCCTATAAACAAACAGTAACTTACCTATGCAGCTATGCTATCGTTTCTTTGTACATAAATAACTAATCTTGACTTGTAGATCAAACAGATATACACTCCCTCGGTCAAAAATCTGTTTATCGTATGGTTTCTTCGAATGATTGAACCAACTATGAGTTTTCCTCAGAAAAACTTTGAGGCTTACTGCTGGCGAACACCAACCATACGACAGTCCCAGTCAAATAGAAGAAGATGGATGGTGCATATAGTGATATCTACATGGTATAAATATGAATTTCAAATTAACTACGAAGAATATGCATCATATTGGGAGAAAAGAACTGTCACTAGAAACAACTTACACTCCACGAATGAGTTGTATCAAGAAGATAACCGGTGAGGGCTACACCTACGATTCCAGGTACAGCCCCCACGGTATTAGTAATACCCTGAGAGCCAAAAGGTCGGATTTATCAGATACATTTAAAAACAAGCATATGAAGCAACACGTGTTTCTTTGTATGATATAAGCTCAAGCATACATACCAGAAGTATACTTGCATATTCTGGTGAGATGTCTTGATGGGTACAATATAGTCCTGCAGAAGCAAATGAATTCATAAATTTAAGGCAAAAAAAGAATATGATCTGAATAATTTCTTATACTAAAAATCAGATAAATTATATTTACAGGGTTTACTAGTACCTGACAAGGCAAAGCTTGAGAGGGCTAAACCACCTGTGAGAAGGCCCACAATCTCCCACGGCGGTAATCCTAGATCCAGCGATGAAAGAGTCATACAGACTGCAGGAGATAAAAATGCAATTGATTGGCAGATCTTTCGAACCTATATTTAAGAGAAATTCCGGCGACAAAGAAATTAAGAATAAACCTCAACAATTATTATTACTCAAATCAAAGAAATCAATGGACTTTGTCGTGTTTTTATGAAATTAATGTCTTTTTCCTATGATACCCTTAACTATTTATTATTGTATTGCACCTATTTCCCTCTTTGCAACAAATAGATAATGGTATTATTGACAAAACAAAAGTTAATGTTGTATTTAACTTTAAAAATGACAAATAAATAAACGGTAGTTAGAACTTAGAAAGGAATAGAGGGAGTATATACCGTAAGGAAACATATTTGATATAGTATGCAGTAAGTATTCATATAATAAGCAACAAATAATTGATTTAATGATGTTTCAATGCCTCTCGTACCGTAGTGGTTTCAACTCTTTTTGAAATCAAGCTGTCAGCCAACTGTGACGCAATACTTGTCACAAAAATTGAAGCCAGAGGCGGAAGAATAGACACCTGATACGATTAAGAACTCACAATTCTTAGTATGTATGTAGTTGGCTTATTGCACACATCCTTTCCGTCGAATTCAAACAGATACTGATAACAATTAACTGACTCCCCTAGGCATGAAGAAAAAAAACTATTAATCTTACCCATGCGGCTTCTGTTAGATTTAAGTCCAGCTCCTGACTACAAATCATATGGATTGAAGGATTAGATTCTCCATCAGGTAAAAACTGTAAATAATACTAGAGTAAAATGTTACCCTAAAATGTAAAAACAGGTAAAGTATTGAATGCTTATCGGTTACCTAAAATATGTGGGGAGCCATGAGAGACAAGTATAGTGACCCCAGCTACCACAGAAATGAGCATATATCATTGCCCATACAGCACGACTTCGGAAAAAGGCCTTCCATGGTACATCCTATATTTCACGAACAATTACAAAATAAAAAAGGATCTAATGAGTGTAAATCTTTACACACAAACATACATAGGTAACTATTCACTAAGAAGGATCTAATGAGTGTAAATCATAACATATTTTACCAATTACCTTCAAAGAGCTATTCATTTCTGTTAGAGAAGTTTGCCATGATTGTGTCGTGTTACCCTGAGCCGCTGCGGATAACCAAGGTCAAAAGTGAGAAACAACCAATTAAACCACAATCCTCAAAAAGAGTAAACCAAAGAAAAAAGCTTGGAACCAAACAGCGCGGGCAACTCATATATAAACATGCAGGCAACATTCAACGCAGAACATATAAAGAATGGCATAGTCACCGACACTTCATTTATAACTTATCAATTCCTAAACAAGCACAGATCATGAGAACTAGTCCGCTTAATGTTGAAAAAACATCTCCAAATGAGAAAGACATTATTTATTAGCATTCATTCAATAATAATCGAGTTTTTTTTTTTTGCTCAAACTAATAAAACTTTAAAAACTAAAACAAGTGCTTACATGAAAAAGATTTTGCAGCTAACTGTGTTTCACCATCTTCGAGAAATTGAAACCCCAAAAACCTTCAAAGTTTATTGCATAACACAAGTCATAATCAAATTATCGGATTCGCAACACAAGATGCTTACTGGATATTTGCCATTTCTACTTACCAAGCAACCCCCAAGAGACCGAACAAATAGAACACTGATTCCCAACCAAGATTTTGGATGATGGGAGGCGCGAAAAGAAGCCTGAAAAATATTAGTGTTGAAATGGAGATTATATAATAGAAAAAATAAAATTACAATCTCATGTGATTCTATTACATGGTAGAAATTGCATACCCCAGAACACTTCCAACACTCAAGCCACCAAATACAAATGCTACTGCCCGTGAGCGTTCTTCCAATGGTATTGACCTGCACATGGTGATCAACATTATCAATCAAAATGGTTAAGACTAATATAATCAATAGAAAAAACATATGGTATTTGTCAAATTAACAACACATCAGAGTGAGCCAAATATGTATATGGATGGTTACATGCCTGGCAATGAGATCAGTAGCAGCAGATGGCGAAACACCTTCACCTATCCCAACCTAGATATACAATGGGAGGAAAGTGATCAATATAATAGCTTTGAATAATATATCAAATGCAACCAGGGTTTATGTTAATCGGCAATAACAGTAGCAGATATAAGTAGAACAACCAGTGGAAAGATTAACGCTATAAAACCATGACATTCAGTGAGATCGGTCAAGAATTCATATGCATATATTGAAAAGAATTACTGACCAAAATCCTTGTTAATAGTAAGCCGGGTAAATATCCAGCAAGAAGAGGAACAAGAGCTGTAGCCACTGACCATACCAGTACTCCAACCTCAAGAACTTTTCTGAAACATAATGATGACATTGTAACATAATAAACCCAAAAGGAAGACTGAAATATTTAGTGCCAACTTTGAATGAGATTATTGTCAACAAAATAGGTTGTTTTGGACAACGTTTTGTTAATAATGCAGTAGGTTAAATGCTATCTTTTAGATATCTCGGCTCAACCTTGTGTCTCTCCTTGAAATATAATCAAACTTTTACCAGGTAGCTAAATGTGAGGAAAAGCGCATCAAACAAAAGTATAATTTGAATCCTTAGAGAACAAAGATGACAGATTTTAAAAAAGAAAAGATACTTGGCAATTAATGATTGAAGTTACTTGAAGATTATATAACTGGTGTTTGAAAAGGCATTCACTTTTGCAAATTTTAACTTGAACCGTGGGAAGGAACAAATATTGAACCTTAGAAAATTTGTAACAAGTTGACTTACTAAATGACCCTCTCCTCAATCCTAACATGAGTCTTAAGCTAATCCTTTCTAAAAAACAACACTTTAATAAGTCACTGAAAGCCCTCAACTTAAGCTCACACACCATAATGCCCGTGCAATTATACCTTTACTTTATCTATATAAATATTACTACATTTGGAAAGATACCCTCAGCCGGAAGCTAAAGAACAATCCTTCCAGGTACAAATATATTTAAAGGGCCGATCTCTCCCAATACGTGCTCTTCCATACATATGCACCTTAAGAGATTGAACTCACAAGTCACAACCACATGCTTAAAAAACCGAGTTATCTATCAACTATGCCATATCATGTTGGTACATTTGGAAATGTTTGTAAATGAGTCATATCCCTCTTTAAATTTCTATAGTCTAGACCTAAATTAGAGAAATCTTTGAGTACCAAAACAGAAACTTTGGACAAGGATAGAACATAGAAGAAAGAAAGTTGTAAGGTAATAACTAACCTGCCACCAAAAATCTTTGCCAACCAACCACCAGGCAATTGACTCATCGCATAACCCCAAAAGAATGAAGACTGAACCAATCCTGCTGTTGATGAGCTCCATCCAAATTGATGCGACAATGGAATTATTGCAATACTCAAATTCACCTGTTCCCAAAGAAACACAATAGAATTCTAACACTGCCCATCAAACTCACAATGATAAAAATTCAATTTTGATTTCAGGGTTTGTAATAATAATGAAAAAGAAGAATAAAGTTACCTTGTCCATGTTGCAAATAACAAAGGCAAGTGAAGTAGTGCCTATGAGTTTGTATCTTAGGGGAAGATTCTTCCATGGTGGCCAATTCCCAGACAAACCATCTACATGTTGTTGCTCCACATCATTGTCAAGGTCTGTGAGAGCATTGGACTTGGCTTTGGACACTTTATTGTGGCTCTCTTTGGTATCTTGTTGTTGAGTGTTGTTGCATGATACTAGTACTATTCTGTTTCTGTGGATGAGTTTGGAAGGTGTGAAATGGAAGCGTTGAAATGGGGTTTTGATGAAAGGGTTGTGTGAGTTTGTTCTGCGGATTGGAGTTTGAGGGGAAAAGCATGATTTGTTATGTGGTTTGGGAGTGAATATGGTCATTTTGATGAGTTTTGAGTTTTGAAATTGTGGTTGTTTTTAGAAGATTGGGCAGTGCCATAGCATGATATGGTATGACATCAGAGAAGGGAGGGAAAGGGAAAGTATGCTACTGCGAGGTAGCCACGGAGGAGATACTGCTTGTGGCTCACATCAAATGGGAGATTTTGAACTATACACGACAACACAATTTGTTTTTCGTTTTATAATCTTCTATCTCCGTTTTAAAATGAATATCGTTTAAATTTTTTGAATATAGATTAAATAAGATAATATAGTGTACATTGCACTTATTATATTAATCTTATAAATATGTTGAAAATTGTGTAGAGGGTAATAATTAAAGAATATAATAGAAAAAATAGCTATCATTTTTTTCATGAAAAGTGAAAATGACATTTATTTTAAAATAAATTTTATTTATTAAAACGATATTCATTTTGAAATAGAATGAATATTTTTCTAAGATGTGTGACTTAAAATAAGTTCTAGGCGCCAAGAAAATCCGACTGTTAAATCTTTTTATTAAAATTTATGAACTAATATGATGATATAAGTTACTAATCTAATTATATAATATCAAACTAAGATAAAAGATAGAAACAATTGGATGATATCACTTATGTCTTTTAAAGAAAATTGATGTATATTTACATGAACTAAATAGAATATTTATACCATTAGAAGTACAACTATTACACTAATAGAATAATTGACATTACTATTTTTAACTTTGACAAATTATACATCTACGATAATTGGGATTACTATTTTAAGTTTGATATTTAGATAAATATCTTTAAATAATAATAATAAATAATATTATTGTTTATTATAACACTTTTCTTTTGAATAATCTATTACGGTGTATCATTGAAGTCTTGTTGCGGAGATTTTATGAGAATATATGTTGTCTCGTTAAAAACTTTATTAGGAAAAATTTATTGAGATAAAAACCTTAATAAAGAAATAAGAGTACAACATTATGTTCTCCCTCAACATAACACATTTAGTTCTTCTTCACAAATCTCGAAGGTGGCGCATTCCAATATTTTGTACGTGCTTCTTAAAAACTGATGCATGGAGTGTTTTTGTAAAGAGATTTGTCACATTATCACTCGAACGGATATATTGAATATAACCTCTTTGTTTCTTTTAAGTTCTTGTGTGAATAAGAAGAACTTTGTAGGGATAAGTTAGATTCTGTCAATTTTGATGTAACCTTTTTTCATCTAGGTAACACATGCAGCATTATCTTCATACAAAATTGTTAGATTGTTATCAATTGGTAAACCAGACGCTCCTTGAATGTGTTGGGTTACCAATAGTAATCATTTATACTCTTTGTTTGCTTCATAAATGACAATTAATTCAACATAATTTGAATGTAAATATATATCCAGTATGTGATTTAACATTATGTGGATCAGACAAATATCTTGTATCTGCACAACCAAGTAAAATTAGTTTTGCATTGCTAGAATAAAACAAACCAAGGTCAGACGTACCTCGAAGATATCAAAATATATGCTTTATTCATTTCCAATGTCTTTTTGTAGGACATGAACAGAATCTTACTAGTAAATTCACTACAAAAGTTATATTAGGTCTTATACATTTAAAAAACTATATGAGTGCCCAATAGCACTGAGGTATGGTATTTCAGAGCCAACATCTTCTTCATTACCTTCCTTAGGTCTAAATGGATCATTTTCAACATTAGATATTATACCATCACTGGAGCATTATAAGAGTTTTCTTTGTCCATGTTAAACATTTTTAATATCCTTTTTGTATAATTTGATTGATGTGCCAATATACCATTTTTGGTATACTCAATTTGTAAACCAATGCAGAACCTAATTTTTTCCAAATCTTTCATTTCAAATTCTCTTTTTATGTATTCTCTTACTTCCTTAATTTCTCTATTAGTTTCAATGATATCAACATAGACATCAATTATTAAAAAACTGAATATTGTTTTCTTATAAAAACACAAGGGCAAATAGGATTGTTCTCATAGCATTCTTTAAGCAAATATTCACTTGGTATATTATACCACATGTATCCGGATTATTTTAGCTCATACAATGATATTTTCAACTTAATTGCATACATTCCTTTAGGTTTTGATGTCTAAAGCATTTTAAATCCTTATGTGATTTTCACGTATATCAATATCCAGTGATTCATACAAATAAGCAGTAACAACATTCATAAGATACATATCAAGATTGTTAAATACTGGTAAACTAATTAAATAAATAAAAATAATGGCATCCATAACAGGAGAATATGTTACCTCATAATGATTGCCTACTCTTTGATAAAAACTTTATGCAACAAGATGAGCTTTGTATTTGACAATCTCATTTTTATCATTTTGTTTTCTTACAAAGACTCATTTATATCCAACTGATTTCTAATAATAGATAGTGATTCATGTTTAGGGGTGGCAAAATGGGTCGGGCCCGCCGGGCCAGCTCGTTTGACCCACTATTTTGGCGGGTTGGACTGAGGTTTTTGGCTCGGTATCTTAAGTTGGTCCGCCCCGCCTAACCCGTTTTAAAAGGCGGGCTTAGGCGGGGCGGGGTGAGTTTTGCCTGCGGGCTTTTTGTTACAACTTTTTACTTTTTACTTAGAATTAAGTAACTTTAACTATAAAAATAATACTATTCTCTTTGGGTTATGGTGATTGAACTACATTCTAAATTATTATACAGACAAAATGAATTATAATTGTAAAGTTTTTTATATAACTTTTTAATACATGTATTCGTTGGAAAAATTTGAAATACAATAACAATTGTATGGCATGAAGAATTATTGTTTTCAATATATTAGCTCACATGTTTTCTTTAGAAACAAATGTTAATTTTAAGAAAATGAAGAATTCGATTAGAGTATATGTGTGACAAATTTAAGATATAACTATTAAGGAATCAATCAATATAATAGTTTATATAACGTAAACAATGAGAAAGTCAGGTCTTAATATTTTATACACTGCTATTTTATGCACTGTGATATTTTATGCATTGTATTGTTATCATTGTTTGTCTTCTGTAAATTATTAATTGAGTTCTTTTAGTAATTAGTTTTTAAATAGGATTATGATAATATGTTTTGTTTATTTATTTATTTTGATACATTTTTTTTATCGTGCTAGAGTCTATTTCGATATGTTTTTTCTTGAAATTGGTTTTTATCTATTTTATTTTTTTAAGTGTTTGGACTTAAGACATGTTGAAGTTATATTATGCGTTGTTAAAAAAATATCTTTTGTCAGCTTCTTTAGTAATGATTAAAATTTTTGTAAATTATGTAATAGGTTAAATTGTAAAATAAAATAAAAAACTAAAAAAATTGGCTAGCCGGCCCGTCAACCCGCTAACTCGTTAGTAAACGGGACAGACTTGACTTTTGAGCTCGGATGCCAAATTTTGCCCGCCCCGCCCCGCTTTTGTACGGGCTTAAAGGGAACGGGACAGACCACCCACTTTGCCACCTGTATTCATACCCCACATATATTTCCAACCTCCTTTGAGATCTCATTTGTCATGTCCTATTTTTTCTCTCAAGCCACTTATTCATCGAAAACATTTGCATTAGTTCAGTAAAAGTCGATATTTGGTCATTTTTAGTTCGTTTTAAAATTAAATATCGAATTAATTGCATTTCATATATTTTCATCGCCTCATGCATCTTTTTAAGTCAACCCAGGGTCATCAAAATAAAATTTTGGTTCTACAGGTATACCGGTAAAAGCGATTCGACACTGTGCATAGAATTAGCGGGTAAAGTATTTTGAGTTTTGACTTGTACCAAACTGTTTTATGAAACTACGCGGCGTGTAAGACATTTTGGTGAGCTCGCTTTATTTTTTCAATGTTGTTTGCAATCACATTTTACCAGTCAGAGCATGTTTATCCGAGTAGTTTAATTGCATTTTTGAAGTTTTCCAGACATTTTTATTAAAATTCGTCGCACGTAGATCACGTTGGTATATTCATTTTTATTTTTTGATCAAGCGCGCGTCCGATTGTTATTCGTTCCAATCTCTTTTCTTTTTTTAATTTTAATATTTTAGCTGATTTTTATGATAATTTAATTTTTTACTTCTCTTTTTTTAGTTTGATAATTTAAGAGAGAAAGGCATTATGGACAATTTGTATCAAGTTGGAGCCTTAAAATCAATACTATATATAGATGTTGGGGTGGACATCGGTTCGGGTTCGGGTCCAAAACCCAAAACTGACCCAACCCTCGAGTGAGAGAACATGGCCTAATTCATTCGGTTGGAGACTTCGGATTTCTCGGATTCAGTTAGTTTCGGATTTGATTACAGAGATAAGATATTGTTAGGTCAAATCCAATTTTTTGTTACGTATTGGGCCATAAAAGGCGAGATTTAAAAAATTTCAAATACTTTTTTTACATACCTACTTTTTTTGGTTTACTATTAGATAGGCTTAATATTAGGACTAAATACTTGATTATTTTTCTTTAAAAAACTGAATAATTTAAAGTCATTAATCCCTTTAAATATGTGCTGAAGTATGAGTTAATTAGAACTCATTCATTTTTCAGTTTAAAATTGAACTAAATTCTTATATAGCATAAATTATCCAAGAACCATATAAAATATTAGTTTTTGAGCCTATAAATATTTGCTCAAATTTAATACAATCAGTATAACTTTAATATTACTACACAACCAATCACAATTATTTAATTTTTTTTCTCCTAGAGCTCCAATTTCTTTTTCATTCCTGCAACATTATATATTCAGCAAGAAGTTAATCAACATAGTGAAATTAAGAGAAATTAATTAGTAAAAAAGAAGGATCCAGTTCCCTTATATAAATTATTAATTGAGAACATTTTGTTAAATTAATTAGCAATATCTTATCAGTAACTTTAATAGGGAATTTCCAAAATTCAGTTCTCTTAAAATATTAGTACCATAGCTATCATGATTCTTTACAATATACATGGAACTTTCGTACACATCACAGAAGATGATATTGGCACTAGGGAGCTCCTCAACAAGCTTTTCAAGTTCAAGAATGTATCTCATGAGAAATAAACAAGTTATTGACCCTACATGAAATAATAGTATGTTTAATTGTTGAATTGATGTGTAAGTGAAAAGTTTCAACATTAATTCCTTTGTTAACAAAAGCAAACAAGTTGGTAAATCATTCTATTACTTACTTCTCAATGTTGAGGAATTATATGTATCCTCAAGCAACAACCTTGTTGCATTATCAAGGGATATCATTTCCAGTTGTAAAGCGGAGTGATTATTATTGTTAATAAATATGTTTAGCATATTGCACAGATAAAATAGAAAATTCTATGTAGGTTATGCCTTTGTAAAAACTACCCGCATTCATAGAAAGAGCTACCTTCAAATCTATGCAACAAATCTATGTAGGTTGCATTCAGCATCAGAATCTATGCGGAAGGGATTCAAAAAGTGGTTGGTTGTGTTCAAAAAGGGATTCAAAATTACGAGTCATTCATGACTCCAAAAAAGTAGTTGCTGCAATTACAATAGAAAACATTAGAATACATACTTTCTTTAAAAAAATTGAATAAAAAACACAATGGAAATTAACCTTGATTTGTTTCAGGCACTGCCAGAAGGCAGTGACTGAGTCAGAGAGGATGACGGGGCTCCAGAACAAGCTGAAGTTTCAGTAAATCCTATAGAACATTTTTAAAAAAAATTACTAACATATTATAAAACAAATTCAGGAAATTTAAAGAATTACACTTAAAATAGATAGAAACAATATACCTTCTAAAGCATTTTCAGAAATCTCATACTCTTCATTAAATTCCAAGTCTTTGAATTCGTAAAATGAAGGCCTCAACCAGTTCTAAGCACAAATAAGAGCCTATGCCATTTCAGGTTTGAGAGAGCTTCGATATACCTCTAAAACCCTCCACCCGTGCTAAAAGCACTCTCAGAAGCCACAGTTGAAACTGGTGTAGGCATGATATCTCTAACAATTTGGGACATAACTAAATATTTAGCAACATTATGTTTCCACCAATATAGAATATAAAACTTATCTTTATCCTTTTCATTAAAACTTAAACATTTTCCTCTTATATAGATCTGAAGCTCAGTTTCTTCTTCAACAGAATCCATAGACATCAAATGTTGCTGAAAAGCATTTTTCTAGCTACATGTGTCGGCACTTCGATGTTGGCAGTTGTTTCACCATGAGAAACAGCGGCTGCAACCGATTTGACCGAGTCTTTGGCAATCTCATATGCTTGTTTGTACACCATGAATTTTTTTGAGAGATTGTTATTGATCTCTTATAATAAGGATTTCTTATTGACTGAATCTTTTCCATACATATCATCAAAGCACCATTCCACAAATCTTAACGTATACCGGGGATAAAAATAACACCTAAATAAAGGAGTTGGTTCATATTAGTGATATCAACCCAGTATTTCCTAAACTTATCCAACATTTCCTTAGCCACATTAGCAAACAATCCATTAAGGTCCATGTTTAATTGCTTAAGCTCAATGTAAATTGCAGCCAAGTACGGAAAAGTTGTACGCAAGCTTGCTTTGGTGGAAACAGAAAAAACATTTATTGCTTCATAATAATTCTCCAAAAACTTAATAAAAACCCTAACATTATCCCAATATCGACTACTAGGGGGAATCATCTTCAAAGAAATCCCTATAGTCTTCATCCTCATTTTCTAGCTTATCAAAAGCAGATTCAAACTTCTCAGTCGCTTCTAACATCAAATATGTCGAGTTCCATCTAGTTGAAACATCAAGACATACCGACTTCTTGCATGTAATCCCGGCATATTCCACACATTCCTTGAAATTTAAAGCTCTACAGGGTGAAGATCTTACAAACCTAATTTCATTTCTAACACTTGAAATTGAGGTGCTGGCTACTTTTAATCCATCTATCATAACCAAATTCAGAACATGAGCACATCACCTCATGTGAAACCCAAATCTATCCACCAAAAGTCCATTCATGTTTCTCATTTTATACTCTAAACATCTAACAACAACATCATTTGATGCCGCATTATCTACCGTGATGGTTGAAACATTTCTCAGTCCCCTCTCCTTCAACACATCCTCAACCTTCTTACCAACTGTTTTACCTCGGTAATTTGGGATAACCGAAAAGCTAATTATCCTTTTTTGGTATTTCTAATCATTATCTATAAAATGGGCAGTGAGGGTCAAGTAGTTTAGATTTTGAATGAAAGTCCAACAATCTGTTGTAATTGCCACCCTATTACAATCAGACTTAAAGAATGCTCTCAACCTCACTTTCTCATCAAGATATAACTGGAAACAATCCCTAGCTATGGTTATCCTTGATGGTATAATAATTTGTAGTTGCATTTGCTTACAAAAGTACTTGAATCCCTCTCCTTCAACTGTAATAAATGGATTCTCATCTAAAATTATAAAATAAGTCAACCCCTTTCTACAACCTAAAGGATCAAATCTAGAACTTGTTGGAACCAACCAAACTCCCTGTGTTGTTAAAAAGGTCAATATAGTTTGGGTGGGGTCAGTTGACAGGTTCAACGAATACTTAGGACATGTTTTCATGTGGCTATTTAGGTTTGATGTTCCATGTTTCTTAGAGTCACACATGTACCTTGTATAATAGTGATTTCATGCAGCAGTAGGGGGATCACTATTAGGAATAAGGTTGAAGTGATCCCATACCTCAGGCCACTTTCAAATAGAATTTACATTAGCTCTTCTTTTATTCCGGCCAATAGGAGGAAGATTTGCGGTTGGTTCAATAGGTGTTGTGGTTGTTGGTACATTAGGTGAGGTTGGAGAATGTTCATTGGTAATTGGAGTATCTTGCTCCATAATTGAGCAAATAAGCAAAAACCAAAAAGAAACACATATAAGAAACCACTATCAATTTATCATTTATCTTTTCCACTACCACTCTTAATTTATCTTTTCCTTCAAAAAGCAACCAAACAAAAAAAAAACTTGTTCAACACAAACTAACAAACATGCACAAAATAGAAACATACTCACAAATTGAAACATACTCAGAAACATGCACAAAACAAAAACATACTCATAAATTGACACATCTAATCTTGCATAATTTTTTCCTAAACTTACGATTATTTTTCATATTCCTAGCTCCACGCGTTTCTCCAACTCCTTCCATATCTTGAACTTGTTGCATAACTCTTGAAATTTTCAAGCTACATCATAACCCACATGTCAAAAATTTGCATACAAAATCACATACATAGTTGGGATTAGACCACTCAACTTCTTATTGATTATCTACTTATTATAACTTACAACAATCAAAATAAAATCATAACCATATGCAAAGATGGAACTTGTTCAGTAACATGATATCATTAGATAATCCAAATTTCAGTATCATCTAAATGTGTTATGGATACATAAACTGTTCTATTCTGTTAATCTGAAAATCTGAAAATAGTTGAAAATCTGAGAACTTTATTCAGTATTGTTGTACCCCAAAATTTTCCTTCTCTTTTCTCAAGACATTTTCTCACAAGGATTTTCAGAAAGTTCAAGTTTGCACAAGTACATTTGGATTTTTAATGCCCCACATAGTTTCCATGGGTCATGTTGGACTTTCAAACATCAAGTCAAAGAGGAAACTGTTGAAAAGGGAAAGAAGATAAATTTGATTTTTTGACAAAATTGAAGAAAAGCAAGCTTGATTCGATTCATGCTAGCTTCGACTGGGTATTATTTCGATTCATGTTGGGCATTGTTTCGATTCATGTTTGTCTCACAAGTTTTGATCGGGGCATTGTTTCCTTCAAAGTAACCTGCTTCAAATCCACCATAGTGCCTGCTTCGAATCCACCTCAATGCCCGCTTTGAATCCATCTTAGTGCCTGCTTCAAATCCACCTTAGTGCCTGCTTCAAATCCACCTTAATGCCTGCTTTGAATCCACATTAATACCTCTTTCGATTGGGCATATGGCCTCCTTCGATGCAGGCATTCCCAAGCTTTAATTGGACTTTGGCCTCCTTCAAACTTGCTTCAAATTCCCAAGTTTAGATTGAGGCAATGGCCTCTTGCATGCTTGATTCATGCAAGGCTTCGATTGAGCAAAGGCTTCTTACATGTTTGCTTTAATTCACAAAGCAGTAACCTCTTGCATGCAAGTTTCGTTTGGATAAAGGTTATCTTCATGCAAGATTGGATTGGGCATCTGGCTTCTTTGAGCAAGCTTGGTTCCTATGCTTCATTTGGACATTTGGTTTCTTTTGGTGAATTAATAAAGTAATCCATAATTCTTTTCGTTTTGACTATGACATTGAGATTATCTTGCCTACACAAAGTAGTATATTTAGTTGGATATGGCCCAATCGAAAGGCATGCCATTGTGGTGAATATTTAGTTTTTCCTGCCTTGAGTTTGGTCGAAGGTTGGACTTACATGATCAAAAACAAAAGGGTTCAAAATGGTACATGCAGCTGGATATGGCCCAATCGAAAGACATACCATTGTTGGAAACATTCAATTTCATTTCCTCTTGAGTTTGGTCGAAGGCTGGATCTGTATGGCCAAAACGAAAGACGGGGTATTCGATCCAAGGCATCAATTTTAAGATAGAATCCATAGGCCAGGGATACATGATCTTGCTCTTCAGGCCTCAAACCTATGCATCACTCCATAATTAATTGTTTACACAATTAGCTAAACTATTACCCAGGTGTTTAAAGTATTGTCCAAAAGGTCATTTTGTATATGGCATAAAGTTACCATTGCCATTTCAGGAAAACAAGCTTTATGCAAATTGTCAATGGATTGAGCCTTGTAACCTTTGTCTCTGAGTGCAAGTAACATCAAAAAGCATGAGTCAAGTCTCCTGCAAACATCATCCTCCCACTTGTACTTGAACTTGGGAACCATGAAAAACCCATTAAACTAGATTTCTTTTATTTTTACACAAAACAATAACATGTTATCCTGAACGTGAAAGAAACCTCTTCTCTATAAATAGAGAAACTCTTTACGAAACAGGGGGCACATTTTTTGGCTGGGGGAAAGAATCTTCGAAAACTCTCAAACTCTCAAACTCTCAAAAACTCTCAAACACTTAACACACTCTCAAACCCATAATCAAGAAGAAACACCACACCTGTCTCTTCCCTTCGAATCCAGAAACCAGGGAATCACCAACCCAACACTTAGTTCCTTCTTTCGAATCCAGCACTAGAAACACAACACTTGTTTCCTCCATTCGAATCCAAGAACATCCAGGGCTGCAACTTAAGTCCAGCACACACATTCCAGCTTCAAGCAAGGTAAGTCACTCTGACCTTAACCCCTTAGTTTCAAGCATGTAAATAAAATTTTTTCACTTTTATTTCTGTCCTTTTGATTTCATGCTTTTCTTGTCCAAGTATATGTTAGAACTAACATGTACAGACTCAAATGAAAGAAAAAGTTTCCTGTGAATCGAAACCTTAGGCTTCACCCCTACTGCTTCACAGTGGCAAACCAAACAAAATTACAGAGAGTGTGAATCGAAGGGTGCACACTCACGTTAATTTACAGGCCCAGTCGAAAGAAGCAACAAGAAGGGCGAATTGAAGAGTACATGCTAACACTGACTTCCAGTCCCAATCGAAGGATGGAAAAATGTGTGAAATCAAAAGGCATCTCCTTTGATCCAGGATGCTTTTTCTTTTTCCTTTTTTTACACTATTTTTTTGTCTTATATTTTTTTATATATTTACATTTTCTTGCTATTCAATATGGTTGTAATAATTAGGATTTTAATTTCTTGCAATCCCCACTTGTACAATTGTATACCCCATCCCCCAAAAAACATATAATAGTGTAGGACATTTATTTTCTCGTATTTTTATAAATGTTAGTAATTAAGGTGTATGGCAAGATAAAACCAACAAGTAGACCGCCCTAATCTGAGCCAAAAATGCATGCAATCAAACACACTTTGCACACATGCACCTATAGGGTATTCTCACTTGTTGCCTCGGGAAATAGTCATGTCCCTTGAATATGGGCGTTTTAGCAAAGACCCTCGATAAAAGATCGTAGTCCCTCGATATCCCTCGATGTTGCCTTCGGTAAACGATCTAGTCCCTATACGAAATTGCTAAAACGTCTCATAGGTTGCCTTCTATGACTATACAAACGACTCATGCCAGTCCTTTCACATCCAACGATGGGGCTTCTTACCAAATCAATGGAAAGATAGCAACGTCTAAAGGAGAAGGAAAAGAACAAAGACCTTTCGAGTAGGTAGGACGCATGTAGTTGCTTGCTTGCTCACAACTAAAAAAACATTTTCACACCAACACTTTCAATTGAAACATTTTCAAAAGACAAAGCTCTTTGTACGCGTTCTTATAGAGACGCGAATTATTATAAAGGCACTTTTCAAAATCACTTTCAAAAAACATCTTCCACAAACATCTCTTTGAACTATTTTCAAAACTAACACTTTGTACGTATTCTTATAGAAACGAGAATCATTACAAAGACGTTCTTCAAAAGATTTTCAAACCCACACCACAAGAACATTTTCAAATAAAAGCAAGTGATCTGGCAAGCAACTAAGAGCCCATAGATAACTACGGATGAAAAGGGTGCTAACACCTTCTCTTTCCATAACCTACCCCCCGAACTCAAGAAAATATCTCAAAAGGTCTTTCCTGTTCTTTTCACCCTTTAATTTATTGGATAAAAGAAAAGTCGGTGGCGACTCTTGCTATCCGCAACAATTGCAATCAAACGCAAAACAACTAAGTCAGTTCTACTACCGTATTACAGCACTAGCGACTCTATCGGGGATCTAAAAACTTAAAAGTGGGGTTACCTTAGGGCTAGATCACCTTTACTTGATTTCCTTGTTTAACTTGTTTGTTTTACATTTTTGGGTCCTTGTTTGGGTTATTGTTGAAGATCCTACACCCGAATCTTAGGCACCTTTTTAGGTAAGTAGCAATAAATCATGGAGGTTGTACGGTGTAGACCGATATGGGCAAAGTGATAGCTATGTTAGCGTGATACTCTGGCTTGTACTAATGTTCCTTGAGTCAGTCAAGGATAACATTAGGCTTCATTATAATGTCATTAAGCGCTAACTGATCTTTGGAACCTTTATTTGACTCATCCTAAGCCACTAGAAAGTAGTGAGATAGACGGCTTTGGTTCTGAATGAAGATTGGTTGATACTCGATGCTACACTCATATAGATTAGACTTTTGGGATATTCTGGCCGCAATACTTTGGTGCTTGAGCTAGAACAATGCCTAAAGGAAAAGTCAGTGATATGAGACTCCTTAGAACCCGATCACTTTCTAAGATAGGTTGAGCCAACTAAACTTCAAGAGGGTACTTACCTACAAACTCCATGCAAGCCTGAACCTAAGGACTTGTCTGCTTTGTGTGTGTATGACTATTTATACATAACAACTTTCTTGCTTTGCATGCTTGTACATGACATCATACCATATCATTTTCAATAACCATTTCAAGGATCTCAAGGGCCTATGATGCAGGGTCATGTTGAATCAGACGTCTATCAAGGGGAAAGAGGATTTATTCTCCTCTAACCAAACGCTGTCAAAGACCAAAGCACGATAACGTGAGTCAAGGGCTATGACCCACTTGACATGGTGAGCTTGATTCTCGTGGAAGGACATCCACTAATACGAAGTTCTCCAATCAAATTTGTTGATCAAAATTTAACTTCTAACATCTTCTTGTGTTTACCCCGTGAGATCCTTGAAAACATGCATCCACATACCATGCATCATATCATGACAGGCTTTCCCCACACAGGCCTCTCATCTGCTTACTATTTATTTCAGTAGAGATGGATCTAGAACAGACTATCAAGGACATTCAGACTCAAAATGCTTAGCTTCAAGAAATGTTCCTGAACCTATCCAAGGGGCAAGAAGAAGGGAAAGCACTCCTCACTAGGGGCATGGCCATGAAGAATCATGAGGACAACAAGGATGAGCAGTTGGAGCGGCTACAAACTAAGATAGACATAATAAAGATCCAGATGATAGGCCAGATGGTGGGTCAGATGGGTCTTATCCAAAACCTGGCTCAGGGACAAGAAGATCTAAGAGTCCTCGTCAACAAACTTCATCAAGACGGATGCAACCGTATGAAACAAACAGTCAAGACTGGGGATCGAGTCATTAATCAGCCTCTGATGAGACAAGAAGTTGGTTTGGTGGAGAGTAGACCTTTCCATATTGCTTCCACGTCACGAGCCCAACAACAAACTCACCAACATCAGCGGGGAAATCAACAAAGGAAAACGAGCCCGAGAGGTAGTTTACCAAAATCAACATGTCACTGTCTCAAGCATTGCAACACATGTTGGGGACGAATCTGATTACGTTGAAAGGACCTCATCCAAACCCCAAAAGTTCTTCTCTTAACTATAATCCCAATGCAAGGTGTGCCTATCATTCCGGCAGTCCTGGGCATGATACAAACGATTATTGGGTACTGAAGTACAAGATTCAAAACCTGATCGACGAAGGAGCGTTAGAATTTGCACATGATGGTCAACTGGAGTTTTTATA
Organism: Vicia faba; assembly: GCA_948472305.1. NCBI lineage: Eukaryota > Viridiplantae > Streptophyta > Magnoliopsida > Fabales > Fabaceae > Vicia > Vicia faba. The sequence continues at coordinate 1,254,134,609 of OX451739.1, read as the reverse complement.
TCATCCTCAAAAACATACCATATGAAGTGACCAATTTAGACGGAGAAACTTTTGTTTATTCGAATTTTCAATTGTAATTCCTTTTGTTTGTTTGAACACTTGTCTATTAATGTTAAACTCCATTTCATTAATGCATTGCATATGTTTGTCTTGAATTAATCATTCATTTTCACTCTATGCTTTTTACTCCCTTTATGATATTCAACTCTTGTTTTAAAAAGTTGTAAACCTTTAGAGGGAGGATAACGAAAACAATGCCATAATCTCATACAGTATGCTTTTGGACAGACCTTGCTGACGATGTACATGCGTTTGTTTCAATTCCTAAACACTGGAGTTATAAGGAAGATAATCCATAGTCAACCCCTTTGAGCCAAAGAAGTAGGAGTTTTCTTTTTGACACAAATTGAAACCTTTAATCAAAACCTGGGGCAGGGTAGTCTCTCAGTTAATTCAAGTGCGCGTCAGTCGCAAGCTTTCACTTCGTACATAATGAATGACACCAAAAACACCCTTATGAATAAAAAAGACGACGATGGTTCCCTATCAAATAGGCAGTCATTATCTCCCAAGAGAAAAGCCCACTAAGTCAAAACCTACGAAGGAGACTTAAGAAAACTGGGGGCATCACGCTGACTGTAATCTCAAAACGAGAACAGTCAGGCAAAAACCAGGGATAATAAATCAAAAAAAGAGGACGCTACAAATCCTCAACAACATGAAAAATGTTATAAAATTGACTGCCTTCCAACAAACTTAACTTGTCTGAACCATCACCAAAACATCATTCCAGACTCCATTGGAGTTCAAACACACAATTAACTGAGTTTAGGACTGGAGAACATCATGGAGAATGAGCGGGTATAAATACACTTTGAGCCTTATCCTTTGTTTCTTAAAACCGCGAACCAAACCATGCTAAAACCCTTCAAAAGTCCTAATTGAAGCATGGGTTAGTTCAAAATTATACTGTTACCAAAGGTATCCTGACTCCTGTAAGGCTTACTGCAAATCCTGAGTTGAAGTCACATTCTTAAAAAACTCCTTATTTTTTAAAACTGCATTTTCAAAACTTCAAGACAAGCATACAATTTGCATTATTTTGAATACCGCTGTTTGCATATAGCTATTTGTTTGACAACAGAGAAATTTTCATGATGAACATCCAATGAGCGGAAATTCTCTCAAGAAACAGAATCATTTCAAATGGGAAGACACTTCCAATGAAAAATCCCCTATAAGCAATATGGGCACGACATGTCATTGTCCAAACTCACCTGGGGCAGTCAAGTCAAGATTCCAAGAAATATCTCAAGAAATATTGAATAACCAGGGGCAGGTTTGCATTTGAATCAATTGGGGCACTGAACATGAATCCCAATAAAGGGTCACATACGACCAAGCAAACATTTTCTAGCAGTACTACAAATACTTACTACTAGGGGCAATGAAAAATTCCCACAAAGTCCTTTTCATAGGATGATTGTTGTACCCCAAAATTTGCCCTCCCATATTCTTCAAGAAATTGCCAAATCAAGCTGCAAAATTCCCCAAGGGTTGCACAGTCAAAGGTCTCCTATACAGTCAAGATTAGGGTTTGTGTTCTGATCAAGAAAAGGAAGTTTTCAAAGGCCCAATCAAGCCTCACATGCCTACAAATGTGGTCAAGCATCTTCATATCAAGTTTCAAGGCATTCAGCTCAAAATTGCACAGTCAAAACCCTAAATTGCACTACAGTCAAATGTAGGGGCAAAATGGTCATTTGACAGTCAAAAGTTCAAATTTTTGGTCAACATATCATTTTGAAGCCACAAACATCATTTGATCAATGCTTGATCATGATTCTCAAAATTTGGCCCAGAAATCATCAAGATGCAAAAGTTTCCTTATTTGGACAGCTGAAAAAGTCAACTGAAATTGACCAGGGCATAACTTTCACATGGATTATCAGAAAAATTCCATCCAAAGCTCATTTTGAAGAGAAAGACATTTCCAACAACTCATCTTCATACTTCAAGTCCAAGAAATGCTCTCACAAAAAGTTATCAATTTCAACATTATAGGTCATTTTCAAAAGTCAACAAAAAGGGACTTTAAGTCAAAGGCCATAACTTGAGATTGGTTAATCAAAATGACATGGGACCAAAGGCATTGGTTAGAGGACTCAAAGACCTTTCTAAAATGTCCAATAACATGAGCAAATCTTAAAAATTGAGCAAGTTATGCATTGGAGAAGTTGGGAAATTTTTGTGAAATGGCCAAAATCATTTATCCTTGAAATCCCATTTTTGACAAAAGGGGCCCACTTTTTCCACTTGAATTGACTTGGCCATGCTTCCCACGTGTCCCATCTTTTATTTCAGATTTTTTTATTAATTTTTTCATTTTTATTGATTTTATTGGATTTAATTAGTTTTAAATCTTTTAAAATCAAAAGAAATTCAAAAAAATTAATTTAAAGGGATATTTTGCTTTGATTAACCTTGAAGCATCATTATGTGCCTACCATTTTTCGTGCTAAGGCTTAAACAAGGCAAAAATTCAAATTTGAATCAAAAGTGGAAAGTGTGATAATGGTGGTTTATGCCAAATCCTAAACATCAATGCAAGGCATTATTGGCCATAATTTTCATTCATACACATTGCATAAGACATGTACAAGTGAAAGTGTCCAGGTTCATTCAAGAGACATGCATATTTCAAAAAAGGAAAACTTTTAATGTGTCTGATTCTTGTCTCATGGCATTAAAGGCCTGGTTAAATGGCTGTCTCTTACCGTTACAAGACCCTCACACTCCTATAAATACAAGGGCCAGTGGCACATTACAAGGGACGAAAAAACACACAACAGGAGAACGAAAGAAACATTGGAGAGAGGCTGCCCACAAAATCCATCAAAGGTTGCCAGAATTTTCCAAGCAAAGCCACCCTTCAGCAAAAGTAGCCAAGCCCATAAGCCCAGATCGAAGGTGCCTACATTCAGGAAGCGCCCAAATCGAAGGTCCAATCTACTGGTAAGAGAGGGTAAACTGTCCAACCTTGTATTTGCATTACACATTCGTGCTTGTTGTTACCTTCAATTTACTATCCTAGACAGGATCAAAGGGCCTGGGTTTGGCCCCAGGTCATGTTCTTCGTTTGCTAACATTTGCTGCAGATTTATCCTGAAAAGACTCAGCGCACGTAGGATCGAAGGGCCTGGGGTTCGATACCAGGCCCTGAGTTTATTTTGCTAACATACTTTTGCAGGTATAGCATCCCAGATCGAAGGAGACACCTTCTCTGGATCGAAGCTTCCCAGGCCTCCAGAATTATGCTTTTTTTTATTTGCTGCCTGTTTCCGTCGTTTTTCTTATACTTATTTTGACTATTTTTATTTCTTTTTTTTAATCAACATAAAATCAAAAACACAAAAAAATCAGAAAAGACAAAAAATAAATAATAATTTTATTTTAGTATTAATTTTGTAAATAAATCCCTTAATTAATTTAGATTTAATTTTAGGTTATAATTTAATTCTATTTCACAATAAACCAAAAATAATAAAAAATAGATCTTTAACACTTTTTACCATTTTTTTAATTAATTAAATATTTTTATTATAAGTATCATTAACCATTAACTTTGTAAATAAAATTTATAATTAATTTAGTTTTAATTCTAGGTTTTAACTTTAATGCATTTTCTTTAATAAATTAAAAACAATTAGAATTAGGATTAATCATTTGACTTTTAATTAATTTAATGTCATAAATACAAAAAAAAACATAAAAAACAAGTTCTTTCTTTTTATTTAATTTAATTATTCTATTAATTTTATTTTAATTCCTTAAAGGGTCCAACGCCCTCGCATTCGATCATATTTTCCTTTTTTCGCGCGTTTTATTTATTTCTGTTGTAAATATAATGTAATTGCTCCAAAGCCATGTAATAGCTATTAGATATTTATTTTCTGCACTTTATTTTAAATCGGGTCTGGATTAATTTGGCGTTGTAGACCCGCGCCTTTGTAATAGCGTAGGACCCTTTATCTTTTCCGCACTTTAAATTCCCGCACTTTTAACTGCTAAACAATAACATGAAAGAATGAATGCCCAAAAATAAAATCGAAACGTAGATCACCAATGCATGACAAGACAAACAATAAACTGAAAATGACACACAATTCACACACCACCCCTAGGGTACGCTTCACTGTTGCCTTGCCCCTCGAAAGGTGGTCGTCGAGTAGAGGATGTCTTAGTAAGTCCTCATGATCCGGGAACCTGGCATGAGGGTAGCTTCTAAGGTGTCTTCCCATTGCTCTGGTGATCACCATGTCCCTACAAACTCGAATTGACCCGAACACCTCCAACGGTGGTGCTACCTACCTCTCAATGGTGGGATGGCACTACCTAAAGGACAATTACACAGCTTTATTCCCTAGGGTAGGTAGATTCTCATAGATACTTGCTCATCTCAAAAACAAACAAAATACTTTTCACACCTACACTTTCTAAAAGTTTTCAAACAAATTTTTCATACACTCTTGAGGACAGATACAAGAGTTACTTAGAAATTTTTCAAACGAAACTTTTTCAAAACCCACTCACAATTGAAAAGCAAACCTTTTGAAAACACAATGAGCAAGTATCTAAGAGCCCATGGATAACCATGGATAGAAAGGGTGCTAACACCTTCCCTTTCTATAACCTACCTCCCGAACCGAGAGCAATCTCTTTAAAGGAATTTTTCTGTGCTTTTGTCCTTTCCATTTGGAGAAAATAAAAGACGGTGGCGACTCTTGCTTACCGCGACATTTCGCGAACCAGCATTAAAACAGTCAGTTCCAGATCCACCGATCACAGAACTGGCGACTCTACTGGGGATGATATCTTATAAAGTGGGGTGTACCTTAGGATTAAGATCACTGTGTTTTCAATTGTCTTCTTTGCTTGCTTTATTATTGTGGGTTGCTTGGGAGCTCTATAGATCCTAACCCGGATCTGGGGATACCCTATTTAGGTAGCATAATCTGTGAGGGACCTGTCCGGCGTATACCGACATGGGTGAAGCAGTGGCTAAGTTGGTGTGGCACCTTGGTCTGTACCGATATCCCTCGTGTTGAAACGGGGAGAATATGGGTCTTCCAAGGAGTCATTAAGCACCAACAGACCTTAGAACCTTAAATGACACAACTTGGCCATTAGAACAGTAGCAGTATGCTACGCCCATTGAGGCTAAACTCTCGTGATGGTTCTGGCCGCAAGAAAAGATTGCGATGCTGGAGTTATGACCGATTGAGGGTAGTCAATGATATTGGGATCCTCTAAGAACCCGGTTACTTTGATAGGACAGGTATGAACCAACCAACTTCAAGAGGGTACTACCCAAACCTCATGCTGGCCTTAAACCTTAAGGGCTTCTCTTGTGTGACTTGTGTGCCTTCGTACTTGACTATCTGCATGCTTGTTACCTGACACTTGTTTCTTGCAGGTCTTGTTTATAGTCCTTAATTGGGACTCATAACAGGGTACTAAAATTCTTGCAGGGTTGTTTATAGTCCTTAATTGGGACTCATAACAGGGTTTACTAAATTTCTTGCAGGGTTTGTTTATAGTCCTTAATAGGGACTCATAACAAAGTATACGGAGTTTCTTGCAGGTTTTGTTTATAGTCCTTAACTGGGACTCATAACAGGGTTTACTAGATCTCTTGCAGGTTTTGTTTATAGCCCTTAATTGGGACTCATAACAAAGTATACTGAATTTCTTGCAGGGTCTGTTTATAGTCCTCAATTGGGACTCATAACACGGTTTACCTACATCACCCCATGCATAGCATGACATCATACCATTGCATACATCCTAACCCATTTCAAGGATCTCAAGGGCTTGTGATGCAGGTCATAATAAATCAAACATCTAGCTAGGGGCAAAGAGGATTTATTTTCCTCTAGCCAAGGTTGTCAGAGGCTATGACCCACTTGATATGGTGAGCTTTGACTCTTGAAGAAGGTTCCCTTAACCAAGGTTGTTTGGAAATCAAAACCAGACATGATGACTAAAGTCAGGGGCTATGACCCACTGGATATGGTGAGCCTTTGACCCTTGGAAGAAAAATTCCCAACAAACATGAAGCTCTTTCAATCAAGCTACCGGATCCCAATTCTAACAAATTTTCTTGTTTACCCCGCGAGGTCCTTGAAAATATTGCATATATATCATACACATCATTGCATTACAGGTACCCTTGTTGCAGGTCACTTACTCTCCCCGCTGTTTATTTCAGCCATGGCTTCCCAACAAGATAACCAGGACCTTCACACTCAAGGGACTCAGTTCAAGGAGATCTTCCTAAGCCTATCCAAGGGGCAGGAAGAGTTGAGGACACTCCTCATGGGGAATCTGGCCAAGAAAGGTCCCGAAGATGACAAGGACGAACAGCTGAAACGTCTACAAGCTGAGGTAGACACATTGAAAATCCAGATGCTGGGGCAAAGGGCTCTCATTCAAGGTTTAGCTCAGGAGCAAGGAGAACTGAGGGCCATGATCAGTCAGCTTTATCAAGACAGGAGGCAACCAACCCAAGTCAGGGACCAGGTCATTGAACAACTTCCGAGAGGACAAAGGTTTGGTTTAATGAGAGGGCCTCTCCAAGCTGCTACCACTTCACAGGTCCAACAACGACCTCGCCAAGAACAACGGGCTGATCAGAGCAAGCCGGACAAGCCTAAAAGGCAGTTCACCAAGCTCAACGTGTCACCATCTCAAGCTTTACAACAATTATTGAGGTTGAATCTGGTGACGTTAAGGGACCCTCCTAAGCGTCTCAACATAACCTCCCTAAGGTACAATCCGGAGGAAAGATGTGCATACCACTCTGACAGTCCAGGACATGACACCGACGACTGCTGGGCTTTGAAGAACAAGATTCAAGACCTGATTGACGAAGGAGCAGTGAAATTCACCCCAGATGGTCAGGTCGAGTTCTTCTACTATCCCTGCGAGGTTCACCATTTGAAATGACAAGCCCTGAGACTAGAAGACTTGTGTTTATTAGAATTTTCAAGTTGTAATTTTCTTTTGATTGTTCAAACACTTATTCATGTTAAACATTGTTATTTCATTAATGCATTACACATGTCTGTTTTGAAGTAATTATTTCGTATTCACTATATGCAAGCTGTTTTCATTTTTCTGTGATGATCAATTCTCGGTTAATAATTCTAAGCCTCTTGAGGGAGGATGACGAAAACGATACCGCGATCATTACAGTATGCTTTTAAATAGACCCCGCTGATGAGGTACATGCATTGTTTCAATTCCTAAACACTGGAGTTATAAGGAAGATAATCCCTCGTCAACCCCTCTGAGCCAAAGAAGTAGGAGTTTTTCTTTTCGAAATTTAAAACCCTTAATCATAACCTGGGGCAGGGTAGTCTCTCAGTTGATCCAAGTGCATAACGAATGGCACCAAAGAGGTCCTTACAAAACAAAAGACAGTGATGGTTCCGAACAATCATACAAATAGGCAGTCATTATATCTCAAAAAATAAAAACCCATTAAGTCAAAACCTATGAAGGAGACTTACAAAACTGGGGCATCCCGCTGACTGTAATCACAAAAGAAACAGTTCAGGCAAAAAAAATAGGGATAATAAAATCAAAAAAAGAGGTCACACAAACCCTCAACAAAAAGAAATGACTGCCCATTCAGAATAAACCATCATTATTTGAACCATCATTGGTATATCAAAGCAAAGACTCAAACAAGGTCTAACGCACGATCAGCTGAGTTTAGGTTTGAAGAACATCACGAAGAACGGGTGGGTACAAATAAAATTTGAGCCTTTATCCTTTGTTTCTTAAACCGTGAACCAGGCCACGTTATAACCCTTAAAAGTCCTAGCTGAAGCATGGGTTAGTTCGAAAGCATACTGTTACGAAAGGTATCCTGACTCCTGAAGGCCTACGGTAAATACAGAGTTGACATCACGTTTTACAAACATTCACTTGTTTTATGAAAAATAATGCATTTTCAAAATCTTCAAGACAGACATAAGCTTTGCATTTTTGACATAACTTTGTTTGCATATGACTTTTTGTTTGAACAGCAGGGAAATTCGCACGACGAATGCCTGATGAACAGAAGTACTTCCAATCAAGGGGCACGACATGATCATGATCCATCATCTGGGGCAATCCAGTCAAGATTCGGAGAATCTCTCAAAGGCAAAAATAGCCTGGGGCAAACCTCCGCCTAAGTCACTTGGGGCATTTCAACAACGAATCTTGCGCGATCAGACATCTTCTGGTAACATGGCAACATAAACAGCCAGGGGCACCTCCCTTCATTCTAAGAACATGGACATAGTCGAAAGAATACTACGCATAATCAAAGACCCGCTAGGTTGACATACCTAGGCAAAAATTAGGGCTTCCCGGCGAACCAAAAGGGTTCGTGCAAAATGAAGGGATGAAATAAAAAAATCTGTACACCCGGCAAGTCGAAAACCTGAAAAGGCGGCTTGGGCAAAAATGGGTATCCCGGTGGACTGAAAACCCGAAAGGGCGGTCCAGGCAAAAGTTAGGGATCAAAGCGTACGACTATGTCCTATCATCTTGTCACCTGCCTACCAGAAGAAGATTGGTCAAATCGGCAGTCCTCAAGCACCTCCACAAGTCTTCCCCTCCCGCCTCAGAAACAGGGGCAATGATAGGTTGTCTAAGCGATCTAATTGCTCTGTCCATCAAGGTATCAAGGTAGGTTCAGCTGAAGAACATAACCAGTATACCTTAATTCCCCAGAGAGTGAGCCAGCAAGTCAGTGCACTCCTCTCCAAGCAGTTATCAACCTTAAGGAAGTTGGGTATCCTCCCGCAGATCTCAACATTCCCCAGCAGCATATATTCTTAACAAGCATCCCCGGCAGTCTTGGTCTAAAGATTGTTCCCCGGCAGCATACAAGCATTCAAAGGAATCACTTCCCCCGATACATCTCAAAACTTCCCCAGAAGAATCCAATCCAGTTTCTCCAGGAAAGTGGAATTTATATCCCCAAGCAGTAAGCTTATCCCCAGTAGATTCTGGAAGTTTACCCTCGCAGAGCACGAACGCGTCGTCCGGCTTGATTTAAAGAGTTGTTTCCTCAATAGGATATAACTGGGTTATCCTCAGCCAAAAGCCACGGAAAGAGCGTCGTCAACGAAGCCTTCTTATCCCCAGCGAAGTCTATTAACACTTCCAACATGACAACGGTATCCCCAGCGAAGTTACTACCAACATCTCAACAAGAGTACCTCTCTCCCCACAGAATATTACTCCCCAGCAAGATCGCTAGATTAATTTTCTCCCCGCAGAGTAATCCATTCGCCAAGTTTATTCCCCAACGGAGTTATCTTCTCCTACCGGTATTCTTGCAACTATCATCCCCAGCGGAAGCAAAATCTATTCTTCGACATCAGCCCAGGATACGACTTCCCGGCACCCGTCAAGGATTCACTTTCCTAGACAAAAACATACATAAAACATCACATACATCATTATAACATGCATAGACACATCATATCATACAAGTCTCATTTATATTGAGAACATCATTGCCTGATCCATATCATGCATTGCATATGGCTGACCTCTACATTTCAGGAAAGATCCAGTTAAAGTTCTCAAGCTACATTTCAAGACCTAGACCGGTTCAGTTAAATCGACCCTAAGATTTTCCTGATGCTTATCCAGTCAAAGGCCTTCTCTGGTTCAGTCAGATCGACCCTAAGATCTCCCTGATGCTTATCCAGTTGAAGATATTTCAAGACCTAGACCGGTTCAGTTAAATCGACCCTAAGATTTTCCTGATGCTTATCCAGTCAAAGGCCTTCTCTGGTTCAGTCAGATCGACCCTAAGATCTCCCTGATGCTTATCCAGTTGAAGATATTTCAAGACCTAGACCGGTTCAGTTAGATCGACCCTAAGATTTTCCTGATGCTTATCCAGTCAAAGGCCTTCTCTGGTTCAGTCAGATCGACCCTAAGATCTCCCTGATGCTAATCCAGTTGAAGATATTTCAAGACCTAGACCGGTTCAGTTAAATCGACCCTAAGATTTTCCTGATGCTTATCCAGTCAAAGGCCTTCTCTGGTTCAGTCAGATCGACCCTAAGATCTCCCTGATGCTTATCCAGTTGAAGATATTTCAAGACCTAGACCGGTTCAGTTAAATTGACCCTAAGATTTTCCTGATGCTTATCCAGTCAAAGGCCTTCTCTGGTTCAGTCAGATCGACCCTAAGATCTCCCTGATGCTTATCCAGTTGAAGATATTTCAAGACCTTGTCCGGTTCAGTTAAATCGACCCTAAGATTTTCCTGATGCTTATCCAGTCAAAGGCCTTCTCTGGTTCAGTCAGATCGACCCTAAGATCTCCCTGATGCTTATCCAGTTGAAGATATTTCAAGACCTAGACCGGTTCAGTTAAATCGACCCTAAGATTTTCCTGATGCTTATCCAGTCAAAGGCCTTCTCTGGTTCAGTCAGATCGACCCTAAGATCTCCCTGATGCTTATCCAGTTGAAGATATTTCAAGACCTTGTCCGGTTCAGTTAAATCGACCCTAAGATTTTCCTGATGCTTATCCAGTCAAAGGCCTTCTCTGGTTCAGTCAGATCGACCCTAAGATCTCCCTGATGCTTATCCAGTTGAAGATATTTCAAGACCTAGACCGGTTCAGTTAAATCGACCCTAAGATTTTCCTGATGCTTATCCAGTCAAAGGCCTTCTCTGGTTCAGTCAGATCGACCCTAAGATCTCCCTGATGCTTATCCAGTTGAAGATGTTTCAAGACCTAGAACGGTTCAGTTAAATCGACCCTAAGATTTTCCTGATGCTTATCCAGTCAAAGGCCTTCTCTGGTTCAGTCAGATCGACCCTAAGATCTCCCTGATGCCTATCCAGTTGAAGATATTTCAAGACCTTGTCCGGTTCAGTTAAATCGACCCTAAGATTTTCCTGATGCTTATCCAGTCAAAGGCCTTCTCTGGTTCAGTCAGATCGACCCTAAGATCTCCCTGATTCTTATCCCAGTAGAAGACACCCAAGGTTTTTCTCAACGAGCGTTGTTGAAGTTAAAGTCACCCAAGGTTCTCTTACTGTTCATGCAAGTTAATAACCATCCCTGGTTCATTCATCATCATTTGAAGCTCCAGACCCAGCTCCTGTAACCAGTCAGGACACATCTATACCGAGCATCTGAAAACCAGCTCCTGCAACGTGTCAGGTACTCATTTTTCTTTTGCAGGTATGCAGGTTCTCGCTAAGGAATCTCTGACGCGATCAACATCCAGATGGCATCTATAGGCCCATCACCTTATTCATCAATCCCCAAATGGCATCTGTAAGCCCATTCCATCATCACCGCTACTATGTAAGCGCAAATTTCTGGGCACTCTAGTGTTCAATCATCTTCCACCTTCGGATTACGAAAGGCACGTCAGCCAATCTGCATCCTCAGGTCTAAGAAGATTGAACAGGGGCAACTGTTGTACCCCAAAATTTGCCCTCCCATATTCTTCAAGAAATTGCCAAATCAAGCTGCAAAATTCCCCAAGGGTTGCACAGTCAAAGGTCTCCTATACAGTCAAGATTAGGGTTTGTGTTCTGATCAAGAAAAGGAAGTTTTCAAAGGCCCAATCAAGCCTCACATGCCTACAAATGTGGTCAAGCATCTTCATATCAAGTTTTAAGGCATTCAGCTCAAAATTGCACAGTCAAAACCCTAAATTGCACTACAGTCAAATGTAGGGGCAAAATGGTCATTTGACAGTCAAAAGTTCAAATTTTTGGTCAACATATCATTTTGAAGCCACAAACATCATTTGATCAATGCTTGATCATGATTCTCAAAATTTGGCCCAGAAATCATCAAGATGCAAAAGTTTCCTTATTTGGACAGCTGAAAAAGTCAACTGAAATTGACCAGGGCATAACTTTCACATGGATTATCAGAAAAATTCCATCCAAAGCTCATTTTGAAGAGAAAGACATTTCCTACAACTCATCTTCATACTTCAAGTCCAAGAAATGCTCTCACAAAAAGTTATCAATTTCAACATTATAGGTCATTTTCAAAAGTCAACAAAAAGGGACTTTAAGTCAAAGGCCATAACTTGAGATTGGTAAATCAAAATGACATGGGACCAAAGGCATTGGTTATAGGACTCAAAGACCTTTCTAAAATGTCCAAGAACATGAGCAAAGCTTAAAAATTGAGCAAGTTATGCATTGGAGAAGTTGGGAAATTTTTGTGAAATGGCCAAAATCATTTATCCTTGAAATCCCATTTTTGACAAAAGGGGCCCACTTTTTCCACTTGAATTGACTTGGCCATGCTTCCCACGTGTCCCATCTTTTATTTCAGATTTTTTTATTAATTTTTTCATTTTTATTGATTTTATTGGATTTAATTAATTTTAAATCTTTTAAAATCAAAAGAAATTCAAAAAAATTAATTTAAAGGGATATTTTGCTTTGATTAACCTTGAAGCATCATTATGTGCCTACCATTTTTCGTGCTAAGGCTTAAACAAGGCAAAAATTCAAATTTGAATCAAAAGTGGAAAGTGTGATAATGGTGGTTTATGCCAAATCCTAAACATCAATGCAAGGCATTATTGGCCATAATTTTCATTCATACACATTGCATAAGACATGTACAAGTGAAAGTGTCCAGGTTCATTCAAGAGACATGCATATTTCAAAAAAGGAAAACTTTTAATGTGTCTGATTCTTGTCTCATGGCATTAAAGGCCTGGTTAAATGGCTGTCTCTTACCGTTACAAGACCCTCACACTCCTATAAATACAAGGGCCAGTGGCACATTACAAGGGACAAAAAAACACACAACAGGAGAACGAAAGAAACATTGGAGAGAGGCTGCCCACAAAATCCATCAAAGGTTGCCAGAATTTTCCAAGCAAAGCCACCCTTCAGCAAAAGTAGCCAAGCCCAGAAGCCCAGATCGAAGGTGCCTACATTCAGGAAGCGCCCAAATCGAAGGTCCAATCTACTGGTAAGAGAGGGTAAACTGTCCAACCTTGTATTTGCATTACACATTCGTGCTTGTTGTTACCTTCAATTTACTATCCTAGACAGGATCAAAGGGCCTGGGTTTGGCCCCAGGTCATGTTCTTCGTTTGCTAACATTTGCTGCAGATTTATCCTGAAAAGACTCAGCGCACGTAGGATCGAAGGGCCTGGGGTTCGATACCAGGCCCTGAGTTTATTTTGCTAACATACTTTTGCAGGTATAGCATCCCAGATCGAAGGAGACACCTTCTCTGGATCGAAGCTTCCCAGGCCTCCAGAATTATGCTTTTTTTTTATTTGCTGTCTGTTTCCGTCGTTTTTCTTATACTTATTTTGACTATTTTTATTTCTTTTTTTTAATCAACATAAAATCAAAAACACAAAAAAATCAGAAAAGACAAAAAATAAATAATAATTTTATTTTAGTATTAATTTTGTAAATAAATCCCTTAATTAATTTAGATTTAATTTTAGGTTATAATTTAATTCTATTTCACAATAAACCAAAAATAATAAAAAATAGATCTTTAACACTTTTTACCTTTTTTTAATTAATTAAATATTTTTATTATAAGTATCATTAACCATTAACTTTGTAAATAAAATTTATAATTAATTTAGTTTTAATTCTAGGTTTTAACTTTAATGCATTTTCTTTAATAAATTAAAAACAATTAGAATTAGGATTAATCATTTGACTTTTAATTAATTTAATGTCATAAATACAAAAAAAAAACATAAAAAACAAGTTCTTTCTTTTTATTTAATTTAATTAATCTATTAATTTTATTTTAATTCCTTAAAGGGTCCAACGCCCTCGCATTCGATCATATTTTCCTTTTTTCGCGCGTTTTATTTATTTCTGTTGTAAATATAATGTAATTGCTCCAAAGCCATGTAATAGCTATTAGATATTTATTTTCTGCACTTTATTTTAAATCGGGTCTGGATTAATTTGGCGTTGTAGACCCGCGCCTTTGTAATAGCGTAGGACCCTTTATCTTTTCCGCACTTTAAATTCCCGCACTTTTAACTGCTAAACAATAACATGAAAGAATGAATGCCCAAAAATAAAATCGAAACGTAGATCACCAATGCATGACAAGACAAACAATAAACTGAAAATGACACACAATTCACACACCACCCCTAGGGTACGCTTCACTGTTGCCTTGCCCCTCGAAAGGTGGTCGTCGAGTAGAGGATGTCTTAGTAAGTCCTCATGATCCGGGAACCTGGCATGAGGGTAGCTTCTAAGGTGTCTTCCCATTGCTCTGGTGATCACCATGTCCCTACAAACTCGAATTGACCCGAACACCTCCAACGGTGGTGCTACCTACCTCTCAATGGTGGGATGGCACTACCTAAAGGACAATTACACAGCTTTATTCCCTAGGGTAAGTAGATTCTCATAGATACTTGCTCATCTCAAAAACAAACAAAATACTTTTCACACCTACACTTTCTAAAAGTTTTCAAACAAATTTTTCATACACTCTTGAGGACAGATACAAGAGTTACTTAGAAATTTTTCAAACGAAACTTTTTCAAAACCCACTCACAATTGAAAAGCAAACCTTTTGAAAACACAATGAGCAAGTATCTAAGAGCCCATGGATAACCATGGATAGAAAGGGTGCTAACACCTTCCCTTTCTATAACCTACCTCCCGAACCGAGAGCAATCTCTTTAAAGGAATTTTTCTGTGCTTTTGTCCTTTCCATTTGGAGAAAATAAAAGACGGTGGCGACTCTTGCTTACCGCGACATTTCGCGAACCAGCATTAAAATAGTCAGTTCCAGATCCACCGATCACAGAACTGGCGACTCTGTTGGGGATGATATCTTATAAAGTGGGGTGTACCTTAGGATTAAGATCACTGTGTTTTCAATTGTCTTCTTTGCTTGCTTTATTATTGTGGGTTGCTTGGGAGCTCTATAGACCCTAACCCGGATCTGGGGATACCCTGTTTAGGTAGCATAATCTGTGAGGGACCTGTCCGGCGTATACCGACATGGGTGAAGCAGTGGCTACGTTGGTGTGGCACCTTGGTCTGTACCGATATCCCTCGTGTTGAAACGGGGAGAATATGGGTCTTCCAAGGAGTCATTAAGCACCAACAGACCTTAGAACCTTAAATGACACAACTTGGCCATTAGAACAGTAGCAGTATGCTACGCCCATTGAGGCTAAACTCTCGTGATGGTTCTGGCCGCAAGAAAAGATTGCGATGCTGGAGTTATGACCGATTGAGGGTAGTCAATGATATTGGGATCCTCTAAGAACCCGGTTACTTTGATAGGACAAGTATGAACCAACCAACTTCAAGAGGGTACTACCCAAACCTCATGCTGGCCTTAAACCTTAAGGGCTTCTCTTGTGTGACTTGTGTGCCTTCGTACTTGACTATCTGCATGCTTGTTACCTGACACTTGTTTCTTGCAGGTCTTGTTTATAGTCCTTAATTGGGACTCATAACAGGGTACTAAAATTCTTGCAGGGTTGTTTATAGTCCTTAATTGGGACTCATAACAGGGTTTACTAAATTTCTTGCAGGGTTTGTTTATAGTCCTTAATAGGGACTCATAACAAAGTATACGGAGTTTCTTGCAGGTTTTGTTTATAGTCCTTAACTGGGACTCATAACAGGGTTTACTAGATCTCTTGCAGGTTTTGTTTATAGCCCTTAATTGGGACTCATAACAAAGTATACTGAATTTCTTGCAGGCTCTGTTTATAGTCCTCAATTGGGACTCATAACACGGTTTACCTACATCACCCCATGCATAGCATGACATCATACCATTGCATACATCCTAACCCATTTCAAGGATATCAAGGGCTTGTGATGCAGGTCATAATAAATCAAACATCTAGCTAGGGGCAAAGAGGATTTATTTTCCTCTAGCCAAGGTTGTCAGAGGCTATGACCCACTTGATATGGTGAGCTTTGACTCTTGAAGAAGGTTCCCTTAACCAAGGTTGTTTGGAAATCAAAACCAGACATGATGACTAAAGTCAGGGGCTATGACCCACTGGATATGGTGAGCCTTTGACCCTTGGAAGAAAAAATCCCAACAAACATGAAGCTCTTTCAATCAAGCTACCGGATCCCAATTCTAACAAATTTTCTTGTTTACCCCGCGAGGTCCTTGAAAATATTGCATATATATCATACACATCATTGCATTACAGGTACCCTTGTTGCAGGTCACTTACTCTCCCCGCTGTTTATTTCAGCCATGGCTTCCCAACAAGATAACCAGGACCTTCACACTCAAGGGACTCAATTCAAGGAGATCTTCCTAAGCCTATCCAAGGGGCAGGAAGAGTTGAGGACACTCCTCATGGGGAATCTGGCCAAGAAAGGTCCCGAAGATGACAAGGACGAACAGCTGAAACGTCTACAAGCTGAGGTAGACACATTGAAAATCCAGATGCTGGGGCAAAGGGCTCTCATTCAAGGTTTAGCTCAGGAGCAAGGAGAACTGAGGGCCATGATCAGTCAGCTTTATCAAGACAGGAGGCAACCAACCCAAGTCAGGGACCAGGTCATTGAACAACTTCCGAGAGGACAAAGGTTTGGTTTAATGAGAGGGCCTCTCCAAGCTGCTACCACTTCACAGGTCCAACAACGACCTCGCCAAGAACAACGGGCTGATCAGAGCAAGCCGGACAAGCCTAAAAGGCAGTTCACCAAGCTCAACGTGTCACCATCTCAAGCTTTACAACAATTATTGAGGTTGAATCTGGTGAGGTTAAGGGACCCTCCTAAGCGTCTCAACATAACCTCCCTAAGGTACAATCTGGAGGAAAGATGTGCATACCACTCTGACAGTCCGGGACATGACACCGACGACTGCTGGGCTTTGAAGAACAAGATTCAAGACCTGATTGACGAAGGAGCAGTGAAATTCACCTCAGATGGTCAGGTCGAGTTCTTCTACTATCCCTGCGAGGTTCACCATTTGAAATGACAAGCCCTGAGACTAGAAGACTTGTGTTTATTAGAATTTTCAAGTTGTAATTTTCTTTTGATTGTTCAAACACTTATTCATGTTAAACATTGTTATTTCATTAATGCATTACACATGTCTGTTTTGAAGTAATTATTTCGTATTCACTATATGCAAACTGTTTTCATTTTTCTGTGATGATCAATTCTCGGTTAATAATTCTAAGCCTCTTGAGGGAGGATGACGAAAACGATACCGCGATCATTACAGTATGCTTTTGAATAGACCCCACTGATGAGGTACAGGCATTGTTTCAATTCCTAAACACTGGAGTTATAAGGAAGATAATCCCTCGTCAACCCCTCTGAGCCAAAGAAGTAGGAGTTTTTCTTTTCGAAATTTAAAACCCTTAATCATAACCTGGGGCAGGGTAGTCTCTCAGTTGATCCAAGTGCATAACGAATGGCACCAAAGAGGTCCTTACAAAACAAAAGACAGTGATGGCTCCGAACAATCATACAAATAGGCAGTCATTATATCTCAAAAAATAAAAACCCATTAAGTCAAAACCTATGAAGGAGACTTACAAAACTGGGGCATCCCGCTGGCTGTAATCACAAAAGAAACAGTTCAGGCAAAAAAAATAGGGATAATAAAATCAAAAAAAGAGGTCACACAAACCCTCAACAAAAAGAAATGACTGCCCATTCAGAATAAACCATCATTATTTGAACCATCATTGGTATATCAAAGCAAAGACTCAAACAAGGTCTAACGCACGATCAACTGAGTTTAGGTTTGAAGAACATCACGAAGAACGGGTGGGTACAAATAAAATTTGAGCCTTTATCCTTTGTTTCTTAAACCGTGAACCAGGCCACGTTATAACCCTTAAAAGTCCTAGCTGAAGCATGGGTTAGTTCGAAAGCATACTGTTACGAAAGGTATCCTGACTCCTGAAGGCCTACGGTAAATACAGAGTTGACATCACGTTTTACAAACATTCACTTGTTTTATGAAAAATAATGCATTTTCAAAATCTTCAAGACAGACATAAGCTTTGCATTTTTGACATAACTTTGTTTGCATATGACTTTTTGTTTGAACAGCAGGGAAATTCGCACGACGAATGCCTGATGAACAGAAGTACTTCCAATCAAGGGGCACGACATGATCATGATCCATCATCTGGGGCAATCCAGTCAAGATTTGGAGAATCTCTCAAAGGCAAAAATAGCCTGGGGCAAACCTCCGCCTAAGTCACTTGGGGCATTTCAACAACGAATCTTGCGCGATCAGACATCTTCTGGTAACATGGCAACATAAACAGCCAGGGGCACCTCCCTTCATTCTAAGAACATGGACATAGTCGAAAGAATACTACGCATAATCAAAGACCCGCTAGGTTGACATACCTAGGCAAAAATTAGGGCTTCCCGGCGAACCAAAAGGGTTCGTGCAAAATGAAGGGATGAAATAAAAAAATCTGTACACCCGGCAAGTCGAAAACCTGAAAAGGCGGCTTGGGCAAAAATGGGTATCCCGGTGGACTGAAAACCCGAAAGGGCGGTCCAGGCAAAAGTTAGGGATCAAAGCGTACGACTATGTCCTATCATCTTGTCACCTGCCTACCAGAAGAAGATTGGTCAAATCGGCAGTCCTCAAGCACCTCCACAAGTCTTCCCCTCCCGCCTCAGAAACAGGGGCAATGATAGGTTGTCTAAGCGATCTAATTGCTCTGTCCATCAAGGTATCAAGGTAGGTTCAGCTGAAGAACATAACCAGTATACCTTAATTCCCCAGAGAGTGAGCCAGCAAGTCAGTGCACTCCTCTCCAAGCAGTTATCAACCTTAAGGAAGTTGGGTATCCTCCCGCAGATCTCAACATTCCCCAGCAGCATATATTCTTAACAAGCATCCCCGGCAGTCTTGGTCTAAAGATTGTTCCCCGGCAGCATACAAGCATTCAAAGGAATCACTTCCCCCGATACATCTCAAAACTTCCCCAGAAGAATCCAATCCAGTTTCTCCAGGAAAGTGGAATTTATATCCCCAAGCAGTAAGCTTATCCCCAGTAGATTCTGGAAGTTTACCCTCGCAGAGCACGAACGCGTCGTCCGACTTGATTTAAAGAGTTGTTTCCTCAATAGGATATAACTGGGTTATCCTCAGCCAAAAGCCACGGAAAGAGCGTCGTCAACGAAGCCTTCTTATCCCCAGCGAAGTCTATTAACACTTCCAACATGACAACGGTATCCCCAGCGAAGTTACTACCAACATCTCAACAAGAGTACCTCTCTCCCCACAGAATATTACTCCCCAGCAAGATCGCTAGATTAATTTTCTCCCCGCAGAGTAATCCATTCGCCAAGTTTATTCCCCAACGGAGTTATCTTCTCCTACCGGTATTCTTGCAACTATCATCCCCAGCGGAAGCAAAATCTATTCTTCGACATCAGCCCAGGATACGACTTCCCGGCACCCGTCAAGGATTCACTTTCCTAGACAAAAACATACATAAAACATCACATACATCATTATAACATGCATAGACACATCATATCATACAAGTCTCATTTATATTGAGAACATCATTGCCTGATCCATATCATGCATTGCATATGGCTGACCTCTACATTTCAGGAAAGATCCAGTTAAAGTTCTCAAGCTACATTTCAAGACCTAGACCGGTTCAGTTAAATCGACCCTAAGATTTTCCTGATGCTTATCCAGTCAAAGGCCTTCTCTGGTTCAGTCAGATCGACCCTAAGATCTCCCTGATGCTTATCCAGTTGAAGATATTTCAAGACCTAGACCGGTTCAGTTAAATCGACCCTAAGATTTTCCTGATGCTTATCCAGTCAAAGGCCTTCTCTGGTTCAGTCAGATCGACCCTAAGATCTCCCTGATGCTTATCCAGTTGAAGATATTTCAAGACCTAGACCGGTTCAGTTAGATCGACCCTAAGATTTTCCTGATGCTTATCCAGTCAAAGGCCTTCTCTGGTTCAGTCAGATCGACCCTAAGATCTCCCTGATGCTAATCCAGTTGAAGATATTTCAAGACCTAGACCGGTTCAGTTAAATCGACCCTAAGATTTTCCTGATGCTTATCCAGTCAAAGGCCTTCTCTGGTTCAGTCAGATCGACCCTAAGATCTCCCTGATGCTTATCCAGTTGAAGATATTTCAAGACCTAGACCGGTTCAGTTAAATCGACCCTAAGATTTTCCTGATGCTTATCCAGTCAAAGGCCTTCTCTGGTTCAGTCAGATCGACCCTAAGATCTCCCTGATGCTTATCCAGTTGAAGATATTTCAAGACCTTGTCCGGTTCAGTTAAATCGACCCTAAGATTTTCCTGATGCTTATCCAGTCAAAGGCCTTCTCTGGTTCAGTCAGATCGACCCTAAGATCTCCCTGATGCTTATCCAGTTGAAGATATTTCAAGACCTAGACCGGTTCAGTTAAATCGACCCTAAGATTTTCCTGATGCTTATCCAGTCAAAGGCCTTCTCTGGTTCAGTCAGATCGACCCTAAGATCTCCCTGATGCTTATCCAGTTGAAGATGTTTCAAGACCTAGAACGGTTCAGTTAAATCGACCCTAAGATTTTCCTGATGCTTATCCAGTCAAAGGCCTTCTCTGGTTCAGTCAGATCGACCCTAAGATCTCCCTGATGCCTATCCAGTTGAAGATATTTCAAGACCTTGTCCGGTTCAGTTAAATCGACCCTAAGATTTTCCTGATGCTTATCCAGTCAAAGGCCTTCTCTGGTTCAGTCAGATCGACCCTAAGATCTCCCTGATTCTTATCCCAGTAGAAGACACCCAAGGTTTTTCTCAACGAGCGTTGTTGAAGTTAAAGTCACCCAAGGTTCTCTTACTGTTCATGCAAGTTAATAACCATCCCTGGTTCATTCATCATCATTTGAAGCTCCAGACCCAGCTCCTGTAACCAGTCAGGACACATCTATATCGAGCATCTGAAAACCAGCTCCTGCAACGTGTCAGGTACTCATTTTTCTTTTGCAGGTATGCAGGTTCTCGCTAAGGAATCTCTGACGCGATCAACATCCAGATGGAATCTATAGGCCCATCACCTTATTCATCAATCCCCAAATGGCATCTGTAAGCCCATTCCATCATCACCGCTACTATGTAAGCGCAAATTTCTGGGCACTCTAGTGTTCAATCATCTTCCACCTTCGGATTACGAAAGGCACGTCAGCCAATCTGCATCCTCAGGTCTAAGAAGATTGAACAGGGGCAACTGTTGTACCCCAAAATTTTCCCTCCCATATTCTTCAAGAAATTGCCAAATCAAGCTGCAAAATTCCCCAAGGGTTGCACAGTCAAAGGTCTCCTATACAGTCAAGATTAGGGTTTGTGTTCTGATCAAGAAAAGGAAGTTTTCAAAGGCCCAATCAAGCCTCACATGCCTACAAATGTGGTCAAGCATCTTCATATCAAGTTTCAAGGCATTCAGCTCAAAATTGCACAGTCAAAACCCTAAATTGCACTACAGTCAAATGTAGGGGCAAAATGGTCATTTGACAGTCAAAAGTTCAAATTTTTGGTCAACATATCATTTTGAAGCCACAAACATCATTTGATCAATGCTTGATCATGATTCTCAAAATTTGGCCCAGAAATCATCAAGATGCAAAAGTTTCCTTATTTGGACAGCTGAAAAAGTCAACTGAAATTGACCAGGGCATAACTTTCACATGGATTATCAGAAAAATTCCATCCAAAGCTCATTTTGAAGAGAAAGACATTTCCTACAACTCATCTTCATACTTCAAGTCCAAGAAATGCTCTCACAAAAAGTTATCAATTTCAACATTATAGGTCATTTTCAAAAGTCAACAAAAAGGGACTTTAAGTCAAAGGCCATAACTTGATATTGGTAAATCAAAATGACATGGGACCAAAGGCATTGGTTAGAGGACTCAAAGACCTTTCTAAAATGTCCAAGAACATGAGCAAAGCTTAAAAATTGAGCAAGTTATGCATTGGAGAAGTTGGGAAATTTTTGTGAAATGGCCAAAATCATTTATCCTTGAAATCCCATTTTTGACAAAAGGGGCCCACTTTTTCCACTTGAATTGACTTGGCCATGCTTCCCACGTGTCCCATCTTTTATTTCAGATTTTTTTATTAATTTTTTCATTTTTATTGATTTTATTGGATTTAATTAATTTTAAATCTTTTAAAATCAAAAGAAATTCAAAAAAATTAATTTAAAGGGATATTTTGCTTTGATTAACCTTGAAGCATCATTATGTGCCTACCATTTTTCGAGCTAAGGCTTAAACAAGGCAAAAATTCAAATTTGAATCAAAAGTGGAAAGTGTGATAATGGTGGTTTATGCCAAATCCTAAACATCAATGCAAGGCATTATTGGCCATAATTTTCATTCATACACATTGCATAAGACATGTACAAGTGAAAGTGTCCAGGTTCATTCAAGAGACATGCATATTTCAAAAAAGGAAAACTTTTAATGTGTCTGATTCTTGTCTCATGGCATTAAAGGCCTGGTTAAATGGCTGTCTCTTACCGTTACAAGACCCTCACACTCCTATAAATACAAGGGCCAGTGGCACATTACAAGGGACGAAAAAACACACAACAGGAGAACGAAAGAAACATTGGAGAGAGGCTGCCCACAAAATCCATCAAAGGTTGCCAGAATTTTCCAAGCAAAGCCACCCTTCAGCAAAAGTAGCCAAGCCCAGAAGCCCAGATCGAAGGTGCCTACATTCAGGAAGCGCCCAAATCGAAGGTCCAATCTACTGGTAAGAGAGGGTAAACTGTCCAACCTTGTATTTGCATTACACATTCGTGCTTGTTGTTACCTTCAATTTACTATCCTAGACAGGATCAAAGGGCCTGGGTTTGGCCCCAGGTCATGTTCTTCGTTTGCTAACATTTGCTGCAGATTTATCCTGAAAAGACTCAGCGCACGTAGGATCGAAGGGCCTGGGGTTCGATACCAGGCCCTGAGTTTATTTTGCTAACATACTTTTGCAGGTATAGCATCCCAGATCGAAGGAGACACCTTCTCTGGATCGAAGCTTCCCAGGCCTCCAGAATTATGCTTTTTTTTTATTTGCTGCCTGTTTCCGTCGTTTTTCTTATACTTATTTTGACTATTTTTATTTCTTTTTTTTAATCAACATAAAATCAAAAACACAAAAAAATCAGAAAAGACAAAAAATAAATAATAATTTTATTTTAGTATTAATTTTGTAAATAAATCCCTTAATTAATTTAGATTTAATTTTAGGTTATAATTTAATTCTATTTCACAATAAACCAAAAATAATAAAAAATAGATCTTTAACACTTTTTACCTTTTTTTAATTAATTAAATATTTTTATTATAAGTATCATTAACCATTAACTTTGTAAATAAAATTTATAATTAATTTAGTTTTAATTCTAGGTTTTAACTTTAATGCATTTTCATTAATAAATTAAAAACAATTAGAATTAGGATTAATCATTTGACTTTTAATTAATTTAATGTCATAAATACAAAAAAAAACATAAAAAACAAGTTCTTTCTTTTTATTTAATTTAATTATTCTATTAATTTTATTTTAATTCCTTAAAGGGTCCAACGCCCTCGCATTCGATCATATTTTCCTTTTTTCACGCGTTTTATTTATTTCTGTTGAAAATATAATGTAATTGCTCCAAAGCCATGTAATAGCTATTAGATATTTATTTTCTGCACTTTATTTTAAATCGGGTCTGGATTAATTTGGCGTTGTAGACCCGCGCCTTTGTAATAGTGTAGGACCCTTTATCTTTTCCGCACTTTAAATTCCCGCACTTTTAACTGCTAAACAATAACATGAAAGAATGAATGCCCAAAAATAAAATCGAAACGTAGATCACCAATGCATGACAAGACAAACAATAAACTGAAAATGACACACAATTCACACACCACCCCTAGGGTACGCTTCACTGTTGCCTTGCCCCTCGAAAGGTGGTCGTCGAGTAGAGGATGTCTTAGTAAGTCCTCATGATCCGGGAACCTGGCATGAGGGTAGCTTCTAAGGTGTCTTCCCATTGCTCTGGTGATCACCATGTCCCTACAAACTCGAATTGACCCGAACACCTCCAACGGTGGTGCTACCTACCTCTCAATGGTGGGATGGCACTACCTAAAGGACAATTACACAGCTTTATTCCCTAGGGTAGGTAGATTCTCATAGATACTTGCTCATCTCAAAAACAAACAAAATACTTTTCACACCTACACTTTCTAAAAGTTTTCAAACAAATTTTTCATACACTCTTGAGGACAGATACAAGAGTTACTTAGAAATTTTTCAAATGAAACTTTTTCAAAACCCACTCACAATTGAAAAGCAAACCTTTTGAAAATACAATGAGCAAGTATCTAAGAGCCCATGGATAACCATGGATAGAAAGGGTGCTAACACCTTCCCTTTCTATAACCTACCTCCCGAACCGAGAGCAATCTCTTTAAAGGAATTTTTCTGTGCTTTTGTCCTTTCCATTTGGAGAAAATAAAAGACGGTGGCGACTCTTGCTTACCGCGACATTTCGCGAACCAGCATTAAAACAGTCAGTTCCAGATCCACCGATCACAGAACTGGCGACTCTGCTGGGGATGATATCTTATAAAGTGGGGTGTACCTTAGGATTAAGATCACTGTGTTTTCAATTGTCTTCTTTGCTTGCTTTATTATTGTGGGTTGCTTGGGAGCTCTATAGATCCTAACCCGGATCTGGGGATACCCTGTTTAGGTAGCATAATCTGTGAGGGACCTGTCCGGCGTATACCGACATGGGTGAAGCAGTGGCTACGTTGGTGTGGCACCTTGGTCTGTACCGATATCCCTCGTGTTGAAACGGGGAGAATATGGGTCTTCCAAGGAGTCATTAAGCACCAACAGACCTTAGAACCTTAAATGACACAACTTGGCCATTAGAACAGTAGCAGTATGCTACGCCCATTGAGGCTAAACTCTCGTGATGGTTCTGGCTGCAAGAAAAGATTGCGATGCTGGAGTTATGACTGATTGAGGGTAGTCAATGATATTGGGATCCTCTAAGAACCCGGTTACTTTGATAGGACAGGTATGAACCAACCAACTTCAAGAGGGTACTACCCAAACCTCATGCTGGCCTTAAACCTTAAGGGCTTCTCTTGTGTGACTTGTGTGCCTTCGTACTTGACTATCTGCATGCTTGTTACCTGACACTTGTTTCTTGCAGGTCTTGTTTTTAGTCCTTAATTGGGACTCATAACAGGGTACTAAAATTCTTGCAGGGTTGTTTATAGTCCTTAATTGGGACTCATAACAGGGTTTACTAAATTTCTTGCAGGGTTTGTTTATAGTCCTTAATAGGGACTCATAACAAAGTATACGGAGTTTCTTGCAGGTTTTGTTTATAGTCCTTAACTGGGACTCATAACAGGGTTTACTAGATCTCTTGCAGGTTTTGTTTATAGCCCTTAATTGGGACTCATAACAAAGTATACTGAATTTCTTGCAGGGTCTGTTTATAGTCCTCAATTGGGACTCATAACACGGTTTACCTACATCACCCCATGCATAGCATGACATCATACCATTGCATACATCCTAACCCATTTCAAGGATCTCAAGGGCTTGTGATGCAGGTCATAATAAATCAAACATCTAGCTAGGGGCAAAGAGGATTTATTTTCCTCTAGCCAAGGTTGTCAGAGGCTATGACCCACTTGATATGGTGAGCTTTGACTCTTGAAGAAGGTTCCCTTAACCAAGGTTGTTTGGAAATCAAAACCAGACATGATGACTAAAGTCAGGGGCTATGACCCACTGGATATGGTGAGCCTTTGACCCTTGGAAGAAAAAATCCCAACAAACATGAAGCTCTTTCAATCAAGCTACCGGATCCCAATTCTAACAAATTTTCTTGTTTACCCCGCGAGGTCCTTGAAAATATTGCATATATATCATACACATCATTGCATTACAGGTACCCTTGTTGCAGGTCACTTACTCTCCCCGCTGTTTATTTCAGCCATGGCTTCCCAACAAGATAACCAGGACCTTCACACTCAAGGGACTCAATTCAAGGAGATCTTCCTAAGCCTATCCAAGGGGCAGGAAGAGTTGAGGACACTCCTCATGGGGAATCTGGCCAAGAAAGGTCCCGAAGATGACAAGGACGAACAGCTGAAACGTCTACAAGCTGAGGTAGACACATTGAAAATCCAGATGCTGGGGCAAAGGGCTCTCATTCAAGGTTTAGCTCAGGAGCAAGGAGAACTGAGGGCCATGATCAGTCAGCTTTATCAAGACAGGAGGCAACCAACCCAAGTCAGGGACCAGGTCATTGAACAACTTCCGAGAGGACAAAGGTTTGGTTTAATGAGAGGGCCTCTCCAAGCTGCTACCACTTCACAGGTCCAACAACGACCTCGCCAAGAACAACGGGCTGATCAGAGCAAGCCGGACAAGCCTAAAAGGCAGTTCACCAAGCTCAACGTGTCACCATCTCAAGCTTTACAACAATTATTGAGGTTGAATCTGGTGACGTTAAGGGACCCTCCTAAGCGTCTCAACATAACCTCCC
Source organism: Vicia faba (assembly GCA_948472305.1). NCBI lineage: Eukaryota > Viridiplantae > Streptophyta > Magnoliopsida > Fabales > Fabaceae > Vicia > Vicia faba. The sequence continues at coordinate 1,254,107,980 of OX451739.1, read as the reverse complement.
TAAGGTACAATCCGGAGGAAAGATGTGCATACCACTCTGACAGTCCGGGACATGACACCGACGACTGCTGGGCTTTGAAGAACAAGATTCAAGACCTGATTGACGAAGGAGCAGTGAAATTCACCCCAGATGGTCAGGTCGAGTTCTTCTACTATCCCTGCGAGGTTCACCATTTGAAATGACAAGCCCTGAGACTAGAAGACTTGTGTTTATTAGAATTTTCAAGTTGTAATTTTCTTTTGATTGTTCAAACACTTATTCATGTTAAACATTGTTATTTCATTAATGCATTACACATGTCTGTTTTGAAGTAATTATTTCGTATTCACTATATGCAAACTGTTTTCATTTTTCTGTGATGATCAATTCTCGGTTAATAATTCTAAGCCTCTTGAGGGAGGATGACGAAAACGATACCGCGATCATTACAGTATGCTTTTGAATAGACCCCGCTGATGAGGTACAGGCATTGTTTCAATTCCTAAACACTGGAGTTATAAGGAAGATAATCCCTCGTCAACCCCTCTGAGCCAAAGAAGTAGGAGTTTTTCTTTTCGAAATTTAAAACCCTTAATCATAACCTGGGGCAGGGTAGTCTCTCAGTTGATCCAAGTGCATAACGAATGGCACCAAAGAGGTCCTTACAAAACAAAAGACAGTGATGGTTCCGAACAATCATACAAATAGGCAGTCATTATATCTCAAAAAATAAAAACCCATTAAGTCAAAACCTATGAAGGAGACTTACAAAACTGGGGCATCCCGCTGACTGTAATCACAAAAGAAACAGTTCAGGAAAAAAAAATAGGGATAATAAAATAAAAAAAAGAGGTCACACAAACCCTCAACAAAAAGAAATGACTGCCCATTCAGAATAAACCATCATTATTTGAACCATCATTGGTATATCAAAGCAAAGACTCAAACAAGGTCTAACGCACGATCAGCTGAGTTTAGGTTTGAAGAACATCACGAAGAACGGGTGGGTACAAATAAAATTTGAGCCTTTATCCTTTGTTTCTTAAACCGTGAACCAGGCCACGTTATAACCCTTAAAAGTCCTAGCTGAAGCATGGGTTAGTTCGAAAGCATACTGTTACGAAAGGTATCCTGACTCCTGAAGGCCTACGGTAAATACAGAGTTGACATCACGTTTTACAAACATTCACTTGTTTTATGAAAAATAATGCATTTTCAAAATCTTCAAGACAGACATAAGCTTTGCATTTTTGACATAACTTTGTTTGCATATGACTTTTTGTTTGAACAGCAGGGAAATTCGCACGACGAATGCCTGATGAACAGAAGTACTTCCAATCAAGGGGCACGACATGATCATGATCCATCATCTGGGGCAATCCAGTCAAGATTCGGAGAATCTCTCAAAGGCAAAAATAGCCTGGGGCAAACCTCCGCCTAAGTCACTTGGGGCATTTCAACAACGAATCTTGCGCGATCAGACATCTTCTGGTAACATGGCAACATAAACAGCCAGGGGCACCTCCCTTCATTCTAAGAACATGGACATAGTCGAAAGAATACTACGCATAATCAAAGACCCGCTAGGTTGACATACCTAGGCAAAAATTAGGGCTTCCCGGCGAACCAAAAGGGTTCGTGCAAAATGAAGGGATGAAATAAAAAAATCTGTACACCCGACAAGTCGAAAACCTGAAAAGGCGGCTTGGGCAAAAATGGGTATCCCGGTGGACTGAAAACCCGAAAGGGCGGTCCAGGTAAAAGTTAGGGATCAAAGCGTACGACTATGTCCTATCATCTTGTCACCTGCCTACCAGAAGAAGATTGGTCAAATCGGTAGTCCTCAAGCACCTCCACAAGTCTTCCCCTCCCGCCTCAGAAACAGGGGCAATGATAGGTTGTCTAAGCGATCTAATTGCTCTGTCCATCAAGGTATCAAGGTAGGTTCAGCTGAAGAACATAACCAGTATACCTTAATTCCCCAGAGAGTGAGCCAGCAAGTCAGTGCACTCCTCTCCAAGCAGTTATCAACCTTAAGGAAGTTGGGTATCCTCCCGCAGATCTCAACATTCCCCAGCAGCATATATTCTTAACAAGCATCCCCGGCAGTCTTGGTCTAAAGATTGTTCCCCGGCAGCATACAAGCATTCAAAGGAATCACTTCCCCCGATACATCTCAAAACTTCCCCAGAAGAATCCAATCCAGTTTCTCCAGGAAAGTGGAATTTATATCCCCAAACAGTAAGCTTATCCCCAGTAGATTCTGGAAGTTTACCCTCGCAGAGCACGAACGCGTCGTCCGGCTTGATTTAAAGAGTTGTTTCCTCAATAGGATATAACTGGGTTATCCTCAGCTAAAAGCCACGGAAAGAGCGTCGTCAACGAAGCCTTCTTATCCCCAGCGAAGTCTATTAACACTTCCAACATGACAACGGTATCCCCAGCGAAGTTACTACCAACATCTCAACAAGAGTACCTCTCTCCCCACAGAATATTACTCCCCAGCAAGATCGCTAGATTAATTTTCTCCCCGCAGAGTAATCCATTCGCCAAGTTTATTCCCCAACGGAGTTATCTTCTCCTACTGGTATTCTTGCAACTATCATCCCCAGCGGAAGCAAAATCTATTCTTCGACATCAGCCCAGGATACGACTTCCCGGCACCCGTCAAGGATTCACTTTCCTAGACAAAAACATACATAAAACATCACATACATCATTATAACATGCATAGACACATCATATCATACAAGTCTCATTTATATTGAGAACATCATTGCCTGATCCATATCATGCATTGCATATGGCTGACCTTTACATTTCAGGAAAGATCCAGTTAAAGTTCTCAAGCTACATTTCAAGACCTAGACCGGTTCAGTTAAATCGACCCTAAGATTTTCCTGATGCTTATCCAGTCAAAGGCCTTCTCTGGTTCAGTCAGATCGACCCTAAGATCTCCCTGATGCTTATCCAGTTGAAGATATTTCAAGACCTAGACCGGTTCAGTTAAATCGACCCTAAGATTTTCCTGATGCTTATCCAGTCAAAGGCCTTCTCTGGTTCAGTCAGATCGACCCTAAGATCTCCCTGATGCTTATCCAGTTGAAGATATTTCAAGACCTAGACCGGTTCAGTTAGATCGACCCTAAGATTTTTCTGATGCTTATCCAGTCAAAGGCCTTCTCTGGTTCAGTCAGATCGACCCTAAGATCTCCCTGATGCTAATCCAGTTGAAGATATTTCAAGACCTAGACCGGTTCAGTTAAATCGACCCTAAGATTTTCCTGATGCTTATCCAGTCAAAGGCCTTCTCTGGTTCAGTCAGATCGACCCTAAGATCTCCCTGATGCTTATCCAGTTGAAGATATTTCAAGACCTAGACCGGTTCAGTTAAATCGACCCTAAGATTTTCTTGATGCTTATCCAGTCAAAGGCCTTCTCTGGTTCAGTCAGATCGACCCTAAGATCTCCCTGATGCTTATCCAGTTGAAGATATTTCAAGACCTTGTCCGGTTCAGTTAAATCGACCCTAAGATTTTCCTGATGCTTATCCAGTCAAAGGCCTTCTCTGGTTCAGTCAGATCGACCCTAAGATCTCCCTGATGCTTATCCAGTTGAAGATATTTCAAGACCTAGACCGGTTCAGTTAAATCGACCCTAAGATTTTCCTGATGCTTATCCAGTCAAAGGCCTTCTCTGGTTCAGTCAGATCGACCCTAAGATCTCCCTGATGCTTATCCAGTTGAAGATATTTCAAGACCTTGTCCGGTTCAGTTAAATCGACCCTAAGATTTTCCTGATGCTTATCCAGTCAAAGGCCTTCTCTGGTTCAGTCAGATCGACCCTAAGATCTCCCTGATGCTTATCCAGTTGAAGATATTTCAAGACCTAGACCGGTTCAGTTAAATCGACCCTAAGATTTTCCTGATGCTTATCCAGTCAAAGGCCTTCTCTGGTTCAGTCAGATCGATCCTAAGATCTCCCTGATGCTTATCCAGTTGAAGATGTTTCAAGACCTAGAACGGTTCAGTTAAATCGACCCTAAGATTTTCCTGATGCTTATCCAGTCAAAGGCCTTCTCTGGTTCAGTCAGATCGACCCTAAGATCTCCCTGATGCCTATCCAGTTGAAGATATTTCAAGACCTTGTCCGGTTCAGTTAAATCGACCCTAAGATTTTCCTGATGCTTATCCAGTCAAAGGCCTTCTCTGGTTCAGTCAGATCGACCCTAAGATCTCCCTGATTCTTATCCCAGTAGAAGACACCCAAGGTTTTTCTCAACGAGCGTTGTTGAAGTTAAAGTCACCCAAGGTTCTCTTACTGTTCATGCAAGTTAATAACCATACCTGGTTCATTCATCATCATTTGAAGCTCCAGACCCAGCTCCTGTAACCAGTCAGGACACATCTATACCGAGCATCTGAAAACCAGCTCCTGCAACGTGTCAGGTACTCATTTTTCTTTTGCAGGTATGCAGGTTCTCGCTAAGGAATCTCTGACGCGATCAACATCCAGATGGAATCTATAGGCCCATCACCTTATTCATCAATCCCCAAATGGCATCTGTAAGCCCATTCCATCATCACCGCTACTATGTAAGCGCAAATTTCTGGGCACTCTAGTGTTCAATCATCTTCCACCTTCGGATTACGAAAGGCACGTCAGCCAATCTGCATCCTCAGGTCTAAGAAGATTGAACAGGGGCAACTGTTGTACCCCAAAATTTGCCCTCCCATATTCTTCAAGAAATTGCCAAATCAAGCTACAAAATTCCCCAAGGGTTGCACAGTCAAAGGTCTCCTATACAGTCAAGATTAGGGTTTGTGTTCTGATCAAGAAAAGGAAGTTTTCAAAGGCCCAATCAAGCCTCACATGCCTACAAATGTGGTCAAGCATCTTCATATCAAGTTTCAAGGCATTCAGCTCAAAATTGCACAGTCAAAACCCTAAATTGCACTACAGTCAAATGTAGGGGCAAAATGGTCATTTGACAGTCAAAAGTTCAAATTTTTGGTCAACATATCATTTTGAAGCCACAAACATCATTTGATCAATGCTTGATCATGATTCTCAAAATTTGGCCCAGAAATCATCAAGATGCAAAAGTTTCCTTATTTGGACAGCTGAAAAAGTCAACTGAAATTGACCAGGGCATAACTTTCACATGGATTATCAGAAAAATTCCATCCAAAGCTCATTTTGAAGAGAAAGACATTTCCTACAACTCATCTTCATACTTCAAGTCCAAGAAATGCTCTCACAAAAAGTTATCAATTTCAACATTATAGGTCATTTTCAAAAGTCAACAAAAAGGGACTTTAAGTCAAAGGCCATAACTTGAGATTGGTAAATCAAAATGACATGGGACCAAAGGCATTGGTTAGAGGACTCAAAGACCTTTCTAAAATGTCCAAGAACATGAGCAAAGCTTAAAAATTGAGCAAGTTATGCATTGGAGAAGTTGGGAAATTTTTGTGAAATGGCCAAAATCATTTATCCTTGAAATCCCATTTTTGACAAAAGGGGCCCACTTTTTCCACTTGAATTGACTTGGCCATGCTTCCCACGTGTCCCATCTTTTATTTCAGATTTTTTTATTAATTTTTTCATTTTTATTGATTTTATTGGATTTAATTAATTTTAAATCTTTTAAAATCAAAAGAAATTCAAAAAAATTAATTTAAAGGGATATTTTGCTTTGATTAACCTTGAAGCATCATTATGTGCCTACCATTTTTCGTGCTAAGGCTTAAACAAGGCAAAAATTCAAATTTGAATCAAAAGTGGAAAGTGTGATAATGGTGGTTTATGCCAAATCCTAAACATCAATGCAAGGCATTATTGGCCATAATTTTCATTCATACACATTGCATAAGACATGTACAAGTGAAAGTGTCCAGGTTCATTCAAGAGACATGCATATTTCAAAAAAGGAAAACTTTTAATGTGTCTGATTCTTGTCTCATGGCATTAAAGGCCTGGTTAAATGGCTGTCTCTTACCGTTACAAGACCCTCACACTCCTATAAATACAAGGGCCAGTGGCACATTACAAGGGACGAAAAAACACACAACAGGAGAACGAAAGAAACATTGGAGAGAGGCTGCCCACAAAATCCATCAAAGGTTGCCAGAATTTTCCAAGCAAAGCCACCCTTCAGCAAAAGTAGCCAAGCCCAGAAGCCCAGATCGAAGGTGCCTACATTCAGGAAGCGCCCAAATCGAAGGTCCAATCTACTGGTAAGAGAGGGTAAACTGTCCAACCTTGTATTTGCATTACACATTCGTGCTTGTTGTTACCTTCAATTTACCATCCTAGACAGGATCAAAGGGCCTGGGTTTGGCCCCAGGTCATGTTCTTCGTTTGCTAACATTTGCTGCAGATTTATCCTGAAAAGACTCAGCGCACGTAGGATCGAAGGGCCTGGGGTTCGATACCAGGCCCTGAGTTTATTTTGCTAACATACTTTTGCAGGTATAGCATCCCAGATCGAAGGAGACACCTTCTCTGGATCGAAGCTTCCCAGGCCTCCAGAATTATGCTTTTTTTTTATTTGCTGTCTGTTTCCGTCGTTTTTCTTATACTTATTTTGACTATTTTTATTTCTTTTTTTTAATCAACATAAAATCAAAAACACAAAAAAATCAGAAAAGACAAAAAATAAATAATAATTTTATTTTAGTATTAATTTTGTAAATAAATCCCTTAATTAATTTAGATTTAATTTTAGGTTATAATTTAATTCTATTTCACAATAAACCAAAAATAATAAAAAATAGATCTTTAACACTTTTTACCTTTTTTTAATTAATTAAATATTTTTATTATAAGTATCATTAACCATTAACTTTGTAAATAAAATTTATAATTAATTTAGTTTTAATTCTAGGTTTTAACTTTAATGCATTTTCTTTAATAAATTAAAAACAATTAGAATTAGGATTAATCATTTGACTTTTAATTAATTTAATGTCATAAATACAAAAAAAAAACATAAAAAACAAGTTCTTTCTTTTTATTTAATTTAATTATTCTATTAATTTTATTTTAATTCCTTAAAGGGTCCAACGCCCTCGCATTCGATCATATTTTCCTTTTTTCGCGCGTTTTATTTATTTCTGTTGTAAATATAATGTAATTGCTCCAAAGCCATGTAATAGCTATTAGATATTTATTTTCTGCACTTTATTTTAAATCGGGTCTGGATTAATTTGGCGTTGTAGACCCGCGCCTTTGTAATAGCGTAGGACCCTTTATCTTTTCCGCACTTTAAATTCCCGCACTTTTAACTGCTAAACAATAACATGAAAGAATGAATGCCCAAAAATAAAATCGAAACGTAGATCACCAATGCATGACAAGACAAACAATAAACTGAAAATGACACACAATTCACACACCACCCCTAGGGTACGCTTCACTGTTGCCTTGCCCCTCGAAAGGTGGTCGTCGAGTAGAGGATGTCTTAGTAAGTCCTCATGATCCGGGAACCTGGCATGAGGGTAGCTTCTAAGGTGTCTTCCCATTGCTCTGGTGATCACCATGTCCCTACAAACTCGAATTGACCCGAACACCTCCAACGGTGGTGCTACCTACCTCTCAATGGTGGGATGGCACTACCTAAAGGACAATTACACAGCTTTATTCCCTAGGGTAGGTAGATTCTCATAGATACTTGCTCATCTCAAAAACAAACAAAATACTTTTCACACCTACACTTTCTAAAAGTTTTCAAACAAATTTTTCATACACTCTTGAGGACAGATACAAGAGTTACTTAGAAATTTTTCAAACGAAACTTTTTCAAAACCCACTCACAATTGAAAAGCAAACCTTTTGAAAACACAATGAGCAAGTATCTAAGAGCCCATGGATAACCATGGATAGAAAGGGTGCTAACACCTTCCCTTTCTATAACCTACCTCCCGAACCGAGAGCAATCTCTTTAAAGGAATTTTTCTGTGCTTTTGTCCTTTCCATTTGGAGAAAATAAAAGACGGTGGCGACTCTTGCTTACCGCGACATTTCGCGAACCAGCATTAAAACAGTTAGTTCTAGATCCACCGATCACAATGATCCTCAGTCAAATCCCCACAAAGTCATCTCTATAAGGTTATTCCCACAGAATAATCTTCACGAGTTATGGTAGGAATCCCTCCAGGCCAAATTCATGGATATCCCCACAAAGTTGGATCCAGGAAATCCCCAGCCAGAGATTCAATCTCGGGAAAACTTCTCCCCATCCAATTTGATCTCAAGAATCCTTAAGGAGTTCATTCAAAAGAAGACGTCTCTCCAGCAGATTGGCAATATGGTTTATTTCCCCAACAAACTACAGATTCCCCAACTTGAGTTTGCTTCTCAGACTACCACAAGTTAAGGGACCATATCCCCTCTTCCCCAGTAGACTTTTCTATAATCCCCAATGAGTTGCTGCAAAGCCTGGAAGCCAACCAGATAATAGTTAACTTCTTTATCCCCAACAAATTGTTAACTTCCTTTCTCTTCCGATCAAGAGATAACTCTCTAGTAGATCAACGGACAACTAAAACTCCTGAACTCTTTTCCCCAAGCAGGAATCAACACTCTCCACAAAGTTTTCCCTCAAACAAAATCAATATTCCCCAACAGAGTTCTCCTCAAACAACAAAACGGGATTCCCCAACGAAAACATTCTAAACAAAGTTCGAAGATACACATACTCTTCATTTCCAATAGCAGTCCGGGAATCAACTTCCCAAAGCTCCCCAACACCTGCCAAGGATTTATTTTCCAAGACAAAATTACATTTCAACAAATAATTCACATTTATGCATCATATTGCATACATGATAAATGCATACAGCATAATCTCATTTATTTTGAGAACATCACTACGCCATGCATTTCATACATCATGACATTGTATGCAGCTAATTCTTTACATTTTCAGGAAAGATCAATCAACAGATAACTATCGTCAACAATTTTCAACAGTTCCAGATTAATACCTGAAACCAGACAGGAAAACTATCTGTGAGAGACTAATTATAGATTAATACCTGAAACAAGACAGGGCAACTATCTATATGAACTGATTGAAGACTAACTTCCGAAACAAGCTGGGGAAACTATCTTTCTTTCAAAAGAGGTCACAGATTAAATACTTGAAACCACACAGGACAACTATCTTAACGACCAACAAAAATAAGTTCCAGATTAATACCTGAAACTAGACAGGAAAACTATCTGTGAACGACTGATTATAGATTAATACCTGAAACTAGACAGGACAACTATCTACACGAACTGATTGAAGCTTAACTCCCGAAACAATTTGAGGAAACTATCTTTCTTTCAAAAGAGGTCAGAGATTAAATACCTGAAACCAGACAGGACATCTATCTCAACGACCAACAAAAACAAGTTCCAGATTAATACCTGAAACCAGACAGGAAAACTATATGTGAGCGACTGATTATAGATTAATACCTGAAACTAGACATGACAACTATCTACATGAATTGATTGAAGATTAACTCCTGAAACAAGTTGGGGAAACTATCTTTCTTTCAAAAGAGGTCAGAGAATAAATACCTGAAATCAGACAGGACAACTATCTCAACGACCAACAAAAACAAGTTCCAGATTAATACTTGAAACAAGATAGGAAAACTATCTGTGAACGACTAATTGTAGATTAATACCTGAAACAAGATAGGACAATTATCTACTTGACCTACCCAGGTTCCTTCTCATTTCCAGATGCAGTTTTACTCGGACTCATCATGAAGCAACCCTACCCAGGTTCCTTCTCATTTCTAGATGCAGTTTTACCTAAACTCATCCTGAAGCAACCCTACTCAGGTTCCTTCTCATTTCCAGATGCAGTTTCACACGAACTCATCCTGAAGCAACCCTACCCAAGTTCCTTCTCATAATTTCCAGATGCAGTTTCATACGAACTCATCCCGAAGCAACCCTACCCAGGTTCCTTCTCATACATTTACAAATGAAGTTTCACACAGACTCATCATGAAGCAACCCTACCCAGGTTCCTTCTCATACATTTCCAGATGAAGTTTCACACAGACTCATCATGAAGCAACCCTACCCAGGTTCCTTCTCTTAAATTCCAGATGAAGTTTTACATGGACTCATCTTGAAGCGGCCCTACCCAGGTTCCCTCTCACATTTTTCAGATGCAGTTCCACACAGACTCATCCTAAAGCAACCCTACCCAGGTTCCTTCTCATACATTTCCAGATGAAGTTTCACACGGACTCATCATGAAGCAATCCTACACAGGTTCCTTCTCTTAAATTCCAGATGAAGTTTCACATGGATTCATCCTGAAGTAGCCCTACACAGGCTTCCCTCTCATATATCTCCTAAAGCATCCCTACACAAGCTCACCATAAAGCAATATTACACAAATTCCTTCTAATATATTTCCAGACACGGCTTAACACGGGTCCGTTCCAGCATATCCTTCAGATTTAAATTAACAAAATATTTATCCTGATATTTCCCCAAGATACATTCAAACTTAGACTTAGTCTAATTTCTGTCAATAATCACCTTTGGATGGCATCTATAAGCCCATCTCAGACAACTCTTCATCACCTCTCCAAATGGCATCTTTAAGCTCATTCCCTACACAATCAACCACAACATCATCGCGTGCAAATTTCTGGGCACTCTAGTGTTTAATCATCTTCCACCTTTAAGTCACAAATGGCGGACTCGCCAATCTAACTCTTCAGGTTTAAGAAGATTGAACAGGGGCAACTGTTGTACCCCAAAATTTGCCTTCTCTTTTCTCAAGACATTTTATCACAAGGATTTTCAGAAATTTCAAGTTTGTATAAGTACATTTTGATTTTTAATGCCCCACATAGTTTCCATGGGTCATGTTGGATTTTCAAACATCAAGTCAAAGAGGAAACTGTTAAAAAGGGAAATAAGATAAATTTGATTTTTTTGACAAAATTGAAGAAAACCAAGCTTGCTTCGATTCATGCTAGCTTTGATTGGGTATTATTTCGATTCATGTTGGGCATTATTTTGATTCATGTTTGTTTCACAAGTTTCGATTGGGGAATTGTTTCCTTCAAAGCAACCTGCTTCAAATCCACCTTAGTGCCTGCTTCGAATCCACCTCAATGCTTGCTTCGAATCCATCTTAGTGCCTGCTTCAAATCCACCTTAGTGCCTGCTTCAGATCCACCTCAATGTCTGCTTCGAATCCATATTAATACCTCTTTCGATTGGGCATCTGGCCTCCTTCAATGCAGGCATTCCCAAGCTTTAATTAGACTCTGGCCTTCTTCAAACTTGCTTCAAAATCCCAAGTTTCGATTGAGGCAATGGCCTCTTGTATGCTTGCTTCATGCAAGGCTTAGATTGAGCAAAGACTTCTTACATGTTTGCTTTAATTCACAAAGCAGTAACCTCCTGCATGCGAGTTTCGTTTGGATAAAGGTTATCTTCATGCAAGCTTCGATTGGGCATCTGGCTTCTTTGAGCAAGCTTGGTTCCTATGCTTCATTTGGACATTTGGTTTCTTTTGGTGAAGTAAGAAAGTAATCCAGAATTCTTTTCGTTTTGACTATGCCATATAGATTATCTTGCCTACTCAAAGTAGTATATTCAGCTGGATATGGCTCAATCGAAAGGCATGCCATTGTGGGGAATATTTAGTTTTGCCTGCCTTGAGTTTGGTCGAAGGTTGGACTTACGTGATAAAAAACAAAAGGGTTCAAAATGATACATGCAGCTGGATATGGCCCAATCGAAAGACATTTCATTGTTGTAAACATTCAATTTTGTTTGCTCTTGAGTTTGGTTGGAGGATGGATCTGTATGGCCAAAACGAAAGATAGGGTATTCGATCCAAGGCATTAATTTGAAGACAGAATCCATAGGCCAGGGCTACACGATGTTGCTCTTCAGGCCTCAAACCTATGCCTCACTCCATAAATAATTGTTTACACGATTAGCTAAACTATTACCCAAGTGTTTAAAGTATTTTCCAAAAGGTCATTCTGTATATGGCATAAAGTTATCATTGCCATTTCAGAAAAACAGGCTTTATGCAAATTGTCAATGCATTAAGCCTTGTAACCTTTGTCTCTGAGTGCAAGTAACATCAAAAAGCATGAGTCAAGTCTCCTGCAAACATCATGCCCCCACTTGTACTTGAACTTGGGAACCATGAAAAACCCATTAAACCAGATTTCTTTTTGTTTTACACAAAATAATAGCATGTTATCCTGAACGTGAAAGAACCCTCTTCTCTATAAATAGAGATACTCTTTACAAATTAGGGGGCAAATTTTTTGGTTGGGGGAAAGAATATTCAAAAACTCTCTAACTCTCAAAAACTCTCAAACTCTCAAAAACTCTCATACACTTAACACACTCTCAAACCCAGAATCAAGAAGAAACACCACACTTGTCTCTTCCCTTCGAATCTAGAAACCTGGGAAACACCAACCCAACACTTGGTTCCTTCTTTCGAATCCAGCACTAGAAACATAACACTTGTTTCCTCCCTTAGAATCCAAGAACATCCAGGGCTGCAACTTAGGTTCTGTACACACATTCCAGCTTCAAGCAAGGTAAGTCACTCTGACCTTAACCCCTTCGTTTCAAGCATGTAAATAAGATCTGTTCACTTTTATTTATATCCTTTCGATTGCATGCTTTTCTTGTCCAAGTATATGTTAAAACTAACCTGTACATACTCAAATGAAAGAAAAATTTTCTCGTGAATTGAAACCTTAGGCTTCACCCCTACTGCTTCACAGTGGCAAACCAAACGAAAAGATAAGGAGTGTGAATTGAAGGGTGCACACTCACGTTGATTTCCAGGCCCAATCGAAAGAAGCAGCAAGAAGGGCGAATTGAAGAGTGCATGCTAACACTGACTTCCAGCCCCAATCGAAGGATGGAAAAATGTGTGAAATCAAAGGCATCTCCTTTGATCCAAGATGTTTTTTCTTTCTCATTTTTTTACACTATTTTTTTGTCTTTTATTTTTTTTATATATTTACATTTTCTTGCTATTCAATATGGTTGTAATAATTAGGACTTTAATTTCTTGCAATCTCCACTTGTACATTAGTATACCTCATCCCCCAAAAAACATGTAATAGCGTAGGACATTTATTTTCCCGCATTTTTATAAATGTTAGTAATTAGGGTGTATGGCAAGATAAAACCAACAAGTAGACCGTCCTAATCAAAGATAAAAATGCATGCAATCAAACACACTTTGCACACATGCACCTCTAGGATAATCTCACTTGTTACCTCGGAAAATAGTTATGTCCCTCGAATATGGGCATTTTAGCAAATACCCTCGATAAAAGATCGTAGTCCCTTGATGTCCCTCGATGTTGCCTTCGGTAAACGATCTAGTCCCTATAGGAAATTGCTAAAACGTCTAATAGGTTGCCTTCTATGACTATACAAACGACCCGCGCCCGTCCCTTCACATCCAACAATGGGGCTTCTTACCAAATCAAGGGAAAGATAACAATATCTAAAGGAGGAGGAAAAGAACAAAGACCTTTCGAGTAGGTAGGACGCTCGTAGTTGCTTGCTTGCTCACAACTAAAAAAACATTTTCACACCAACACTTTCAATTGAAACATTTTCAAATGACAAAGCTCTTTATACGCATTCTTATAGAGACGAGAATAGTTACAGAAGCACTTTTCAAAATCACTTTCAAAAAACATCTTCCACAAACATCTCTTTGAACTATTTTCAAAACTAACACTTTGTACGCATTCTTATAGAGACGAGAATCATTACAAAGACGTTTTTCAAAATATTTTCAAACCCACACCACAAGCACATTTTCAAACAAAAGCAAGTGATCTAGCAAGCAACTAAGAGCTCGTAGATAACTACGGATGAAAAGGGTGCTAACACCTTCCCTTTTCATAACCTATGCCCTGAACTCAAGAAAATATCCCAAAAGGTCTTTCCTGTTCTTTTCACCCTTTCCTTTATTGGATAAAAGAAAAATCGGTGGCGACTCTTGCTATCCGCAACAATTGCGATCAAACACAAAACAACCAAGTCAGTTCTTCCACCGTATTACAAGTATCATCTAAAAATCATGAGAACTTTGCATATACTTGAAAATCTAAAAATCTAAGAAACCATGAGAACTTTGCATATAGTTGAAATCAGAAAATCTGAAACATAAAGAGATGGGTAACCCTAACATGAAACCAACAACTGTGATGGATGATGATTTTTGTGGTACCGAGAGAGACACGATGATGGAGCTGTGTAACCCTAACATGAAACCAACAAAGATGATGAACGTGTTAGCTATAACAAGATGATAGTACCGAGAAGAAGGAGACGATGATGGAGTTGCGTTAAACTAACCTGAAACCAACGAGAATGATGGAGCTTGAAGCTTGGAACAACAATTGAAAGTTGGAGGAGAGCGGCGCTTAAAGTTTGGAAGAGAGTGGTGATTGAACGTTTTCAGTAACTCTAATCTGAAAAGTGATGTTATTAACTTAAAATGGGCCAAGTAGTTTGTAGATTGTATGGGCTAATTTAATTTTAAATTAGTAAGTAACATGAAGAGTCCAACTAATTATATATAAAAATAATAATTAAAGAATTATAATATTATAATTGTTCGGGTCTGGATTCCGACGGGTCCAAAATCAAAAATCGAATTTGACCACACATATCCATTAAAGCCCAATCAAACAGTTCAGCCATACCCGTAAATCGAAGTTAACCAACCCGTACTGCAAAATACTATTGGGTTCAGTCAGATAGAATCGGATGGTCACCGACCGTCCACCCCTATATATATGTGTGAGGGAGAAAACAGAGGGAGCGGAAAACCAAAACCATCAATACGACGTGGCTGCCATTTTCTTGAGATCCACTCTTTACATTTTTGTACCCATCAATGAGAGAGCCTTCTCATTGATTTCCATAAAAAGGCCAACAAAAAAAAAGAAGAAAAAATTGAAAGAGTATTTGATTCCTCTCTATCTCAGTAAACGCGAGAGGTTTTCATTAAAAGGAAAAAGAGAAGCTATTGTATGCATTGGAAAAGGGAACCAAACTGTTTCACCATCGTCCTATATCACGTCCAGCTTACCTCTTCCCTTCATCACTCATCACTACAAAACCGATACACTCTCTTCACCTCCTAACCACCGCCATCATCCTAAACTCACCATAAACTCTCTTTCTCATCACCAAAACCGACATCTTTGATCTTCAACACTAGCTTACAATCGAAAACTCAACGGATCCGACCTCTCCTCATGAACTTCCATGCCTCACTCTTTTGGTGATGCTCTTGAATCCGTACTGAACGCATACATTGTCGATTGCCTTTGCTCGATCCGTGGGTCTGTTTTGAATTTTGTAACATTGATGTAAATAATGTACATATGCGTGTGTTGTATCGCTGGATTTTCCGCATTGTGAATTCGGCCTCTTAATATCATTTTTGTCAGCTTCTTAGAAAGTGGTTCCTACTTGAATCTACTCTAAATTAGTTTAAAACTAAATTCAATACTCTAGGTTTATGTTTATTTTGTAGGTCTTTTGGGCTTTCTCTTAAACCTTCTTACAATGAATTCTTTTTTTTTTTTACTGAATACACGCACAGGGTCATGAATCCCCTTTGTTTTTTCTACTTCTTTTCAATTATTATTTTTTGTTTACATTTAATTGATTAATTTTAAAAATTAAATTTTGTTAGCTTAATTAATTGATTTAATCAATTTTTAATTAATTTATTAAATAATTAATCCACTTATTTATTTGTTTAATGAACTTGTATTTTAATTACTTTATTATATCTCTATTTGACAAAATATACCCTCTCTTCCATGAAGTTTAATAATTTTATCGATTTTCTTTGTTCTTATTACTTTAGTTAATTGTTAACTCAAGATTAACGTAAAATCAACTATTTTCAGATAAAGAACAAAATATGCTCGATTCAACACCAAGCTTTTTTCCCCAAATCAAATTCAAATTAAATGTAACGCGAGTGTTCGATCTAGCGTCAAATTTCTCTTTCGATTAACTCAAGCTCTTTTCATAATCAATTTCAAACGTTTGATCAAACGTCAAGTTGTTCTCATGCGCATAAATCTCTTTCTTAAATAAACAAATTGAATGGATGAGCTGGAAGAATTTCCAAACTTTTCCTAAATTAATCGGATACGAGTCGCATAACTTGGCCATTTGAATAATTGTGATTCGATTAAAACACTTTTAATTAAGCGAGTTTAGTTTAACTCAACAGATAGTAGACGAGCGAGCGGGAAGTATTTCCTACCTTTCTCACGAGTATTCGAATACAGATTGAATAGCTTGACCATTTGATACTCATCCACTGTTAAAGAGTTAAAGACTAAACTTGTCTCACTCTTTTTCAATGAACAAATTAAGCAGGCGAGCTGGAAGTATTTTCAACCTTCCCCCAAGTGTTTGAATACAAGCAGTATATCTTGGACATTTGGCACTTATATTCGTAAAATCAACCTAAGTCCTCAAACTTCTTTTTTCTCCTGTGCGCGACTTCAAAACCTTTTCATAAATGAGTGTGTTTTAGCCATTTCGAAGAGAAAAAAACAAAGGCTTCAGCCTCTAAGAGCGAGTAATAAGCAATGTTTAAACCACTCAAATGCGATATATTCAGGGTGAAATAAACTAATGCTTCAGCCTCCAAGAGTGAGCAATAAGCAGTGTTTAACTGCTAAGATGTGATTCATTCGATGCAAACAAACAAACGCTTTAGCCTCCAAGAGTGAGCAGCAAGTAAAGGTTTAACTACATCACCACTCTTTAAAAACAATCAACAAATTTTGGGTTTTATGCCACAAACTACGATGTTATAATTTTCCCATTGCACATGGAAATACATAGGCATATGCTTTTGAAATCTTGGCAAGCACATTAATAAAAAAAGATTTTCCTTTTCTTTTCTTTCTTTCTCTTTTTCTCGCATAATAATTAGGAAGTGGAAAGTAAACATCATACTAACATTCTTTTAGTGAACTAACTAAATGGGTCCCGTTGAGTACAACGAATGTGAGGAGTGCTGATATCTTCACCATGCATAACCGACTCTTGAACCCTAATTTGGTTGTGATGACCATTATAACATCCCAAAATTTAGAATTACTTATTTAATTGATTATTTGTGATTATCTGTGTGACGTATGACAATATGTGGTGGAGGCATTAGTGAGAGATAGAGGATAATTAGAATTATTAAGATTTAAATAGTTTAGTTTATACTATTTAGAGTTATAATAATAATTAAATAGATATCAAAGTGAAAAGGAGGATAAGGGCGTAATGGAAAGTGCGTATGAGTTAAGTGAGGGCATAATAGGAAAACCATATAAAGGGTCTAAGGTTAACAAATAAAACAAGGAAGAGAAAAATCAATTAGTTCGATCGTGAAATTTTGGAGAAATCGTGAAGTGAGAGCTAGGGCACAGAGAACCTAGAAGGGAATTTCGTAGAACTCGAAGGAGGAATCGATTTTCTAGGAATTTGAGGTAAGGGTGTAATCTCGGTGTATTAGGATTAATAGCAGGTTAAGTTAGATGTAGGATTTGTCTTATATGATGATTTTGGTGAAAAACATGATGAATACTATGATGAAATTGTGTGATGGTGATGTTGATATACCATGATTCATATGAGATATATGTATGATGATGTATTGTTGTCGAATTATGATGATATTATGATTACTATGTGTTTTAGACTAAGTTTGGTACTTAAATCGGACTAGAAAAAGGTTTGTGACATCAGTGAATCACAACTACGAAGTTGAAGAAATCACACATATCGCTGGGCAAGCAGAGGCGAGTGAATAACCCAAGCATCATCGGGCGAGCCAACAGTGAGAGGAGTGTGGAAAAAGGAGGGCTCCTGGAAAATGTATGAGGAGGGGATTTTGACAGAGCTTTGTCGGGCGAGCGAAGCAATAAGGGTCCCAATTGCTTATTTTTTCGGGCGAGGGGAAGGCGAGGAGAGTGCCACTAGGGTCTTCGCGCGACGCTTAGGCGAGTAGTCTGACAGTAACTTTTCAAAATGTCGTAACTTGAGTTTTAGGATTCCGTTTGACGTGTGGTTCAATGTGTTGGGAAGCCAATGTGCAGAACTGTATTATGATAGAATTATATGAGTTATTTAATGCATTATTCCAATACCTATATACTTATGAGATTGAATTATTATATGTTTGATATGCTAAGATGTTCTATTTTAATGATGAACTTGATGATGCTGTGAAAATGCTATGATGTTGATGAGATGAATTGATGATAATTATGATGATGTTTTAATGATGTGCATGTTTATTGTGTATACATGCTATGTCAATATGATTATGTGAATGATGATGCAATTGACTAGCCGTAGTCAAAATTATATGTGATGTTGTTGTGCATCATGCATTCATGGCATATTTGGACGGTGGTTCATTTGTGATGAGCCTCAATCCTATTGTGCGGATTGAGTGTGTTGTGATGTGCTCTGATTCCAAGAGGAAATCAATCCTATGATGGGGATCATGGAGGGTAATGAACCAAGTGTTCATAAATTTTATACCACATGCATTGAGTTAGTGTTGTTGCATTAACATATCTATGTGGCATTTGTATGAGTTATGTTGATGAGATGCGATATGATGATATTTGAGAATTATGTGATTATATGATGTTTTTATGATGAAAGATGTATAAGTGCTATTATGACTTGCAGGTGCAAGTATGACTTGTTTATAGATGATATGTGTTGATATGATGATGATGTTACTACTAATATTTTCCTTATATATTTTATAATTAATTATGATTACTCACCCTTTCTGTTTGAATGTTTCCTCCATGTAGATAACGCGCAGATACTTAGGAGTAACTTGTAGAAGCGTTGGAGATAGCTTTGGAGTATTTTGTTTAGTTTCTTATATTAGTGGTGTCTTTCTCTGATATGTAACATCAGGTTAAGCTCACTTTGTTTTGCGAATGTTATATTCTTTTTGGTGTTGATATACTTAATGAGGATTTTGATGGTTAAACTAATTTTGATTTCAACTTGTGAGGAGACTATATGTCATGATCTTTAATAAGTTGATTATTATGACGATGATTTCCCTGTGATGATTTTACAATAATGATTTGAATTACAATGAGTAGTTATTATTATTGAGATAACTCGTGTTATGGAGCATGATTGTTAATACGATACTTTGTATGAAGTGTGACACTCTTGTGTGGTGGTTTTACATAATTTATTTCGTAAATTGCATGAGAAATATATGTGGAGTTAGAAGGGTGTAACAATCATCGTCGTTCTTTGTGAGTTTTATCGATATTTTTCCTTTCCTCTTGGAATAAATAAAGTTCGGTGGCGACTCTGTTGTATTTCAAGCGTGCGATATGCTCGGATATTTTTCGCGATGTGATACCATATTTTTTCTTTATGGTGGAGATATTGAGACATATACTACATAATCAAATATCTTTAAAAGATAAATATTTGGCTTCTTACCAATTTTCAGTTGATAAGGGGTATATTTATGATTAACACTCGCATGACCCCAAATGGTAACAAGTAGTTTAGTTCTTATTATTAATGATCTAGCAATATTGAAGACGTTTGACTAATGACTCAACTAAACTATTTTGTGTATGTACATGAAGAACATAATATTCAGTAGTAATTTCAATTGACATGCAATAATTATTAAATGATTCATATGTAAATTCACCGACATTGTCAAGACTAATTTTCTTTATAGTATAATCATGGAATTGAGCTCTAAGTTTATTTATTTATGTAAGAAAATTTGCAAATATCATATCACAACTTGACAATTAGCATACGTACGACCATCTATTAGATGCATCAATTAATATCATAAATTACCTGAATGGTTCTAACGCTTGATGGATATGTCCACATATATCTTCTTAAATTCTTTCAAGAAATACATGTGATTCTGTCTGAATCTGGCTTGGAGAATTCTTTATTATTTTTTTGCCAAGAGAGAAAGCTTCACATGATGTATCTTCTTTTGTAAGTTATAAATATTTCAATGGATAACCAAGGGTACTTTCAATTATTTTATGCATCATTGTTAAATCATGGTGACCTAAACGACCATACTGTAAAGTCACAATTTTGGGGTATATATATATATATATATATATATATATATATATATATATATATATATATATATATATATATATATATATATATATATATATATATATATATATATATATATATATATATATATATATATATATATATATATATATATATATATATATATATATATATATATATATATTCTAAAGTTTTCTTCTTTCCAAAAACATTAGAAGTAATATTAATGTATTTCATATTACCTTCAGTTGTAGTTTTAGTATCATATCTTTGACGATATATGTTACTTAAGCTCAACAAATTTCTCTTTGATTTTGAAGAGTATAAAGCATATTATTAATGACAAACTTTATCCCGTTTAGTAATATGAACACATCACTACCTGATCATTCAATCAAATCTGTAGGACCTAAGATTGTATTTATTACACTTTTATTAGTATTTATTTCAGTATCATGTGGATAGTTCCCCTGTCCGAAATGCAAATGTCTTTGACATGTTCCATATCTAACCTTCTTACAAAAGAAATTAGATTAAATAGAGAGTAATCAATAACATATTTAACATTATTATTTGATGCAAATATTGGATACATCAAACAACATACAAATTCATAAGTTGATACATAATTCAAATATAAAATTAATACAAACACATCTCACATTACTTAAATAGTTACTTAATTCATCGTTCCTTCAACAAAATCAGCAACCACAAGATAGTAATATCTTTTTAAAGTTAAATTCTATTAAAATTTACTTCTTTTCCATTTACCTCTACAGATGTCTTATTTATTTTACACAAATATTCTGGGGTCCTACATGTCTTAGATCAATGACCTTTCTTTCCGCACATATAGCAAAAATCATCATGATTCCTTGAGGGACCCTCTTGGATATAATTACCCTTACCTTGATGATTCCTATTAGTTTGGTCATATCTGGGAAACCTATAATTATTCACATAACCTCGTTCACGACTCCGACTATGAAAGTGGCTTCAACTGTGATATCTGCCTCGACTAGGACCCTCAAATTGAGCATAACTACTACGTCTTTTAATATGATTATATCCACCACACCTTTTATTAAATGATGGAATTTATCTCAAGATATGTTATTGTTTCTGTGGGACGTGACTGTGGTTTTGTATAAGGAGCTCATTATTTTGTTTTGTTACTAGAAGGGCTATAACTAAATCAGAATATTCTGAAAATTCCCTCATTCTATATTGTTGTTGCAATAATACCTCGGATGCATGAAAATTTGTTTTTTTTCTATTTTTCTTCATGTATTATAATTATTCCATAATATTTTAATTATGCTATAATTTTGTGCATGGCAGAGTTATATGCAATAACACTTTTACAATCTTGGAATCTTAATTTGTTCCATCGATCCATCAATGAGGGCAACATGACTTTCTTATTATGTCTAAATCTTGCCTTAAGTTTATCCCATAAAATCTTGGAATCTTTTTCATTTGAGTATTTTGTTTGTACCATCATCAAGTTGGTGCTTGATTATCCGATTTACTTTTTACTTTTTCATTGTCGTTTCATCTGGGTTAACTGTCGACTTTCCTGAATTGTCTCCTTCAAGGATTTTACCGAGTCCCTCACACGCAAGTTACTCAATTAAGTTTTTGTTCCAAGTTATATAGTTGCCCTCGGTTATGTTTAAAATTTTAAATTGATGTTTAACGTTGGACATGATTATATCTAGAATTCATATGAACATAATCAATATTTAACACATAAACTAAAAAATAGTAAGTTATTCAATAACAATGAATACAAAAACCATGACCATGTTTTATTCAAAAACCTCTGTCAATAAACCAAGTTAAGACTAGTAATAGTAAAATGATCAACATCATTAATATTACGTTATCTTTACCTAATTATTCATGCTTGATAATACCGATAAGAAACAAAATAATGACAAATAGGGTGATGAATAAAATAAAGCATTTAACCATTTGAAAAATATATGGATAAATATTTTAAGAATTATGTGAAAGTTATAAAATAAGTTGAAGTATTTATAGATCTAATTTTGTAAAATGGTCGTTATAGTTACCGTTGAAGAAAAGAAAAAAAAAGAAAAGAAAATCTTAAGTGTTATAAATATCATCTAGACAAATTTTAAGTGTGTTAAACATCATCTAGCCTTTACAAGTGTTAGATATGATTATAAGATAATATATATGATGAATGAACACATATGATAAAAACACATTACTAATTTAAATGATATCAAATGATTATAATTTTTTTCGTGAAATAATAATATAGATGATGATCTTAGTCTTTTATTAAATATAAAAGTTAGTATTTGCATATAGGGTTTTAGACCTCCATTAAATATAAAAGTTAATAACTACATACGAAGTTTTAGACATCCATTAAATATAAAAGTTAGTATTTGCATATGGAGTTTTATACCTCCATTAAATATAGAAGTTTATATTTGCACATGAGGTTTTAGAGCACCATTAAATATAAAAGTTAGTAACTGTATATGGGGTTTTAGACCTCCATTAAATATAAAAGTTAGTAGCTGCATATGAAGTGTTAGACCTCTATTAAATATAAAAGTTACTAAATACATACGTGGTTTTAGACCTCCACTAAATATAAAAGTTATTATTTATATATGAGGTTTTAGACCTCCACACAAAATTCATGTAATAATATTCACATTTATTATAGAGCACTTGAAGAGTTGTCAGTTTTCTATAATAAAAGGTAAAACAACAATAACGATAATAGTCACTCTAGTTATAAATCACTTGACGGTTGTAAGTTTTCTATAACCGAAGCAAATAATAATAACAAAAATTAAAATAATATTAAGGTGATAAGTATAGAAGATGTACCTAGAGTAGTAATAACTTCCAATAGAAACGATCATGGCGATAACGTATTGAGAAAACCCGATTTTTGAATATTTATTTATAAATATTTGTGAACTAATATGATGATATAAATTACTAATCTAGTTATATAATATCAAACTAAGATAAAAAAGATAGAAGAAAGTATGACGATCTCACTTATGTCTTTCAAATAAAATTGATGTGTAGTTACATGAATCAAAGGTGGAGGATATTTATATTACAAAAAATACAACTATTATACTAA
This sequence comes from Vicia faba, assembly GCA_948472305.1. NCBI lineage: Eukaryota > Viridiplantae > Streptophyta > Magnoliopsida > Fabales > Fabaceae > Vicia > Vicia faba. The sequence continues at coordinate 1,254,084,672 of OX451739.1, read as the reverse complement.
TATAATAATTGACATTACTAATTTAACTTTGACAAATTACATAACAAAAAAAATTGGCATTACTATTTTAAGTTTGACATTAAGATAGATACTTCTAAATAATAATAACAAATAACATTCTTGTTCATTATAACACTAGTAGTTTTTAGTTCTATAAATTGTTTTTATATATATCAGATATCTTCTGTGATATTTCTTATAATTCTAGTGTAGAAGAGGAGACCAATGATGTGGGTATAGAGTTTTTTTGATGGTGTGATGAGTCTTCGATACGATATACTCGGGGTGTATATTCAACGTTATCAATCTAACATTTAAGTCAATGAGGTTAAATGGGTGTAGTTTTTCAAAAAGTGAATGAATAATATAAATTGTGGCCTATAACTGATCTTATATACGATGGGTGGTTAAAATGCTCTCGTATGCCTCCATATGAAGTGTCGGAGACCGTCTGATTGGATTTGGCTATTGATGATGGGCAAGCAGACTAGAATTGATGTGTGACTTTCTAGTGACGATTTACATTAAAGGTGAGAAAAATACACAAGAAGAGAGGTTGAATTATATATGGTGGAATCCTTTTCTACTGAAATTGAATAAATTCAAAGTCTAAGCAATAGTAGTTAGCAACATAAATAGATAAATCAAAGGAGTAATAAGTAACAGTACACACAAAAATTATCCTGGTTCCTTTACAACTGAGAGTAGTCCAGTCCCCTTGCCTCATAAGAGATTTTCCACTATAATCAAAACCTAATTAGAACCTGCTTAAGCAAACTAGCTTAAGAATTCCTTGCTCAATCAACCTAGAAAGAGACTTCCGCTCAAGAAACCTAGAAAGAGACTTCCTTTGCTCAAGCAACCTAGCAAGAGACTTTGTTTGATCAAGCAACCTAGCAATAAACTTCTACTAAACTACTTAACAAATAATTTATATGAATAGATAACAAGATGCATTTGATATATAATAAGAGGTGCACAAAGAATACAATACAAACAAAGACTTTGGAACTTTATATTTCTAATATATACAAAGATAAGTAATATGAAGACTATGTGAAATACAACAAATATATATGAAAGCTTATAGAGCAGTTCATTTCTTGTTCTTTTTGTAATATCTTATTATTATATTCCTTTAAATCTTCAGCTCCTTATATAGAATCAACAAAAGAGTCTTTAGAATATGACTTGCACAAGTGTCTTTGCTAAGAAGCAGTTTCTAAGAGAGAGAGACATTAGAAGTTGGTACTATTAAGATCTTCATCTTCTGAGTAAAAGCTTTATCCATGGTGTATTTCTCAAGCAAAGCGATCACAAGGGTGTTGGGACAAAATAAAGAGACTGTGTCACAAAACCTTGAGCCTTGCACTAGTAAGCCCTAGTTGACTTACTCCATAACCTGGATTTTGATAAGATATAACTACTTTACATAGAGTACAGACAAAGGCGTTGTACTTTGTTTCCAGGTCATCAGAATCTGAGCTGTCATCAAAAGTTGAGATTCCAAGTGCTGAGACATCAAATTCTGATCCTTCAAAATCTGAGTCATTTGCTTCTCTTCATAAGCAATTTAATAGGGTTAGAACCAAGTTAATTTTTAGCTTATGATCCCGCACACTTAAACAAATATCAGGATACCCATTTTTTCTATAAACACTTTGTTATCATCAAAACACAAGGAGTATGAATATATTTTATTCTAAAAATTTCCTCCTTTTTGTTGATGACAAACAAATGTATTTAAGAATAATGCTTGGTCAGTTTAATTAACTTGATAACATCAGAGTCTGAGGTTAGTAAGCTCCCCCTAAGTCTAATAGTCTGAAGGTTGAGTTTTGTAAGCTTCCTTAAGTTCTATCCAAGTTATTTAAACTTATCTTAGATAAGCAAAAATAATTAACCAAAAAATAGGCAATTAAACATGGGTTCAAGTGCTAATAAAAACATTCAAAAATATTTTTATTATCCTCTTTAAATACTCACATTTTCTACCCCTTTTGTCATTAACACAAATAAATAAAAAGATACAGAGAGAAAAAGATATTGAATAAAAAGATAATTAAAGAGTTCAACAAGATAAAAATAGCAGGTAAAAAGAACAATAATAGGGTCAAGAAACCTGTTGATGGTCAAGCATGCAAACTACAAATTCCAAGATAGTAAAGGTGAGAGTCTGACAGTAAGCATATGTAACAAGACCCAAGAGGAATCGTCTTTATGGAAGATTGATCTTTTCCCAAGAATAACTCCTCTATAAAAACCGACATCGTAGAACCCAACCAGATCATACTTTCCTTTTAGGTCTTTAAAAAACAGCAACATATCAGCAACCGAAAAATGTTCAAGGATGTGAAGAGAAACTTTGAGAAGGAGATAAGCCAACTGATTAGGAAATAGGCCAGGGAGGAGAAGCAGAAAGTTGAGGAAGCTACATGAACTCAAAAATCCTCAATTGCTTAAGGAGCAGGCACTTCTACTGGAGTTACAACCCGGGGCAGAACCTTAGAGAAAACTATGAAAAGCCCTTGAGAAGAGAAGATCCAACAGAGGGTGAGTTAGATGAAGACTGGAAGACATATTTAGATCAACTGATGAACAATCCTAAGAGTTCCACTGAAAGTTCTGGGTTTCTTTAAGGCAATTATGTAATAGCCTTAATATCTAAATCATGTACTGCCTTGCTTATTGAATAAAAGTATTTCCATTTCTATGCTTGTCTTTCCATATACTTACTTTGATAGATCAATCAAGTTTGTAGAATATCCTTAACAACCAACTAGTTTAACCAAAATAGAAAGAATCAAACAATAATATAAATAAGATAAACTCAGAAATAAAACAGATTTCATTGAAGTAGAAATAAGATTCTCACATGAAAACAAACTAAAAGACAAGATGAGAGAAAGCAAAAGTAACAAAAGATTAAATAGAAGAAGAGGAAGACTCATCCAGGGAGACCGCCTTGACCTTAAAAATATCATTATCAGAGGCTTTCAGGACTTTTGGTAGCTTTAGCTTATCATCCCAAATTTGTGACTTCGCCTCAGCCATAGTTTTTTCAACTCCTTGTTGCATGAAGAATTTAGAGAGAACCATTCTATAAGGAATGAATGATGACTTTCTTCTTGAAAGTATATGAGATTCTTCTTCAGATATTCAAAGAAAACATACGAGAGGTTGATGTTTGAATTTGAGTTGATAAGAAGCAGCATAACATCCCTTTCATCAATATCTAAAGAGTCTATATCTATATTCTTTGATAGAAAGTTTGAGAACATAATTTGATACCAAACTAGTGCCAAAGGTTTAAGATTATAAGCTTTAGATAGGTCAAATAATTAATTAAAAATAATGCTAACGGGAAAATAGTGTTCCCAAAACATCATATCTAGATTAACATCGTCATCCTCATTTATTGCATTTGCAATAATAGTTGGGGTGATGGTGATAGGGACACCAGATAATTCAGAAATAATGGCTTTATCCAGATTTAGCTCTTGGACAGATGCATTCGCCCAAAATTATTTGATGAGATTAGGGTAACTAGGGCCATATAGCATATCAAAGAACCCATCCCATTCTTTTTGGGAAATAAAACTTTGAAGATCAAAGCCTTTATCCATCCTTTCTTCAAAGTCAACATGACCTTCAACGATAACTATCAAAGTGTTCTCCATACCAAAGTTATTTCAAGAGGTTATCTCAAGTGATGCTTTTTAGCACAATAAAGAGGTTTTTGAAAATAGGGAGACGTTATAAAACTATTTTAAAAGAGAAGGAGTTCTCGAAGATATAGCCAAGAATAATGCAAGAAAAATGTCTTTGCTTAAATAATACTCAAGTACAGTCTTTAAGAGAACCAAAACAATTGAGAAGTACAAAAGTAATAAAGATTTTTAAAGAGATAGAAATTTAAAAATAATTGAAGAGACTATACAGAAAAAGTAAAATAGATGATAGAGAGGGAAGTATATAGAAAATCAAGGAGGTTTCACGTCATTACCCAAAAGTCTTTCACCTTATAGCATACTAAGCAAGAAGGACAATTATCATAAGCATGGAGTGTTAAGTGGCACAAATGTCACCAGATGACTACAAGGATTTCCACTTAAGTGTTATTAGAAATAAATAATCCACTTCTGAGTCTCAGAGTTTGAAGTATCTCATAAGCCACTTTTTATCAGAGGTAGTTTCCCAGATTCTAACTAAAGCTACTTTTGATTGACAAAAGACTATGATACTCAATCCAGAATAAAGCACTACTCTCTAAAAATAAGATAAACAAAATTAAGGTGCTTTGTTCAGGGAGTTGAACTGAATTTTTAAACATATAGCACAGTTAAAAATCATTTCCACACAACTGATAATCCTCTGGCTGATATATTATCTAGAGTAGTTATATACAATACACTACTACGAAAAACACATACAACGACATCATCTTTACCATGGTCCTTCAGAGGACTGTAGTGATATCTATAAATTATGGCACCTATATGTTTTTCTATTTTTAATTAAACATTGTAAACTTATTACCTAGGTTATGAAATCAACTGTGATGATATCATATGTGTGGTGATCATTTCGATTCTCAGCGCCTACAAATACGTGATTTCTTGTGTATTTTAGACAAGCCTTTAATTTTTATTTAAAACACAAAAGTAATATCACCACGGTTCCTTAAGTTAAACGTTATGATATATTTTCTATTTTTATTAATTTTTAATGTCTTAAAATCTGGCGCATTTTTTATTATAAAATATCATTAATATCATTCTTATATCATATCAGTTAATAAAGATAACCGTTTTGGTATATTTGTTTTTCTTTAAATTTTTAAATTCTTAAAACCTGACACTTTTTTATAAAATTTCATCATATATCACAATGGGTTTTAATAGTAACCATGGTGATATGTCTCTTTCTTTTTTTTCCTTTAAATTTTAAAATTCTTAAAACCTAGCGCTTTTCATAAATTTTCGTCATATATCACAATGAGTTTTAATACTAATTATTGTACCCCAACATTTTCCCTTTCAATTCTTCAAGAATTTCCTCACAAGATTTTTATTGGGCCAAAGCTACACAAGGCTTGATCAGCTCAAGTTGCCATGGATCATATTGAATTTCCAAGCATCAGGTCAAGGACAAAACTATTGAAAGAGCAAAGCAGATAAGTTTGACTTTCCTGACAAAATTGAAGAAAAATAAGCTTGCTTCGATTCATGCTTAGCTTCGACTGAACTTTCTCCTCCATGTTAGCTTAGATTGGGTTTGGGTTCCCCTTGAAACAGTTTCCTTCGATTCACCAAGTAGGGACTTCCTGCATGTAAGCTTTGTTTAGGCATTTAGCTTCCCTGCATATATCCTTCGATTGCACCATTGGCTTTATATGTTTGCTTGATTCACAATGCAACAGGTACCTACGTGCAAGCTTCGATTGGGCATTTAGTCTCCTGCATACATCCTTCGATTAAGCGTTGGTCCCTGACATGCTTGTTTTGATTCACAAAGTAATGGCTATCTGCATACAGCCTTCGATTGAGCAATGGCCTCTTTCTTGCATGCTTCGATCCACAAAGCCAGGGGCTCCCACCATGCTAGCTCTGACTGGGCAAAGTCTCCCTTTGAAACAACTTGCTTTTGATCCACAAGGGCATCGCCTATCTTTATACAATTAGACAAGAAGAGTCCTTCTTCATGTAAGCTTCGATTACACCAGTGACTCCTTACATGCTAGCTTTTGGTGCACATGGAAAAAGGCTTATGTAGCCTCCTTAGATTCAAAGGGGAAAAGCCTCTTGTTGATGTACTTGGATTCAGAAGTTGGTGGCTTCCTACTGGCCTCCTTCAATTCAGAAGACAAGTGCCTTCTTTACGCTTGCCCCTAATTCACAAGGCAAGGACCTTCTTTAGACTAATAGGCACAAGACAATGGCCTCCTACAGCTCTCATTCGACTCAGAAGCCAATGGTCTTGCATGTTTGCTAAATTCACAAGGCAGAAATTTCCCTTCATGCTAGCGCTCACAAAGCAAGGGACCTCTTGCATATAAGCTTTGATTCCCTCTTGAAAAACCTCAACACGCATAGCCTTTACACTATAACATATCTGGGTGTCCCAATCGAAGGTTATACCTTGGTGGCCCATCTGAAGAATTGCAAGTGATGCACACAAGTGATGCATGTGGTCCCTTCAAAAGGACACATACATGTTTCAAATCGAAGAACACCCATTTCCCCCCTTTGAAGGATGCACAAAAAGGGCCCATTCGAAAGACACATGCTGTTTGGAAACAAATAATATTGTCTAAAGAAAAGACCTGGTCGAAGGTTGGAATTATCAAGTAAAAAAGAAAGGTTGAAACATCCAAAGATGCTTTCTAGCCAGGGTCCTACGTGCTTCCAAGTGCAAGCCTGCTGCACTGGCCATAACACTCCAAAACTGCTACAAAGCAGTCCTGCCACACTGCTCCCACACTTGCACCAAATTGGCATATAAAAACTGCACCTCGAAGACTACAAGAACAACATACCCAATTTAAAATAGTAGCAAAAATTGATAGAGAGAAATTGATTGCACAAATATGCCTAGGTTATATGCTTTGAATGTGGAGAAAAGGGACATGTTAAAAAAGAATGTCCTACACTTGAAAAGAAGAAGAAACATTTCAAGAGAAATAAAGATAAGAAGTCAAAGAAAGCATATATAGCATGGGAAAGTTCGTATTCCGATTCCGAAAATAATCAACGTGTTAATCTTGCATTGATGGTCTCACACCATTCCGACAGTGAAGATGACGAGGTTAGTAATGAATTTTCTCTTTTTGATAGTGATGCACAAGGTGCTATAGATGAACTATTAAATGAATGTAAAATTCTATGCAAAACTATTTCATATCAAAAGAAACAAATTTATTATTTAGAAGAAAAATGTGAGTCTATGGAAAAAGATCTCAAAGATAAAAAACAAAAATTTAGTGAGCAAAAGCAGAATTTTGTATGCAAAAATTGTGAATCACTCTCTTTCCAAATTGTCCAATTAAAAAGAGTTATCGAGAGATATGAGAAAGGTTAAATTGGATTGGAAGGTGTTCTTATACAACAAAGATATTCCAATGATAAAAGTGGACTTGGATATTCAAAGTTTTCAAAACCAAGTTCTAATAAAACTATCTCTATTAAGGCTAGTGATCAATCATCCAAAGAGAAAGTGAACAAACCTAAAGTAGTTCATCAATATCCTATAAAGAAAATATTTGTTAAGAATAAATCTTATCCTTCTATATATAGAAGCAAATTTGAACCTAATTGTTTTTATTGTGGTATTGTTGGCCATACACCTAATGCTTGCTATGTTAGAAACTTTAGTGTAGCAAGTGGGCATTATGTATGGGTTAAGAAGGGAACTAACTATGCTGAATCCAAAGCACATTGGGCACCAAATCAAACTTAATTTGTTTTATAGGTTTTCTTGAGGACCACTTTAAATCTATGTTGTTTTGATAAGTGGTGGCTCTAAGCATTTGATGGAAGACATACACTAACTTTCATATCCATTGAAGATGTACTTTAGGTTGAAAAACAAAAGACAACTTCTAAGTAAAAGACAACTTTGTTGAAAAGGCTTCAAATTCATCAAAGATGAATGGTTTATCAAGTCACTCTTGAGGTAAAACTCATAGGTAAAAATTGGTTTTATGTTTATAATTTCATGATATGTTTTAAGACTTTTCCCATCCCTTTTGATAATGACAAAGGGGGAGAATATATATATATATATATATATATATATATATATATATATATATATATATGTATGTGTATGCTTGTCTCTAACTATTGCAGCCCAAAGAAAGATGCAAATTCTCTATGATTCAAGGGAGAACCTTGATCAAGAGGAAGATATCAAAGATAGGGGGAGCATTCACATAAGAGTTTCTCATTATTTATAAAAGAGTCAAGCATCTTCAATATTATGTTTTGATGAAGACAACTACTATGTGCATTTATCAAAGGATGAGAAAAAGCATCATGAAGCAATATGGCTATGGTTAAGCTTTCAATATCATTACATATATTTTGTCCATTTTTTATGCATATTTCCCTTATTTTTGATAATGTCAAAGGTGGAGAAGGATGTGGCACTTTATGCTTGTTTATTTCCTGTCTTAAACTTATAAGGTACTCTTCAATAAGATGAACAATTTCAAGAGTTTCCAACCTTCTCAAACAAAGGGGGAGTTATACATATTAGGGGGAAAAGTCTCTTTCCAGAAATAACAAAGCTTCAAGAAAGATTATTTGTCATCATCAAAAAGGGGGAGAATGTAATATCAAGCTTCTCAAATGATTCTCAATGCATTTTGTTTTGATGAAGACAAACTATATTGGCAAGAAGGCAAAGATGTTGATCAAGCTAAAAGCATCAATGGATAAAAGTCTTTGGTTCAAGCTCTTGGCAAATTTCATAAGGAATAATAACAATTCTTGCTACGAACTTAAGTCTTAGATGCTCAATGATCAAAAGAAGTGTTTTATCTTGTCTAAACTTTTTCTCAAGTTTTCTAAGCAAAAAATCAATTTTCACTTGGGTGCAATCGATTCGCATGTTGGTGCAATCGATTGCATGCTTCACGTTTTCAAAATGTTAGCTATTGTTTCTAAGTGCAATCGATTTGCATGTTTGTGCAATCGATTTGCATGTTTGTGCAATCGATTGCTCTCTATCAAATTTTGCTACTGTTTTAAAGTGCAATCAATTTACACACATGTGTAATCGATTGCTCACTGAAAATATTTGAATTTTTTAGCTGTTAAAACCCGTGCAATCGATTTACACAAGGGTGCAATCGATTGCATGCTGAACATTTTTGAAAATCAGCAGCTTTGAACATACCTTTTCATAATACCATTTCATGGAAAATTTTCATCAAAACTTGGCAATTGTTCATGATTCATTTGCAAAAATTTATGATGTTTCAAAGAGGTGCTATGAACATATAAATACTGAATTTTCAAAATCATTTTGTACCTCTTCCAATCAATAGTTTCTGAATTTTAAAATATCAAAACTCAAGCTTTCTCTTCACTTTCATACACAAAGTTTTTCTGCACATTTTCATATATTGTTAAACAGAAAAATTTGAGCATTCTATAGTCTTGAGTCATTGTATATTATTGTTATTGGAAGAGAAGATCAAGTCATTGATAAAACCACTCAAAGTGATTATTGCACTACAAACTCACTCAATCAAAATATTGCTATACACTTTCTTATTTTTCAGGATTGTTGAAAATAAGTTCAAGTGGCTTTATAATCTTGTTTTTCCAGGATTATTGGATACAAGTAAGGTCACCTTGAGAGGATTATTCTCATTGTTGACATAGTGAAAATCCAAGAGGACTGTTCTTGGTCCCAGGGGTTTGTTCTTGGTGGTTTTATTGGTTAGAGTCTTGTATAGAAGGACTATGATGTCTTGTCTAGAAATCTAACAATAAGGAAATCTCTTTCATGTTGAAAGGGGACTGGAGTACTCTCGGACTGTAAGGGGAACCAGGATACATCTTTGTGTTCTTTACTTTTCCACATTTACTGCTTTCATCACTAGTCATAAACTAGAAAAGAAAGAAACACATTTGTAAACTCATGCACTAAACCAGAAAAATAATATCCATCATCACTAAAACGGTAAAACTTTTAAAGTACCTAATTCACCCCTCTTAGGCGCACTTCATACTTACAATTGTGAGAAAATTATCAAATTCTCAAAACTCTCAAACACTATCAAACGTGCTCAAACATTCCCAAACACTCAAACTCTAAAAAACTCAGATCCCTTCATACATTAGTGAACCCTTCGATTCACTCCTCAACTGCCAGATGACTAACCTTCAATTCATTCCCTAACTACAATATAATAGTCTTTTGATTCACTCCCTAGACTGTTATATAATAACCTTCGATTCACTCACCATTATCACATACCCTCCTTTGATTCAGTGACTGACCAAATAAAGCAGCCACTGAACTAGCTTCAGGAAGATTCCAGCGAAGCTCCATCCACCACCAAGGAAGTCACCTACAGCTCCTTCGATTAAGCACTACAAGAGGTAAGTTTCCTATGAACTTGGAACTCTTTCATTTAAGTATCATTTGTACATACAAATAAAAGGAAAATGTAGATATCCCATCTAGGAAGTTAACCATGCCCTAACTTTCGATCCTCACTGCCTGTATGTTGAAAATCTCAACGCTGACTAGTTAGACTTTGGATTTTGGTGCCCAAATAATCTTGTGCTAACCCCTGACTTGTAGCTTTCAAAAGTTACACTTGTTAGTTTCATTTTCAAGTTTATACAGGTTTTTTGTATCCTTCGATTGGCTAAACATTGAAGCCTTTCGAATATCAACTTGAGAGCTTTGCATGCCTGCAATCGAAGGAGGCAACAAGGAGGTAGAAACGAAGGGTGTTCCCACTGACTTCCATACCCCAATCGAAAGAAGCAGCAAGAAGGGTGAAATCGAAGGTTACTTGCTCACACTAACATTCCTGCAATCGAAGGAAGCAAAAAGGCAGAATCGAAGAGCGTATCTCATCCTAACTTCCAGACCCAAATCGAAAGAGGTAGGGAAGGGTAGAATCGAAGGGACGCTGCTGCCTGGATCTAAAAGCTTATTTTCCCTTCTTTTATTTTGTTTTGTATTTACATTTTCTTGCTATTCAATATGGTTGTAATAGTGTAGGATATTTATTTTCTGCATTTTTATTGCTTTATACAAATGTTAGTAATTAGGATGTATGGAAAGATAAAACCAATAAGTAGACCACCCTAATTAAAAACTAAATGCTTGCAAATCAAACACATTATTCACACACATGCATCTCTAGGGTAATCTCACTTGTTGCCTCGGAAAATAGTCATGTCCCTTGAATATGGGAATTTTAGCAAAGACCCTCGATAAAAGATCGTAGTCCCTTGATGACCCTCGATGTTGCCTTCGGTAAATGATCTAGTCCTTAACGAAATTGATAAAACGTCCCATAGGTTACCTTATATGACTATACAAACGACCCGCGCTCGTTCCTTCACATCCAACGACGGGGCTTCTTACCAAATCAATGGTAATATAGCAACATCTAAAGGAGGAGGAAAAGAACATTAGACCTTTTGAGTAGGTAGGATGCTCATAGTTGCTCGCTTTCTCACAACTAAAAAACATTTTTACACCAACACTTTCAGTTGAAACATTTACAAAAGATAAAACTCTTTGTAGGCATTCTTATAGAGACGAGAATCATTACAAAGGCACTTTTCAAAATCACTTTCATAAACATCTTCCACAAACAAACACATCTTTGAACTATTTTCAAAACCAACACTTTGTACGCATTCTTATAGAGACGAGAATCATTACAAAGACATTTTTTTCAAAATATTTTCAAACCCACACCACAAGCACATTTTTCAAACAAAAGCAAGTGATCTAGCAAGCAACTAAGAGCCCATAGATAACTACGGATGAAAAGGGTGCTAACACCTTCCCTTTTCATAACCTACCCCCCGAACTCAAGAAAATAATCTCAAAGGTCTTTCCTGTTCTTTTCACCCTTTCCTTTGTTGGATAAAAGAAAAGTCGGTGGCGACTCTTGCTATCTGTAACAATTGCAATCAAATGCAAAACAACCAAGTCAGTTCTCCTACCGTATTACAGAACTAGCGACTCTGTTGAGGAAAATTACACGGGGTTACCTTAGGGCTAGATCACCTTTACTTTCTTTCTTTGTTTGACTTGATTGCTTTACATTATGGTTCCTTGTGTGGGTTTGTTTTGATCCTCTACGCGTATTTGGGACACCTTTTAAGTAAGTAGCAATAAATTGTGGGAACTGTGCGGGGTATACCGACATGGTCAAAGAAATAGCTACATTAGTGTGACACATTTGTTGGTACCGGTAGACCTTGAGTAGTCAAGGAGAATACAGGGCCGCTGGGTGGTGTCATGAAGCACTAACTGACCTTATAACCTTAATTGAACAACTTGACCATTAGGAAGTAGTGAGGTAGATGGCTTTGGTACAGTCCGAAGTTGGTTGATACTCGATACTACGCTCATTGAGATTAGACTTTCAGGATATTCTGGTCGCTAATAAAGAGGCTTATGTTGAAACAATGCCCGATGAAGAAAGATCAGTGATATTGAGATCCCCTAGAACCCGTTTACTTTCTAGGACAGGTTGAACCAACTAAACTTCAAGAGGGTACTTACCTATAAACCTCATGCGAGCCTAAACCTAAGGACTTGTTTGATTTTCTTGTGTATATACTTGTACATAACATCATGACATCATACCATAGCATTTTACACTAACCATTTCAAGGATTTTGAGATTCATCTCTGTTCTATTTTGTAGGGCATGACTCCAACTCATAGGAACACAATCCAAGTCAACCTTACACGAGTACCTTTTCAGATCAAGGAGTTAGCATCAAGGGCCTGTGAGAATTTTCCGTTCACCAAAAGACATGGAAGACTTCTCAACTTGGTTACCTCAAGCTTTGATGAAGATATGATAAAGGTGCTTTTCCAGTTCTTTGACCCTTTGCACTTTTGCTTTACCTTCCCTGATTACCAGCTTGTAACTACTATGGAAGAATTCCCTCAACTCTTAGGAATTCCTATTCTCGATCAATTGCCTTTCAATGGTATTGAAAGAGACCCGATCCCTGAGGAGATTTCTCCAGCTTTACACTTGCAACAATCCGACATCATGGCTAACTGGGAAACAAGAAGTGGTGTCAAAGGGTTTCTAGCCAAGTTCTTGTTAGAAAAGGCTCAAGACTGTTGGAATACTCTGGATTTACAAGCATTTGAAGAAGTCTTGGCTCTTCTCATCTATGTGATGGTACTATTTCCTAATCCTGACCAACTTATAGATATGAACACAGTCAAATTTTTTATACCTCGCAATCTGGTGCCTACTTTGTTGGGAGATATCTTGCATTCTCTCCACTCTTGCATCATGAAGAGAAGGGGGACCCTCATGTGTTACATTTCTCTGTTGGCTAGGTGGTTTGTTTCACACCTACCCCGATATATTATGAAGAACAAGCAAGGCTTGAGATGGTCCAATAGGTTGATGTCCTCAGATATTCAAATATTCACTAGTGTTCTCGATCCTTGGAGGATATTACTATCATCGACCGTTGTGGGGAATTCCCTAATGTCCCCCTGCTTGGCATTAGGGGAGGTATTACTTACAACCCTTTCATGGCTTTACGACAGTTTAGGTATGCACAAAGAGATGGTCCACATGAGGCGCTCATCCAAGGTGTGGTATTCGACTATTAGAGCGATGGCCAAGGCTATCGTCAAAGGTTTATACGAGCTTGGATAATGGTAAACAAAGTGGATAGTAAGACATTGGGACACAAAAATTCTATTCCCCTTGAGCCTTACCTTAAGTGGGTACGAACTTGTGCTCAAGGTCTCGTAATGCCTTACTCTTCCATCTTACCTATCATCATGGAGCCTGTTGCTGAAGGAGATTGTGATCGGTGGATCTGGAACTGACTGTTTAACGCTGGATCGCGAAATGTCGCGGAAGCAAGAGTCGCCACCGTCTTTTATTTTCTCCAACATGGACATGACAAAAGCACAGCAAAATTCCTTATGAGATTATCTCTCAGTTCGGGAGGTAGATTTATAGAAAGGGAAGGTGTTAGCACCCTTTCTATCCATGGTTATCCATGGGCTCTTAGATACTTGCTCATTTGTGTTTTCAAAAGTGTTTGCTTTTCAAGTGTGAGTGGGTTTGAAAAAGTTTCGTTTAAAGATTTCAGATCGACTCTTGTATCAGTCCTCAAGAGTGTTTGAAAAATTGTTTTGAAAGCTTTTTGAAAGTGTCGGTGTGAAAAGAGTTTTTGATTTGTTTTTGAATAGAGCAAGTATCTATGAGTCATCTACCTACCCTAAGGAATTAGGCTGTGTAAATGTCCTTAAGGTAGTGCCATCCCACCATTGAGAGGTAGGTAGCACCACCGTTGGAGGTGTTCGGGTCAATTCGTTTGTAGGGACAGTGTGGCCACCAGAGCAACAGTAGGACACCTTAGAAGCTACCCTTATGCCATTGATCCTTTTTAATTCCGAGGCAACCGTTTCGAGGTAACTGGATCATATCATGGACATAAGGACTTACTAAAACGTCCTATACTCGACGACCACGTTTCGAAGGCAACAAGTGAGGCGTACCCTAGAAGTGGTGTGTGAATTTGTGTGTTATTTTCATGTTAAGTTTATCTTTGACCATGGCATGGTGAGCTACGCTTGTTTTTAATTGGCATGCATTCTTTCATACAATTATAATTTAAAAGTGCAGAAATTTAAATGCGGAAAGTAAAGTCCTACGCTATTACAAGGCGCGGGTCTATACATCGCCAAATTACAAAGACCCGTTTTAATAAAAGTGCGGAAAGTAAAACCTAGTTACTATTACAAGGCTTGAGCAATTACATAATATTTGAAAGAAAAATAAGAATAAATGCGCGAAAGGAATAAAAAATAGAACGTTCGAGGGCGTTGGACCCTTTTGAGATTAAATTGAATTAAAAGTTAATTAATTATTTAATAAAAGAAAAGAAATGTTTTTTATGTTTTTGGTATTTAATGAAAATAAAGAAAAGAATTTAAAATTAGAAGGAAACCCTAGTTCTAAATCATTTTTAATTATTAAAGAAAAGGTTAAAGTTTAAGACCTAATTTATGCTAGTTAATTATTTACATATTTATTTACAAAAAAATTAATTAATAATAATAATAATGATGAGAAAATTATTTATAAAAAAAAAGATGAGAATATTAAAAAATCTAATTTCTACATATTTTAATTTATTAAGAAAAATGTTTAAATTTGAAACCTAAATTAACTAAGTTAATTATTAAAGTTTATTTACAAAATAAATTAATGGTGAAATAATAATAATTAAATATATTGTATTTTTTGATTTTTTTTATTATGAAAATTAATTTATGAAATTAAAGAAAACAATTAAAAAAAACAATTAAAAGAATCAAAAGGAAAATCAAATAAAAAATAAAAATGATGCAAACCATGGGGGGTGTCTGGCCCCAAAAGGAGGTTTTTTGTGAGGAATCTGGCCCAAGAATGCAAAGCCTTTTTGACTTTCTGTGCTTGCATGTGGAGTGGTAGACTAGCGTGTATGGTAGACATCCTATTGTGGCCTTCAGATTGACCATCAGATCCACTTGGCAGGCACATGCGTTGGGATGCATGGTGGAAGATTTGAAGAGAATTGCATGGGAACGCATTAAGGAAAAAATATGGAATATGTGGGGGGACCTGGGAATCGAACCCAGGTCCCAGTACCTGTATGACACCTCAGTCACCAACTGAGCTAATGCGCGCATCTGTTAATATAATGAAACATAATTATTATAAAAGAAAAACAAGCGTTAGTGGTAGAAAGCAAAAAGCGCGCTGAATTATTTGAATGGTCCAACCATATGAAGCCACGCACGCGTCTTCTTCCTTTTTCTGCCTGTAACATAAGCAAATAGCGGGGGTTTTAAATCCCCATAAAAACAAAAGCCAGAAAATAGCGATTAGCACATGGATAAATATAAAAAGGGCACGAGGTCATGGTTCGTTTCGTTTGGATGTCACGATTTCAATGGCATCGGTTTGGTGGCCTAATTTTTCCATATGAGGAAACGCCTAATTTTGAGCTTCTGAAAACCTAATGTCCATCAATGGAAGTTTTTGATATAGGATGCTATAGTTCAATTGAATGGTACCAAAAGCTTCAGAATGTCCCTATGAGTATAAATCAATTAAAAAAAATGTTAAAAGCGCATGAATGATTATATAGAATTCAAGAAAATATTGCAAACCGTTTGGCCTGAGTTCTAAGATTCTGGGCACGTTTGGATTGATTCTTGATTGCAAAAGCTTCCTAGGGATACCAGGAATGTGTTTTGATTGAAATGGAGGTTTAAAACGTGCTGCAAATAGGTTTACAAATTTGCTTTTTTTCTTGAAAATTTGAAATGTGTTTGGCCGTTTTGGGTGTTTCTTAGGTCGTGAATCCTTTTGTGATAGCTTGCACATATGTTATGTAAAGAGTTTCAATCAGAATTATGGCCATTAAGCTTATGCATTCATGTTTGAGATTATGCCATGAACTCCATTGAAACACTTTCCATTTTTGTGTCAAAATTTGAATTCTTGCTTGGAATAGCCCCTTGCACGAATTTGGAATGGTCATGATGGTGTATCAAAGCATTTCAATACAAAATATATCCCCTAATTAACTTCTTTGATTTTTATTTGATTTTTAAAGATTAAAAATGAATTAAATCAAATAAAATTAAATAAAAATGGAAAAATTAATTTTAAATCTTGAAATAATTTGTGGGACACGTGGGAAGCATGGCCAAGCTGAAACAAGTGGAAAAAGTGGGCCCCTTTTGGTCAAAAATGAAGTTTCAAGGATAATTGACTTTGGCCATTTCTCAAAACTTTCCCAACTTCTCCAATGCATATCTTGCTCAATTTTGAAGCTATGAACATGTTCTTGGACATTTTGGAAATGTCTTGAAGTCCTCTAACCAATGTCTTTGGTCCCATGTCATTTTGATTTACCAATCTCAAGTTATGGTCTTTGACTTAAAGTGCCTTTTTGTTGACTTTTGAAAATGACCTATAATGTTGAAATTGATAACTTTTTGTGAGAGCATTTCTTGGACTTGGAATGTGAAGATGAGTTGTAGGAAATGTCCTCCTCTTCAATATGAGCATTGGATTGGATTTTTCCGATGAACCATGAGGAAGTTATGCCTTGGTCAAGTTACAGTTGACTTTTCAACTGTCCAAAAATAGAAACTTTTGCATCTTGAGACTTTTTTGAGCCATTCTTGTGAAATCATGGTCAAGACTTGACCAAATGATGATTGTGGCTTCAAAATAAGATGTTGACCAAAATTTTTGACTTTTGACTGCCAAATGACCATTTTGCCCCTACAGTTGACTGTTGAGCAATTAGGGTTTTTGACTGTGCAACTTGACCTTGTGAGCCTTGAAACTTGACATGTAGGTGCTTGATAATGTGTATGAGCATATGGGACTTGACTGGGCCCTTGAAAACCTCAGCTTCCTTGCAAGAACCAAAACCCTAGTTTTGACTAGCTTAGGAGGATGCTTGACTGTGTAGCCCTTGAGTAGACTTTGAACCATTTGAGGTGATGCTTGTCAAAACTTTGAAGATTATGGGAGGGAAAATTTTGGGGTACAACAGAGATGTTCCGTATACTGTCCTTTATCCTAACATGCTTACCTCTCTTGAAGATTTGAAAAAGGATTGGATTCAGCTAAAGGAAGAGCGAGACACCTTCAAAGCCCAGTTCCACGCGAGTGAGAAGAAAGTTTTGGAGCTTACGAGACAAATTCATGAAAAGCGAAGTTTGAACGCCTACATTGCACCAAAAAGGATGCGCTCGACCTTTTTGTCTTAGGAGTTTATTTTGTGTTTATTTCCTCCATTGTAAGCCCTAAGAGGCATGATGCAATCAACTTGGACTTATTAATACAATGTGTGTTTCCTTTTGTCTAAGCAAATCTAAATCTCCTAGTTTCCTTGAAATCATTTGCATGTGCATTTTCACTCATCATAACACAAACAATTTTTTCATAACAGGTTTCCTTATCTTTCTACTGTTTATTTTAGTGAGATGGATATTGAACAGACAGTAAAGGATCTGCAAGTGCAGAATGGTCAATTCCAACAAATGTTCCTGGCTCTGGCTAAAGGACAAGAGGACCTGAATGCTCTCATGATCAAAGATAAGAAGAAGAAGGTGAAGAAGCCAGCCAATGTTTTGAATTTGGGAAGAAGGTTTAGAGGACCAGCTAAGCGAGCTCTAGATTTCACAACCTCATCGGGTGAGGGAGATAATCAAGAAGAAAAGAACAAGGAAGGAAATGACAACCTAGAGTATGAGGAAGATGAAACTGACTACTTTGAAGAATAGTATCCTCCTACTTATGATAAATATAAACAGCTGGAGGATCGTCTCAATGCTATGGATATCCAGAGGGTACCCGAGCTGGATTTTGAAGAGCTAGGACTAGTCTCAAGGGTGGTTATCCCACAGAAATTTAAGGTCCCTACATTTGCTAAGTATGACAGTGTCTCTTGTCCTAAGCTACATTTAAGGTCACACGTCAAGAAGATTCAACCCCACACTGCTGATAGAAACCTATGGGTACATTTCATCTAAGAAAGTTTGTCAGGGACGCAGCTGGATTAGTTCTATTAGTTGGAAGGAACCAACATTCGCAATTGGGAAGATTTTGCTACTGCTTTTTACAAGCAATGCCAGTATAATGCTGACCTAGCTCTAACTCGAACACAACTGCAAAGTATGTCTATGAGTTCTGGTGAGGGTTTCAAAAGTTATACCCAGAAATGGAGGGATCTCGTGGGAAGAGTCCAGCCCCCTTTATCTGACAGTTCACCTGGATCAACATGACCTTATCCCAGGTATTGCCACACCTTTTGAAGTCCAATTTGGTGACTCTAAAGGAAGCTCCCAAGAATCCCAATATTGCATCTCCTCTCTACAACCCAAACGCTCGATGTGCCTATTATTTCGAGAGCCCAAGGCATGATACAAACGATTGTTGGGCTCTGAAAAATAAGGTGCCAGATCTTATCGAGGCGAAGGATATTGAGTTTGACCTTCCAGAGACACCTAATGTAATAACTACACCAATGCCCAAATATGGTCAGGGTATCAATTCCGTTGAAGATGATCTATTTGTTTCCTCTATGGATGAATTATGCACTCCTCTTCCAATCGTTAAAGAAAATATGTTGCAAGCCGGTTTATTTTCAGGGTGTGGTGAAGGTTTCCACTTATGTATGTACCTACCAAATGGTTGTTTGTCATTAAAAATTGGTGTCGAATGCCTACTGATTAATAAAGAAATTCCGTTTGAGAAGGTTCCCCTTACAAGAAATTTGTATGAAGATGTCTCAATAATCACCATTTCCGACAATCCTCCCAGGGTCTCCACTAAAAGACCCGTCAAGATTACACCCATTCCCAAGTTTGCTCCTCTGATTACCACTCTCCCTAGGCCAATACCATATTCCTCTAATAAAGTTGTTCCCTAGAATTATGGGGCTAACGTCTACTACCATGGCGTCAAGCAAGACCTGTTGGATGTTGAAGATAAGGTTGCCAAAGATGTTGATCCTAATATCGAAAACATTGTCGGGACCAATAAAGTTACGAGAAGAGGAAGGGTTTTCTCTCCCGAAATATCTCAAAAAACTGTTGCTACTCCTGTGATTATTCCTGTTGCTATCCATGTTAGTACCCTCATTGCTACTCTTACTATTATCCCTGCTGTTATCCCTGATACTGAGTCAGTCGAGACTCGGGGCAAAGAGGTATTGGTTGAGCCTGTCCAGACAAAGGCACACAAAGAAGTCACTCTTGAGGCTTCTAAAAAAGAAATGGAAGAGATACTGAAGATAATAAATAAAAGTGATTATAACATCGTGGAGCAGTTGGGGCAGACCCCCTCAAAAATCTCAATGCTAGCTTTACTTTTGTGCTCTGAGGCCCATTCTAAGGCTTTAGTAAAATTCCTGAAGTCTGCCCACGTATCTCAAGAGACCTCCGATGATCAATTCGAGAACTGTGTTTCCAGTCTAACTGCTGATAATGGACTAGGTTTTTCTGACGCTGATTTAACTCCCAAGGGAAGGAAACACAATGATGCCCTGTATGTCTCCATTGAGTGCAACGACACTACATTAGCCCATGTTCTGGTGGATACAGGTTCGTCGCTGAATGTCTTGCCCAAGAATGCTTTGGATATGTTAGATTTCGAAGGACTCACATTGAAGCCCAACAATATTGTGGTAAGGGCCTTCGATGGTTCTAAAAGAATGGTGCACAGGGAAGTGGACATCCCTATCAAAGTTGGTACTCAAACTTTTGATTCAACCTTCTATGTGATGGACATCCTCCCGTATTATTCATGTTTATTGGGTCAACCATGGATCCATGGGGCTGGTGATATTACTTCTACCCTGCATCAGATGCTGAAGTACCCAGTCAAGGGAAAGATTATCACAATCCATGGGGAGGAGGAATACATGGTTAGCCACCTGAACTCTTTCAGGTATGTTGAAATGGATGGAGAGTTCATTGAGACCCCCTGCCAGAACTTTGAGGAGGTTCCACAGACGGTTGCTGTAACCAAGACTGCTACTAAGATTCCAAAGATTACCAGACCTCCATTGAAAATGACTTCTCTGAAGGACGCTAAAACAGTAGTTGAAGAAGTTGGATGTACCATTTGGGGTCAAATTCCAGACATTCCCTACAAATCTAACAAGTTTGGTTTGGGTTTTACTTCGGAGGCCCAAAGAGATGTTCGACATGCTCACGCTGGGGGACCTCCACTACACATCAGCAATCACAAAGTCAATGCGTTGGAGGACAGTGATAGTGACTGTGACATAAACAAGTGGATTTTCCCAACTATTAGCGGTGGACTCAACAATTGGGAGGCCAAATATTTTGTTCCTATTACTTTTATTCAAGAGTAATTGTCTTTTAATTTATGGACTTGTAATATTTAAACAATTGAAACTCTAAAACCTTGTGTCTTACCCGAGGCATAATGGTGTATCTGTGAGGGTTATTACTTCATCTTCGTATGTCATTAATAAATCATGGGACGTTTTGCATGAAAATTTTACGCTCTTTGTTTTTCTTTTTCTACTTTTACTTTATCCAAAATAGTTATGCTCTCACACACAGTCACATATCAAAATGTAGATTCACATTCACTCTGGATCCCCTTGGTAACGGTTCTACTATTGCCAATTATTACTTTGAAAATCCGATCTACCAAGCCGAGGACGGAGGCGAGGAAGATTGTGAGGTACCAAGGGAACTTTCTAGACTGTTACAACAGGAAGAAAGGGCAATACAGCTCCACAAAGAGCCAGTTGAGTCAGTAAACTTAGGTATTGAAGAGGATAAAAAGGAGGTCAAGATAGGTGCTAATCTGGAGCATAGTGTTAAGGAGCGTTTAATTCAGATGCTACATGACTATGTTAAAATCTTTGCCTAGTCATACAAAGACATGCCAAGACTCGACACTGATATCGTGGTCCATCGTCTGCCGACAAAAGCAGTCTACCCTCCAGTGAAACAAAAGGTTCATCGTATGCAGCCAGAGATGTCAGAAAAGATCAAGGCTGAAGTCATGAATCAGTTCAACACCGATTTCTTAGCTATTACCTCCTATCTACAATGGGTTGCTAATGTTGTTCCGGTACCTAAGAAGGACGACAAGGTACGTAT
Organism: Vicia faba; assembly: GCA_948472305.1. Lineage (NCBI taxonomy): Eukaryota > Viridiplantae > Streptophyta > Magnoliopsida > Fabales > Fabaceae > Vicia > Vicia faba. The sequence goes on along the minus strand of OX451739.1, from coordinate 1,254,063,261 downwards.
GTGTGTGGATTATAGAGATTTTAATAGGGCAAGCCCCAAAGATGACTTCCCGCTTCCGCATATTGATATCCTGGTTGACAACACTGCACAACACAAGGTATTCTCCTTCACATATGGCTTCTCCGGGTACAATCAGATCAAAATGGCACCTGAGGACATGGATAAACTGACCTTTGTCACACAGTGGGGCACTTTCTGTTACAATGTTATGCCATCTGGGTTAAAGAACACCGAGGAAACCTATTAGCGTACCATGGTAGCTTTGTTTCACGATATGATCCATCACGAGATAGAGGTCTACGTTGATGATATGATAGCTAGATCTCAAACTGAAGAGGAACACCTTGACCACCTGCAGAAGCTATTTGAAAGACTGAAGAAATACAAACTGAGGTTGAACCCGAATAAATGCACCTTTGGAGTAAGATCTGGTAAGTTCTTAGGCTTTATTGTCAGCGACAAAGGTATTGAAGTAGACCCTAAAAAGGTAAAAGAAATACAATAAATTCTAACTCCTCACACTGAGAAGGAAGTTAGGGGATTCTTGGGACGTATAAACTACATCTCCAGATTCATTTCCCATCTAACCGCTACTTGTGAGCCAATATTCAAATTACTGAAGAAAGATCAAGTGGTGAAGTGGAACGACGACTGCCAGGTTGCCTTTGACACGATCAAGGAGTACCTTTAAGAGCCTCTAATTTTGATTCCGCCAGTTGAAGGAAGACCTCTGATCATGTACGTAACAGTATTAGAAAATTCAATGGGATGTGTGCTGCGGCAGCATGACGAGTCTGGCCGAAAAGAGCATGCAATATACTACTTGAGCAAAAAGTTTAGTGACTGTGAAACTAGATATTCACTGCTCGAGAAAACTTGATACGCTCTGGCATAGGTGGCTCACCGGCTAAGACAGTATATGTTGACTCACACCACCTTATTAATATCTAATATGGATCCTATCAAATACATATTTGAGAAGCCCGCCCTCTCTGGAAGAATAACAGAATGGAAAATGGTCCTGACCGAATACGACATTCAGTACACTACCCAAAAAGCAATAAAAGGAAGTGTATTAGCTAATCATTTGGCTCATCAGGCTGTGGATGACTATCAATCCATGATTTTTGAATTCCCGGACGAGGACATCATGTTAGTGAATTATTGTGAAGGACTTAGACCACATGACGGACTTGAACAAGGATCCCGATGGACTATGGTTTTTGATGGAGCTTCCAATGCACTCGACAATGGCACCGGCGCTATGATCATATCTCCCAAAGGCTGTCATACTCATTTCACTGCCAGGTTGTGTTTCAATTGTACCAATAATATGGCCGAGTATGAAGCGTGCATTATGGGTCTCAAAGCTGCTATAGATTTGGGGATAAAATCCTTAAGTGTATTTGGAGACTTAGCCTTAGTAATCAGTCAGATCAAAGGAGAATGGGACACAAAGCATCCTAATCTCATCCCTTACAAAGAGCATGTGTTGACACTAATTCCACATTTTGAAGAAATTACCTTTGAGCATTTTCCACGAGAGGAAAAATAACTAGCGGACGCGCTAGCTACTATGTCATCCATGTTCAAAATCAGGTGGGATAATGAGGCTCCTCAAATCACTATTGAGAGGATGGACGAACCAACATACTATCATGAGATTGATACTGAAGAAGTAGCAGACAAACCTTGGTTCCATGAAGTTAAAAGATATCTCAAAGCCCAAGAATATCCTGAGGGAGCTTCAGTCAATGATAATAAGTTCTTAAGAAGGTTCTCTGCTAAGTTCTTCCTCAGTAATGGAATCCTCTATAAGCGCAACCACAACTCTAATTTGCTTCAGTGCATAGACAAGAGTGAGGTAGAAAAGATTATGGCTGATTTACACGAAGGTACCTTTGGCACCTATTCTAGTGGGCACACGATGGCTAAAAAGATCCCATGGGTAGGATACTTTTGATCCACTATAGAAGCAGATTGTTATCAACATTCGCGAACTTGTCACAAATGTCAGATCTATGTTGATAAAGTACTTGTGCAACCGATTCCTTTGAACATCTTGATTTCTCCCTGGCTATTCACAATGTGGGGCATCAATATGATTGGGGAGATCAGACCTACAAATTCAAATGGACACCGTTTCATCCTCGTCGCCATCGATTACTTCACAAAATGGCCCGAGGCGACTTCATTTGCTTCTGTTATCAAGAACGTTGTGGCCTGATTCATCAGACATAACCTTATCTGTTAGTATGGTATTCCGGAAAGAATCATTACAGATAATGGTACCAATCTCAATAATACTATGATCACCAGACTATGAGCAAATTCAAAATCCAACATTATAACTCTTCTCCTTACCGGTCGAAGATGAATGGCACTGTGGAGGTCGCTAATAAAAACATCAAAAAGATCTTACAGAAGATGACAATGACCTATAAAGACTGGCATGAGATGTTACCATTTTCTCTTCACGATTACCGTACCACGGTGCGCAAATCAACAGGGACAACTCCCTTCTCTTTGGTATATGTGATCGGTGGATCTGGAACTGACTGTTTAACGCTGGTTTGCGAAATGTCGCGGAAGCAAGAGTCGCCACCGTCTTTTATTTTCTCCAAATGGAAAGGACAAAAGCACAGAAAAATTCCTTAAAGAGATTGCTCTCGGTTCGGGAGGTAGGTTATAGAAAGGGAAGGTGTTAGCACCCTTTCTATCCATGGTTATCCATGGGCTCTTAGATACTTGCTCATTGTGTTTTCAAAATTGTTTGTTTGCTTTTCAATGTGGGTTTTAAAAAAGTTTCTTTGAAAATTCCAGTTCGACTCTTGTATCGGTCCTCAAGAGTGTTTGAAAAATTGCTTTCGAAAGCTTTTTGAAAAGGTGTCGGTGTGAAAAGTATTTTTGAATTTTGTTTTGAATTTAGAGCAAGTATCTAGAGTCGTCTACCTACCCTAAGGAATTCGTCTGTGTAAATGTCCTTTAAAGTAGTGCCATCCCACCATTGAGAGGTAGGTAGCACCACCGTTGGAGGTGTTCGGGTCAATTCGAGTTTAGGGACATGGTGATCACCAGAGAAATGGGAAGACACCTTAGAAGCTACCCTCATGCCAGGTTCCCGGATCATGAGGACTTACTAAGACATCCTCTACTCGACGATCACCTTTCGAGGCAAGGCAACAGTGAGGCGTACCCTAGGGGTGGTGTGTGATTTGTGTGTCGTTTTCAGATATTTTGTCTTTTGTCATGTCATTGTGATCTAGCGTTTGTTTTTATTTTGTCCATACATTCTTGCATGCTTTGTTTAACAGTTAAAATTTTTGCGGAAAAGTAAATCTAAAGCTATTACAAACGGCGCGGGTCCACATCGCCAAAATTAAACCGGACCCGATTTGACGGAAAATAAATAAAGTAAAAGAATTAAAAAGTGCGAGAAGTAATATTTACAAGGCTTCGGGAGAGGTACATAATTATTTAAATGAAACAAGATAAATATGCGAAATTAAATCGAAACGAGGGCGTTGGACCCTTTTGCAAAAATTAAATTACATAAATTATTTAATTAAGAAGAGATGTTTTTTGGTATTTTTGATATTTTAGGATTTAAAAAAAGGGAATTAATTAAAATCAAAATAAAATGTTAAACCTAATTCTAATTATTTTAAAAATTATTAAGAAAAATATTGGAGTTTTTTAACCTAAATGAAATCCTAATTAATTTTCATGCAAATTTAATTATAAAATAAATAAATATTATTATTGTGGAAAAAAAGAAAAATCAAAAGGAATAAAACAATTATTAAACCTATTTCTACATTTTTTGTATTTTGTTATTAAAAGAAATTAAAATTACAACCTAATTAAAACTAAATAATTACATGTGAATTTATTTATAAAAATATTAAAATAAAATATTAATTATGTTTTTTTATCTTTTCTGATTTTTTAAGCATTTTTTATATTTTGTAAAAATAATTAATTAAATCAAAGCAATAAAGAAAATAAAATAATTATTGAAAATAAAACACAAAGAAAATATATAGAATTTGCAAACCAGGGGGGGTGGAAGTCCCAATATGGAGGTATAGGCCTTAGCAATCTGGCCCAGTTAAGCATGGCCCTTCTGACTTTTTGCATGACACGTGTGGCAACGTTGACTAGGGTTTATTGTGTTCTTTGAATCCCTGCCTTTGATTTGAATCTCTTGGATGCGTGTATGTTTGATTATTGAGGATGCATGGTGTGCCTTAAGGTTGTGCCTGCATAGGAAGATAATGGGAAAAATAATATGGACATAATACAGACCTGGGGTTCGAACCCAGGTCTTGGACGTTAATACTCTCTTCGCTTGCCAACTGAACTAAACAACGCATGTTAACATATTATAACAAATAAATAATAAAAGGAAAAAAAAAGGCGTTAGTGGTTCAGCACGCGAAAATTCAAACCAACGTATCATGTGTTGCCACGATTTCGTCTTCCTCGCGTGCCTGAAACATAAAAACAACAGCAACGGTTTTTCATGCGTTTCAGAATGGGTCTTTTGGGAAAATAGCGATTAGGCTATCCTTGAACATAAATTAGGCGCGAGGGCATGTTTAGGATCGTCCAGGTCTGCTGATTACAATGGTGGTGGCCTTGAGTCCTAATTTTTCCTTTTGGCAAAAGCCCTAATTTCCAACCCTGTAAACCCTAGAAATCGAACATGGTGAAATCTCATATACAGCATAATAATCAAATTAAGTGCATTGGTTAGCTTCAAAACATCATCATGAACATGAATCAATGAATAAATTTCACAAATAATGCATGGAATTTGATATACGATTATGAGTTTTTTTCTGTACAGTTTTGTTTCAATATACCAATTCTTCGTGCTTTGATGGTTGTCTTTGATTGGAACACGTTCAGGAGCCTTCAAGGAAGCTAATGGAATAGGTCTTGTGCTTTGAATCGACCTGGAAAGCTGTTTTCAGTTTTGAGTTTATGGAGAAAAATTTCAGTTTGCCAATGGCCTTTCTTGCGCAGCTGAGAGTCTATTAGCATTAGGTTTTCACTCAGGCTTATGTACTGAATAGATTAGGTTAACAAAATTGATCCAAATATCTTTCATTCATGGATTTGGATATTTGATTTTTTAAGATCTTTTCATATCTTTTTTCATGTACTCTTTGCTCTCAATCAAGCCAATCAACCCAAATCTTTCCATAATTGCATATGCACGAAATATTGAGTCTAAAACATGTATAAAAAGATTGGTTAGGTCAAGTTAGATATTTTTCATATATTTAAATGATTTAAATGAATTAATATAAATAATAATTCAAATAAATAAATAAAAAATGATAAAATACTTCCCTTTGGGCCAAGTAGTCGTGCATATGCTTAGAATGATGAATCATGGAAGAAAAATGGGCCCATTAGCAATTTTAGGTCATTTGGATCAAAGTTGACTTTTCAAAATATCCAAAAATTTCCCAACTTCCACAAGGCATAACTTGCTCAATTTTTAAGCTTTTCTCATGTTCTTGGACATTTTAGAGGTCTTTGAGTCCTCTAACCAATGTCTTTGATCCCATGTCATTTTGATTTACCAATCTCAAGTTATGGTCTTTGACTTAAAGTCCCTTTTTGTTGACTTTTGAAAATGACCTATAATGTTGAAATTGATAACTTTTTGTGAGAGCATTTATTGGACTTGAAGTATGAAGATGAGTTGTAGGAAATGTCTTTCTCTTCAAAATGAGCTTTGGATGGAATTTTTCTGATAATCCATGTGAAAGTTATGCCCTGGTCAATTTCAGTTGACTTTTTCAACTGTCCAAATAAGGAAACTTTTGCATCTTTGATGATTTCTGAGCCAAATTTTGAGAATCATGATCAAGCATTGATCAAATGATGTTTGTGGCTTCAAAATGATGTGTTGACCAAAAATTTGAACTTTTGACTGTCAAATGACCATTTTGCCCCTACAGCTGACTGTAGTGCAATTTAGGGTTTTGACTGTGCAATTTTGAGCTGAATGCCTTGAAACTTGATATGAGGATACTTGACCATGTTTGTAAGCATGTGAGACTTGATTGGGCCTTTGAAAACTTCATTTTCTTGATCAGAACACAAACCCTAGTTTTGACTGTATAGGAGACCTTTGACTGTGCAACCCTTGGGGAATTTTGCAGCTTGGCTTGGCAATTTCTTGAAGAATATGGGAGGGCAAATTTTGGGGTACAACAGTTGCCCCTGTTCAATCTTCTTAGACATGAGGATGCAGATTGGCTGACGTGCCTTTCGTAATCCGAGGGTAGAAGAGGATTGGACACTAGAGTGCCCAGAAATTTGCGCTCACATGTTAGCAGTATGATGAAATGGGCTTATAGATGCCATTTAGAGGTCGCTGGATAGGATGATAGGCTTATAGATGCCATCTGGATGTTGATCGCGTAAGAGATTCCTTAGCGAGGACCTGCATACCTGCAAAAAGAACAAATGAATACCTGACACGTTGCAGGGACTGGTTTTCAGATGCTTGGTATAGATGTGTCCTGACTGGTTGCAGGAGTTGAGTCTGGAGCTTCAAACGGCGGTGAATGAACCATGGATGGTTACTACCTTAGCATGAATGGTAAGAGAACCTTGGGCGACTTTAACTTCAACAACGCTCGTTGAGAAAAATCTTGGGTGTCTTCTACTGGGATAAGAATCAGGAAGATCTTAGGGTCGATCTGACTGAACCAGAGGAGGCCTTTGACTGGATAAGAATCAGGAAAATCTTAGGGTCGATTTAACTGAACCGGACAAGGTCTTGAAATATCTTCAACTGGATAAGCATCAGGGAGATCTTAGGGTCGATCTGACTGAACCAGAGAAGGCCTTTGACTGGATAAGCATCAGGAAAATCTTAGAGTCGATTTAACTGAACCAGGCTAGGTCTTGAAATGTCTTCAACTGGAATAAGTGTCAGAACATCGCCATATCTGGTTCATATCTGGACTATATCTGGAAGGAAATCTGGAAGCAGTATCAGAACGTCACCATATCTGGTTCATATCTGGACTATATCTGGAAGGAAATCTGGAAGCAGTATCAGAACGTCACCATATCTGGGTCATATCTGAAACTATATCTGGAAGGAAATCTGGAAGCAGTATCAGAACGTCACCATATCTGGGTCATATCTGAAACTATATCTGGAAGGAAATCTGGAAGCAGTATCAGAACGTCACCATCTCTGGGTCATATCTGAAACTATATCTAGAAGGATATCTGGAAGCAGTATCAGAACGTCACCATCTCTGGGTCATATCTGAAACTATATCTAGAAGGAAATCTGGAAGCAGTATCAGAACGTCACCATATCTGGTTTACATCTGAAACTATATCTAGAAGGAAATCTAGAAGCAGTATCAGAACGTCGCCATCTCTGGGTCATATCTGAAACTATATCTAGAAGGAAATCTGGAAGCAGTATCAGAACGTCGCCATCTCTGGGTCATATCTGAAACTATATCTAGAAGGATATCTGGAAGCAGTATCAGAACGTCACCATATCTGGTTTACATCTGAAACTATATCTAGAAGGAAATCTGGAAGCAGTATCAGAACGTCGCCATCTCTGGGTCATATCTGAAACTATATCTAGAAGGATATCTGGAAGCAGCATCAAAACGTCACCATCTCTGGGTCATATCTGAAACTATATCTAAAAGGAAATCTGGAAGCAGTATCAGAACGTCACCATATCTGGTTTACATCTGAAACTATATCTAGAAGGAAATCTGGAAGCAGTATCAGAACGTCGCCATCTCTGGGTCATATCTGAAACTATATCTAGAAGGATATCTGGAAGCAGCATCAGAACGTCACCATATCTGGGTCATATCTGAAACTATATCTAGAAAGAATTGCGATAGTTGATAGTAGTCATTTTTGTATTGATCTTTTTCCTGAAAAGGCAAACATAATTGTATGCAAAATCATGATGCATGAACTGTATGTCTTCAAAATTAATGAGATTCGTGTAGTATGATGCATATGCATGCTATAATGTATGAAGATGTAATGTTCATGAATGTATTTGTTTTGTCTAAGAAAATAAATCTTTGACGGGTGTCAGGAAGTTAACTCCTGGACTGGTGTTGAAGAATAGATTTTTGCCTCCGCTGGGGATGATGGTTGCAAGAATACCAGTAGGAGAAGATAACTCCGTCGGGGAATGATCTTGGCGAATGGATTACTCTGCGGGGAGAAAAGATACTCTAGCGACCATGCTGGGAAGCAATACTCTATGGGGAGAGAGATACTTTGCTGAGTTGTTGATAACAACTTGCTGGGGATACCCTTGCTGTTGGAAGTGTTGATGAACTCCGCTGGGGTAAGAAGACTTTGTCGAGGACGCTCTTTCCGTGGCTTTTGGCTGAGGATAACCCAGTTATATCCTGTTAAGGAAATAACTCTTTAAATAAAGCCGGGCGACGCGTTCGTGCTCTGCGAGGGATAAGCTTCCAGAATCTACTGGGGATAAGCTTACTGCTTGGGGATATGAATTCCAACTTTCCTGGGGAAACTGGATTGGGCTCTTCTGGGGAATTTTGATATGCTAGGGAAGAAGTGATTCCTTTGAATGTTGATACGCCGCCGGGGAACAATCTTTAGACCAAGACCGCCGGGGATGCTTGTCAAGAATATGTGCTGCTGGGGAATGTTGAGCTCTACGGAAGGGTACCCAACTTCCTTGAGGTTTGATAATAGCTTGGAGAAGAATGCGCTATTTTGCTGAACCACTCTCTGGGGAATTAAGGTATCTAGTTATGTTCTTTAGCTGAATCTACCTTGGTACCTTGGAGGGTAGAACAATTAGACTGCTCAAACAACTCTTTATTGCCCCTGTTTCTATGGGGGAGGCACTTGTGGGGTGCTGATAGATGTTGATGGACAAACCTTCTTCTGGTAGACAGATGGCAGGACATAGTCGTACGCTTTAATCCTTAACTTTTTCCTGGACCGCCCTTTCGGGTTTTCAGTCCACTGGGATACCCATTTTTGCTCAAGTCGCCTCTTCAGGTTTTCGACTTGCCGGGTGTACAGATTTTTCCATTTCATCCCTTCATTTTGCCCGAACCCTTTTGGTTCGCCGGGAAGCCCTTATTTTTGCCTAGGTGTGTCAACCTAGCGGGTCTTTGATTTTGCGTAGTATTTTTCGACTATGTCCCCGTTCTTAGAATGCAGGTAGGTGCCCCTGGCTGCTTGTGTTGCCATATTACCAGGAGGTGTCTGGTCGTGCAAGATTCGTTGTTGAAATGCCCCAAGTGACTCAGGCGGAGATTTGCCCCAGGCTGTTTGGCCTTTTGAGAGATTCTCCGAATCTTGATTGGACTGCCCCAGATAACGGACCATGGTCATGTCTGCCCCTTGATTGTAAGTGCTTTTGTTCACTAGGTATTCATCGTGCGAATTTTCCTGCTGTTCAAACAAAAAGTCATATGCAAACAAAGTTATGTTAAAAATGCAAAGCTTATGTCTGTCTTGAAGATTTTGAAAATGCATTCTTTTTCATAAAACAAGTGAATGTTTGTAAAACGTGATGTCAACTCCGTATTTACCGTAAGCCTTAAGGAGTCAGGATACCTTTTCGTAACAGTATGCTTTCGTACTAACCCATGCTTTAGCTAGGACTTTTGAGGGTTATAACGTGGCCTGGTTCATGGTTTAAGAAACAAAGGATAAAGGCTCAAATTATTTGTACCCACCCGCTCTTCGTGATGTTCTCCAAACCTAAACTCAGTTGATCGTGCGTTAGACCTTGCTTGAGTCTTTGCTTTGATGTTCCAATAATGGTTCAGATGTTGATGATTTCTTTTGAATAGGCAGTCATTTTTTTGCTTTGGTTGAGGGTTTGTGAGACCTCTTTCTTGATTTTTGTTATCCCTTTCTTTTTTTTGCCTGAACTGTTTCCTTTTTTGGAATTACAGTCAGCGGGATGCCCCAGTTTTGTAAGTCTCCTTCATGGGTTTTGACTTAATGGGTTTTTCATTTTTTGAGATAATGACTGCCTTTCTTTGTGATTTATTCAGAACCATCACTGTCTTTTGTTTTGTAAGGACTCCTTTGGTGCCATTTGTTATGCACTTGGATCAACTGAGAGAACTACCCTGCCCCAGGTTATGATAAAGGGTTTTAAATTTCGAAAAGAAAAACTCCTACTTCTTTGGCTCAGAGGGGTTGACGAGGGATTATCATCCTTATAACTCCAGTGTTTAGGGATTGAAACAATGCCTGTACCTCATCAGCGGGGTCTGTTCAAAAGCATACTGTAATGATCACGGTATCGTTTTCGTCATCCTCCCTCAAGAGGCTTAGAATTTTCAATCAAGAGTTGATCATCAGAAAAAATATGAAAAGAAATTTGAACATAATGAAAACAATTGTATTAATTCCCAAAACAGACGTATGCGATGCATTGATAGAATAAAAGAGTTTGCTATGACATTAATTGTTTGTATAAGCAAAGGAAAATACAACTCAAAAATTCAAATAAACAAAAGGCTTCAATGATTGGGCAACGGAGCAGTGATTATGTTCGGAGTCTCAGGCACCTCAAACTGAATCTCCCCGGCTTCGATCATGTCTTGAATCTTGTTCTTGAGAGGCCAGCAGTTGTCCGTAGTATGCCCCGGGCTATCAGAATGATATGCGCACCTATCATTGGGATGATAGTTGGGAGCAGAAGTGTTCGGATTCCGGAGAGGAGCCCTTAAGGTGATCAGCCCTGACTTCAACATTTGTTGCAGTGCTTGATCCAGCGACATGTTGATTTTGGTGTACTGTCGTTTCTCCTTGCGCTGCTGCCCCTGTCCTTGTTGAGCAGGTCCAGGATTAGAGATCTGGATTGCCCCTACCTCATGACGGCACTTTTTACCGTGCACAACATTGGATTCTTTCTTTCCATGATGAGGCTTTTTATCAGAAGGTGCAGCCTCTTGAATTTTCCCAGACCGGATGCCAGCTTCTATTCGCTCTCCAATCAAGATAAGATCTGTGAATCCAGCAGACGAATTCCCAATTAGGTGGTTGTAGAACGGACCAGACAGGGTCCCCAAGAACATATCGACAAGCTCCCGATCAGTCAGAGGTGGTTGTACCCTTCCAGCAAGATCCCTCCATTTCTGCGCATATTCTTTAAAACCTTCACTTGATCCTAACGACATACCCTGGAGTTGGGTACGCGTAGGAGCAAGGTCGGCATTATATTGATACTGCTTGTAGAAAGCAGTAGCCAACTCCTCCCAGTTACGAACCTTGGTCCCATCTAGCTGATAGAACCATTCGAGATGAGTCCCTGAAAGACTCTCCTGGAAGAAGTGGATCCACAAATTCTTGTCCACCGTATACGGTTGAATCTTCCGAACATAGGACCTGAGATGTAATTTGGGACAAGACGCCCCGTCATACTTGGTAAAGGATGGTGCTTTGAACTTCCGAGGAATAATCACACCAGTTGACAAACCCAGATCTCCGAAATCCAGCCCAGGTACCTGTTGTATTTCCATAGCATTCAAACGGTCTTCCAACTGCTTGTACTTGTCCTCAGCCGGAGGGTACTGTTCGTCGTTGAAATCTGTCTCGTTGTCGGAGACCACTGGACTAGGCACCTCTCTCTCATGGTGACTGCTTTCCCTCACAGATGGAGTAGTCCTCTCAGTTTCAGTCTGCGGTGTGTTCCCAGATCTGCGTCTAGGGCTGAACAAAACAGTCCTCTTCTTCTTCTTGTCCTTCTTCAAGAGCAAAGCCTTCAGATCTTGTTGCCCCTGGGTCAAATTCATGATCAGCCCTTGGAACTGGGCATTCTGAGCCTGGAGGGCCTTGATAGTGTGCTCGGTTGAAGATTCAGGATTCATGACGAGACTGCTGAAATAAACAGCGAAGAAGGTAAGTAACCTGCAGGGAATGGGTACCTGTTATGCAATGATATGTATGACATGCATGCAATGATTTCAAGGACCTCGCGGGGTAAACAAGAAAATTGTTAGCATTGGAAACTGGTGACTTGATTGAAGGCACTTCATATTGTTGAGAGTCCTTCTTCAAGGGTCAAAGGCTCACCATATCCAGTGGGTCATAGCCCCTGACAACCTTGGCTAGAGGAAACTAAATCCTCTTTGCCCCTTGCTGGGATAATTGATTCACCATGACCTGCGTCACAAGCCCTTGAGATCCTTGAAATGGGTTAGGATGTATGCGATGGTATGATGTTATGGTATGCATGGGGTAATGTGAGTAGCCCTGTTATGAGTCCCAATTAAGGACATAAACAAAACCTGCAAAAAACTAGTCTGCAAGAAACTCAGTACATTCTGTTATAAGCCCTAATTAAGGACTATAAACAAAACCTGCAAGAAACTCAATACGCTCCGTTATGAGTCCTAATTAAGGACTATAAACAAAACCTGCAAGAAACTTAGTAAGCCCTGTTATGAGTCCCAATTAAGGACTATAAACAAAACCTGCAAGTAGTTCATGTGTTAGATAACAAGCATGCAAGTAGTCAAGTACGAAGGCACACAAGTCACACAAAAGAGCCCTTAGAGTTTAGGCCAGCATGAAGTTTGGGGTACTACCCTTTTGAAGTTGGTGGGTTTAACCTGTCTTATTAGAAGTAACCGGGTTCTAAGGGTCCCAATATCACGAGATTGCTTTCATTGTTCATCGTTTCGATTTAGCCACTGAACTGGCGACCGAAATATTCCAGGAAAGCAACCCTCAATTGAGTGTAGTATCGAGTATCAACCAACCTCGGACTGCACCAAAGTCAGTTATCTCACTACCCTAAAGAGGCCAAGATAATTCAATTAAGGTTCCTAAGGTCTATTGATGCTTCACGACACCACGCGGAGGCCCCGTACTCTCCTTGACTGAACTCAAGGGTTATCGGTACACACCAAAGTGCCACATCAACGTAGCAGACTGTTTCAACCATGTCGGTATACCCCGCACAGTTCCCTCACAGCCTTGTTGCTACTTTCTAAGAAGGTATCCCCCAGATCCGGGTTAGGATCTATAGAACTCCCAAGCAACCCACAATAATAAAGCAAGCAAAGAAGACAATTGAAAACATAGTTATGAGCTAGCCCTAAGGTACACCTCACTTTATAAAGGTGTCCCCAGCAGAGTCGCCAGTTCTGTGATCGGTGGATCTGGAACTGACTGTTTAACGCTGGTTCGCGAAATGTCGCGGAAGCAAGAGTCGCCACCGTATTTTATTTTCTCCAAATGGAAAGGACAAAAGCACAGAAAAATTCCTTAAAGAGATTGCTCTCGGTTCGGGAGGTAGGTTATAGAAAGGGAAGGTGTTAGCACCCTTTCTATCCATGGTTATCCATGGGCTCTTAGATACTTGCTCATTGTGTTTTCAAAATTGTTTGTTTGCTTTTCAATGTGGGTTTTAAAAAAGTTTCTTTGAAAATTCCAGTTCGACTCTTGTATCGGTCCTCAAGAGTGTTTGAAAAATTGCTTTTGAAAGCTTTTTGAAAAGGTGTCGGTGTGAAAAGTATTTTTGAATTTTGTTTTGAATTTAGAGCAAGTATCTAGAGTCGTCTACCTACCCTAAGGAATTCGTCTGTGTAAATGTCCTTTAAAGTAGTGCCATCCCACCATTGAGAGGTAGGTAGCACCACCGTTGGAGGTGTTCGGGTCAATTCGAGTTTAGGGACATGGTGATCACCAGAGCAATGGGAAGACACCTTAGAAGCTACCCTCATGCCAGGTTCCCGGATCATGAGGACTTACTAAGACATCCTCTACTCGACGATCACCTTTCGAGGCAAGGCAACAGTGAGGCGTACCCTAGGGGTGGTGTGTGATTTGTGTGTCGTTTTCAGATATTTTGTCTTTTGTCATGTCATTGTGATCTAGCGTTTGTTTTTATTTTGTCCATACATTCTTGCATGCTTTGTCTAACAGTTAAAATTTTTGCGGAAAAGTAAATCTAAAGCTATTACAAACGGCGCGGGTCCACATCGCCAAAATTAAACCGGACCCGATTTGACGGAAAATAAATAAAGTAAAAGAATTAAAAAGTGCGAGAAGTAATATTTACAAGGCTTCGGGAGAGGTACATAATTATTTAAATGAAACAAGATAAATATGCGAAATTAAATCGAAACGAGGGCGTTGGACCCTTTTGCAAAAATTAAATTACATAAATTATTTAATTAAGAAGAGATGTTTTTTGGTATTTTTGATATTTTAGGATTTAAAAAAAGGGAATTAATTAAAATCAAAATAAAATGTTAAACCTAATTCTAATTATTTTAAAAATTATTAAGAAAAATATTGGAGTTTTTTAACCTAAATGAAATCCTAATTAATTTTCATGCAAATTTAATTATAAAATAAATAAATATTATTATTGTGGAAAAAAAGAAAAATCAAAAGGAATAAAACAATTATTAAACCTATTTCTACATTTTTTGTATTTTGTTATTTAAAGAAATTAAAATTACAACCTAATTAAAACTAAATAATTACATGTGAATTTATTTATAAAAATATTAAAATAAAATATTTATTATGTTTTTTTATCTTTTCTGATTTTTTAAGCATTTTTTATATTTTGTAAAAATAATTAATTAAATCAAAGCAATAAAGAAAATAAAATAATTATTGAAAATAAAACACAAAGAAAATATATAGAATTTGCAAACCAGGGGGGGTGGAAGTCCCAATATGGAGGTATATGCCTTAGCAATCTGGCCCAGTTAAGCATGGCCCTTCTGACTTTTTGCATGACACGTGTGGCAAAGTTGACTAGGGTTTATTGTGTTCTTTGAATCCCTGCCTTTGATTTGAATCTCTTGGATGCGTGTATGTTTGATTATTGAGGATGCATGGTGTGCCTTAAGGTTGTGCCTGCATAGGAAGATAATGGGAAAAATAATATGGACATAATACAGACCTGGGGTTCGAACCCAGGTCTTGGACGTTAATACTCTCTTCGCTTGCCAACTGAACTAAACAACGCATGTTAACATATTATAACAAATAAATAATAAAAGGAAAAACAAAGGCGTTAGTGGTTCAGCGCGCGAAAATTCAAACCAACGTATCATGTGTTGCCACGATTTCGTCTTCCTCGCGTGCCTGAAACACAAAAACAACAGCAACGGTTTTTCATGCGTTTCAGAATGGGTCTTTTGGGAAAATAGCGATTAGGCTATCCTTGAACATAAATTAGGCGCGAGGGCATGTTTAGGATCGTCCAGGTCTGCTAATTACAATGGTGGTGGCCTTGAGTCCTAATTTTTCCTTTTGGCAAAAGCCCTAATTTCCAACCCTGTAAACCCTAGAAATCGAACATGGTGAAATCTCATATACAGCATAATAATCAAATTAAGTGCATTGGTTAGCTTCAAAACATCATCATGAACATGAATCAATGAATAAATTTCACAAATAATGCATGGAATTTGATATACGATTACGAGTTTTTTTCTGTACAGTTTTGATTCAATATACCAATTCTTCGTGCTTTGATGGTTGTCTTTGATTGGAACACGTTCAGGAGCCTTCAAGGAAGCTAATGGAGTAGGTCTTGTGCTTTGAATCGACCTGGAAAGTTGTTTTCAGTTTTGAGTTTATGGAGAAAAATTTCAGTTTGCCAATGGCCTTTCTTGCGCAGCTGAGAGTCTATTAGCATTAGGTTTTCACTCAGGCTTATGTACTGAATAGATTAGGTTAACAAAATTGATCCAAATATCTTTCATTCATGGATTTGGATATTTGATTTTTTAAGATCTTTTCATATCTTTTTTCATGTACTCTTTGCTCTCAATCAAGCCAATCAACCCAAATCTTTCCATAATTGCATATGCACGAAATATTGAGTCTAAAACATGTATAAAAAGATTGGTTAGGTCAAGTTAGATATTTTTCATATATTTAAATGATTTAAATGAATTAATATAAATAATAATTCAAATAAATAAATAAAAAATGAGAAAATACTTCCCTTTGGGCCAAGTAGTCGTGCATATGCTTAGAATGATGAATCATGGAAGAAAAATGGGCCCATTAGCAATTTTAGGTCATTTGGATCAAAGTTGACTTTTCAAAATATCCAAAAATTTCCCAACTTCCACAAGGCATAACTTGCTCAATTTTTAAGCTTTTCTCATGTTCTTGGACATTTTGGAGAGGTCTGTGAGTCCTCTAACCAATGTCTTTGGTCCCATGTCATTTTGATTTACCAATCTCAAGTTATGGTCTTTGACTTAAAGTCCCTTTTTGTTGACTTTTGAAAATGACCTATAATGTTGAAATTGATAACTTTTTGTGAGAGCATTTCTTGGACTTGAAGTATGAAGATGAGTTGTAGGAAATGTCTTTCTCTTCAAAATGAGCTTTGGATCGAATTTTTCTGATAATCCATGTGAAAGTTATGCCTTGGTCAATTTCAGTTGACTTTTTCAGCTGTCCAAATAAGGAAACTTTTGCATCTTGATGATTTCTGAACCAAATTTTGAGAATCATGATCAAGCATTGATCCAATGATGTTTGTGGCTTCAAAATGATATGTTGACCAAAAATTTGAACTTTTGACTGTCAAATGACCATTTTGCCCCTACAGTTGACTGTAGTGCAATTTAGGGTTTTGACTGTGCAATTTTGAGCTGAATGTCTTGAAACTTGATATGAGGATGCTTGACCATGTTTGTAAGCATGTGAGACTTGATTGGGCCTTTGAAAACTTCATTTTCTTGATCAGAACACAAACCCTAGTTTTGACTGTATAGGAGACCTTTGACTGTGCAACCCTTGGGGAATTTTGCAGCTTGGCTTGGCAATTTCTTGAAGAATATGGGAGGGTAAATTTTGGGGTACAACAGTATACGATATGGAAGTTATCCTACCGATTGAAGTCCAGATACCTTCATTGAGAATCATGAGGGATACAGGTTTGGATGAAGACAAATGGATTCAAACTCGACTTGACCAATTGAATCTGATTGATGAGAAGAGGCTCGCGGCTGTCTGCCATGGTCAGATGTACCAAAAACGTATGATTAAAGCTTTTGACAAAAAGGTCAAGCGTCAAGTATATCAGGCTGGTGACTTAGTAATCAAGCGCATCATACTGCCATAAGGTGATCCCAGGGGAAAATGGACTCCTACATACGAAGGACCATTTGTGATCAAGAACATATTTTCTGGTGGAGCCATGATTTTAACCACTATGGACGGCAACGACCTTCCGCACCCTGTAAACGCAGACATAGTTAAAAGATACTACGCATGAACAAAGACCCGCTAGGTTGACTGGCCTAGGCAAAAATAAGGGCATCCCGTTGAACCAAAAGGTTCGGGCAAAAATTAGGGATATACATATGAAAAACCTGTACACCCGGCAAGTTGAAAACCTGAAAAGGCGGCTTGGGCAAAAAAGGGTACCCCGGTGGACTGAAAACCCGAAAGGGAGGTCCAGGTAAAAGTTAAGGATTTAAAGCGTATAACCATGTCCCATTGGATCACCTTACAACCAACCTTCAGTATCAACTGTCAAACTCAAACGGTACTGTTGTACCCCAAAATTTGCCCTCCCATATTTCTCAAAACATTTCAAGAAAATTCACAAGTCCAACCCGGCGCATCATATTCAGGTGTTCTTTCGCTAAGATATCTCTGATAACATATTCTCAAATTCAGGTTCGGCTCAAGAGTCAATTCTTTAAAGAAGGTATCCGAATGTGTGAGTTTGCTCGAAGAAATATGGTGAAAAAGTGTGCTGAAAGTGCAGTTTTTATGCGCTAAAAAATTCATAACTTGAAGATAGTGGCTCGTTTTGAACCCGTTCCGGTGGCCTAAATTCCGTCTTGAAATTATCTACGTTTTCATCTCTCACGGCTGGAAGCCAATTTCGATCAGAAGGTCTTCAAAAATGTGGATTTATCAAGTATTTTCGTACAGAAAATTTGTGACAAGTTTATTTGCGTCATGTTCAAAAAATCATAACTTGGTCGATTTTTATCGTATCGAGCTGGTTCCGGCGCCAAAATTTCACAAATTGAGTTGGCTACATTTTCACAGAAGGTATTTAGTTCAAATGGTATTCAAAAGGCCTTCGTTTTTTGCTCAGAGTGCATGACACGCCAAAAATCCTTAATGCTGAATATTATTTCATCTGGGCCGAAACTTCGAAAATTCATAACTCGGTCAATTTTTATCGGATTGGACTCATATTTTTACACAAGGTCACTGACTCATAGATCTACAACTTTTCTTCAAAAGTCGAGACCAAATTACGCACCGATCAATACCAGTTTTTTATTGAAGAACGTGTCAGAGTCGACACTGGAGCCCAAAATAAGTTTGTCTGAGCTGAAACTTCAAAAATTCATAACTAATTCACCGTTTATCCGATTGAGCCGATTTTCGGACAGGAGTTAGTTATCGATGTCAGCTACATTTTTTTTTCACATTTCAACTTCAAAAATGGCACTTAAGTCCCTGCGATTTAGCCTGGAAAGTGACGAACTCAAGTGAACATTGGAGGCCCAATTGCACATTCAAAGCCCATTTTCTTTACCCTAATTTCCATTATATAATCACCTTCTTTTCACACAAACCGGAGGAGGAGAAAAAGAGAGAAAAAACCTTGCCACAACACTGTTAGAATATCAAATTCTTTCAAGAACCCTAAAACCTTGAAATCCTTATTACAAATTCCTCTCTCACTACAAACAAGCCATCACAGTTACAAACCAACACCTCACTACTTCTTCAGTAAGGATAAGGCTGGCTTGATCTCCATGATCCAAAGGGCATAAAAGCATTCAGGTCACTAATTTTCCAGTAAGGGTAAGATTGATTTGATCTCCATGATCAAAAGGGTATAATCATTCATACATACCATATTGTGCCTAAACATTAAATTTCTTCATATATTAGCTTTATTTGCATTTTATGATTTTATTTAATGTGTTCATGAGATTCAACACTGCAGATTTAGACAGGATCCCATGCAGGTTCATTAAGGAACATTGAGGCCAAAAGCTAAATGGCCAAAAGCCAAATGGCCAAAAGCCAAAAGCCAAAAGCCAAAAGCCAAATGGCCAAAAGAACAACTTATGCATGACACCAATACATGGCGAGACAGACATCCTGAGAAGATTAAGGAACGTTGAGGCCAGAACACAAATGGCCAACAGCCAGAACACAAATGGCCATGAAACCCAATCCAATGGCCAAAGAATGCAGACCACGGTACTCAGGAGTCAATGAACACGCACGTGATGCTAGAAAGTCAAACAAGGCTTTTTGTCTAATGGGCCAAAATGCTTCAATAAACCTCCAAATTGGGTCAGACACCCCCAATTGTTTGTATTTTTTTTTTTTTAATTTTCCTTTTCTTTTCTTTTAATTATTTTGATTGTCTTCTTTAAATTCCAATAATTAATTTTCATAATCTAAAAAGCAGAAACTAAAATATATTAATTAATTTACTTATTAAATATTTTTTGTAAATAAATGCACATTAATTATTTAGTAAATTAGGTTTTAAAACTTAAATCTTTTTCTTAAATAAATTAAAATATGTAGAAATTGGGGTTTCTAACCTTTTTATCTTTTTTTAATAAACAATTTTCTCATCATTATTATTATTAATTTCATCACTAACCTATTTTTTGTAAATAAACTCTAACAATTAACTTAGTTTAATTTAGGTTTTTAAACTTTAATCTTTTTCTTAATAAGTAAAAAGTATCTAGAATTAGGTTTTTTTGACATTTTCATCTTTTTCTTAAATAAATTATTAATCATCATTATTTATCATTATTATTAATTATCATTAATTTTGTAAATAAACATGTAAATAAATTAATTAACTAGTAAATTAGGTTAACTTTAATATTTTCATTCATAATTAAAATAATCTAGATTTAGGGTTTCCTTTTAATTCTTTTTCTTTATTTTTCATAAATACAAAAAACACTAAAACACTTTCTTTTCTTTAATTAAATAATTAATTGGACTTTAATTTAATTTAATTTCATGCAAAGGGTCAAAACCCTCGGACGTCCTAATTTTAATTCTTTTCACGCCTTATTTCTTTCGATCATTATGTAACTGTTTCTCAGATGTAATTGTAATTAGGTTTATCTTTCCGTCTTTACTTTCCGCATCTTTATCAAAAAACGGGTCTTTGTAATTTGGCGATGTATAGACCCGCGCCTTGTAATAGCGTAGGATTTTACTTTCCGCATTTAAATTTCCGCACTTTTAAATTATAATTGCATGAAAGAATGTATGGCCTAAAATAAAAACAAGCGTAGATCACCATGATACTTGTACAAGATGAAACATAACGTGAAAATAACACACAAGTTCACACACCACTTCTAGGGTACGCCTCACTGTTGCCTTGCCCCCGAAACGTGGTCGTCGAGTATAGGACGTTTTAGTAAGTCCTTATGTCCATGACATGATCCAGTTGCCTCAAAACGGTTGCCTCGGAATTAAAAAGGATCAATGGCATAAGGGTAGCTTCTAAGGTGTCCTACTGTTGCTCTGGTGACCACACTGTCCCTAACAAACGAATTGACCCAAACACCTCCAACGGTGGTGCTACTTACCTCTCAATGGTGGGATGGCACTACCTTAAGGACATTTACACAACCTAATTCCTTAGGGTAGGTAGATGACTCGTAGATACTTGCTCTATTCAAAAACAAAACAAAAACTCTTTTCACAACGACACTTTTCAAAAAGCTTTCAAAACAATTTTTCAAACACTCTTGAGGACTGATACAAGAGTCGATCTGAAAACTTTCAAAGAAACTTTTGCAAACCCACTCACATTTTTGAAAAGCAAACATTTTGAAAACATAAGAGCAAGTATCTAAGATCCCATGGATAACCATGGATAGAAAGGGTGCTAACACCTTCCCTTTCTATAAATCTACCTCCCGAACCGAGAAACTATCTCATAAGGAATTTTGCTGTGCTTTTGTCCTGTCCATGTTGGAGAAAATAAAAGACGGTGGCGACTCTTGCTTCCGCGACATTTCGCGAACCAGCGTTAAACAGTCAGTTCTAAATCCACCGATCACAGGTACTAATCAATCCAATCAGCTTCGGACAAGCAGCAAAGAGATAAGATGCTTGAAGACATAAGGCAATAGCAAAATGGGAACCCCATGGGATTATTTCGCATAGTTGTTTTTCTTTGTATTAATTTTCATTCTTATGACGAAATTCTCTTACTAGGATGTTCGTCTCCTTGTACAAAAACGCTTATTCATGTTAATACAAAGCTATTCCGTTGAAAGTACAAAACTATTTGTTTTTATTTTCCTGTTTTTTTGCAAAAACGTCCAGTGATTATTTTTGAACATATGCATTTGAACGTGATTACTGCTTACAAATATACGCATAAAAAAGAAAAGAAAATAGAAAATACAGTTACTAATGGCTTTAAGAAATAAGACAATGTCTAAAGGCCATTCCACAAAATCCCCGCAGGTACTTTCTCCAGCAGGAATAGAGGCAGAGACATCCTGCTACAAGGTCACTGCCATATCTTCAGTATGCAGCATAATGGTGTCATGTACTCTCATATCCCCGGCAGAGCAAAATTTCCAATTACTGCTCCAAAAGTTCCCCAATGAAGTCGCCAAGCTTCTCGGGATTCCCTAGCAGGATTTCACAAAATCCCCAAACAATGCATGGAGTTTCCCTTTTTCCAACAGAGGTTATTTCTCCAATAATGGAAATCCGTCCTTCAGCATTTCAACTTCAAACAAAATCTGAAGACCTACATCCTTCACCCCCAGCAACAATCAGGGATTTATTTTCCTTAATTCAACAACTCTGTAGTAGAACGACTGACACATTCATACATTGCATTCATACACCATTTTATAGGTATCATAGCATATGCAACATGAATGCATATATCACAATCTCCTTTATTCTGAGAGTATCATTTGCACTTCATGCATCATGATATTGCATGCAGCCAATTATTTTCCTTTTCAGGACAAATCGAAAGATGAATGTCATTAACAACTCTCAAAAAGTTCTAGATTAATACTTGAAACCAGACAGGAAAACTATCTGTGGGCGACTGATTGTAGATTAATACCTGAAACTAGACATGACAACTATCTACATGAACTGAGTGAAGATTAACTCCCAAAACAAGCTGGGGAAACTATCTTTCTTTCAAAAGAGGTCAGAGATTAATACCTGAAACCAGACATGAAAAGCATCTCAATGACCAACAAAAATAAGTTCCAGATTAATACCTGAAACTAGACAGGAAAACTATTTGTGAGCGATTGATTGTAGATTAATACCTGAAACCAGATAGGACAACTATCTATATAAACTGAGTGAAGATTAACTCCAAAAACAAGCCGGGGAAACTATATTTCTTTTAAAAGAGGTCACAAATTAATACCTAAAGCAAGACATGACAACTATCTGTGAATGTTTAATTGTAGGTCAATTCCAGAAACAAGACGAGTCGACTATCTACATGACGAACATTTCCTTCAGAGGAGTTCTGAAACACATTTCCCCTTCAGCACTTCATTATGAAAAGTATCTCCTTCAGAAGTCTTATTCTGAAAAACATCTCCTTCAACGCTTCGTTCTGAAAAGCATGTCCCCTTCAGAGACGGAATCCTGAAAAGCATCTTTGAGATACAGTCAAACTTAGAATTAGTCTAATTTATGTCAATAATCACATTTGGATGGCATCTATAAGCCCACCTCCGACAACTTTCCATCATCTTTCCAAATGGTATCTTTAAGACCATTCCCTACACAATCAACCACCACATCATCGAGTGTAAATTTCTGGGCACTCTAGTGTTCAATCATCTTCCACCTTCAAGTCACGAATGACGGACTGACCAATCTAACTCTTCAAGTTTAAGAAGATTGAACAGGGGCAGCTATTGTACCCCAAAATTTTCCCTCTCAATTCTACAAGAATTTGCTCACAAGATTTCTACTGGGCCAAAACTGCACAAGGCTTGACCAGCTCAAGTTGCCATGGATCATATTGAATTTCCAAGCATCAGGTCAAGGATAAAACTATTAAAAGAGCAAAGTAGATAAATTTGACTTTTTTTTGACAAAATTGAAGAAAAATAAGCTTGCTTCGATTCATGCTTATCTTTGACTGAACTTTCTCCTCCATGTTAGCTTCGACTGGGTTTATGTTCCCCTTGAAATTGTTTCCTTCGATTCACCAAGTAGGGACCTCCATCATGCAAGATTCGTTTGGGCATTTAGGTTCCCTGCATACATCCTTCTATTGCACCATTGGCTTTACATGTTTGCTTGATTCACAATGCAATGGGTACCTGCATGCAAGCTTCGATTGGGCATTTAGTCTCCTGCATACATCCTTTAATTGAGCATTGGTCCCTGACATGCTTGTTTTGACTCACAAAGTAATGGCTATCTGCTTGCAGCCTTCGATTGAGCAATGGCCTCTTTCTTGCATGCTTCGATCCACAAGCAAGGGGCTCCCACCATGCTAGCTCTAACTAGGAAAAGTCTCCCTTTGAAACAATTTGCTTTCGATCCACAAGGGAAAAACCTATCTGTATACAAGTCTCGTTTGGATAAGAAGAGACCTCCTACATGTAAGCTTCGATTACACCAATGACTCCTTACATGCTGGCTTTTGGTGCACATGACAAAAGCCTCCCGTAGCCTCCTTCAATTCAAAGGGGAAAAGACTTCTGTTGATGTCCTTCAATTCAGAAGTTGGTGGCTTCCTACTAGCCTCCTTAGATTCAGAGGACAAGTGCCTTATTTACGCTTGCCCCCAATTCACAAGGCAAGGACCTTCTTCAGACCAGTAGGAACAAGGCAATGGCCTCCTGCAGCTCTCCTTCGACTTAGAAGCCAATGGTCTTGCATGTTTTCCAAATTCAGAAGGCAGAAATTTCCCTTCATGCTAGCGCTCACAAAGCAAGGGACCTCCTGCATATAAGCTTCGATTCCCTCTTGAAAATCCTTAACACGCATAGCCTTTACACTATAACATATCTGGATGTCCCAATTGAAGGTTATACCTTGGTGGCCCATCTGAAGAATTGTAAGTGATGCACACACATGATGCATATGGTCCCTTGAAAAGGACACATACATGTTTCAAATTGAAGAACACTCATTTGGCCCCCTTCGAAGGATGCACAAAAAGGGCCCATTTGAAAGACACACGTTGTTAGGAAACAAATATTATTGTCTAAAGAAAGAACCTGGTCTAAGGTTGGATTTATGAAGTCAAAACAAAAGGTTCAAACATCCAAAGATGCTTGCTAGCCAGGGTCATATGTGCTTCCAAGTACAAGCCTGCTGCATTGGCCATAACACTCCAAAACTGCTACAAAGTAGTCTTGCCATACTGCTCCCACACTTGCACCAAATTGGCATATAAAAAATGCACCTCGAAGACTACAATAACATCATACCCAATTTGTTCAAGTTTCTTTTATTTTCCCTCCCAAACCTCAACCAAACTCATGTATAAATAAGAGCTTCCATCACACATCTTAGGGGCCCTGGGCAGTGGAAAAACTCTTGTTGTGAGAAAATTATAAAATTCTCAAAAGTCTCAAACACTATCAAAAGTGCTCAAACATTCCCAAACACTCAAACTCTAAAAAACTCAGATCCCTTCATACATTAGTGAACCCTTCAATTCACTCCTCAACTTCCAGATAAATAACCTTCAATTCATTCCCTAACTACAACATAATAATATTTTGATTCACTCCCTAGACTGTTATATAATAACCTTCGATTCCCTCACCACTATCACATACCCTCCTTCGGTTCAGTGACTGCCCAAACAAAGCAGCCACTAAACTTGCTTCAGGAAGATTCCAGCGAAGCTCCATCCACCACAAAGGAAGTCACCTATAGCTCCTTCGATTAAGCACTACAAGAGGTAAGTTTCCTCTAAACTTGGAACTCTTTCATTTAAGTATCATTTGTACATACAAATAAAAGGAAAATGTAGATATCCCATCTAGGAAGTTGACCATGCCCTAAATTTCGATCCTCACTGCCTGTATGTTGAAAATCTCAACTTGACTAGTGAGACTCTGAATTTTGGTGCCCAACCAATCTTGTGCTAACCCCTGGCTTGTAGCTTTCGAAAGTTACACTTGTTAGTTTCATTTTCAAGTTTAGACAGGTTTTATGTATCCTTCGATTGGCTAAACATTGAAGCCTTTCGAATCTTAACTTGAGAGCTTTTCATTCCTGTAATCGAAGGAGGAAGCAAGGAGGTAGAAACGAAGGGTGTTCCCACTGACTTCCAGACCCCAATCGAAAGAAGCAGCTAGAAGGGTGAATCAAAGGTTACTTGCTCACACTAATATTCTTGCAATCGATGGAAGCAAAAAGGCAGAATTGAAGAGCACATCTCATCCTAACTTCCAGACCCAAATCGAAAGAGGTAGGAAAGGGTAGAATCGAAGGGACGCTGCTGCCTGGATCGAAAAGCTTATTTTACCTTCTTTATTTTGCATTGTATTTACATTTTCTTGCTATTCAATATGGTTGTAATAGTGTAGGATATTTATTTTCTGTATTTTCATTGCTTTATACAAATGTTAGTAATTAAGATGTATGGCAAGATAAAACCAACAAGTAGACCACCCTAATCAAAGACTAAATGCATGCAAATCAAACACATTATTAACACACATGCACCTCTAGGATAATCTCACTTGTTGCCTCGAAAAATAGTCACGTCCCTCGAATATCGGTGTTTTAGCAAAGACCCTCGATAAAAGATCATAGTCCCTCGATGACCCTCGATGTTTCTTTCGATAAATGATCTAGTCCCTAACGAAATTGCTAAAACCTCTCATAGGTTGCCTTCTATGACTATACAAATGACCCACGCCCATCCCTTCACATCCAACGATGGGGATTATTACCAAATCAATGGTAAGATAGCAACATCTAAAGGAGGAGGAAAAGAACATTAGACCTTTTGAATATGTAGGATGCTCATAGTTGCTCGCTTGCTCACAACTAAAAAACATTTTTACACCAACACTTTCAGTTGAAACATTTTCAAAATACAAAACTCTTTGTACGCATTCTTATAGAGACGAGAATCATTAAAAAGACACTTTTAAAAATCACTTTCAAAAACATCTTCCACAAACAAACACCTCTTTGAACTATTTTCAAAACCAACACTTTGTACGCATTCTTATAGAGACGAGAATCATTACAAAGACGTTTTTCTCAAAATATTTTCAAACCCACACCACAAGCACATTTTCAAACAAAAGCAAGTGATCTAGCAAGAAACTAAGAGCCCGTAGATAACTACGGATGAAAAGGGTGCTAACACCTTCCCTTTTCATAACCTACCCCCCAAACTCAAGAAAATAATCTCAAAGGTCTTTCCTGTTCTTTTCACCCTTTCTTTTGTTGGATAAAAGAAAAGTCGGTGGCGACTCTTGTTATCTGCAATAATTGCGATCAAACGCAAAAAAACTAAGTCAGTTCTTCCGCCGTATTACACTAATCATGGTGATATGTATTATTCACTTTAAGGTAACAGAGCTAGATAACTTGTCTCTTTAGTTTCATTTTTTCATTTCCATCATGAAACAGGGCCTTTCAACCCTTAACTAAGAAACACCATTACAACCCAAATGAAATAACACCATTGTCAACCCTAAAGGAAAAAATCAGTATCATCCCTAACGAAACATTCAACATTAAAGGTTGAGGAGGAACTCAAAGAAGGATCCAAACTCCATTTTAAACATCATATGTGCTTTTGTATCATCGGGAACTCAAAGAAGGAACCACACCGTTCTTGACTAGCCCTTAATTTAGCTTTTGAGGAAGAAATCAATGAATGAGACACCACCATTTTTTACTTATTCATCATGTTTCCGATACGTAAATGTTTTCCCCATGCATCTACAGTATCGTCATTTTCCATTGAGGTCTTGTTTGTGTTGCCATTGTTGTTGATGATGCCATTGTTATTATTTATGTATTTGTTGTTGTTTATGTATTCGTTGTTGTTGATGCCATTGTTGTTTATGATGTCATTATTGTTGTTTATGTATTTATAATTGTTTATATATTTGTTATTGTTTATGCCTTATTGTTGTTGTTGATGTTATTGTTATTGTTATTTATAGATGGCCACTGCCTCTGCATCTTCTTTATTCAGTAGCGACGAAGCTACATGTACAAATGAAATCAATACAAACAGTTCTCAATCTGTAGGTGGAGAATTGAAAAAACAAAGAGGTGCCATGATGATGGTTAAATTAAAAATAATCCACAAGTCAGGTGCCAAATTTTCGGTTGAGTTTAGTGCCTTTTATATGATTCTTGATGGTCCTCATACTTCCCTTTTAAGAGTTATGTCGCGTTCCTTGGATGTAGCAAAGTCAAGAGAAAGAATTTCAAGAGAAGTTAGACGTGGAGAGGGAAACACGTAGAAGAGAAATGGAACACATAAAAGAGTTATATGAAGTAAGTGAGAATATTGTTATAATTTTGTTTAGTGCATTTGAGCCTATTATGTTAATTTTGTTATGTGTACCTATGTTTTTTATGATGTAGAGAATACATGGTATCGTCCAACCGTGTACAAATGAAGATGATGGTGAGGATAATAAATTGCTTTCTAGAAATGTTCTATATGGAGAAAGCATAAAAGTGAGTTTTTCAGCTGCCCCCACCGGTCACAAGATCGATAACAGGTTATTGAATCCCTTTGAAGAATCATATGCACAAATGTTAAGTAGTGTTATGTGCCACGAAGACACCTTGCTTACTTTTGCGCTAGAACATGATCCAGATATGGAGGGGTTAGAGGAATTCATAATTGATCCTAAAGATGTAAAGGATTTGATTGTTGGAAAAAAGTGGTTGGACATAGGGGTAATACAAGTTTAGTGCATGTAAGTATATCTCATTATGGTACATTCATTGTTTTTTGTAATTTTGTAATTCCTCGTGTATTTTTTGTATTTTGTTTAATGATTTAGGTGCATTCACCGTGTTTGTGTGGAGTTAAATAAATCAAGTACTTATGGAGTATTGGATCCAGTTAGAGTATAATTTACATGTAATACTCCAAAAAACATTGAAGACTTCTTAACATCACGGATAGCGGGGGGGGGGGGGGGGGGGGGGGGGAGAATGTTTTTAGCACCATTCCTCCATAAGTGAGTATAATTTTAAAATAATGGTTTATATATTTCATGTTTTAACAAATACTAACTATATATATGCTTGTATTATTCTTTCAGAGAGTATTTTCAATTGATTATCATATCTCTTCGAATGAATATGGTAACTACACTATGTTCGTTAAACAGACCACTCGAACCTTTGATGATACATATCATTAATGAGTAACTTTATGTTTATGATACTTTTATTCATTTTTTCTTTGAATTTGATAGGATCTTAGCATGTAATAACTTGTAATTATCTTTGAATTTTTTATACAGTGTCGTGGAGAGGCATTATATGATGAACAATTCTAGAAAAAAGCGCCAATTTTATAAGCCCAAGGTAAGTGGATAACTTGTGACATTAACTTATAAATATTCATGAAATGTGTGGTTATACATATTCACGTGAAATCTTTAAAT
This sequence comes from Vicia faba, assembly GCA_948472305.1. Lineage (NCBI taxonomy): Eukaryota > Viridiplantae > Streptophyta > Magnoliopsida > Fabales > Fabaceae > Vicia > Vicia faba. Next base: position 1,254,034,591 of record OX451739.1, on the reverse strand, counting down.
TTGTAGACTAGGAGACATCTAGAGGGATATGAGTGTGGGTACTATATGATGAAACACATGTATAACATCGTCTCTGCTGACATTATTGATTCGTGGGATAAGATATATATGATATCATGAAATGTGTTTACAAATAACATATTAATGTTAAATTAATTTTCTATTATAATTCAAAAGACGTGATATTTGTTGGGGGGGGGGGGGGGGGGGGAGTTACTAGGAGCATCGATATATAGTGTAGGACTAGGAACCTTTGTGAGACACACACCACTTATCCACCTAAAACCTTAAGGTGATAGGTGAGTGGGTTCTCCCACTTATATATGCTTAAGTATCCACATTCATATCTAATGTGGGACTATTTCCCCACTGTTGTACCCCAAAATATTCCCTCTTCATTCTTACCCTAACTGGCTTACGTTTCATCATCATATGCATACGTTCCATTAATTCATTTACATAGCATACATTCGCATTTAATAAAATACCATGAGGTTCAAGAGTTCAGTGGTTGTGTGAACTAGGGTTTCCATAGTTTTTTGAGACTACAAAGGTATCTCCTCAAGGGTTCTTATATGTGGCATTTAAATATGATAATCCATCAAACGAGGTTCATTGGATTTACATGTTAAGGCTATATAGGTCATTATTCCCCCATGTCTCAAGTTCCATATTCATTTTCAAGGGATTCCTCAAGGCATAGTCATTGTGTTACAAGATAGATTTATGGATTCTAAACATCATCATTATCCTTTTAATTGATTGTTGCTTGTAACGTAAGTTAACAGGGACTTAAGGTTTGAAATTGTGGTTTCCTTAAGAAGTGAGAATTGATTTGAACTCATTATGTGGAAGTACTCATTCGAGCTATTAAATGTGTTCAAGTTAATTAATTGGATCAATGTTTCTAAGATGCAAACATGTTAAGACTGGTCATGTGGATTTCTTGAAAGATAAGATACATATCACAAGGCAAAGGCATCTAGGTTACAAAGAGATTCAAAATTCATCATGCTTATTCAAGTTCCTTCAAGTCCTTAAGAGTTTCCTTCAAAAACTCGTCCAAGTGATTATTTTGGTTCAATTCACCAAATGGATTCATATTTTAAAGATGAAAGGTTTGTTCATTCGAAACAAGCAGCAAGACTTATTCAAGGATTACTCATTCATCCAAATCTACATGTTTTACTAAGGCATACAAGAAAAGTTATTTTGTTTTTAAGTTTGTTTCAATACAAGACTTAAGACAAAAGAGGTTGAAAATTACAAAGCTTTCATTCATATCTTTATTCAAGATTTAAACCTCTAAAGTGCTTAATGATTACAATCTTTTCTTGTTACAAAGAACCTAATCAAAGCATTCTAAATTCATAAGTCCAAAATTTGCTTATGAGGTCTTTATCTTCATTTCTTCAATTTCCCTCTAAGACTCATTCTTATTAAATCTTCAAGCTCACCATAGCCATTGCCTTGGCCTCATCTTCAAGTGGATTCTCTCATCCTTCTTCACGCATTCTTCTTCACTTTTTTTCAAGCTCATCCATCATTTGTTCATGAAACAGGAAAAAAATAAAATTGTTAGCAAGACATCAAAAGACCAAAACATGAACAAGAAAAAGCTTTCACACTAAAAGTTTTATTGTTTTTAACTTCATCATTAGGGTTTGTGTAGGAATCAGAGTTTAAGGGTGGTTTTCAATCATGTTTAAGACCAATAACAACCAAATCCTCATACAATTTTGTCTCACACAAGTCAGATTTCAAACAACCAATCATGGGCCGAGTTATTCACTACAAATCACAAAAACCAATTTGGTTCACAGTAAAGACAAAGAGGTCCAAATCATAAATTCAAACTCATTAAAGTCCAGCATCATGTTTCACGCAACAATAAAAAAATCCTCATGTTGCTTTGTTTCAACAAAAATCAAAACTACAATATCAAGTCATAGGCTTAGTCCTCTACTACAAATCTCAAACAAATGCATAAGAGATTTGTTTGGTTCATAGTAAAGTTAAAAAAAACTCAAAAAAGTAATGTACTGCACAAGTACAAGCTCAGTTGAAAAAGCAACAGAAAATCAGTTCACAAAAGCCAGAAAGCAACAAGTACAAAAAATCAAAGCCAACAAGTAACAAGTACAGAAAATTAAACCCAACAAGCAACATGGAAAATTCACAGGGGAAGCATAGCAAAAGTGCAATCACAATGTACAATTGAGTTGACATATCAGAAAATCACAAGTCAATTTCAACAAGCAAACCCTAAGCTCGCAGCATATAAAGGATGAAGGCCACAGTGAACACAGAGGATACAGAAACAGGGCCGCAGAACACACAAACCCTAGATTTAAAACCCCTTCAAAAATAATCGTTCACAAAGAGAAAGCAAAAAGACAGTTCACACAAAATATACAAAAAACACAGTCGCAGAACCACAAACCTAAAAACCTTTGTTTATCATCTTCCATCACAAACGAACCCTTCAGAAATTGAAATCATTTTCAAGAAGCCGAATCATCGCAAGAAGCCAAATCGGAGCCGCTAGGGTTTCGTTCCCTCCCTTCAAGATCTAGGAAAAATCACACAATGTTTGCAAAAATCAATATCAGATTAGTACAGAGGAGAAGAAGACAAAGAGATTGATGTGAAAAAATTACGAATCGGAGCTAAGCCGCTGTCTGCCGCCGCTAGGGGCGATTTTTGACGAGCCATGTAGAGATCTGAAAGACAGAGAGAATGAAGAAGCGAAAAGGGAAGAGAGATATATATTTTCTCTTTTGTTTAAAATATAAGTTTTTAGTTTTTAGTTTTTGTTATTTAATTTTTTGTTTCAGTGGCTAGTTCAGGTGGTGACATTTGTCACCATCTGTATGATTTATTCTTTGATTCCATGCAGATGCTTCCACCATAACTACCGTGGTCCCTCACTCAATAACTGCCTGATCTTCATCATACAACCTTGAAGTGCGTATCTACGGTGCACCCCCGCTCAAGCCATGCGCAGGATCACCAGCAGCCTCTTAAGCACTTGGGCTTGCTGTCATTGAGCCCAAACGAAATTCAGTCTCACACCCCCACCATTGCCCATTCCAGCACCCTAGCCTTGAGATTATTGGGCTTAAGGAATTTCAAGTCTGCACCCCCCAAATTGTTGTTTTTAGGCCCATTTAGATTTTTCTCTATTGTCTTTATTTACATTTTCTTTGATACTTCTTTAATTAATATTTTTGATTTCTATCATAATAAAAAATACAAAAAATATATAAACACTTTTTTAACTAAGTAATTAAACTAAAAATATTAGTTAAATTATTAATTATTTTTTCTAATTAATTTTATCAAATAGATGGTTTAGGTTTAATTAATTGTTTATTTTTAAATTCAATTAGGTTGTAAAATATTTGATTTAGGGTTCATTACTTCAATTATTTTCCTATACAAAACATCAAAAATATTTTTCTTAACCAATTAATCTTTTTTTTAGAATTAAAAATAATTAGACTTGAGTTTTATTTAATTTCCATTTTAATTAAATTAACATAGATTTTTAGGTTTTTATTTAAATTAATTAATTATTTTTCTAATTAAAGCCAATTAGTATTAGGTTAATTATTAAACCTTTTCCATCAAAAAACCATAAAACAATTTCTTTTCTCTTTACATTATTCTTGTGCATTTTATTATTTCGCTTTATCATGGTTTGTAATAGATAATTAGGACTTTTATTTCTTTCCATCCCCATTTGTAAATTTGTACCCCCCCATTTCCAAAGCGTTGTAATAGCGTAGGATATTTAAATTCCGCAATTTATCGCTTTCCTTATTATTTGCTAGTAATTAGGGTTTGCATGACAAGATTAAAATCAAACCGTAGAAAACCTTAATTCAAAGATAATATACTTGAAAACAAAACACCTTGCATACATGCACCTCTAGAGTAACCCACACTTGTTGCTTTGGATATAAATAGTCATGTTCCTCAAGTGTGAGATGATTTTAGCAAAGACCCTCGATTAAAATATTGTAGTCCCTCGATGAACCTTCAATGTTGCCTTCGGTAAACAATCTTAGTCCCTTACGATAATTGCTAAAACATCTTACTAGTTGCCTTCTATAACTGTACGACGAGCCACACCCGTCCCTCACATCCAATGATATGGCTCCTTACCAACCAATGGTAAAATAGAACTATCTAAAGGAGGAGTAAAAGAACAAAGGTTTTTTGAGTAGGTAGATTGCTCGTAATTGCTCACTCACAAACAAAACCATTTACACCTCACACTTTCAAAACACTTCTCAAACAAACATTTTGTATACACTCTCAACGATACGAGAATCATTACAAAATTACCTTACATTAGCATTTTTAAACATATTTCCAAACACTTCCTTTCAACAAATATTTTCAAAACCAACACTTTGTATACATTCTCAACGATACGAGAATCATTGCAAAGTTTGCCAAACTTAGGTGTTTTCAAAATATTTTCAAACTTACGCAAACACAAAAGCATTTCAGAGTGATCAAGCAATTAAGAGCTCGTAGATAACTACGGATGAAAAGGGTGATAACACCTTACCTTTTTATAACCTAACCCCCAAACTCAAGAAAATTCTCAAAAGGTCTTTCCTGTTCTTTTCACCTTTTCCTTTATTGGATAAAATAAAAGTCGGTGGCAACTCTTGCTATCCACAACATTTGCAATCAAATGCAAAACACTCAAGTCAGTTCTCCCACCGTATCATAGAACTGACGACTCTACTGGGGATATCAACTAAAAGTGGGGTTACCTTAAGAGTTAGATCACCTTTATTTGCTTTATTTGTTTTCCTTGCTTGCTTTTCAATTGTGGGTTATGCTTAGGTTTATTTCTTTTGTAGATTCTATACCCGGATCTGGGGATATTAGGTAAGTAGAAATAGATCATGGGGACTATGCGGAGTATACCAACATGGTTGAAGCGATGGCTATGTTAGTGTGACACAATTTGTTTTGTACTAGTGTCCCTTGAGTCCAGTCAAGGAGAATACGGGGTCGCTGTGCAGTGTCATGAAGCACTAACTGACCGTAGAACCTTAGTTGAACAACTTGGCCATTAGAAAGTAGTGAGGTAGTCAGATTTGGTGCAGACTAAAGTTGGTTGATACTCGATACTGCACTCATTGAGATTGGGCTTTCAGGATATTTTGGCCGCAGTTTAGATGTGTTGTACCCCAAAATTTGCCCTCTCATATCTCAAGGGCTCTTAGAATTACTTCAGTCAAATTTTAAGCCTCAGATCACAATTTTCTAAGAAGAATTATTCAAATTGTCAAAAGGGGCAAAATGAGCAAAATCAGAGTTTCAGTTGGAAAAAGTCAACCGGATGCTAAAAAGTCAGACTTTGACTTTTTGACCAAATTTGATTCCCAAAAATCACATTATGTCAAGACATCCAAAAATAATAAAATTTGATCATTAAAAATCAAGAGAGTCAAAATCCAACTTTGCAAGACTTTGAAATTTTTCTAAGTATTTTCTATACTTGTTTAATTTCATTTACTCCATGACACCTTTTACTACAATTCCAAATAGTTCAAAATGATGCAAGTAATTTAAGTTATTACAAAGTGGCATTTTTGCAAAATTACAAATTCTAAAACTATGTCTTGTTTGAATTCTCTCAAAAAAACCTTGCCACCATATTTTTGTCCATGATATAATGTGTATAAATATTCCACAAGACCAAATTTGTGTTATGCTACAAATTATACTGTCCAAGTTGAAAAAAGTGTGTTATGCTACATTTCCACAACACCCTAAAACCTGCTCCATTGTTGCCCTACAGGAAATCTTGTGCTATGCTGCACCACAAGTATGCATATGCTGTCCTATACAGTCCAAAACTGCTATATGTAGTCTGCCCAAACCTGCATCATAACAGCCCCAAGATTGCACCAAAATGGCAAAAGAAATTTGTGTGAAGAAAGTATCAAAACAGTAGGCAAAAATAATTCAAAATAACTTATTTTGTTTACCCCCTAAACCTCAGTCAGGGGTCTACAAAAAGGGCAATCTCATAAGACACAAGGGGGATTTTTTTTGGAAGGAGGAAATTTGGGTGAGAGAATAGAGATTTGTTGAGCAGAAAAATAAGTATCCTTGGTAACCTTGACTCATTCACTTCCAAACCAACACCAGTTCTTATTCAAAAACAAGACCCCAACCCATTACTCCATCATACAAACTCTCCCTTAAGCCAAACACCTTATCACATACAAAGATTGTCCAAACATAAAACAATCCCTGTAGTGCTATCATTTTCACCCTCAAAACACCAAAAACAACCCAGTGCAGTTTAACTTAGTTTCAACAGCCCGGAGCAACTTCCTGAAGATTTATTAGAGCCATCACAACATCTGGAAAACATTCAGATTTAAAACAGCCAGTGCAGCCCAAAGGTAAGTCTTCTTAACTTGATATCTTTTCACACATCATTGATAATTTGTTTTGAAGATGAGATGTAGCATTTTATGATCCTTTTGAACTGTTTATTTGCTTATTGTTTAGGCTTATTTAATCATTTGTTGTTTATGTTTATCCATCATATGCTGTAAACTAACCTGTATAGACAAGAAAAACCATGTTTAAGGCAGAAAAATACAGGATGAGTCGACACGTACCCACATGCGTCAACCCTTTCTAAGTGAAAAAGCAGGGTATGAGTCGACACATAGTCTTATGCATCGACTCATACTGTAAAAAATCTCCAAAAACAGAAACGTGAAAGCTGCATGAGTCAACACATACGCGTTTCGCGTTGATAGAAGAAGAATTATGAGTCAACACATCTCAGTATGCATCGACTCATACTGAGTTTGGTCAAATTTTACAGGGACGAGGAAAAGCTATGTGTCGATGCTTAACAGCATGGGTCGACACATAGCAGTTCAAAATTCATTTTTTCCTTTGTTTAACACTGTTTTTACATTGCTTTCATTATTATTTGATATGGTTGTAATATTTCAGTTTCCACTTCATCCCCATTGTTAATTTGTACCCCCATCCCCCTAAAGTGATGTAATAGCTTAGGATTTATTTTCTGCATTTTTACTTGCTTTCATATATTGCTAGTAATTAGGATGTATGGCAAGATAAAATAAACAAGTAGACAGCCTTTCAAATACAAGACAAAATGCATGCAAACTAACAAACTTGCACACTAGCATCTCTAGGGTAATCTCATTTTGTTGCCTTTCGGAAAATAGTCATGTCCCTCGAATATGGGAAGTTTTAGCAAAGACCCTTCGATAAAAAAGATCTTAGTCCCTCGATGTTGCCTCCGGTAAAACGATCTAGTTCCTAAAACGACATTGCTAAAACGTCACATAGGTTGCTTTCTATAACTATACAAACGTCCCACACCCGTCCCTTCACATCCAATGATGGGGCTTCTTACCAAAACAATGGTAAGATAGCCACATCTAAAGTAGAAGGAAAAGAACGTTTAATACCTCTCGAGTAGGTAGATTCTCTCCTAGTTACTCGCTTGCTCACAACAAGAAAACATTTTACACACTAACGCTTCCATTTCAAAAACATTTTCAAAAAAGATAAAACATTTTGTATACGTTCTTATAGAGACGAGAACCATTGCAAAATATCTTTCCAAAAACCACTTTCCAAAACATAATCCACAAACACATCTTTGGACTATCTTTCGAAACAAAACTTTGTACGCGTTCTTATAGAAACGAGAACCATTACAAAGATATTTTTCAAAACATTTTCAAAGCCCACACCACAAGCACATTGTCAAAACAAAAGCAAGTGATCTAGAGAGTAACTAAGATCCCATGGAAAACCATGGATGAAAAGGGTGCTAATACCTTCCCTTTTCATAATCTACCCCTCGAACTCAAGAAAACATCTCTAAAGGTCTTTCCTGTGCTTTTTCACCTTTCCTTATTGGATAAAAGAAAAGTCAGTGGCGACTCTTGCTAAACCGCAACATTTGCGAACACAAAATGCAAAACTTTAATGTCAGTTCTCCCACCTTATCAAAGAACTGGCGACTCTGCTGGGGACAAACTTAAAAGTGGGGTTACCTTAGGGTTAGATCACCTTTACTTGCTTTATTTGTTTGACTTGTATGCTTTACATTTTGTTCTTTGTTTGGGCTTGCTTTGATCCTCCACCCGGATCTGGGACACCTCTTTAGGTAAATAGCAATAGATTGTGGAAACTGTATGGTGTAGACCGATATGGTTGAAACAATGGCTATGTTAGTGTGACGCATTTGTGGGTACCGGTATCCCTCATGGTGAATCGAGGAGAATACGAGGCCGCTGAGTGGCGTCATAAAGCACTAATTGACTTTAGAACCCTAATTGAACAAACTTGGCCATTAGGAAGAAGTGAGATAACCGGTTTCGGTGTAGAGCTGAAAATTGGTTGATACTCGATACTACACTCATTGAGGCTGGACTTTTGGGATATCTCGGCCGCAAGAAATGATTAATTATGCTGAGATAATGCCTAAGAGAAAGGTCGGTGATATTGAGATCCTTTAGAACCCGATCACTATTACTATGACAGGTTGAGCCAACTAAACTTCAAGAGGGTAGTTACCTATAAAACTTCATGCAAGCCTAAAACATAGGGATTTGTTTGCTTTGTGTGTACATAATATCATAAACATCATAAGCATCATGAGCATGCTCACTAATCATTTCAAGGATTTAGAAATTTATCTTTGTTTTTGTTTTATAGGTCATGAATTCCGTCCGAAGGAACACCATCCGAATCAGCTTTGTAAAAGCACACCCTCAGCTTCAAGAGTTAGCCTCAAGAGTGCCCATGGATTCTTCTTTTACCAAGAAATACGGTCGACTCCTCAGTTTGGCTACATCCGGTTTCCAAGAAGAGATGATGTGTATGCTGTTCCAATTCTTTGATCCCGTACATCATTGTTTCACTTTCCCAGACTATCAGTTAGTACCTACACTGGAAGAGTTTTCTCTACTCTTAGGGGTTCCCGTGCTTGATCAGATACCATTCACCGGTCTAGAAGGGATTCCAAAGCCCGAAGTCATCACCGAAGCTTTGCATATGAATAGAGCCGACATCATAGCCAATTGGGAGACAAGAAGCGGGGTTAAAGGTTTCCAAGCCAAGTTTCTATTGGAGAAGGCTCGTTCATTCTGGAATGACATGGATTTCCAAGCTTTCGAAGACATCCTGGCTCTTCTCATTTATGGTTTGGTTATGTTCCCAAATTCAGATCAATTCATAGATGTTAATGCCATCAAAATTCTTCTCTCTCGCAATCCCGTACATACCTTACTGGGAGACATCTTGCATTGTCTTCATACCCACACCATGAAGAAGAGAGGTACTCTTTTGTGTTGTATTCCCCTACTCGCTAAGTGGTTCACTTCACACCTACCTCAATCAGCATTGAAGAACGAGCAAAGACTGACATGGTCTCAAAGGATGATGTCCCTCACCCATTCTGACATCCTTTGGTGTTCAAGATCCTTGGAAGACATCTCTATCATTGAACGCTATGGAGAATTCCCTAACGTCCCTTTGCTTGGTATTAGGGGAGGTATCACCTACAATCTCTGCTTAGCTCTTCGACAGTTTGGGTATGCCCGAAGAGACGGTCCTCATGAGATGCTCATTCAAGGTCTAGTGTTCGACTATGACCAAGAAGACCAAGGTTACCGCCAGAGATTTACACGAGCTTAGGGAACAGTGAACAAGGTGGACAGTAGGACTTTTGGACACAAAAACTCTATCCCTCTCGAGCCTTACCTTAGGTGGGTACGTGCTCGCGCTCAGAGACTCGTGATGCCTTACCCTTCCATCCTCCCTGTTATCATAGAACCTGTTGTTGAAGGAGACGTCCCATACACTGTCCTTCATCCTGACATGCCTACCTCTCTCGAAGACTTGCAAAAAACTTGGGCTCAATTGAAGGAAGAGCAAGACACCTTTGAAGCCCAATTTTATGCCAGTGAGAAGAAAGTTCTAGAACTCACCAAGCTACTTCATGAAGAGCGGAATCTGAACGCCTACGTCGCTCCAAAGAGGATGCGTTCAACCTTTCTATCTTAGGAGTTTTTGTTGTATTTTGTTTCTTTCATTGTAAGCCCAAAGAGGCATGATGTACTCAAACTTGGATTTAATATAATCTGTGTTCCTTTTGGTTTGAACAAATTTAAATCTCTAATTTCCTTGAAATCATTTGCATATTGCATCTTCATTCATCATAACATCATACAGGTTTCTTACAACAAGTCTCCTTATCCTTCTACTGTTTATTTCAGTGAGATGGATATTGAACAGACAGTGAAAGATCTTCAGGCACAAAACGGCCAGTTTCAACAAATGCTCTTGACTCTGACAAAAGGACAAGAGGAGTTGAAGACCCTACTGGCCAAAGAGAAGAAGAAGAAAGCGAAGAAACCACCTGGTATTGTGATCATGGGAAGAAGGTTCAAAGGACAAGCCAGATGGACTTTAGACTTCGCAACATCATCGGGTGAAGGAGATAATCAAGAAGACAGGACCAAAGAAGTGAGCAGTAACCCAACATCCGAAGAAGAAGAACCCGATTACTTTGAGGAACAATATCCTCCTGCTGATAATAAATACAAAGAGCTAGAGGATCATTTGGATGCTATGGAGGTCCAAAGGGTACCCGGACTGGATTTTGAAGAGTTAGGACTTGTCTCAGGGGTTGTCATCCCGCAGAAATTCAAGGTCCCCACTTTCGCTAAATATGACGGTGTCTCTTGCCCGAAGCTGCATTTAAAGTCATACGTCAGAAAGATTCAACCCCATACGGTTGATAAGAATCTGTGGGTGCATTTTTTCCAAGAGAGCTTGTCAGAGACGCAGTTGGATTTATTCTATCAATTGGAAGGGACCAATATTCGTAATTGGGAAGATTTGGCTGCCGCTTTCTACAAACAATATCAGTATAATGCTGACTTAGCTCCAACTCTGACGCAATTGCAAGGCATGTCTGTGGGTGCAGGTGAAGGTTTCAAAACCTATGCTCAGAAATGGAGGGATCTCGCAGGCAGAGTCCAACCCCCTTTATCTGACAGAGAATTAGTGGATATGTTCCTAGGCACATTGTCAGGTCCATTATTTAACCACCTGATCGGAAGTTCCTCAGCTGGATTTACTGAACTAATCATGACTGGTGAGCGGGTCTAAGCAGGTATAAAAAGTGGCAAAATTCAAAGAGATGCATCCTCGAGCACAATGAAGAAACCCTTCACTGGTAAGAAGGAGGCCAGTTCCATTTATAACCCAAGAGATCAGAGCAGAGTGGGATACCGTCCAATGGTAAGTGCTGTAATAATACCTAGGCCTGCCGATACCCCACAACGCAACGATCAGCAAAGGGTGGAAAGACCACAAAGGCAGCTCACCCGGATCAACATGACATTGACAGAGGTTCTACCCCATCTGCTGAGATTTAACTTGGCAACTTTGAAAGAGGCTCCCAAGAATCCTAATACCTCTTCTCCTCAATACAATCTAAACGCTCGGTGCACCTATCATTCTGGGAGTCCCGGTCATGACACAAATGACTGCTGGGCTCTAAGAAATAAAGTACAAGATCTAATTGAAGCCAAGGAGATTGAGTTCGATGCTCCGGAGAAGCCCAATGTCATAATTGCTCCCATGCCTAAGCACAACCATAGAGTTAATATCGTTGATACCGATCTGTTCGTGACCTCAGTTGATGAAGTTTCTACTCCTCTTATGACCGTTAAGAAGAATCTGTTGTTGGATGGTTTATTTCCAGGTTGTGATGAAGATTGCCACATATGTTCATCCTTGTCTTCTGATTGTTATTTGCTAAAAACAAGTGTCCAATGCCTGATGGACAGCAAAGAAATTTTGTTCGAGAAAACTCTGGTTCCCGTTGTTCCACATGAAGATATTGCTATTATAACCATTTCCTCCAGTCCTTCCAAGGCCTCCTCGAGAAGACCTGTTAGGATTACACCCGCTACGAGAATCACTCAGTTGATAATCATGTGTCCTGGCCCTATCCCGTATGCCTCAGACAAAGCTGTCCCTTGGCATTATGGCGCCGATGTTTACTATCATGGCGTTAAACAAAACTGGAAGACCGAAGAAGTTGATCCTGATGTCGGTAACATTGTCGGGACCAACAAGATTACTAGAAGTGGAAGGGTTTTCTCTCTTGAGATCTCCCCAAAGACTGTCACTAAGCCTATCATTATTTCACCTTCTGCTCCCGCTAGTACTTATATTACTACTCCAGTTGTTACCCCTACCGATAAGTCATCTGGGATTCGAGCAAAGAAGCTGTAGGTGAGCCTGCTCAGATAGAGGCACCTAGGAAAATTGTCGTGGAGACCTCTAAGCAAGAGATAGAGGAAATTTTGAAAATAATTAAAAAGAGTGACTACAATGTGGTCGAGCAATTGGGGCAGACCCCCTCAAAGATATCCATGTTATCCCTACTGTTATGCTCCGAATCCCATGCAAAGGCTTTGATTGCATTCCTCAAAACTGCGCACATGCTGCAAGAGACTTCAGCTGATCAGTTTAAAGATTGCGTGGCTAGCCTGACTGCCGATAATGGGCTGGGCTTTTCAGACGCCGACTTGACACCAAAAGGAAGAAAACATAATGATGCTCTACATGTCTCGATTGAATGCAGGGGCACCACTATGGCTCATGTGTTAGTGGACACTAGGTCTTCACTGAATGTTCTACCCAAGAAGGCGTTGGACCGGTTGGATTGCGAGGGATTGACTTTAAAGCCTAGTAACATTGTGGTAAGGGCTTTTGACGGGTTGAAAAGAATGGTGCATGGGGAAGTGGACATCCCTGTCAAGATAGGCTCTCAGACTTTTGAGTCCACCTTCTATGTGATGGACATCAGGCCATCGTACTCTTGTTTGTTGGGTCATCCTCGTATCCACAAAGCTGGGGCTGTTACTTCTATACTACACCAAATGTTGAAGTATCTGGTGAAAGGAAAGATAGTCACTATGCATGGCGAAGAGGAGTATATGGTGAGCCACCTAAACTTCTTCAGGGACGTAGAGATGGTTGGAGAATTTATAGAGACTCCTTGTCAAAACTTTGAAGAGGTTCCCTAGATTTTAGCATCGACTGAGACCGCTACCGACACCAAACCTCCTCTGAAGATGGCTTCTCTCAAAGACGCTAGAGCAGTAGTTGAAGAAAGCAGGAATACCAATTAGGGACAACTTCCTGAATTTATTCACAAAACTGACAAGTTTGGCTTCGGATTTACTTCAGGGGCTCAGAGGGCCGTTCAGAGCGCTCGAGTTAGAGGACCTCCCCTATGCATCAGCAATCGAGGGGTCAATGCTATTGAAGACAGTGAGGAAGAGTTTGATATTGACAGCTGGATTTACCCAACTACCAACAGTGGATCGGGCAATTAGACAACCAAAGATTTCATACCAGTTTCTTTTATTCCGCAGTAATTGTCTTACTTGTTTTCCGAGTTTGTAATGAACAATTTAAACTTTTTTATGGCCTTGTGTCTTACCCGAGGCACAATGGTTCTATCTGTGAGGGTTATTATATGTCATCTCATATATCACCAATGAAGCATTGGACGTTCTTTGCATAAAAATTTTGCACTCTCTGTTTTTCTTTTTCCGCCTTTGCTTTATCAATACAACTATGCTCTTACACACACTCACGTATCAAACTGCAGATCCATATCCACTCCGGATCCCATTGATAACAATCCTGCTATTGCCAATTATGATTTCGAAAATCCGATCAATCAAGCCGAGGACGAAGTGAGGATGATTGTGAGGTACCTGGAGAACTTGCTAGACTTCTACAACAAGAAGATAGGGCTATACAGCCTCATGAAGAGCCAGTTGAGACAATGAACTTGGGCACAGAGGTAGACAGAAAAGAGGTTAAAATAGGTGCAAATCTGGAGCTTAGCGTCAAACAGAGGTTGATACAAATGTTGCACGACTACGTTGAGATCTTCGTCTGGTCCTATGAAGACATGCCTAGTTTGGACACCGATATTGTGGTACATCGCCTGCCGGCTAAGGAAGATTGCCCGCCGGTTAAACAGAAGGTCTGCCGTATACACCCTGAAATGTCAGAGAAGATCAAGGCAGAGGTCATGAAGCAGTTCGACGCAGGGTTCTTAGCTGTCACCTCCTATCCACAGTGGGTTGCTAACATCGTTTCGGTACCTAAGAAGGACGACAAGGTACGAATGTGTATGGATTACAGAGATCTGAACAGGGCAAGCCCCAAAGATGACTTCCCGCTTCCCCACATTGATGTTCTGGTTAACAACACTGCGCAACACAAAATATTCTCCTTCATGGATGGTTTCTCTGGCTACAACTAGATCAAGATGGCTCCTGAAGACATGGAAAAGAAAACTTTCGTCACACAGTGGGGCACCTTCTGCTACAAGGTGATGCCTTTTGGGTTGAAGAATGCTGGGGCAACTTATCAGCGCGCCATTGTCGCTTTGTTCCATGATATGATTCACCACGAGATCTAAGTTTATGTTGATGATATGATAACCAAGTCTCAGACTGAGGAAGAGCACCTTGATCATCTCCAAAAACTGTTCGACAGGTTGAAGATATATAAGCTGAGGTTGAATCCGAACAAGTGCATCTTCGGGGTAAGGTCCGGTAAGCTTCTGGGTTTCATCCTCAGTGACAAAGGTATTCAGGTAGACCCCACAAAGGTAAAGGCTATACAAGAAATGCCAGCTCCCCACATAGAGAAGGAAGTAAGAGGTTTCTTGGGACGCCTGAATTATATCGCCAGGTTCATTTCATGCTTGACTGCTACTTGTGAGCCAATCTTCAAGCTTCTAAAGAAAGATCAAGTGGTAAAGTGGAATGATGAATGCTAGACCGCATTCGAAAGAATCAAGGTATACCTTCAAGAACCACCAATTTTGATGCCTTCAGTTAAAGGAAGACCTTTGATATTGTACCTGACAGTGCTAGACAATTCAATGGGGTGTGTGCTGGGGCAGCATGACGAGTCTGGTCGAAAAGAGCACGCGATATACTACCTTAGCAAAAAGTTTACCGACTGCGAGACACGATACTTATTGCTCAAGAAAACTTGCTGCGCTTTGGCATGGGCTGCTCGCCGACTGAGACAGTATATGCTGACTCACACTACCTTATTGATATCTAAGATGGATCCAATCAAATACATCTTCGAGAAGCCCGCACTCTTCGGAAGAATAGCGAGATGGCAGATGATCTTAACTGAATACGATATATAATATACAATCCAAAAAGCAATCAAGGGGAGTGTATTGGCTGATCATTTGGCTCATCAGGCCGTGGATAACTACCAGTCTATGAATTTTGAGTTCCCGGATGAGAATATCATGTTAGTAACCGAATGTGAAGAACCTAGACCGGATGAAGGACCTGAGGAAGGATCCCGATGGTCTATGTATTTTGATGGAGCCTCAAATGCACTGGGTAACGGCATTAGCGCTGTAATCATATCTCCCGAGGGTTGTCATACTCCGTTCACTGCCCGATTATGTTTCAACTGCACCAACAATATGGTGGAGTATGAAGCATGTATTATGGGTCTTCGAGCTGCTATCAACCTAAGGATCAAGTTCTTAACTATATTCGGGGATTCCGCTTTAGTGATAAGTCAGATCAAAGGCGGTTGGGATACAAAACATCCGAATCTCATCTCGTACAAAGAGCATGTACTGACGATGCTCCCACACTTTGAAGAGGTAACCTTCGAACATTTCCCACGAGAGGAGAACCAGTTGGCGGACGCGCTAGCTACCATGTCTTCCATGTTCAAAATCCGGTGGGACAGCGAAGCTCCCCGAATCACCATTAAAAGGTGGAATGAACCAGCATACTGCTGCGAGATTGATACTGAGGAAGTAACAGACAAACCTTGGTTTCACGAAGTCAAAAGGTATCTCGAGGCTCAAGAATATCCCGAAGGGGCGTCTGTCAATGATAAGAAGTTTCTGAGAAGGTTCGCTGCAAAGTTCTTCCTCAGTAATGGAACCCTCTATAAACGCAACCATGACTCTACCTTACTGCGGTGTGTAGACAAGGGCGAAGCAGAGAGGATCATGACAGATCTACATGAGGGCACCTTCAAAACCCATTCTAGTGGACACACCATGGCTAAGAATATTCTACGGACAGGATATTATTGGTCCACTATGGAACCCGATTGTTATCAGCATTCTCGAACTTGCCATAAGTGCCAAATCTACGCTGATAAGGTGCATGTGCCTCCGGTCCCCTTGAACGTCTTGGCAGCTCCGTGGCCCTTTGCAATGTGGGGCATCAACATGATCGGAGAAATCAGGCCCACCGCTTCTAATGGACATTGCTTCATCCTAGTAGCCATTGATTACTTCACGAAGTGGGTTGAAGCAGCCTCTTTTGCCACAGTAACCAAGAATTTTGTGGCGCAGTTTATCCGACATAATCTGGTCTGTCGATATGGTATGCCAGAGATGATTATTATCGACAATGGTATGAATCTCAACAACACAATGATCACCGAGATTTGTAAACAATTCAAGATACAACATCACAACTCTTCTGCCTACCGACCGAAGATGAATGGCGCTGTTGAAGCAGCTAACAAGAACATCAAGAAGATTGTACAGAAGATGACGGTGACATACAAAGACTGGTATGAGATGTTACCATTTGCTCTTCATGGATACTGTACCTCAGCACAGACGTCGACAGGGGAAACACCTTACTCTCTGGTATATGGCATGGAGGCAGTCCTACCCATTGAGGTCCAGATCCCTTCTTTAAGGATTATGAAAGATACAGGTTTAAACAAAGACGACTGGGTCCAGACTCGACTTGACCAACTAAACTTTATCGATGAAAAGAGACTTACTACTATCTGCCATGGTGAGACGTATCAAAAGCGAATGATCAAGGCTTTCAACAAGAAGGTGAGACGCCAAGAGTATCAAGTCGGGGATTTGGTGATCAAGCGCATCATACTGCCGCAAAGTGACCCCAGGGGCAAATGGACTCCCACATACGAAGGGCCATTTGTGGTAAAAAACCTTTTCTCAGGTGGAGCTATGATTTTAACCACCATGGACGACGACGACCTTCCTCACCCTGTCAATGCGGACATAGTGAAAAGATACTACACATGATAAAAGACCCGCTAGGTTGACTGGCCTAGGCAAAAATAAGGGCTTCCCAACGAACCAAAAGGGTTCAGGAAAAAATAAGGGATGAAAATAAAAAAATATGTACACCCGACAAGTCGAAAACCTGAAAAGGCGACTTGGGCAAAAAAGGGTATCCCGGTGGACTGAAAACCCGAAAGGGCAGTCCAGGCAAATGTTAGGGATGAAAAGCGTATCACTATGTCCCATTGGATCACCCTACAATCTGATCTCAGTATAAACTGTCAAACTCGAACAACATCAATCAATCTAATCAGCTTCGGACAAGCAGCAAAGTGAGGAGACGCTCTAAGGCATAGTGGCAATAGCAGATTTGAAACCCAGTGGGATTGTTGCACATAGCTGTTTTCTTTTCGTTGTACATAATATTGTATATCTTTAATTTTTACGGCAACATTCTCTTACTAGAGCGTCAGCTTCCTTGTACAAAAAATGACTGTTATAGGCCAACGTCAAATTAATACAAGTCATTTTTACAAAACTATTTGTTTTTCTTGTTCTGTTTTGTTTTTGCAAGAACGTCCAATGGTTTATTATTGACATATGCACTTGAATATGATTGTTGTTCACAACTATTTGCATAGGGAAAGAAAGACAACGGCTTATAACTTAAGAAACAGGGACGAAAAAAAAAACTAAAATGTCAAACCCGACAGTTACCCTGTTCAGCAGGTTCCAGGGCAGAGACAGCTTGGAGCACAGTCATCAAATACATATGACCTTGTAACATATGTATTCCCTACAGAGTAGAGGTAATCAAAGCCTTGATATCGGCTCTCTTAGAATGGGAAGTAATCTCCCCAGCCAGGGTCGCTCAGAAACCTGACATCTATATCCCCCGACCAAATTTCATAATCACGAGTGGATCATCATAAATTTCTGACTCCCCAAGCAGAGTTTATTTCTCTGGATATAGAAGCTTAATCCCCGACAGAGCCCATTACTTCAGCTATTGGAAATTCATCTTCCAAGTTGTTCCCCGCATAGTTGTTCTCAAACAGAATCTCCCCCTGACAGAAGTACAATCACTTCCTTTCATCATCCCCATCGGAAGTAGAAGAGCCATGTTTTCTTTACAACAGTCAAGCAATTTTATTTTCTCCAGCAGCAGTCAGGGATTTATTTTCCCAGACCTGGATATGTCACAACTAATATCTCATGCTCATACATCATAACATGCACATACATATCATATATGGCATAATCTCGTTTATTTTGAGAACATCATCTCACAATGCATTTCATGCATCGCATATAACTAACCCTGTTATCTTTTCAGGAAAGACAATTATCACCAACAATTCCAGCAGTTATACACGTCATATCTGCAGGCAACCAAGGGAAAATCACTTCCCAAAACCAAACGGGTCAACTAATCTACATGATCAAATGAAGTAACCTTACTATCCAGGTTCCTTCCGACAAGCCCTACTACCCAGGCTTTGATTTAAAAGTAACCATACTATCCAGGTTCCTTCCCACAAGCCCTACTACCCAGGCTTTCATTTCAAAGTAACCTTACTATCCAGGTTCCTTCCAACAAGCACTACTACCCAGACTTTCGTTTCGAAGTAACCCTACTATCCAAGTTCCTTCCCACAAGCCCTACTACCCAGGCTTTCGTTTCGAAGTAACCCTACTATCCGGGTTCCTTCCCACAAGCCCTACTATCCAGGTTTTCATTTCAAAGTAACCTTACTATCCAGGTTCCTTCCCACAAGCCCTACTACCCAGGATTTTGTTTCGAAGTAACCCTACTATCCAGGTTCCTTCCCACAAGCCCTACTACCCAGGCTTTCATTTCAAAGTAACCTTACTATCCAGGTTACTTCCCACAAGCCCTACTACCCAGGCTTTCATTTCGAAGTAACCCTACTATCTAGGTTCCTTCCCATAAGCCCTACTACCCATGCTTTCATTTCGAAGTAACCTTACTACCCAGGTTCCTTCTCACAGCCCTACTGTCCAGGCTTTCATTTCAAAATAACCCTACTACCCAGGTTCCTTCCCACAAGCCCTACTACCCAGGCTTTCATTTCGAAGTAACCCTACTACCCAGGTTCCTTCTCAAGCACTACTACCTAGGATTTCATTTCAAAGTAACCTTACTACCCAGGTTCCTTCCTACAAGCCCTACTACCCAGGCTTTCATCTCGAAGTAACCTTACTATCCAAGTTCCTTCTCGCAGCCCTACTACCCAGGCTTTCATTTCGAAGTAACCCTAATACCCAGGTTCCTTCCCACAAGCCCTACTACCCAGGCTTTCATTTCAAAGTAACCCTACTACCCAGGTTCCTTCTCAAGCCCTGCTGTGATACAGTGGGAGAACTGACTTGAGGTTTTGCGTTTGTTTTCGCAAATGTGCAGTTTAGCAAGAGTCGCCACCGACTTTTTATTTTATCCTAAGGAAAGGTCAAAAAGCATAGGAAAAACCTTTGAGATGTTTTCTTGGGTTCGGGGAGTAGATTATAGAAAGGGAAGGTATTAGCACCCTTTCTATCCATGGTTATCCATGGGCTATTAGTTACTTGCTTAGATCACTTGCCTTTGCTTTTCAATTGTTTGAAATGGTGCTTTGTGTGTGTAGTTTTGAAAAAGATGCCTTGTCTAGGCAACCTTTGTAATAATTCTTGTTTGAATGTTTTACAAAGGTGTTTGTCTTTTTGAAAAGATGTTTCAATGTTTTTGAAAGTTTGTTTTGAAGTTGTGTTGTGATGTGTGTTTGAAAAATGGCAAGGATGTTTTGCAAATTTTTTGATCAAGTAACTAAGAGTTTTGTCTACCCTATTTTACTCAAAGATTTTTCTCATGTTTTAACCCTTTTAACAGTGTTGTTTCACCATTGTGTTTGATGAACAACCTTGCGTTAGGATGTTAACAGGACGGGTGCAGGTCATCGTATAGACCATGAAAGCAATAGTGTCAAGTGTCTTTGGCAATTTTCTTAAGGGACTATGATCATTTTGTTTAGGCAACTCTGATAGCGTCATCGATGGACTATGATCATTTTGTTCGTTTTTGCTTTGTTTTTGTTTTGCCAAAGTACTTGACATGCAACCATGGCCCATTTTTGAAGGCAACAAGTGGATGTAACCCTAGGGGTGTAAGTGTGCACTGTGTTTGTTTTTCATGCATGTTTATCTTTGGATTAGGTCAAGCTATTTGTTGATTGATTTTTGCATACAAACCCTAAGTCTAAGCATGGCATAATTTGGAAACTTTTAAATGTGCGAGAATTTAAAATCCTAAATTATTACAACATGATTATGGGGATGGGGATACAAGTTTGAATTGGGGGATATTTGACAAGGAAATAAATGCTAAATTATTACAATCATATCGAATATACAAATTAATATTTAACATTTAAATAAATACAATTAAATAAATATCAAAATGAAATGTATTATGCCAAAAAGATGGTTTATGTATGTGAAGAAGGTTTTTTATGTTTGAAGTATAAACAAAATAAAAAAGTCAATTTTTGGTTATTTTTGTCATTTTAGGGTTAAACCCTAACTTTTGAATAAATAGTATTATTTATTGATTATGCACAATATACATTAATTTATGCAAAAAAATAAAAAGTATATTTTCAAAAAGGTATTTTTAATGTCAAAAAATAAAAATGTATTATTTCTAATATTTTTGTCCTAATTACCTAATAAAATAAAATATACAAGTATTCATATTTTTATATATATTAAATATGCTAAATATGTACAAAAATAAAATATTAATTATTTACAAAAATGTATATTTTAGAAAATGTTTTCAAAATGTAAATAAAAAATAATGACAAAAAAAAAATATTTTTGTATTATTTTTTTAGGTTTTTTAAATGAAAAGAATTTATATTTATTGACATACATATGCTTGAAAGTAAATAAATGTCAAATAAATATGAAAAAAAAATATGGAAAGATATTTTTGGTGTTTTTTATGTTTGAGTCAAAAATATAAAGTCAGAATAAAAAAGAAAAATGCAAAAATGTCAAATATTTCACATAATGGGCCAGGGGGTGCAAATTGAAAAAAAGGGGTGCAAACAGCAAGGATGGCTCAGGCCCAGCCCAAGCCATCATCATCTTCCTCCAGCTTCTGTCAAACGCGCGCTTCCTTGTTCAAAATACAAACTCCTGATTCTTTGATTTTTAGCCAAAACTCATAACATAAACATTGTAGAGCTTGAAGTCACGATTTCAACTATATAAAACACTTGACATAACTCTAAGAAACCAGGGAGAATTTCATCACCCCCAATTTCTGACCTAGCTTTTTTCCAATGTTCATGACTAAAATTTTCACAGCACGCTTAACATAAATGAAAAATGACCACATGTATGGCTTCAGGGCTATGAGTAGGACATGTTTCATTCACAAACCTAAGTCTAAACATGCCTAGATAGAGAGATAGAAGTCCATAGATTACCTGTTTCAGCTTGACTTGAACAGGGCAATGTAGCAACCTTCAATGGAGTTTGAGCTTCTGTTGAGCTTGCCTGAAGTCCAAGGATGCTTCCCAAATACCTAGCTTGCTTTGAAACAACCTGTATCGTGCTGTAGAAGTTCACCTGCACAACTTGAAAATGAAAATGGCAAATGAGGTTAGCAGTGCTACAGCTTGAGTTTAAGGCTTGGAATAGTTTAGGTGGATGGTATGGAAGGTGTTTGAACTCCTTTTAGCAAAAGTGCACGAGCCAATTGAGTTGTGGACCTCAATCTGCAGGGGGTGCCCTGTTTTTGTAGCAAGATGGTGTTTTGGTGTATTAGGAGGTATGAGAGGTGTAAGGGTCGTGCTTTAGATCAGTTGGGATGTATGGAAGATGAGTACAAAGTTTGTTCTGGCTTCTGTTTGCAGGAAATGAAAGTTGTATCTGTTTTGCAAAGTTACTTGTTTTTTAAGCCAAGATGTTCAAGTTGACAATGCAGGTCTGTGACCTCTATCATGTATGCTGCAGCATTTGCTCTTGGTAAATGGGATTTGTATACTCACTCCTGCCTCAAAGATATGGCCTATGTCTCAAGGATTTGGAATTTGACATAAAGTATCACTTTACCAAAATGGAAACTTTGCTTTTTTCTAGTTAAGGGTTAGTTTAGCATGTAATGTCCAAATGGATGAAATAACACCTTAACACAATGGTTAGGCATTAAATTAAGGAGTGTAAACTTGGTCTTAAGGCCTGCAAGCTAGCATTACACAAACTGATTTGAAAAATGCAATTGTTATGAACAAGCCTTGGCCATGAACAAAAGTGAGTTTTGGCCAACTTTGTGAATTCGATTCTCTCTAACCACAAGGGTTTTTGAGAAGTTCTTAGACAATTTGGAAAGCTTGGAACATGTACTACAATCCATATTTGTAATGCAAATTGAAACTCCAAGTGGAACCATGTGAAAAATGGCCAAGAAGTTGGACCAAAATCCTGCCTAGAATAGGGCAAATTTTCTCTAAGTTAAAAGTTTTATGCACCCTTGTTCCAAAAATCATAACTTGAGATACAAGCTTCCTTTGAGAAAACTTTGTGAATCAAAGTTGTATACTTTTCAATGGACTACAAATTTCATGTTTCAAGTTTTGTTTGAATACAATTGCATCTTGGTGAAAAAATGGGACAAAGTTAGGAAAAAATAAGAAAATTTCATAACTTAGAAAATTTCTAAGTTATGAAATTTTTTCATTTTAAACCCTAATTTGCAATTTTGGGTTTCTTGATGAACAAGTTTCATAATTTGACATGTATTGATGAAAAATGAATCTTGGCACTTGATTTTGACCAAAAAGTCAAAGTTTGACTTTTTAGTGTACAGTCAAATTTTGATCAGTTGACTGAAAAATTCATCTGTCAATCCTGTGCATTTGAGATCTTTTGAACTTGTTGAATTGGTCAAGACAATGCCATTGAGTCCTTGAGTCCATGTGTGAGCTTGGTTTGCCATTGGTTAGGTCAAACAGTCAAAAATTTGCCTTTGTGCAGTCAAAACCCTAAAAATGACCATTTTGCCCTTTTGGTGATCTGATCCAATTTCTTGTGGAATTGTGGTCCAAATTTGATCAAATGATATATATGAGTTCATAATGTTGATGTGGGTCAAATTTCATGATGTTTGACTGTCCATTGGCTACAGTTGACTTTTTCCCCAATACAGTTGGTTTCTAGGTCAACTGTCCAATTGACTGGGCAAAAATTTGAATCAAGGCTTGAAACTTGGTAAGGACAAACTTGTGAGTCCAACATGAAGTATGAAAGTCACTTTGGGCATTTTAGGTTAAAACATCCCTGTGCAAACTCAAACCCTAATTTGGGTCAACAATGCAAGGAGGGGTCTTGAGCAGAGCAAACCCTAACTTGATCTTGAGTTCCAAGAGTCTTGTGATGAGAAAATGTTGATGAGATGAGAGAGCAAATTTTGGGATACAACAGTTGCCCCTGTTCAATCTTCGTGAACCTGAAGAGTTAGACTGGCAAGTTTGCCTTTCGCGACTCGAGGGTAAAAGAGGATTGGACACTAGAGTGCCCGTAAATTTGCACTCGTCAAGACATAGATGCGGGAATGGGCTTAAAGATGCCATTTGGAGATGGCAGAATATTGCTGGAGATGGGCTTAAAGATGCCATTTATAGATGGCAGAATCTTGCTGGAGATGGGCTTAAAGATGCCATCCAAGAGATATGACAGAATCTTGTCGGGATGGGCTTAAAGATGCCATCTGGAGATTGTTTATTGAACTGTATGTCGTAGATGAGTGAGTGAGTATCAGAAAGGTATCCATGTTTGGAACATCTCTGGACTGGGGGTCTGAATAAGCAATAGATTGACATCCATGTTTGGAGAATCCGTAAACTGTTTTCAGAAGTCTTGGATCTGAACAAGCGATAGGTTAACATCCGTATCTGGAGAACCCGTGAACTGTTTTCAGAAGTCTTGAAGTTGAATAAGCAATAGATCAGCATCCATGTTAAGAAGCATCCGTAAACTGTTTTCAAAAGTTGAATCTGAACAAGCGATAGATTAACATCCGTATTTGGAGAATCCGTAAACTGTTTTCAGAGGTCTTGAATCTGAACAAGCGATAGGTTAACATCCGTGTCTGGAGAACCCGTGAACTGTTTTCAGAAGTCTTGGATCTGAACAAGTGATAGATTAACATCCATATCTGGAGAACCCGTAAACTGTTTTCAGAGGTCTTGAATCTGAACAAGCGATAGGTTAACATCCGTATCTGGAGAACCCGTGAACTGTTTTCAGAAGTCTTGGATCTGAACAAGCAATAGGTTAACATCCGTATCTGGAGAACCCGTAAACTGTTTTCAGAAGTCTTGAATCTGAACAAGCGATAGGTTAACATCCGTATCTGGAGAACCAGTGAACTGTTTTCAGAAGTCTTGGATCTGAACAAGCAATAGGTTAACATCCGTATCTGGAGAACTCGTAAACTGTTTTTAGAGGTCTTGAATCTGAACAAGCGATAGGTTAACATCCGTATCTGGAGAACCCGTGAACTGTTTTCAGAAGTCTGAGATCTGAACAAGCAATAGGTTAACATCCGTATCTGGAGAACTCGTAAACTGTTTTCAGAAGTCTTGAATCTGAACAAGCGATAGGTTAACATCCGTATCTGGAGAACCCGTGAACTGTTTTCAGAAGTCTTGGATCTGAACAAGCAATAGGTTAACATCCGTATCTGGAGAACCCGTGAACTGTTTTCAGAAGTCTTGAAGTTGAATAAGCAATAGATCAACATCCATGTTGAGAAGCGTCCGTAAACTGTTTTCAAAAGTTGAATCTGAACAAGCGATAAATTAACATTCGTATTTGGAGAATCCGTAAACTGTTTTCAGAGGTCTTGAATCTGAACAAGCGATAGGTTAACATCCGTATTTGGAGAACCCGTGAACTATTTTCAGAAGTCTTGGATCTGAACAAGCAATAGGTTAACATCCGTATCTGGAGAACCCGTAAACTATTTTCAGAAGTCTTGAATCTGAACAAGCGATAGGTTAACATCCGTATCTAGAGAACCCGTGAACTATTTTCAGAAGTCTTGGATCTGAACAAGCAATAGGTTAACATCCGTATTCGGAGAACCCGTAAACTGTTTTCAGAAGTCTTGAATTTGAACAAGCGATAGGTTAACATCCGTATCTGGAGAACCCGTGAACTGTTTTTAGAAGTTTTGAAGCTTTTTAATCTTATCCTGAAAAGGGTAAAATATTAGCTGAAACACAAAGTTATGTTGCATGAAATGTATGATGCAATATATATGTTATATCAATGTTTATGATATCTGAATGTAATGAATGCGCATGTAAGCTGAGTAGCTGTCTTGCTGAGGATAGATGAATCCTGGATAGCTGGAGATAATGGATTCTTTGACTGTTGCCAGGGAAAGTGAGTCCTTGACTGCTGCAGGGGATTGCAAGAATATTTGATTACTGAAGATGAGAAATTCTTGTTGACTACTGACGGCTTGGGGAACAAGGAAAGCTTTGAAAATCTCTACTGGGAAGTTTAACACCTGGGAGACTTATGCTGGAAAAAAAGGGACTGAGAATCTTCAATCTGTCGGGAAGTATCTCTGTAGGGAGAATGTTCACTGTTCTGGTTCCGTTGGGGACTTGATATTTAGGGTTTTCGGGCTCCACTGGGGATCTTGAAACTTGACTCTGAGGGGAATTAAGTTATGGAATGCACTTTAGCTGGGGAATCCAACTTTTAGAAAGCTTTTGCTCTACTGAGGATCTTGAAGTTTAACTCTGTTGGGGATCTTGAAGTTTAATTCCGCTGGGGATTTCTTCTGAAAGGGCATCAAGATATCTACCTATACCTCCAACCTACCAACAATCATCTTTTCTCAATTTTTATTTGTAAGAAATGATTATATTCAAAATGCATATGCCTATTTAACAAAACATTGGACGTTTTTCAAATAAAACATAAGTGTAAAAAGAAAAGGAAGGCAAAGCAAATTTTTGCATTGGGAAGTGTATTTGTATTAACTTTTTATGAGTATCTTTGTACAAAGGAGACAGACACCCTAGTAAGAGAGTGTTGTCGTAAATATTGAAACAATTTATACAAAAGAAAGATGGCTATGTGTAATAATTCGGTGGGATTCCCATTCTACTATAGCCTTCACAACTCTGAATGTCTGTCCATTCGCTGCTTCGTCCGTCGATGACTGGATTGATCAGAAGCTTGGAGCTTGTTGGTGAAGAGATCGTTCTTAAAGTGATCTGACGAGACATAGTCGTACGCTTGAATTCCATAACTTTTTCCTGAATCGCCCTTTCGGGTTTTCGATCCACCGGGAAACCCTTTTTTGCCCAAGTCGCCATTTCGGGTTTTCAACTTGCCGGGTGTACATATTTTTTTTGTTTTATCCCTAATTTTTGCCTGAACTGCCCTTTCGGGTTTTCGGTTCACCGGGATGCCCATTTTTGCCTAAGTTGCCCTTTCGGGTTTTCAACTTGTCGGGTCGTTTTATGCGTAGTATCTTTTGACTATGTCTGCATTCGCAGGGTGTGGCAAATCGTCGCCATCCATGGTGGTCAAAATCATTGCCCCACCAGAAAAGATGCTCTTGATCACAAACGGTCCTTCATAAGTAGGAGTCCATTTGCCCCTGGGATCACTTTGCGGCAAGATGATCCGCTTGACTACCAGATCTCCGACTTGATATACTTGCTGCCTGAATTTCTTGTTGAAAGCCTTGATCATGCATTTTTGGTAAGTCTGACCATGGTAAACAGCAGTAAGTCGTTTCTCGTCGATCAAATTAAGTTGATCAAGTCGGGTCTGAATCCAATCGTCTTCACTCAAACCAACGTCTTTCATAATCCTTAAGGAAGGAATCTGAAACTCCATGGGTAGAACAGCTTCCATGCCGTATACCAAAGAAAATGGGGTTGCCCTTGTTGAAGTACGTGCCGTGGTACGATATCCATACAGAGAAAACGGTAACATCTCATGCCAGTCCTTGTAGGTAACTGTCATTTTTTGAATGATCTTCTTGATGTTTTTGTTCGCGGCTTCAACATCACCGTTCATCTTCGGATGATAGGGAGATGAATTGTGATGATAAATCTTAAACTGTTCACATAAAGCGGGGATCATAGTATTGTTCAGATTTGTACCATTGTCTGTGATGATCCTGTCGGGGACACCATACCGACATATGAGGTTCTGCTTGATGAAGCGAGCAACCACATTCTTTGTAACAGAGGCAAAGGAAGCTGCTTCGACCCACTTGGTAAAATAATCAACTGCGACTAGGATGAAGCGATGTCCATTGGATGCCGTGGGCTTGATCTCTCCAATCATGTTAATGCCCCACATTGCGAATGGCCAAGGAGCTGTCAGAACATTGAGAGGAACAAGAGGAATATGTATCTTGTTGGCGTAGATTTGGCATTTATGGCAAGTACGGGAATGTTGATAGCAATCAGCTTCCATAGTAGACCAGTAATAGCCTGCCCTTAGAATCTTCTTAGCCATCGTATGCCCGCTCAAGTGGGTGCCAAATGTGCCACTGTGTATCTCAGTCATGATTAACTCTACTTCAGCTTTGTCTACACATCGGAGTAAAACACAATCATGGTTGCGCTTATAAAGGATGCCATTGCTTAGGAAGAACTTGGCCGCAAATCTCCTTAAGAACTTTTTGTCATTGACGGAAGCTCCTTCAGGATATTCTCTAGTCTGGAGATACCTTTTGATTTCATGAAACCAGGGTTGTTCCACTACTTCTTCGGTATTAAACTCATGACAATGTGCAAGTTCATCCATTCGCTCGATGGTGATTTGGGGAGCCTCGTTATCCCAGTTGAGTTTAAACATGGAAGACATTGTAGCCAGAGAATCTGCTAGCTGATTTTCTTCTCGCAGGAAATGCTCGAAAGTAATCTGCTCGAAATAAGGCAGCAATGTCAAGACATGTTCTTTGTATGGGATAAGATTAGGATGTTTGGTGTCCCACTCTCCTTTGATTTGACTGATAACCAAAGCCGAGTCCCCAAATACAACCAAAGATTTGATCCCCAGGTCTATAGCAGCCTTGAGACCAAAGATGCAAGCTTCATATTCGGCCATGTTGTTGGTATAGCTGAAACAAAGTCGGGCCGTGAAAGGTGTATGACAACCTTCCGGAGAAATGAGTACCGCACCGATACCGTTGCCGAGTGCATTTGAAGCACCATCAAAGTACAAGGTCCATCGGGATCCTTCTTCAGGTCCGTCATACGGTCCGTTACCTTCGATGTTATCTAAAGTCATGATGTCCTCGTCTGGGAAGTCGAATCTCATATATTGGTAATCTTCGACGACTTGATGAGCTAGATGGTCAGCTAGTACACTCCCTTTTATAGCTTTTTGGGTAGTATACTGAATATCATACTCAGTCAGGATCATCTGCCATCTAGCGATTCTTCCAGATAAAGCAGGCTTCTCGAAGATATATTTGATTGGATCCATTTTGGAAATCAGCAAAGTGGTATGAGTCAACATATACTGCCTTAGCCGGCGAGAAACCCATACCAAAGTGCAGCAAGTTTTCTCGAGCAGTGAGTAGCGAGTCTCACAGTCGGTAAACTTTTTGCTAAGGTAATAAATGGCATGCTCTTTTCGACCAGACTCGTCATATTGGCCCAGTACGCACCCCATTGAGTTATCCAAAACCGTCAGATACATGATTAACGGCCTACCTTCGACGGGTGGCATCAGAATAGGAGGTTCTAGCAAATACTCCTTGATCTTATCAAAAGCAACTTGGCAATCATCGTTCCACTCAACTACCTGATCCTTCTTCAATAGTTTGAAAATTGGCTCACAGGTAGACGTCAGATGAGAGATAAACCTGGCGATATAGTTCAAGCGTCCCAAGAACCCTCTAACCTCCTTTTTAGTACGGGGTGCAGGCATTTCTTGTATAGCCTTTACTTTTGATGGATCAACCTTAATGCCCTTGTTGCTGACAATAAATCCCAAAATTTTACCAGACCTAACTCCAAAAGTGCACTTGCTTGGATTCAGCCTGAGTTTGTACTCCTTCAACCTGGCAAACAGCTTCTGCAAATGTTCAAAGTGCTTTTCTTCTGTTTGTGATCGAGCTATCATATCGTCTACGTAAACTTCAATCTCATGATGTATCATATCATGAAACAAAGCCACCATGGCGCGTTGATAAGTTACCCCTGCGTTCTTCAGTCCGAACGGCATCACCTTGTAGCAGAAGGTACCCCATTGTGTAACAAAGGTATTTTCTCCATGTCCTCGGGGGCCATTTTGATCTGGTTGTAGCCCGAGAATCCGTCCATGAAGGAAAAAACCTTGTGTTGAGCTGTGTTGTCCACCAAGATGTCGATATGCGGCAGCGGAAAATCATCTTTAGGGCTAACCCTGTTCAAATACCGATAGTCTACCCACATTTTGACCTTGCCATATTTTTTAGGTACGGGCACGATGTTAGCAACCCATTATGGATATGATGTAACAGCCAGAAAGCCAGCGTTGAATTGCTTCATTAGTTCAACCTTAATTTTCTCAGACATGTCAGGCCTCATTCGGCGAACCTTTTGCTTGATCGGTGGACAATCTTCTCTTGTGGGGAGACGATGAACCACGATATCTATGTCTAACCCTGGCATGTCTTCATAAGACCAGGCGAAGATTTCAACGTTTTCATTCAATAACTGTATTAAGCACTCCTTGACACTTGGTTCCAGGTTGGCACCCACTTTTACTTCCTTCCTATCTTCCTCTGTCCCTAAGTTGATGGTTTCTAACAACTCTTCATGAGGCAAGATGGCCCTCTCTTCTTGCTGTAGAAGTCTGGCTAATTCTCCTGGCACTTCACAATCTTCGTCAACTTCGTACTCAGCTTGATTGACCAAATATTCAGAGTTGTTGAAAGCGACGGCAGAATAGTTATCCATGGAATCCAGAGTGGATGGGTACCTGCATTTGTGAGTGTGGGTGTGTGTAAGGGATAACCATCCTTAAACAAACCAAAATGCAAAAGGAAAGAAAATGAACACAACAATTTATAAATGAAAAACGTCCAATGATTCATTAAACATGGCATATGATTATGAAGGAAACCAAACCCTTACAAATGGACCTGCATGCCCCGGGCAAGGCATGAGGTGAAAAAATAGTGTGCGAATTGTTTTAGTTATTACAGACCATAAAAATGGGAAATTGTTCAAAGATAAAGATTACTGATTAATAAAGGTGATAAGGACAAAATCCTTTGCCTCCCAATTGCTCAAACCCCCTTCGACCGTTGGAAAGATCCAATCTTCAAAGTGGCTTTCCTCATCTTCGTCTTCTATAGCATTGATTCCACGGAGAGAAATCTTGATGGGCGTTTTTTCAATTTTGGAGCGACGCATAGCCTTTTATCCCGCCACAGTAAACCATAAACCAAACTTGTCTGTCTTATGGGGGAAGTCAGGAAATTGTCCCCATATTGTGCTCTTCCCCTCCTTAATCACAGCCTCCGCATCCTTGAGAGATGCCATCTTAACCACATGCTTGGGAGTGATAGGTACCTCAACTGCTGTCTTTGCAACTGCAACCTCGGGAGAAACTTCCTCGAAATGCTGAAAAGGTGTTTCGATGAACTCGCCATCTAACTCCACATATCGAAAGGAGTTGAGATGACTAATCATGTACTCTTCTTTGCCATGCACAATTATGATTTTACCCTTAACAGGGTACTTCAGCATCTGATGTAAAGAGGAGGTGACCGCCCCATCATAATGAATCCATAGTCTCCCCAGCAAACACGAGTATGACGGGCAGATGTCCATTACGTAGAAAGTGGAGTTAAACACTTCAGTGCCTACCTTGATGGGAATATCAACCTCCCCATGAACCATTCTTTTTGAACCATTGAAAGCTCTGACGATAATGTTGCTAGGCTTGAGGGTCAAACCTTCACAATCTAAACGATCTAAGGCCTTCTTTGGTAGCACATTTAGGGAAGAACCAATATCGACCAAGACATGGGCGAGAGTGGTCCCTCGGCACTCAACTGAAACATGTAATGCATCATTGTGCTTCCTTCCTTTAGGAGTTAGATCCGCATCGGAAAAGCCCAGGCCATTGTCAGCAGTAAGGCTGGCCACACAATTTTGAAATTGGTCAGCTGAGGTCTCTTGGGGGACATGTGCTGTTTTCAAGAATTTAATCAGAGCCTTAGCATGGGCCTCTGAACAGAGCAGAAGAGCTAACATTGAGATTTTAGAGGGGGTTTGCCCCAGTTGTTCTACCACATCGTAGTCACTTTTGCGGATTATTTTTAGGATCTCATCCATCTCCTTCTGAGTGGTTTCGGGTATAGCTACAGCATGAGCCTTCATCCTGTCAGGCTCATTCATTATCCCCTTACCTTTGTCGGTGTTATCAGCGGATGGTATTTCTTCCGGAGCGTTTAACTCTTCAATCACTGGGCTTTGCACAGAGGGTCCAACAGGTGTAGAAGCTTTTACGGGTCCGAAGACTGCTCGGGGAGGAGCAATCTCCGGAGAAAAGATCCGGCCACTGCGGGTGATCTTGCTAGTACCCGTAATGTTTCCTACGTCAGGGTCTTCTTCAGAGACTTCTTGGACTGTTTCGATTTGCTTGACGCTGTGGTAGAAGATTTCTCCCCCATAGTTCCACGGTATCATCTTACTTGACTGGTACGGGACATGTCCCGGCATGGTGATCTTGAGAGGTACACATTCGGAGTTGGGTGTAATCATGACATGACTTTTGTAAGCCTTGGGAGGATTGTCGGAAATGGTAATGATGGCAATACCATGGGTTGAAGTATCACAAGTATCAGGAGCAATTGGATTGAAAGTGTTAACAGGGGTTTTCTGAAAAAGTATTTCTTGAGTATCCATCATGCGTTGAACACACGATTTCAACATTGCACAATCATCTTGAATATTCACACAAAAATAGCAATCTTCATCACAACCAGGAAAGATCCCGGCTCTCAACAAATTTTCTTTTATCACTAATAATGGAGCCAACAGATCGGCAATGTCGGTAACATGGAGATCTTCCAAAATAGCATGCACATTGTGACCGTGCTTGGGCATTGGCGCGGATATAACATTGGGCTTTTCAGGGGCGTCAAACTCGACCTCTTTGGCGTCAATTAAATCCTGAATTTTGTTCTTGAGTTCCCAACAATCATTGGTATCGTGTCCAATACTGTCGGAATGGTAGGCACACTTTGCATTGGGATGATAATGTGGGGAAGTGGTATTCACATTCTTTGGCGCTTCTTTAATGTAGGTAAGTTTCAACTTCAGGAGATGTGGAAGGATTTGAGCAGGTGTCATATTTACTGGAGTAAACTGCCGGGGTGGCCTTTGCTGATAAGTTCTGGGCTGATCATTCCTCGGTTGGTTGTTTCTAGGCTGGTCTGATGCGGACTTCTGTATTAATACGGCCCCCACAATTAGCCGACGTTCCCCTCTTTCCCGATTTTTCTGAGTGTATACGGCCGATGCTTCTTTCTTGGTTGGGAAAGGTTTTCTTGCAGCTGTGGATGCGGAAGAACCCTTTTCAATTTTTCCACTTTTGATACCGGCTTCCACCCTCTCGCCAGTCAAAATCAACTCGGTAAATCCTGCTAAAGAGCTTCCGATTAGATGGTTGAAGAAAGGGCCAAATAGGGTCCCCAAAAACATGTCCACTAATTCCCTATCTGATAGCGGTGGCTGCACCCTTCCAGCCAGGTCGCGCCACTTCTGGGCGTACTCCTTGAACCCTTCATTTGAAGCCATTCCCATACTATGTAGCTGAGTACGGGTTGGCGCCAAATCAGCATTGTACTGATACTGACGATAGAAAGCGGCTGCCAAGTCTTCCCAATTATGGACCTCTGACCTCTCGAGCTGATAAAACCAATCTAACTGAGTACCAGCCAAACTGTCCTAGAAAAAATGTACCCAGAGATCTTTTCGGAAGAATGTGGCTGGATCTTCCTAACATACGACCTCAAGTGCATCTTAGGGCAAGACAGACCGTCGTATTTGGAGAATGTTGGGACCTTGAATTTAGGAGGGATAACAATCCCAACCACAAGCCCTAGCTCCTCAAAATCCAATCCGGGCACCCTCTACAACTCCATAGCTGCCAATCTGTCTTCAAGGTTCTTATACTTGTCATCCGCTGGTGGATACTTCTGTTCTGAATAGTCTTCGTCTGCTTCTTCTTCCTCCTCTTCTACCTCAGATTCGGAAGGTACAGTAACTCCTTTCCCCTTGCTAATCCCCTCGTCGGATGTTGACGGAAACTCAAGAGCCCTTCTAGCATCACCCTCAAATCTTCTTCCGAAAGTAGCTACCCTCGGTCTCTTTTTCTTTTTCTTCTCTTTACTTTTCCCTAGCAGAACTTTGAGATCCTCCTGACCCTTTGCCAAGGTCATGAGGAGTTGTTGAAATTGTGAATTTTGTGCCTGTAGGTCCTTCACTGTTTGCTCTAGATCCATCTTGCTGAAATAGACAGCAGAAAGATAAGGAAACCTGGCTTAAAGACCTGTTTGTGCATATGATGAATGATATGTTTATTCATGTAATGCATTCAAGGATTTAGAAATTCAAAGTTGTTGCAGACAAAAAGAACACACGTCATATTAATAAGAAGAAATTTGTTAGTACATAAATGCCCCATGGGCCAAATATTACAAAACTTCTTAAGGTAAAAAGACGTTGCGCATCCTCTTTGGTGCGATGTAGGTGTTGAGAGTCTCTTCCTCGTGGAGTCGGCGGGTGAGCTCTAAAACCTTCTTCTCACTGGCGTAGAAGCTGACTTCAAAAGTATCCCGTTCTTCCTTGAGTTGGATCCAACTCTTTTGCATCTCCTCCCATGATGTTGGCATGCTAGGATATAGGATGGTGTATGGAACCTCTCCTTCCTTAACAGGCTCTTTAATCAAGGGGAGAATGTGAGGATATGGCATCATAAGATTCTGAGAGCGGGTTCGTACCCACTTGAGGTAAGGCTCAAGGGGGATTGAATTCTTGTGCCCCAGTGTCTTACTATCCACCTTGTTAGGCATCCTCCAAGCTCTGATGAACCTTTGTCGAAGTCCTTGCGCATCGTTGTCGAAGTCAAAAACTAGGTCAGGAATCAGCATTTTATGAGGGCCATCCCTCCGAGCATATCCAAATTGTCTCAAAGCTATACACGGGTTGTAGGTAATGCCTCCTCTAATGCCAAGTAATGGGACATTATGGAATTCACCACAACGATCAATGATGATGACATTTTCTCTGGACCGAGAACACCAATGTACATCAGAATGTGTGAGGGTCATCAATCGTTGTGACCGCCTTAAGCCTTGCTCATTCTTCAGAACTGATTGTGGAAGGTGAGAAATAAACCACCTTGCAAGGAGAGGAGTACAACACATGAGAACACCTCTCTTCCTCATTGTTCTTGTGTAAAATGAGTGGAGGATGTCCCCGAGCAATGTAGGTATGGGATTCCTGGATATGAAAATTTTGACAGCATTCACATCTATAAGTTGGTCAGGATTTGGGAACAAGACCAACCCATAAATAAGGAGTGCCATAATCTCTTCAAAGGCTTGCAGATCCAGGGAATTCCAACACTCTTGTGCCTTCTCAAACAAGAACTTTGCCAAGAAGCCCTTGACACCACTTCTGGTTTCCCAATGCCCCCTGATGTCAGATGGTTTCAAGTGTAGTGCTTGAGCAACATCTTCAGGTTTTGGTTCTTTTTCCGTACCGTTGTAGGGTAGTTGATTAAGAATAGGAATTCTCAGGAGTTGAGAAAATTCCTCCAAAGTAGGCACCAATTGGTAGTCGGGAAAGGTGAAACAGTGGTGAAGGGGGTCAAAGAATTGGAACAACACTTTCACCATGTCTTCTTCAATGCTGGTGTTGACTAGGTTGAGAAGTCTACCATGTCTTTCACTGAAGAGAGAGTTTTCTGGAATTCTGGATGTAAGCTCTTTGAGTTGAGGAGGGATTCTCACAAGGTTGACTTGAATTGTTTTCCTGCGAAGAGATTCCATGACCTACAAAACAAGAACAAAGATGAAGATCCAAACCCTTGAAATGGTTAGTGAATGCATATGATGCTTTATGATGTTCATGATGTATGCGCAAACACATGTACAAGCAAGTCACACAAAAACCCTAGTTTCAAGCTTGCATGGGGTTTCATAGGTAAGTACCCTCTTGAGTTTAGTTGGCTTAAAAACCTGTCCTATAAATAGTAACCGGGTTCTAAGGAGCTCAATATCATTGGATTATTTTCTGTGTTCATTGTTTTGGTTTAGCCACTTAACTAGCGACCAAAATATTCCAAGAAAACAACCCTCAATGAGTGTAGTATCGAGTATCTACTAACTTCGGACTGCACCAAAGCCGGTCATCTCACTACCCCTAATAAAAGGCCAAGATGGTCAAGTAAGGTTCTAGATCATTAGTGCTTAGTGACATCACTCAGCGGCCCCGTACTCTCCTTGATTGAACTCAAGGGTTACCGGTACTCACAAATATGTCGCACTAATATAGCTATTGCTTCAACCGTGTCGGTATACCCCACACAGTTTCCATAATGTATTGCTATCTATGAATGTTTCCCAAATCCGGGTGTAGGATTTCAAGCCCAAACAAGAGAACCAAAATGTAAAGCAATCAAAGCAAACAATTAATCATGCAAAAGGTGATCTAAGCCCTAAGGTTACTCCACTTTTAAAGATAATCCCCAACAGAGTCGCTAGTTCTGTGATACGGTGGGAGAACTGACTTGAGGTTTTGCGTTTGTTTTTGCAAATGTTCGGTTTAGCAAGAGTCGCCACCGACTTTTTATTTTTTCCTAAGGAAAGGTCAAAAAGCACAGGAAAAATCTTTGAGATGTTTTCTTGGGTTCGGGGAGTAGATTATAGAAAGGGAAGGTATTAGCACCCTTTCTATCCATGGTTATCCATGGGCTCTTAGTTACTTGCTTAGATTACTTGCCTTTGATTTTCAATTGTTTGAAATGGTGCTTTGTGTGTGTGGTTTTGAAAAATGTTTTGAAAAAGATGCCTTGTCTAGGAAACCTTTGTAACAATTCTTGTTTGAATGTTTTACAAAGGTGTTTGTCTTTTTGAAAAGATGTTTCAATGTTTTTGAAAGTTTGTTTTGAAGTTGTGTTGTGATGTGTGTTTGAAAAATGGCAAGGATGTTTTACAAGTTTTTTGATCAAGTAACTAAGAGTTTTGTCTACCCTGTTTTACTCAAAGATTTTTCTCATGTTTTAACCCTTTTAACAGTGTTGTTTCACCATTGTGTTTGATGAACAACCTTGCGTTAGGATGTTAACGAGACGGGCGCGGGTCATCGTATAGACCATGAAAGCAATAGTGTCAAGTGTCTTTGGCAATTTTCTTAAGGGACTATGATCATTTTGTTTAGGCAACTCCGATAGCGTCATCGAGGGACTATGATCATTTTGTTCGTTTTTGCTTTGTTTTTGTTTTGCCAAAGTACTTGACATGCAACCATGGCCCATTTTTGAAGGCAACAAGTGGATGTAACCCTAGGGGTGTAAGTGTGCATTGTGTTTGTTTTTCATGCATGTTTATCTTTGGATTAGGTCAATCTATTTGTTGATTGATTTTTGCATACAAACCCTAAGTCTAAGCATGGCATAATTTGGAAACTTTTAAATGTGCGAGAATTTAAAGTCCTAAATTATTACAACATGATTATGGGGATGGGGATACAAGTTTGAATTGAGGGATATTTGACAAGGAAATAAATGCTAAATTATTAAAACCATATCGAATATACAAATTAATATTTAACATTTAAATAAATACAATTAAATAAATATCAAAATGAAATGTATTATGCCAAAAAGATGGTTTATGTATGTGAAGAAGGTTTTTTATGTTTGAAGTATAAACAAAATAAAAAAGTCAATTTTTGGTTATTTTTGTCATTTTAGGGTTAAACCCTAACTTTTGAATAAATAGTATTATTTATTGATTATGCACAATATACATTAATTTATGCAAAAAAATAAAAAGTATATTGTCAAAAAGGTATTTTTAATGTCAAAAAATAAAAATGTATTATTTATAATATTTTTGTCTTAATTACCTAATAAAATAAAATATACAAGTATTCATATTTTATATATATTAAATATGCTAAATATGTACAAAAATAAAATATTAATTATTTACAAAAATGTATATTTTTGAAAATGTTTTCAAAATGTAAATAAAAAATAATGACCAAAAATAAATAAATATTTTTGTATTATTTTTTTAGGTTTTTTAAATGAAAATAATTTATATTTATTGACATACATATGCTTGAAAGTAAATAAATGTCAAATAAATATGAAAAAAAAATGTGGAAAGATATTTTTGGTGTTTTTTATGTTTGAGTAAAAAATATAAAGTCAGAATAAAAAAGAAAAATGCAAAAATGTCAAATATTTCACATAATGGGCTAGGGGGGTGCAAATTGAAAAAAAGGGGTGCAAACAACAAGGATGGCTCAGGCCCAGCCCAAGCCATCATCTTCAACCTCCAGCTTCTGTCAAACGCGCGCTTCCTTGTTCAAAATACAAACTCCTGATTCTTTGATTTTTAGCCAAAACTCATAACATAAACATTGTAGAGCTTGAAGTCACGATTTCAACTATATAAAACACTTGACCTAACTCTAAGAAACCGGGGAGAATTTCATCACCCCCAATTTCTGACCTAGCTTTTTTCCAATGCTCATGACTAAAATTTTCACAGCACGCTTAACATAAATGAAAAATGACCACATGTATGGCTTCAGGGCTATGAGTAGGACATGTTTCATTCACAAACCTAAGTCTAAACATGCCTAGATAGAGAGATAGAAGTCCATAGATTACCTGTTTCAGCTTGACTTGAACAGGGCAATGTAGCAACCTTCAATGGAGTTTGAGCTTCTATTGAGCTTGCCTGAAGTCCAAGGATGCTTCCCAAATACCTAGCTTGCTTTGAAACAACCTGTATCGTGCTGTAGAAGTTCACATGCACAACTTGAAAATGAAAATGGCAAATGAGGTTAGCAGTGCTACAGCTTGAGTTTAAGGCTTGGAATAGTTTAGGTGGATGGTATGGAAGGTGTTTGAACTCCTTTTAGAAAAAGTGCACGAGCCAATTGAGTTGTGGACCTCAATCTGCAGGGGGTGCCCTGTTTTTGTAGCAAGATGGTGTTTTGGTGTATTAGGAGGTATGAGAGGTGTAAGGGTCGTGCTTTAGATCAGTTGGGATGTATGGAAGATGAGTACAAAATTTGTTCTGGCTTCTGTTTGCAAAGTTACTTGTTTTTGAAGCCAAGATATTCAAGTTGACAATGCAGGCCTGTGACCTCTATCATGTATTCTGCAGCATTTGCTCTTGGTAAATGGGATTTGTATACTCACTCCTGCCTCAAAGATCTGGCCTATGTCTCAAGGATTTGGAATTTGACATAAAGTATCACTTTACCAAAATGGAAACTTTGCTTTTTCTAGTTAAGGGTTAGTTTAGCATGTATGTCCAAATGGATGAAATAACACCTTAATACAATGGTTAGGCATTAAATTAAGGAGTGTAAACTTGGTCTTGAGGCCTGCAAGCTAGCATTACACAAACTGATTTGAAAAATGCAATTGTTATGAACAAGCCTTGGCCATGAACAAAAGTGAGTTTTGGCCAACTTTGTGAATTCGATTCTCTCTAACCACAAGTGTGTTTGAGAAGTTCTTGGACAATTTGGAAAGCTTGGAACATGTACTACAATCCATCTTTGTAATGCAAATTGAAACTACAAGTGGAACCATGTGAAAAATGGCCAAGAAGTTAGACCAAAATCCTGCCTAGAATAGGGCAAATTTTCTCTAAGTTAAAAGTTTTATGCACCCTTGTTCCAAAAATCATAACTTGAGATACAAGCTTCCTTTGAGAAAACTTTGTGAATCAAAGTTGTATACTTTTCAATGGAATACAAATTTCATGTTTCAAGTTTTGTTTGAATACAATTGCATCTTGGTGAAAAAATGGGACAAAGTTAGGAAAAAATAAGAAAATTTCATAACTTAGAAAATTTCTAAGTTATGAAATTTTTTCATTTTAAACCCTAATTTGCAATTTTGGGTTTCTTGATGAACAAGTTTCATAATTTGACATGTATTGATGAAAAATGAATCTTGGCACTTGATTTTGACCAAAAAGTCAAAGTTTGACTTTTTAGTGTACATTCAAATTTTGATCAGTTGACTGAAAAATTCATCTGTCAATCCTGTGCATTTGAGATCTTTTGAACTTGTTGAATGGGTCAAGACAATGCCATTGAGTCCTTGAGTCCATGTGTGAGCTTGGTTTGCCATTGGTTAGGTCAAACAGTCAAAAATTTGCCTTTGTGCAGTCAAAACCCTAAAAATGACCATTTTGCCCTTTTGGTGATCTGATCCAATTTCTTGTGGAATTGTGGTCCAAATTTGATCAAATGATATATATGAGTTCATAATGTTGATGTGGGTCAAATTTCATGATGTTTGACTGTCCATTGGCTACAGTTGACTTTTTCCCCAATACAGCCGGTTTCTAGGTCAACTGTCCAATTGACTGGGCAAAAATTTGAATCAAGGCTTGAAACTTGGTAAGGACAAACTTGTGAGTCTAACATGAAGTATGAAAGTAACTTTGGGCATTTTAGGTTAAAACATCCCTGTGCAAACTCAAACCCTAATTTGGGTCAACAGTGCAAGGAGGGGTCTTGAGCAGAGCAAACCCTAACTTGATCTTGAGTTCCAAGAGTCTTGTGATGAGAAAATGTTGATGAGATGAGAGGGAAAATTTTGGGATACAACACCTGCTATCCAGGCTTTCATCTCGAAGTAACCCTACTATCCAGGTTCCTTCTCCCTTATCTCCAGACAACATGTTACAACACTGTAAGGCCTAGACCCGATCAGATACGGTTGATTTCGCATTTCCCCAGCGAATTACTGTACAGCCTGGACCCTGACCGGGTATTCATTCTACTTTCACTCCCTCAATCAGGAGTTAATTCCCCAGTGGAGTAATGGACAACCGAAGCTCCTAGACTTTACTTCCCAGGACATAAACCAAAATTCCCCGGTGAAGTCCTCCTCGACAGCAGGAACAAGATTTCTCGCCAAGGAATCCCTTATGCGACCAATCTTTACTGGATGGCATCTACAAGCCCATCTTCAACAATTCTCCACCATTTCTCCAAATGGCATCTTTTAAGCCCTTTCCCTACACAATCAACCACCACATCATCGAGTTCAAATTTCTGGGCACTCTAGTGTTCAATCATCTTCCACTTTTAAGTCATGAATGGTAGGTTCACCATTCTAACTCTTCAGGTTTAAGAAGATTAAACAGGGGCAGCTGTTGTACCCCAAAATTTTCCCTCTCATATCTCAAGGTCTCTTATAATTACTTCAGTCAAGTTTTAAGCCTCAGATCATAATTTTCTAAGAAGAATCATTCAAATTGTCAAAAGGGGGCAAAATGAGCAAAATCGGAGTTTCAGCTGAAAAAGTCAACCGGACGCTAAAAAGTCAGACTTTGACTTTTTGACCAAATTTGAGTCCTAAAAATCACATTATGTCAAGACATGCAAAAATATGAAATTTGATCATTAAAAATCAAGAGAATCAAAATCCAACTTTGCAAGACTGTGAAATTTTTCTAAGTATTTTCTATACTTGTTTAATTTCATTTACTTCATGACACCTTTTACTACAATTTCAAATAATTCAAAATGATGCAAGTAATTCAAGTTATTACAAAGTGACATTTTTGCAAAATTACAAATTCTAAAACTATGTCTTGTTTGAATTCTCTCAAAAAAACCTTGCCACCATATTTTTGCCCTTGATATAATGTGTATAAATATTCCACAAGACCAAATTTGTGTCATGCTACAAATTATACTGTCCAAGTTGAACAAAGTGTGTTATGCTACATTTCCACAACACCCCAAAACCTGCTCCATTGCTGCCCTACAAGAAACCCTATGCTATGCTGCACCACAAGTATGCATATGCTGTCCTATACAGTCCAAAACTACTCTATGCAGTTTGCCCAAACCTGCATCATAACAGCCCCAAGATTGCACCAAAATGGCAAAAGAAATTTGTGTGGAGAAAGTATCAAAACAGTAGGCAAAAACAATTCAAAATAACTTATTTTGTTTCCCCCCTAAACCTCAGTCAGGGGTCTACAAAAAGGGCAGTCTCATAAGACACAAGTGGGATTTTTTTCGGAAGGAGGAAATTTGGGTGAGAGAATAGAGATTTGTTGAGCAGAACAACAAGTATCCTTGGTAACCTTGACTCATTCATTTTCAAACTAACACCAGTTCTTATTCAAAAACAAGACCCCAACCCATTACTCCATCATACAAACTCTCCCTTAAGCCAAACACCTTATCACATACAAAGATTGTCCAAACATAAAACAGTTCATGTAGTGCTATCATTTTCACCCTCAAAACACCAAAAACAACACAATACAATTTAACTTAGTTTCAACAACCCGGAGCAGCTTCCTGAAGATTTATTAGAGCCATCACAACATCTGGAAAACATTCA
The DNA here is from genome assembly GCA_948472305.1 of Vicia faba. Lineage (NCBI taxonomy): Eukaryota > Viridiplantae > Streptophyta > Magnoliopsida > Fabales > Fabaceae > Vicia > Vicia faba. The sequence continues at coordinate 1,253,992,725 of OX451739.1, read as the reverse complement.
GATTTAAAATAGCCAGTGCAGCCCAAAGGTAAGTCTTCTTGACTTGATATCTTTTCATACATCATTGATAATTTGTTTTGAAGATGAGATGTAGCATTTTGTGATCCTTTTGAACTGTTTATTTGCTTATTGTTTAGGCTTATTTATTCATTTGTTGTTTATGTTTATCCATCATATGCTGTAAACTGACCTGTACAGACAAGAAAAACCATGTTTAAGGCAAAAATATACAGGATGAGTTGACACGTACCCACATGCATCGACCCTTTCTAAGTGAAAAAGCAGGGTATGAGTCGACACATAGTCTTATGCATCGACTCATACTGTAAAAAATCTCCAAAAACAGAAACGTGAAAGCTACATGAGTCGACACATACGCGTTTCACATCGATACAAGAAGAATAATGAGTCGACACATCTCAGTATGCATCGACTCATACTGAGTTTGGTCAGATTTTACAGGGACGAGGAAAAGCTATGTGTCGATGCATAACAGCTTGGGTCGACACATAGTAGTTCAAAATGCATTTTCTTTTGTTTCACACTGTTTTTACATTGCTTTCATTATTATTTGATATGGTTGTAATATTTCAGTTTCCACTTCATCCCCATTGTTAATTTGTACCCCCATCCCCATAAAGTGATGTAATAGCTTAGGATTTATTTTCCGCATTTTTACTTGCTTTCATATATTGCTAGTAACTAGGATGTATGGCAAGATAAAATCAACAAGTAGACAGCCTTTCAAATATAAGACAAAATGCATGCAAACTAACACACTTGCACACTAGCATCTCTAAGGTAATCTCATTTTGTTGCCTTTCGTAAAATAGTCATGTTCCTCGAATATGAGACGTTTTAGCAAAGACCTTTCGATAAAAAAGATTGTAGTCCCTCGATGATCCTCGATGTTGCCTCCAGTAAAACGATCTAGTCCCTAAAACGACATTGCTAAAACATCACATAGGTTGCTTTCTATGACTATACAAACGTCCCACACCCGTCCATTCACATCCAACGATGGGACTTCTTACCAAAACAATGGTAAGATAGCCACATCTAAAGGAGAAGGAAAAAAACGTTTAAGACCTCTCGAGTAGGTAGATTCGCTCCTAGTTACTCGCTTGCTCACAACAAAAAAACATTTTACACACTAACGCTTCCATTTCAAAAACATTTTCAAAAAAGATAAAACATTTTGTATACGTTCTTATAGAGACGAGAACCATTGCAAAATATGTTTCCGAAAACCACTTTCCAAAACACAATCCACAAACACATCTTTGGACTATCTTTCGAAATAAAACTTTGTATGCATTCTTATAGAAACGAGAACCATTACAAAGAGATTTTTCAAAACATTTTCAAAGCCCACACCACAAGCACATTGTCAAAACAAAAGCAAGTGATCTAGCGAGTAACTAAGAGCCCATGGAAAACCATGGATGAAAAGGGTGCTAATACCTTCCCTTTTCATAATCTACCCCCCGAACTCAAGAAAACATCTCTAAAGGTCTTTCCTATGCTTTTTCACATTTCTTTATTGGATAAAAGAAAAGTCAGTGGCGACTCTTGCTAAACCGCAACATTTGCGAACACAAAACGCAAAACCTCAAAGTCGATTCTCCCACTATATCACAGGATGCTTAAACTAAAACAATGTCTGATGAAGAAAGATCAATGATATTGAGATTCCTTAGAACCCGGTTACTTCTCTTAAGACAGGTTGAACCAACTAAACTTCAAGAGGGTACTTACCTAAAAATTCCATGCAAGCCTGAACCTAAGGCTACTTGTGTGACTTGTTTGCATTATCTAACAACTTGAACTCCTTGTAGGGTTTGTCTGTATTCATTATCTAACAAATTTGAATTCTGCAGGATTTGTTTGTAGTCATTATCCGATAACCTGGACTTCTTGCAAAACTTACTTATTTTCACCACCTTACACTTTTACTTGGTGCATAGAATACACATCATAACATCATACCATATCATTCTCACTGAACAGTTCAAGGATCACAAGGGCCATTGATGCAGGTTATCATGAACCAGGCGCCTAGCAAGGGGCTGGAGGATTTATTTTCCTCTAATTAAATGTCGTCAAAGTATCATAAACCAACGTCTAACAAGGGGCAAGGGGATTTATTTTCCTCTAAACAATGATGTCAAAAACCAAAGCAAGTTATCTTGAGTCAAAGACTATGACCCCCTCGACATGGTGAGCTTGATTCTCGCAGACAGACTTTCAACAATATGAAGTTCTTCAATCAAAATTGCAGTCAGATTTAACTTATAACATTTTCTTCTGTTTACCCCCGAGATCCTTGAAAAAATTGCATCTACATATCATGCATCATGTCATAACATGTTTTTCTCATATGCTTACTGTTTATTTCAGTAAAGATGGATCTCGAACAGGCTGTCAGAAATCTCCAAGTTTAAGATGCTCAGTTCAAAGAAATGGTCCTGAACTTATCCAAGGGGCAAGAAGAATTGAAAGCACTCCTCATTAAGAGCATTGAAACACATTTCAAGCTGAGATGGCAACGATGAGAATCATGATGATGGGACAGATGACTCCTATCCAAAACTTAGCTCGGGAACAAGAAGAGTTGAGAACTCTCATCGCAAACTTCATCAAGACAAATACAACCATATGGGACAAATGACTAGAATTAGAGATCAAATCATTAATCAACATGAGACAGGAAGTTGGCTTGGTTAAAAGTAGGCCTTTTAGGATTTTTACTACATCACAAGTCCAACAACGTCCTCGCCAACAACAACAGGGGAGTCAGTGTAAGCAGAGTACACCCAAAAGATGATTTACCGAAATTAACATGTCACTGGCTCAAGCATTGCAACACATGTTGAAGACTAAGCTGGTAACATTGAAGGATCCTCCTCAAAAGCCAAATACTTCTTCTTCCCATTACAATCCTAATATAAGGTGCGCATACCACTCCAACAGTCCTGGGTATGACACTGACAGCTGTTGGGCGTTGAAAAATAAGATTCAGGATCTGATTTACTAAGGAATGGTCGAGTTCATGCAAGATGGTCAGATTAAGTTCTTCTGTTATCCCTCAAATGCCGAGGCTCCAAGACACACCATCTAAAGTGACAATATCAGGCGGAGAAGCTTTTTGTTCATTCAAATTTTTGTTTGTAATTTCTCTAGTTGATTCAAACATTTATCTTTATGTCAAACTTTTGGTCGTCCTCATTAATGCATTGCATATATTTGTCTTGAATTAGTACATTCTTTTTCACTATACTTAAACTATGCTTTTACTTATTTTTGTGATATTCAACTCTCGATTAAAAGTTATAAGCCTTTTGAGGGAGGATGACGAAAAAATACCGTAATCTCTACAATATGCTTTTAAACACACCTGGATGACGATGTACAGGAGTTGTTTCAAATCCTAAATAATGGAGTTATAAGGAAGATAATCACTAGTCAACCCCTTTAAGCCTAAGAAGTAGGAGTTTTCTTTTTCGCATAAATTGAAACCTTTAATCGTAACCTAGGGCAGGGTAGTTCCTCAGTTACTTCAAATGTGCGTTCAGTCGCAAGTTCTCACTTTGTACACATCAAGCAGTATCAAAGATATCCTTCCAAATCAAAAGACAGTGATGGTTCCCCATAAAATAGGCAGTCATCATCTCTCAAGAGAAAAGCCCTCTTAGTCAAAACATACGAAGGAGACTTAAGAGAAGAAACTGGGGCATCCCGTTGACTGTAATCTCAAAACAGAAACAGTTCGGGCAAAAGATAGGGATAATATAATCAAAAATAGGTCGCTACAAATCCTTGAAACAAGAAAAATGTTACAAAAATGTCTGCTTTCTCAAATAAACTTCCAGTATCTAAACCATTACTAAATATCATTCCAGACTTAATTGGAATCTAAACGCACAATCAACTGAGTATAGGGTTGAAGAACATCACAAAGAATGGGTTGGGTACAAATAAACTTTGAGTCTTATCCTTTGTTTCTTAAACCATGAACCAGGCCACATTACAACCCTTAAAAGTCCTAGTTAAAGCATGGGTTAGTTTGAAAGCATATTGTTACAAAAGGTATCCTGACTCCTGTAAGGTTTACTATAAATCCTGATTTGAATTCATATTCTTCAAAAATTATGTTGTTTGCTAAAAATGAATTTTCAAAACTTCAAGACCAACATAAATTTTGCATTTATGATACCACTGTTTGCATATAACTAACTGTTTGGCAGCAGAGAAATTCGTACGGCGAATGTCCAATGAACGGAAATCCTATTAGTAAACATAATCACTTCAAATGGAAAGACACTTCCAATGAAAAACCTTCCATAATCTAGGGGCATGACATGTTATTGTCCAACTCATCTGTGGCAGTCAAGTCGAGATTCAAAGAATCTCTCAAAAGTGCTGAATAGCAAGAGGGAGATCTCCATCTGAATTACTTGGGGCATGTCACATTGATTAGAGGTTCCAGCAAAACCACTTTGAAATTGGAATCTTCGGTATCATCAAATTTCTTATCTATGCTAGTAGTATCAGATGGTGTCAGTATCATGTCTTTGGATCCTTCTATGGCAGTTCTTAGAAAAAATGTTGAGGGAGGTCAAGACTATCAAAAACTTGATCAAAAACTTCAAACAACATGTTATTGTCCAACTCATCTATGGCGGTCAAGTTGAGATTCAAAGAATCTCTTAAAAGTGCTGAATAGCCAGGGGCAGGTCTCAATCTGAATCATTGGGGGCATGTTACATTGATCAGGGGTTCCAGAAAAAACCACTTTAAAATTTGAATCTTCAGTATCATAAAATTGCTTATCTGTGCTAGTAGTATCAGATGGTGTCAGTATCATGTCTTCGGATCCTTCCATGACAGTTCTTAGAAAAATATTGAGGAAGGTTAAGACTATCGGAAACTTGATCAAAAACTTCAAACATCAGGTGCACCAGACTAACCCCAGGGAAAATAGGCTCCCACATATGAAAGGTCACGTGCAATCAAGCAAACATTTCCTGGCATTACTACAACACTTACTACCAAAGATAGTGACAATTCTCCACACTCTATGAACACATACATAGTCAAAAGACATTACACATAAAAGAGACCTGCTAGGTTGACATGCCTAGGCAAAAGTAAGGGCATCCCGACGAACCAAAAGGGTTCGGGAAAAAATTAGGGATATATGTATATATATACATAAAGATGGCACACCCGGCAAGTCGAAAACCTGAAAAGACGGCTTAGGAAAAAAGGGTATCCCGGTGGACTAAAAATCTGAAAAGACGGCCCAGGCAAAAGTTAGGGATTAAAGCGTACGACTATGTCCCGTTATCTCATCACTTGTCTATCAGTAAAAGACTTATTGCTTTGATAAGCATTTACTGAGGACTCTAGGAGATAGGACAAATGTTCACTTCATCCCCACAAAGTCATCTTCACCAGCTCATCTTCAACAAAGATACATTCCCCAACAGATTACAGTCTCCCCAGATTGCTACAAATCACTGACAAAATTCTTCTCCCCAGTAAAATTGCCACTATCCCCAAAGACTTGCTATAAAACCTGGAATCAAACCTGATGGCAGTTAAGAATTACCTTCCCCAGACGAATCAGAAGGTTATCCATCTCTTTTATCCCCAGTCAGGGTATATAAGAATTATCTTCCTTAAAGGTTATCCATCTCTTTTATCCCCAATGAGGGTATATAATAATTATCTTCCTTAAAGGTTATCCATCTCTTTTATCCCCAGTCAGAGTATATAAGAATTATCCTCCCCAGACGAGTCAAAAGTTTAACCATCTCTTTTATCCCCAATCGGGGTATATAAGAAATAAATTCCCTAGTAGAGCAACAGACAACCAATGTTCGTAAACTCTACTTCCCAAACAGAAATCAATACATCCCTTGTAGAGTTTCCTCAAACAAGTAAGCAAGAATCCCCTGCAGAAGCATTCTAGACAAGATTGAAGATACACATACTCTTCATCCCAAACAATAATCATGGATCTATTTTCCCAGACAAAGATATCGCATGGGTCTACAAATACACTTCGACAACATTTTACATTCGTACATCATAGTATATGCATACGACACACATATAACACAATCTCATTTATTTTGAGAACATCATTACACAATGCATTTCATTGCATATAGCTAGCTCTTTACCTTTTCAGGAAAGATCAATCGACAGACGAATATCATCAACAATTTTCAAACAGGTCCAAAATTAATTCCCGAAACAAGATGGGCCAACTATATACGAGACCAGGTCAGAGATTAATTCCTGAAATAAGACAGCGTATGTGATACGGTGGCGAACCGACTATTTAATACTACTGGTTTGCATTTTGTATTCGCAAATATGCGGTAAGCAAGAGTCGCCACTGTAACGCGGTGGGAGAACTGACTTGGTTGTTTTGCGTTTTATCACAAATCTTGCGGTTAGCAAGAGTTGCCACCGACTTTTCTTTTATCCTAAAGGAAAGGTTGAAAAGAACTGGGAAGAACTTTGAGATGTTTTCTTGAGTTCGGGGGGTAGATTATGAAAAGGGAGGGTATTAGCACCTTTTTCATACGTAGTTATCTACGGGGTCTTAGTTGCTTGCTAGATCACTATCTTTTGTTTGAAAATGTGCTTTATGTGGTTTTTTGAAAGTATTTTGAAAAGGCGCCATCGTTTAGGAAAACTTTGTAATGATTCTCGTTTGTAAGAATGTATACAAAGTGTTGATCTTTTGAAAAATGTTTCAAGTTTGAAAGATGTTTTGAATGTGTTGGTGTTTGTTTTGAAAATAGCAAGGATGTTTTGGTTTGAAAATGAGCAAGTAACTAAGAACATTCTACCTACTCAAAAGCCTTTCATGTTTATTTCCTCTTTCCTTTGGCATTGTTATCTTATCATTGATTTGGTAAGTAACCTTATATTTGGATGTAAAAGAGACGGGGAAGGGTCATCGTATAGTCATGAATAATAATGTTGTAAGATATCTTAGCATTTTCTTTGAGGGACTAAGATCATTCTTAAGGCAACATTTGTAGCGTCATCGAGGGACTATGATATTGTATTTTGTTTGTTTTTGCTAAGACATCTTACATGCGTATTATGACCATTTATTTCTCAAGGCAACAAAATGGATTCACACTAAGGGTGTAAGTGTGCAAGTGTATTGATTTACATGCATTGTTTTGTCTTTGAATTAGGGTTTTCTAAGCATTGATTTTATCTTTCCATACAAACCCTAATTACTAGCATTTATATATAAAGCATTAAATTGCGGAAAATAAAAATACTAAGCTATTACATCAATAGGAGAGGGGGTGTACAAGTTTACAAATGGGGAAATTGCAAGAAAATTAAATCTAAATAATTATTACAACCATATTGAATATTATACAAAAATTGAATAAAAGTGTACAAATGCAAAATGAAAAAGAAATATGATTTTTTGTTTGGTTTTCATGGAAATGTTTTAACCTAAACCCAATTAAGAAAAATGATTAATGAAAATTAAATAAAATTAACTTAAACTAAATAAGAAAAGAAATTAACTAAAAAGATTTTTTAGGGTTTTATTTATTAAAGGGTTTTTTAAATTAATTAATTAAACTAAAATAAAAAAGGTTTAACTAGCTAAATTCCTAAGTTCTAAATTAATTCAATTAAGAAAGAAAATTAAAATAAATCTCAGTTTAATACTAATTTGAAGAAAATTTGTTAAAGAAATGTTTTTTTGACCTTTTTATCTAAAAGAAGTAAAATAAATAAAAGTATACTAAATATCTAAATAAAAGGATAAAAAATTTTTGGTGTTTTTTTTATTAATAAATAATAATAATAATAATAAATAATAATAAAGGAAAAAGAAATAAAATAAAATAAGAAAAAAAAGAAATAGTAATGAAAATTTGGGCCAGGGGGTGCTGAAGTAAGGTATGGGTTAAAAAGTTAGCAAAAAAGAAGAAGGCCCAATGATGGAGCCCAGGCGCTGCAAAGAAACCAAAAAAAATGTAAAAAGTGTGAAAAAGAACAAAAGGCAGCGCGCTGGGTGTTGAACCCACACCCTCTTGGTTACCAGCGCGCTGCCTTACCACTGGGGTGGCTATACATCCGTTTACTTATGTAAAACCATAAATATATATTACAAATCAAGTCCATGGCCTGGACTTCATCTTCAACCTCACGCCTAGCCAGAGTACCTGTAACTTCTTCATCTCTCAACAAAAATGGAAAGTGCAAATATGAAAGTTGTGGTATTTCTTCCCACGAATTCAACCATATAAATAACTAAAACTAAAAGTCAAAGATGAGAGAGAATTTTTCTGGCCCTAATTTAAAACCAAAAAATTCAGAAACTTCTACTCTAAAATTTTCCAAGCTTAGGCCATATAAATTCAAACTATGGATATGTACAGCTTCGTGGCAATGGTATCTACATTTTATCTTCACAAATCAGAATCAAATGATGCTTGTATGAAGAGATAGAAGTTTGAAAACTTTCCTCTTGCAGCTGGAGTCGTGTATGGAGTTTGAGCAACCTTTGAGATGGCCTGAGATTTCTACAGCTTGCCTGGACCTCCTTGAATGTGTTCCAACTCCTAATTTGCTTTGAAGATGGCTGAAACTCCCAACTCAAGTCAAGTTGCAAGCTTCAGTTTTGGAAATGGTGGATAGTGATGGAGGAGTTACAGTCTTGAAACAGGGGCTTGGATCACTTGTATATGATGTAAGTAAGGTGTCTGGATGGTTAAGAATCAAAACGCACGAGTGGAAATGGAGATGGAGAGTTTTTGGCTCAAAATTGTCAAGTGGGACAATTATGTGCATCAAGGGTGTTTTGGGAGAGTTCTTGGGGGATTGAAATTGTGTCTTAGCTTGCAAACAACTTGTGCATAAGTAAGGAAAAGGTTAGAGTACTTGAGGAGGTCAGAAACACAAGATGTAAAGTTATGGCTATGTTACTTGATTTTGAAGAAAAGTGGAAATATGGTTTCAAGACAAAGTACCAACATGGCCTGAGTTATTTTGAGGCTTTAGACAAGATTCTTCTGACTTTTGGTTTGTGTGTGATCAGAAGCAAACAAGTGCAAATCTCAAGAACTGATTTTGTACATAAAAGCTACTTTTCCAAAATGGCAATGTGCACTTTCTTCCCAAAATGGCATTAAGCATGGGAAATGCATTAAATGCTTTGGTTGAAGCCTCTAACAGCTGTGAAAACATTTAATTATAGAGTGCTAAACAAGTTTGAGGCATGCAAACAAAGATTTTGCAGCCTAGCATGGATTTGCATTCTTGTTCATCATGAAATTCTGCCTTGTAAAACAACTTGAAACCCTAAATTTTGGCCTTCGATTATCCTTGCTCAAAAATGATCTCAAGGAGTTATTGGAAATTTTAGAAACCTTGTAATGTGCTATACATCCCCTCTTTGAATCACTTTTGAAAATTCCCCTTGAAACTATGTGAAAAATTACCATGATGTTAGGTCAAAATCCTGCCTAAACTAGGGCAAAATTTCACTAAGTTTCCAAGTTTCATGAACATATATTCACAAAATCATAACTTGAAATCCATGCATTTCTAGGAGAAGTTGTTTAAAGCAATGTTTTAGATCTCATTGATATCTCCAACTTTCATGTTGGAAGTTTCCTTTGAATCATCTTGCGTCATGGTGAAAAATTGGCTCAAAGTTTTAAAAAATATGAAGTTTTCAACACTTAAAAAAAATTTCTAAGTTTGGAAACTTTGACTTTTCAAAATGAAATCTTGACTTTTTTGATTTCTTGATGAACAATTTTCATATTTTGACATGTTTTGAAGAATTTTGATCTTTGACACTTGATTTTGAACAAAAAGTCAAAGTTTGACTTTTCAGTGTATAGTTGACTTTTGATTAGTTGACTGAAAATCAACTATCAATCAAATGACCTTGAGCAATGTTTTGAGTCATGCCATTAGGTCAAAATGATGCAATTTAATACTTGAGGTCATGTCTCAAACCAATTAACCATATTCTAGGTCAAAAATCAGAAATTGCCCTTTCCCAGTCAAAACCCTAATTTTGACCATTTTGCCCTTTTGATGATCTGATCAAATTTCTCGAGGAATTATGGTACAAACTTGATCAAATGACATATATGAGTTCATAATGTTGATATGGATAAAAAATTATGAAGTTTGACTTTAAATTGACCAGAATTGACTTTTTTCCCCAATACAACTAATTTTAGGTTAACTGATCAGTTGACTGAGCAAAAATGTGATCCAAGACTGGAAACATGACATGAGCAATCTTGAGGGTCCATAATGATCCATTAAAGTTATATGAGGCATTAAAAGTTCAATTATCCTTGTGTAATCTCAAACCCTAATTTCAGTCATCAATGCTTAATGAGGTGTCTTGAGCTGATCAACCCTTGTGCAGTCTTGAGCCAAAGGAGATCTTGTGAGAAAATACTTGATAAATGAGAGGGGAAATTTTGTGGTATATAAACTTCCCATGTTTAATCTTCTTAAACCTAAAGAGTTAGATTGGCGGATCCGCCATTCGTGACTTGAAGGTGGAAGATGATTGAACACTAGAGTGCCCAAAAATTTGCACTCGAAGATGAATTATGAACGGGCTTATAAATGCCATTTGGAGGAATGGTGGAGATTTTCCAGAGATCGGCTTGTAGATGCCATCCAAGGGTTACTGTTGACAAAAAATGGACTAATTCCGAACTTGATTTCAACTAGAAAAGAATCAGAATAAATCTTTGGAGCAATTTATCTGAAACTAGCAGAAGTCTTGTATGTTGTTTGACTAAAAGAATCAGAATAAATCTTAAAGCGATTCATCTAAACCAGAAATGTTCATTTGGAAAGCATTAGGATAAACCATTGAGAGGTTTAAACTTAACCAAACTAGGTCTTGAATATTCTTTAACTGGAGAGAATCAGAGTAGATTTTTGAGCGATTTATCTGAACTAGAGAAAGTGCCTACTAGGAAAGAATCAGAATAAATCATTGAGATATTTATCTGAACCAACAAGGATTTGGAGAAGAATCATAATAAATCATTGAGAGATTTATCTGAACCAAAGAAAACATCTGCGGGAAAGAATCAGAATGAACCGTTGAGATATTTAAAATGAACTGGCAAGGATCTGGAGAAGAATCAGAACAAATTATTGAGAGATTTATCTGAACCAGAGGAAATGTCTGTGGGAAAGTATCAGAATAAACCGTTGAGAGATCTAAGCTGAATCGGCAGGGATCTGGAGAAGAATCAGAATAAATAATTGAGAGATTTATCTGAACCAGAGAAGACGTCTGCGGGAAAGAATCAGAATAAACCATTGAGAGATCTAAGATGAACCGACAAGGATCTGGAGAAGAATCAGGACAAATCATTGAGAGATTTATCTGAACCAGAGGAAACATATGCGGGAAAGAATTAGAATAAACCGTTAAGAGATCTAAGCTAAACTGACAGGGATCTAGAGAAGAATAAAAAAAAAATCATTGAGAGATTTATCTGAGCCAGAGATGACGCCTGTGGGAAAAAATCAGAATAAACCGTTTGAGAGATCTAAGCTGAACCGACAGGGATCTAGAGAAGAATCAGAAAAAATTATTGAGAGATTTATCTGAACCAGAGAAGACGTCTACGGGAAAGAATCAGAATAAACCATTGAGAGATCTAAGCTGAACCAGCAGGGATCTGGAGAAGAATCAGAACAAATCATTGAGAGATTTATCTGAACTAGAGAAAGTGTCTGCGGGAAAGAATCAAAATAAATCGTCGAGAGATTTAAACTGAAATGGCAGGGATCTGGAGAAGAATCAGAACAAATCATTGAGAGATTTATCTGAACCATAGAAAACATCTGCGAGAAAGAATTAGAATAAACTGTTGAGAGATTTAAACTGAACCGACAGGGATCTGGAGAAGAATCAGAACAAATCATTGAGAGATTTATCTAAACCAGAGAAAACATCTGCGAGAAAGAATCAGAATAAACCGTTGAGAGATTTAAACTGAACCAGAAGGGGCCTTGTTATGTAGATGGTTGACCACTCATTTCTTGGGAATTGATCTATAATTGACTTGTTGAAAATTTGACGATAATTTTCTATTGATTGATCTTTCCTGAAAAGATGAAGGGCTAGTTACATGAAATGTCATGATGTATAAAATGCATGGTATAATGTTGTTTCTCAAAATAAATGAGATCGTGCTGTATGCATATGTGTTGTCAATGCTATGACGTAGGGATGTAATGTATGAACACGTTAATCGTTATGCCGCGGTGTTACTGGAGTCGGGGAAAATAAATCCCTGAGTACCACTAGGTATGAGGAGTGTAAGTCTTCATATTTTGAAATTGAAGTATTGATAAGTTTTCATTTGTTAAAGAGATAAACTCTATTGTGGAAGGGGAAACGCTGTGCATTGCTTGTGGACCTCGTGAAATCCTGCTGGGGAATCCGAAGAAACCGGGCGACTTTCACTGGGGAATCCTTGGAGCTGTAACCAGAAGTTTTGTTCCGTCAGGGATGTGAGAGCACTTGATACCATTAGGATGCGTACTTTGAGATACGTTAGTGATCCTATAGTGGGATGTCCTGATTTTCGCTCTTGCTAGAAAAGTACCTGCGGGGGATTTTATGGAATAGTCTAAAGATATTATCCTATTTCTTAAAGACATTAGTGATTGTCTTTCTATTTTCTGTTCCTTTTTTTTGGTTCATTTGTAAACAGTAGTCACATTCAAATGCATATGTTCAAAAATAATCATTGGACGTTTTTGCAAACAAAACACATAAATAAAAGAAAAACAGATAGTTTTGCACTTTCAAAGGAATATCTTTGTATTAACTTGAATAAGTATTTTTTGTACAACGAGACAAACATTCTAGTAAGAGAGTGTCATCGTAGAAAATGAAAATTGATACAAAGAAAGATAACTATGTGAAGTAATCCCATGGGGTTCCCATTCTGCTATAGCCTTCATGTCTCTGAGCGTCTCATCCACTTGCTGCCTTGTCCGAAGTTGATTGGATTGATTAGACCCGTTTGAGTTTGTCAGTCGATGCTAAAGGTTGTCCGTAAGGTGATCCAACGGGACATAGTCATACACTTTAATTCCCTACCTTTTTCCTGGACCGCCCTTTCGAGTTTTCAGTCCACTGGGATACCCTTTTTTGCCCAAGTCGCCCTTTCGTGTTTTCAGCTTGGCGGGTGTACAGATTTTTTTGTTTTATCCCTAATTTTTGCCCAAACCTTTTTGGTTCGCCGGGATGCCCTAATTTTTGCCTAGGCCAGTTGTTGTACCCCAAAATTTGCCCTCTCTTTCTTCAGGAAACCATCTTGGATTTTCAAGGTCCCTCTGAAACAAATCCAAGTCCTGAGTTATCTTTTTGCCCAAGCAAGCCACTTACAAGAGCAAGATGATCTCACGAACTCCAAAAACAACGCTTTTATCTTGAGAAAAAAATAAAATTCTAAGTACTTAGAACGTTTCTCTAAAAAATGAGTGTTTAAGAAAAAAATCAGCGCTTCAGAACTTCTGGACCCATTCCAGATAAAAACGGTCAGAAGTTGCAAGCTTGGCTCAGCGTGGTCAAAAGTTGGCTTTTCAGCATCTACATCAGTTCAATCAGAAGTTATAAACGTGGTTCAGTATGTAAGCCTCAGACAGAACATGCCCCTTCAGCAGTTACACAAGCTCAGTCAGAATTTGCTAAAGGAATGCAAGAGAAGCAGGGAAGTCTGAAGGCTCTTTCAGAACATGCTGAAATCAGAAGATGAAAGATCAGAAGAGTGGGTGTTACACTGATACAGAATCTCTAAGCCCAGGAGGTCCAGAAGTAAATCCAAGGAACGTACCAGAAAACCAGGAGAATCTCCAGAGCTTACTAAGACAACAGGAAGCCAAGGCCAGAGCATGGTTTACGCTGCTGATTCAACGTTGGTTTCCATTACCAGAATATTGATGTTGATAGGTCTTATCACCATTTAATGCCCATTAATGCTTCCAACCACTCCTGAACATTCACGTGTGGCTTGGAAAACGCTTTTGTGCAGATTCTGGCATGGGTCTACGCGCCACCGCCCACTTCAGAGGTCACTTCTCCCCAATCTACGCCTGCTGCTGCAGCCTAGGCTGAAGGCTATCTGTTATCACAACTTCCCAGGAATTTCTGTCAAAGAACAAATTCAAACTCTGTTGGCGCTTTAATGTTCAAGGCACCCACAAGAACTTTGCCTATAAATAGAGAGTCATTGTCAACTGCAAAGGGCGTTCAAAAAGAAACAGAAAAATTGCTAAGAGAGAAACAACAACCCTTAGCAACATAGCGTTCTGAAATTCTGCCAAAATCTCCAGTTTGTTTCATAACTTTGAAGTTCTTACCTTCAAACTTCATCAAAATACCCAGTTTTCTTTGTGAACCAAAAAACACCCTTTCCAAACTTCTGACCCTACGTACGTATACACCTTTACCTACCCTTTTCAAAGAAAATCTGTCCAGAACACCACCAGAGCCAAAAGCTAGCTTTCACCCACAAACTTTTCCAACAGTCAGGTAAGCACCTGCTGACCCTCATCACGCTGTTAAGCATCATCAGCTGTGCATACTCAAATAAACATAATGTAAATATCATGTTGTTGCTGTTTATGTTCTGAGGATTTTCGTACCTCAGAACGTTCTGAGCCAGTATAGGACTTGCCTGTGACCTTGTTGGTTCTGACCTCTGAAACATTTTTGTATTTGCTGGATCTGTTCCAAATATGTTTCCTGTTTTGTGGAATAACAACAGAATTGCAGATGTTCTGATTAGTACAGGGAAAAGCCAAGTGCTGACTTTGACGTTAGCACATCTGAAGCCTGTTTTGCTGTCAATGATATCAGAACCTCTGAGAGTTCTTGCCTTTTCAGCAGAATCAGAACTTCTGGTTTCTCCACTAACAAACTTCTGTCTTGCAGTGTAGGGGAATCAGAACTTCTGATTTCCCCACTAACAGGGTTCTGTTTTGCAGGTGCCAGAGTCAGAAGTTCTGACTCATACAGTTTAACCAAGAGGTTGATCATCTAGCAGCGGATCTGAGTCAGAACTTCTGATGACCTCTCAGTAGCGCGCGGGCTCCCTCTCTCTCTCTATATATATCTTGTTTTTCGCTATTTCCTTTTTTGTCTATTTTTCTCGTTGAACCCCCCATGTACAAATGTGTATCCCCCTCCCCTAATTGTTGTAATAGCATAGGATTTTATATTTCCGCTTCTTATTGCTAGTAATTAGGATATGTATGGAAAGATAAAATCAATGAAATAGAAAAACCTAATTCAAAGAAAAAACTCTTGTATGCAATAAAACACACTTGCACACTAACACCCCTAGGGTTACATCCACTTGTTGCCTTTCAAAATTGGGCCATATTGCATGTTAGGTTTCTTTGGGTAAAAACAAACAATCAAATGATCATAGTCCCTCGATGACGCTTTCGAAAGTTGCCTAAAATGATCAAGTCCCTTTAAAAGAAAAATTGCCCAAGGATACTTAGCACTGTTGCAATTATGTTCTAAACGATGACCCGCGCCCGTCCCTTTCACATCCTAACACAAGATTGTCCACCAAATTCAATGGTGGAACAAAATTGTTAAAAGAGTTAAAACATAACAAAAATCTTTGAGAACTTTAGGGTAGATCACTCTTAAGTACTTGTCAACTTGCAAAACAAAAGCACTTGCCTATTTTTTCAAACCACACTTCACAAACACTTTCAAAACAAACTTTCAAAAAACCTTGAAACATCTTTTCAAAAAGACAAACACCTTTTGTAAAACATTCGAGTAAAGAATTGTTACAAGGGTAGCCTAGACAAGGCATCTTTTTCAAAACATTTTCAAAAGCCACGCACAAAGCACCATTTCAAACAATTGAAAACCAAGGCAAGTTGATCTAAGCAAGTACCTAAGAGCCCATGGATAACCATGGATAGAAAGGGTGCTAATACCTTCCCTTTCTATAATCTACTCCCCGAACCCAAGAAAAATCTCAAAGGTTTTTGCTGTGCTTTTTAAACCTTTCCTTAGAATAAAATAAAAAGTCGGTGGCGACTCTTGCTCAACCGAAACATTTGCGAAAACAAACGCAAAACCACAATCAGTTCTCCCACCGTATCACAGAACTGGCGACTCTGCTGGGGATAATTTTAAAAGTGGAGTAACCTTAGGGCTTAGATCACCCTCTTGCATGACTAATTGTTTGAATTGTTTGCTTTATATCTTGGCTCTATTGTTTGGGTTTTCAATCCTACACCTGGATTTTGGGAAACATTCATAGATAGCAATACGTTGTGGAAACTGTGCAGGGTATACCGACACGGTCGAAGCAATAGCTATATTAGTGCGACATATTTGTGAGTACCGGTAACCCTTGAGTTCAATCAAGGAGAGTACGGGGCCGCTGAGTGATGTCACTAAGCACTAACGACCTAGAACCTTAATTGACCATCTTGGCCTTTTATTAGGGGTAGTGAGATGACCGACTTTGGTGCAGTCCGAAGTTGGTAGATACTCAATACTACACTCATTGAGGGTTGTTTTCTTGGAATATTTTGGTCGCTAGTTAAGTGGCTAAACCAAAACAATGAACAATGTAAACAATCCCGTGATATTGAGCTCCTTAGAACCCAATTACTATTTATAGGACAGGTTTTTAAGCCAACTACACTCAAGAGGGTACTTACCTATGAAACCCCATGCAAGCCTGAAACTAGGGTTTGATGTGATTTGCTTGCACATATGTTTTGTGCATACATCATAAACATCATAAAACATCACATGCATTCACTAACAATTTCAAGGATTTGGATCTTCATCTTTGTTCTTGTTTTGTAGGTCATGGAAATTCCTCGCAGAAACACCATTCAAGTCAACCTTGTGAGAATCTCTCCTCAACTCAAGGAGCTCACCTCAAGAATTCCGGAAAACTCATCCTTCAGTGAAAGACATGGTAGACTGCTCAGCCTAGTCAACACCAACATTGAAGAAGACATGATGAAAGTGCTATTCCAGTTCTTTGACCCTCTTCACCACTGTTTCACTTTCCCTGATTACCAGTTGGTGCCCACTTTGGAGGAGTTTTCTCAACTCCTGAGAATTCCTATCCTTAATCAACTACCCTTCAACGGTACGGAAAAGGAACCAAAGCCGGAAGATGTTGCTCGAGCATTACATCTACAACCATCCGACATCAAGGGGCATTGGGAAACCAGAAGCGGAGTCAAAGGATTCTTAGCAAAATTCTTGTTTGAGAAGGCACAAGAATGTTGGAATTCATTGGACCTACGAGCCTTTGAAGAAATTGTGGCACTCCTTATCTATGGGTTGGTTTTGTTCCCAAATTCTGATTAGGGTTCACTGCCGCTGGCCAGAAAGCTATGCGCCGGTCGAAGATTGAAAGGGCGCCAGTCAAAATTTCTCCCTACGGAATCAACTCTTTGGAGGATGAAGACATAGAGAGCAACGTCGAAGAGTGGATTTACCCAACTGTCAAAGGAGGATTGTGCAACTGGGAGGCAAAAGACTTTGTCCCCATCACTTTTATTCATCAGTAATTCATCTGTTAAACATTTCCTATTTGGTCTGTAATATTTATTTTCAAAAAATCCGTACACTATCTTTTCACCTCATGTCTTGCCCGGGGCATGTAGGTCCATTTGTAAGGGTTTTGATTATTTTTCATATCCACATGCCATGTTTAATGATTCATTGGACGTTTTTCATTTGATAAACTTCTTGTGTTCATTTTCTTTCCTTTTGCATTTTTTGTTTAAGGATGGCTATCCCTTACACACACCCACACTCACAAATGCAGGTACCCATCCACTCCGGATTCCATGGGTGACAATTCTGCTATATCCTTCAATAACTCTGAAGATCTTGTCAACCAAGCCGAGTATGAAGATGACGAAGGTTGTGAAGTACCAGGGGAACTATCCAGACTTCTACAGCAAGAGGAAAGGGCCATCTTACCGCACGAAGAGTCATTGGAAACTATCAATTTGGGAACCGAGGAAGACCGGAAGGAGGTACAAGTGGGTGCCAATCTGAAACCAAATGTCAAGGAACGCCTGATACAGTTGTTGATTGAGTATGTTGAAATCTTCGCTTGGTCTTATGAAGACATGCCGGGTTTAGACACAGACATCGTGGTTCACCGTCTCCCCACAAGAGAGGATTGTCCACCGATCAAGCAAAAAGTCCGCCGAATGAGGCCTGACATGTCTGAAAAGATCAAAGCAGAAGTAATGAAGCAATTCGACGCTGGCTTTCTGGCTGTTACGTCCTATCCTCAATGGGTCGCTAACATCGTGCCAGTACCTAAGAAAGATGGCAAAGTCAGGATGTGTGTGGACTATCGGGATTTGAATAGGGCCAGCCCCAAAGATGATTTTCCGCTGCCACACATTGACATTTTGATCGACAATACAGCTCAGCACAAAGTGTTTTCCTTCATGGATGGATTCTCGGGCTACAATCAAATTAAAATGGCCCCCGAGGATATGGAGAAAACAACTTTTGTCACACAATGGGGCACTTTCTGTTACAAGGTGATGCCGTTCGGGCTGAAGAACGCAGGGGCAACTTATCAACGCGCCATGGTAGCTTTGTTTCATGATATGATACATCATGAGATTGAAGTTTACGTAGACGATATGATAGCTCGGTCACAAACAGAGGAAGAGCACCTTGAACATCTAGAAAAGCTGTTTGCCAGGTTGAAAGAATACAAACTCAGGCTGAATCCAAGCAAGTGCACTTTTGGAATTAGGTCTGGTAAACTTCTGGGATTCATTGTAAGCAACAAAGGCATTGAAGTCGATCCAGCAAAAGTAAAAGCAATACAAGAGATGCCTGTTCCCCGTACTGAAAAGGAGGTTAGAGGATTCTTGGGGCGTTTGAATTATATTGCCAGATTCATCTCCCATCTGACTTCTACCTGTGAGCCAATTTTCAAACTCTTGAAGAAAGATCAGGTAGTCGAATGGAACGACGATTGCCAAGATGCTTTTGATAAGATCAAGGAGTATTTGCTAGAACCTCCTATTCTGATGCCACCCGTCAAAGGAAGACCATTGATCATGTATCTGACCGTTTTGGATAACTCAATGGGGTGTGTTTTGGGCTAGCATGACGAGTCTGGTCGAAAAGAGCATGCTATTTATTACCTTAGCAAAAAGTTTACCGACTGTGAGACTCGCTACTCACTGCTTGAGAAAACTTGCTGCGCTTTGGTATGGGCTGCTCGCCGACTAAGGCAGTATATGTTGACTCATACCACTTTGCTGATTTCCAAAATGGACCCGATCAAGTATATCTTCGAGAAGCCCGCTTTATCTGGAAGGATAGCTAGATGGCAAATGATCCTAACTGAGTATGACATCCAGTACACCACCCAAAAAGCTATAAAATAGAGTGTACTAGCTGACCATCTGGCTCATCAGGCTATCGAAGATTATCAACCCATGAGATTTGACTTCCCAGACGAGGAAATCATGAATTTAGACAACATTGAAAGTAACGGACCGTATGACGGACCTGAAAAGGGATCCCGATGGACCCTGTACTTCGATGGTGCTTCAAATGCACTTGGAAACGGTGTCGGCGCGGTACTCATTTCTCCGGAAGGTTGTCACACACCTTTCACGGCCCGACTTTGCTTTAGCTGCACAAACAACATGGCTGAATACGGAGCTTGCATCTTTGGTCTTAAGGCTTCCATAGACTTGGGGATCAAATCTTTGATCGTATTTGGGGACTCGGCTTTGGTTATCAGTTAAATCAAAGGAGAGTAGGATACCAAGCATCCTAATATTATCCCATACAAAGAACATGTCTTGACATTGTTGCCTCATTTCGAGCAAATTACCTTCGAGCATTTCCCGCGAGAAGAGAATCAGCTAGTAGATGCCCTAGCTACAATGTCTTCCATGTTTAAACTCAACTGGGATAACGAGGCTCCCCAAATCACCATCGAGCGAATGGATGAACCTGCGCATTGTCATGAGATTAATACCGAAGAAGTAGTGGAACAACCTTGGTTCCATGAAATCAAAAGGTATCTCGAGACTAGAGATTATCCCGAAGGAGCTTCCATAAATGACAAGAAGTTCTTAAGGAAATTTGCTGCTAAGTTCTTCCTGAGCAACGACATCCTTTACAAACGAAGCCATGATTGCGTATTACTCCGATGCGTAGACAAAGCTAAAGCAGAGTTGATTATGACTGATATACACAGCGGCACATTTGGCACTCACTTGAGCGGGCATACAATGGCTAAGAAGATCCTAAGGGCAGGCTATTACTGGTCTACCATGGAAGCTGACTGCCATCAACATTCCCGTACTTGCCACAAATGTCAAGTCTATGCTGACAAGGTTCATATCCCTCCGGTCCCTCTCAATGTTCTGACTACTCCTTGGCCATTTGCAATGTGGGGCATTGACATGATTGGAGAGATCAAGCCCACGACTTCCAACGGACATCGCTTCATTTTGGTTGCCATTGACTATTTCACCAAATGGGTCGAAGCAGCTTCCTTCGCCTCTGTTACTAAAAATGTGGTTGCCCGCTTCATCAAGCAAAATCTCATATGTCGGTATGGTGTTCCAGACAGGATCATCACAGACAACGGTACGAATCTAAACAACACGATGATCACCGCCTTGTGCGAACAGTTCAAGATTTATCATCACAATTCATCCTCCTATCGGACGAAGATGAACGGTGCTGTTGAAGCTGCGAAACATTAAGAAGATCATTCAGAAAATGACAGTCACTTACAAAGACTGGCATGAGATGTTACCGTTTGCTCTACATGGATACCGTACGACGACACGTACTTCAACCGGGGCAACCCCATTTTCTTTGGTATATGGCATGGAAGCTGTCCTGCATATGGAAGTCCAGATTCCTTCTCTGAGGATTATGAGGGATGCAGGTTTGAATGAAGATGATTGGATGCAGACCCGACTTGATCAACTCAATTTGATCGACGAGAAGCGACTCGCTACTATATGCCATGGTCAGACGTATCAAAAACGGATGATCAAGGCCTTCAATAAGAAAGTCAGACGTCAAGTGTATCAAGTTGGAGATCTCGTGATCAAACGGATTATCTTACCGCAAAGTGATCCCAAGGGAAAATAGACTCCTACATACGAAGGACCATTTGTGATCAAGAGCATATTTTCTGGTGGTGCAATGATTCTGACCACTATGGACGGCGACGATTTGCCGCACCCTGCGAAAGCGGACATAGTCAAAAGATACTACGCATAAAATAACCCGACAGGTCGAAAACCCGAAAGGGCGGCTTGGGCAAAAATGGGCATCCCGGTGAACCGAAAACCCGAAAGGGCGGTTCAGGCAAAAGTTAGGGATAAAAACAAAAAAAATTTGTACACCTGGCAAGTTGAAAACCCGAAAGGGCGACTTGGGCAAAAAGGGGTTTCCCGGTGGATCGAAAACCCGAAAGGGCGATTCAGGAAAAAGTTAGGGAATCAAAGCGTATGACTATGTCTCGTCGGATCACTTCAAAGACAATCTCTTCATCAACCAGTTCCAGGCTTCGGATCAATCCAGTTATCGACAAACGAAGCATTGAATGGACAGATATTCAGAGTTGTGAAGGCTATAGCGGAATGGAATCCCATGGAATTATTTCACATAGCCATCTTTATTTTGTATAAATCTTTCAATATTTACGACAGAATCCTCTTACTAGGATGATTGTCTCCTTTGTACAAATATACTCATAGAAAGTCAATACAAATACTTTTCCCAGAAATTTGTGTCATTTCCTTTCACTTTTTCTCTTGCACTATCTGTTTTATTTTGAGAAACGTCCAATGTTTTGTTAAATAGGCATATGCATTTGAACATGATCATTTCCTTATGAATCAAGAAAGAGGATTACTGATAGGTTGAAGATACAATTCGATATCCTGATACCCTTTCAAAGGAAACCCCCAGGAGATTTGGAATCCATATCCCCAGCAAACCCTGAAGCTTATCCCCAGTGGATTCTGAAGGCTTATCCCCTGCAGAGTACGAACGTCTCACCCGAGTTTTATTCAAAGTTATTCCTCACAAGGGCTTATAACTGGGTTATCCTCAGTTAACTGCCACGGAAGATCGCACCCGGCCAAATGCTTCCTACCTCCAGCGGAGTTCATCAAAGTTCCCCAACATAACTTATCAATACAATCCCCCAGAGGAGCTTATCCTTGTTATCCCCAGCCAGAGGATCCTCCAGAACTCATTTCCCCTCAGAGTTTAAGTTTCTGTATCCCCAGCTGAGCTAAGGCTTCAAAATTATCAATCCCCAGCGGAGCCAGACTAATGAACCTTCCCCCCACGGAATTTTGGAAGGACAAATCTTGAGTTCCCCAGTAAAGTCGCCAGAAATACTTCCCGCCAAACTAAAGATTCTCAGTCCTACCTCCCCAACATGAGTCTATTGGATCGAAACTCCCCGGTAGAAGTCATCAGGAACTCTCTTCCCCAGCAACAGCCAAGGAATTATTCTTCCCGGCAGCATTCAAGATACTTTTATCTTCAGCCATCTCGGATTCATCTATCCTTTTCAAGACAGCTCTCCAGCGTACATGCACGTCCATTTACATTCATATCATATAACATACATTGCATCATGCATCATGACATTGCATATAACTAACCCTTTACCTTTTCAGGTAAGATCAGTCGACAGACAAAAATCATTATCTCCCGAATTTCTTTCCAGGAATAGTTCAGATGTGACCCAGACATGACAATATTCTGATTCTTATTCCAGATTCATTCAGATGCAGTTTCACACGAGCTCATCATCAGGAAACCCTACACCGGCTCCTCCTCAAAACTTCAAGATTTCTGAAAACAGTTTACGGGTTCTCCAAGTAACGGATGTTAACTTATCGCTTGTTCAGTTTCTTTTCAAGACTTCTGAAAACAGTTTATGGATTCTTCCCAACAACGGATGTTAATCTACCAACTTGTTCATATGCAACCTTTGAAAACAGTTTACGGACGCTTCCCAACAACGGATGCTGCTCTATTGCTTATTCAACTTCAAGATTTTTGAAAACCGTTTACGGGTTCTCCAAGTAACGGATGTTAACCTATCGCTTGTTCAGTTTCTTTTCAAGACTTCTGAAAACAGTTTATGGATTCTTCCCAACAACGGATGTTAATCTACCAACTTGTTCAGATGCAACCTTTGAAAACAGTTTACGGACGCTTCCCAACAACAGATGCTGCTCTATTGCTTATTCAACTTCAAGATTTCTGAAAACAGTTTACGGGTTCTCCAAGTAATGGATGTTAACCTATCGCTTGTTTAGTTTCTTTTCAAGACTTCTGAAAACAGCTTATGGATTCTTCCCAACAACGGATGTTAATCTACCAACTTGTTCAGATGCAACCTTTGAAAACAGTTTACGGATTCTTCCCAACAACGGATGTCAATCTATTGCTTATTCAAGCCCCAGTTCAGAGATGGTTCAAAACATGGACATCTTTCTGATTTTCATTCCAGATGGCATCTTTAAGCCCATCCCCGACAAGATTCTGCCACCCTTCCAAATGGCATCTTTAAGCCCATCCCCGACAAGATTCTGCCACCCTTCCAGATGGCATCTTTAAGCCCATTTCCGCATCCATTGCTTTGACGAGTGCAAATTTAAGGGCACTCTAGTGTCCAATCTCCTTTCACCTTCGAGTCGCCAAAGGCAAGATTGCCAATCTAACTCTTCAGGTTCAAGAAGATTGAACAGGGGCAACTGTTGTACCCCAAAATTTGCCCTCTCTTTCTTCAGGAAACCATCTTGGATTTTCAAGGTCCCTCTGAAACAAATCCAAGTCCCGAGTTATCTTTTTGCCCAAGCAAGCCACTTACAAGAGCAAGATGATCTCACGAACTCCAAAAACAACGCTTTTATCTTGAGAAAAAATCAAATTCTAAGTACTTAGAACGTTTCTCTAAAAAATGAGTGTTTAAGAAAAAAATCAGCGCTTCAGAACTTCTGGACCCATTCCAGATAAAAACGGTCAGAAGTTGCAAGCTTGGCTCAGCATGGTCAGAAGTTGGCTTTTCAGCAGCTACATCAGTTTAATCAGAAGTTGTAAACGTGGTTCAGTATGTAAGCCTCAGACAGAACATGCCCCTTCAGCAGTTACACAAGCTCAGTCAGAATTTGCTAAAGGAATGCAAGAGAAGCAGGGAAGTCTGAAGGCTTTTTCAGAACATGCTGAAATCAGAAGATGAAAGATCAGAAGAGTGGGTGTTACACTGATATAGAATCTCTAAGCCCAGGAGGTCCAGAAGTAAATCCAAGGAACGTACCAGAAAACCAGGAGAATCTCCAGAGCTTACTAAGACAACAGGAAGCCAAGGCCAGAGCATGGTTTACGCTGCTGATTCAACGTTGGTTTCCATTACCAGAATATTGATGTTGATAGGTCTTATCACCATTTAATGCCCATTAATGCTTCCAACCACTCCTGAACATTCACGCGTGGCTTGGAAAACGCTTTTGTGCAGATTCTGGCACGGGTCTACACGCCACCGCCCACTTCAGAGGTCACTTCTCCCCAATCTACGCCTAGGCTGAAGGCTATCTGTTATCACAACTTCCCAAGAATTTCTGTCAAAGAACAAATTCAAACTCTGTTGGCGCTTTAATGTTCAAGGCACCCATAAGAACTTTGCCTATAAATAGAGAGTCATTGTCCACTGCAAAGGGCGTTCAAAAAGAAACAGAAAAATTGCTAAGAGAGAAACAACAACCCTTAGCAACATAACGTTCTGAAATTCTGCCAAAATCTCCAGTTTGTTTCATAACTTTGAAGTTCTTACCTTCAAACTTCATCAAAATACCCAGTTTTCTTTGTGAACCAAAAAACACCCTTTCCAAACTTCTGACCCTACGTACGTATACACCTTTACCTACCCTTTTCAAAGAAAATCTGTCCAGAACACCACCAAAGCCAAAAGCTAGCTTTCACCCACAAACTTTTCCAACAGTCAGGTAAGCACCTGCTGACCCTCATCACGCTGTTAAGCATCATCAGCTGTGCATACACAAATAAACATAATGTAAATATCATGTTGTTGCTGTTTATGTTCTGATGATTTTCGTACCTCAGAACGTTCTGAGCCAGTATAGGACTTGCCTGTGACCTTGTTGGTTCTGACCTCTGAAACATTTTTGTATTTGCTGGATCTGTTCCAAATATGTTTCCTGTTTTGTGGAATAACAACAGAATTGCAGATGTTCTGATTAGTACAGGGAAAAGCCAAGTGCTGACTTTGACGTTAGCACATCTGAAGCCTGTTTTGCTGTCAATGATATCAGAACCTCTGAGAGTTCTTGCCTTTTCAGCAGAATCAGAACTTCTGGTTTCTCCACTAACAAACTTCTGTCTTGCAGCGCAGGGGAATCAGAACTTCTGATTTCCCCACTAACAGGGTTCTGTTTTGCAGGTGCCAGAGTCAGAAGTTCTGACTCATACAGTTTAACCAAGAGGTTGATCATCTGGCAGCGGATCTGAGTCAGAACTTCTGATGACCTCTCAGCAGCGCGCGGACTCCCTCTCTCTCTCTCTCTATATATATATATATATATCTTGTTTTTCGCTATTTTCTTTTTTGTCTATTTTTCTCGTTGAACCCCCCATGTACAAATGTGTATCCCCCTCCCCTAATTGTTGTAATAGCGTAGGATTTTATATTTCCGCTTCTTATTGCTAGTAATTAGGATATGTATGGCAAGATAAAATCAATGAAATAGAAAAACCTAATTCAAAGAAAAAACTCTTGTATGCAATAAAACACACTTGCACACTAACACCCCTAGGGTTACATCCACTTGTTGCCTTTCAAAATTGGGCCATATTGCATGTTAGGTTTCTTTGGGTAAAAACAAACAATTAAATGATCATAGTCCCTCGATGACGCTTTCGAAAGTTGCCTAAAATGATCAAGTCCATTTCAAAGAAAAATTTCCCAAGGATACTTAGCACTATTGCAATTATGGTCTAAACGATGACCCGCACCCGTCCCTTTCACATCCTAACACAAGATTGTCCACCAAATTCAATGGTGGAACAAAATTGTTAAAAGAGTTAAAACATAACAAAAATCTTTGAGAACTTTAGGGTAGATCGCTCTTAAGTACTTGTCAACTTGCAAAACAAAAGCACTTGCCTATTTTTTCAAACCACACTTCACAAACACTTTCAAAACAAACTTTCAAAAAACCTTGAAACATCTTTTCAAAAAGACAAACACCTTTTGTAAAACATTCGAGTAAAGAATTGTTACAAGGGTAGCCTAGACAAGGCATCTTTTTCAAAACATTTTCAAAAGCCACGCACAAAGCACCATTTCAAACAATTGAAAACCAAGGCAAGTTGATCTAAGCAAGTACCTAAGAGCCCATGGATAACCATGGATAGAAAGGGTGCTAATACCTTCCCTTTCTATAATCTACTCCCCGAACCCAAGAAAGATCTCAAAGGTTTTTGCTGTGCTTTTTAAACCTTTCCTTAGGATAAAATAAAAAGTCGGTGGTGACTCTTGCTCAACCGAAACATTTGCGAAAACAAACGCAAAACCACAGTCAGTTCTCCCACCGTATCACACCAGTCGATCTAGCGGGTCTTTATTCATGCGTAGTATCTTTTGATTATGTCCGTGTTTATAGGGTGCGGAAGGTCGTCGCCATCTATAATGGTTAAGATCATTGCCCCACCAGAGAATATGCTTTTGATCACAAATGTTCCTTCGTATGTAGCAGTCCATTTTCCCCTGGGATAACATTGTGGCAAAATGATACGCTTGATTACCAAGTCACCAACGCGATATACCTGACATCTGACCTTCTTGTTTAAAGCTTTGATCATACGTTTTTGGTACATCTGACCATGACAGACAACTGTAAGCCTCTTCTCATCGATCAAGTTCAACTGGTCAAGTCGAGTTTGAAGCCATTCATCTTCATTCAGCCCTGCATCTTTTATGATTCTCAAAGAAGGTATTTGGACTTCAATTGGTAGGACAACTTTCATAACATATACCAAAGGGAAATGAGTTTCCCCTGTTGACATGCGCACCTTGGTACGGTAACCGTGGAGAGAAAATGGTAACATCTCATGCCAGTCCTTGTAGGTCACTGTCATTTTTTGTATGATATTTTTGATGTTTTTATTAGTGGCTTCTATAACACCATTCATCTTTGGCTGGTAAGGGGAAGAGTTATGATGCTGGATCTTGAATTACACGCATAATGTGGTGATCATATTATTGTTGAGATTCGTACCATTGTATGTAATGATTCTCTCCAGGATACCATACCGACAAATGAGATTCTGTTTGATGAATCGTGCCACAACATTCATGGTAACAGAAGCGAAAGAAGTTGCCTCAACCCACTTCATGAAATAGTCAATGGCCACCAAGATAAAGCGGTGCCCATTAGAAGATGTAGGTTTGACTTCTCCAATCATGTCGATGCCCCACATCGCGAATGACCAGAAAGCAGTTAGGACATTTAGAAGAACTAGAGACACATGTACTTTATCAGCATAGATCTGACATTTGTGACAGGTTCGTGAATGATGATGGCAATCTGCTTCCATGGTAGACCAGTAGTACCCTGCCCGTAGGATCTTTTTAGCCATTGTATGCCCACTAGAATGGGTGCCAAAAGTCCCTTCATGTAGATCAGCCATGATCTCATCTGCCTCAACCTTGTCTATGCAACGAAGCAAAGTATAGTCATGGTTGAGCTTGTAGAGAAATCCATTTCTGAGGAAGAACTTAGCAGAGAATCTTCTCAATAATTTCTTATCATTGACTGAAGCTCCCCCCGGATACTCTTGGACCTCGAGATACCTCTTAATTTCATGGAACCAAGGCTTGTCTACTATCTCTTCAGTATCGATCTCGTGACAGTAAGCTGGTTCATCCATCCGCTCAATGGTGATCTGGGGAGTCTCGTTACCCCACTTGAGTTTGAAGATGGATGACATAGTGGCTAGCGCGTCCGCTAGTTGATTTTCCTCTTGTGGAAAATGCTCAAAGGTAATTTCCTCAAAATGTGGGATTAATGTCAACACATGTTCTTTGTAGGGGATGAGATTAGGGTGCTTTGTGTCGCATTCTCCTTTGATCTGACTGATGACTAAAACTGAATCTCCAAATACACTTAAGGATTTGATTCCCAAATCTATGGCAACTTTGAGACCTAAAATACATGCTTAGTATTCTGCCATATTATTGGTACAGTTGAAACAAAGTCTTGCACAAAAGGGAGTATGACATCCTTCCGGGGATATGATCATATCACCTATGCCATTGCCGAGTGCGTTGGAAGCTCCTTCAAAAACCAAGGTCCATCGGGATCCTTGTTCAGGTCCGTCATATGGCCTGAATTCTTCATAATTGTTTACCATCACTATATCTTCATCTGGGAACTCGAATTTCATGGACTGATAGTCATCCACAGCCTGATGAGCAAGGTGATCGGCTAGCACACTGCCCTTTATTGCTTTTTGGGTAGTGTACTGAATATCGTATTCAATCAGGATCATTTGCCATCTTGCTATTCTCCCAGAGAGGGCAGGCTTCTTGAATATGTATTTAATTGGATCCATCTTGGATATCAATAAGGTAGTATGGGTCAACATATACTGTCTTAGCCGGTGAGTAGTCCATGCCAGAGTGTAACAAGTTTTCTCAAGCAGTGAATATCTTGTTTCACAGTCGCTAAACTTTTTTCTCAGGTAGTAAATGACATGCTCTTTTCGGCCAGACTCATCATGCTGCCCCAACACACACCCCATTGAATTTTCCAAGACAGTTAGATACATGATCAAAGGTCTTCCCTCGACTGGCGGAATCAAAACATGATACTCTTGAAGGTACTCTTTGATCTTGTTGAAGGCAGCTTGGAATTCATCATTCATCTTTGACTACTTGATCTTTCTTCAGTAATTTGAAGATTGGTTCACAAGTAGTGGTTAGGTGAGAAATGAATATGGAGATGTAGTTTAGCCGTCCTAAGAATCCTCTGACTTCCTTCTCTGTTCGAGGAGCAGGCATTTCTTGTATTGCTTTTACCTTTGTAGGGTCTACTTTGATACCTTTACCACTAACGATGAAGCCTAGGAGTTTAACGGACCTCACTCCAAATGCGCATTTATTCGGGTTCAACCTTAGTTCGTATTTCTTTAGCCTTTCAAATAGTTTCTACAAATGGTTAAGATGTTCCTCTTCAGTTTGAGATCTGGCTATCATGTCATCCACGTAGACCTCTATTTCGTGATGGCACATATTGTGAAATAGAGCTACCATGGCGCGCTGATAAGTTGCCCCAACGTTTTTCAACCCGAATGGCATAACCTTATAACAAAACATGCCCCACTGTGTGACGAAAGTCGTTTTCTCCATGTCCTCAGGTGCCATTTTTATTTTATTATAGCCTGAGAAACCATTCATAAATGAAAACACTTTATGTTGTGCGATATTGTCAACCAGAATATCAATATGGGGAAGCGAGAAATCATCCTTAGGGCTTGCCCTATTCAAATTTCGGTAATCCACACACATGCGTACTTTATTGTCTTTTTTAGGCACTGGAACAACATTGGCGACCCATTGTGGATAGGAGGTGACGGCTAAGAATCTGGTGTTGAATTGTTTCATGACTTCAGTCTTGATCTTCTTCGACATGTCTGGCCGCATGCGACGGACTTTCTATTTTACCGGAGGGCAGTCTTCTTTTTTCGGTAGACGATGGACCACGATATCAGCGTCAAGTCCTGGCATGTCTTCGTATGACCAGGCAAAGACCTCAACATAGTCATGTAGTAACTGAGTTAAACGCTTCTTGACACTCGGTTCCAAATTGGCACCTACTTTGACTTCTTTCTTGTCTTCTTCAGTACCTAAGTTAACCGTGTCAACCAGTTCTTCGTGGGGCTGTATGGTCCTTTCTTCCTGTTGTAGTAACCTGGCTAGTTCCCTTGGCACTTCACAATCTTCCTCACCTTCTTCTTCGGCTTGGTAGATTGGATTTTTAAAGTCACAATAGGCCATAGCAGAATCGTTACCCACGGGATCCTGAGTGGATGTGGATTTGCATTTTGATATGTGAGTGTGTGTAAGAGCATAACTATCTTTAAAAAAAATAAAAATGTAGAAAAAGAAGAACAAAGAGCGTAAAATTTGCATGTAAAAACGTCCATGATTCATTGATGACATATGAAAATGAAGTAACAACCCTTACAAATGGACCATTGTGCCTCGGGTAAGACACAAGGTTTTAAAAGTCTCAATTGTTTAATTATTACAAGTCCGACAAAAATTTAAAGACAATTACTGTTGTATAAAAGTAATAGGGACAAATTCTTTAGCTTCCAAGTTGTTGAGTCCTCCACTGATAGTTGGGAAAATCCATTCTTCCAGGTCACAACTGTCACCACTATCCTCCACGGCGTTGATTCCATGGTTGCTGATCCGCAAAGGTGGTCCCCCGGCACAAGCACAGTGAACAACTTTCTGGGCTCCTGAAGTAAAACCCAAACCAAATTTGTCAGACTTGTAGGGAATGTATGGGAGTTGGCCCCAAATAGTACACCCACCTTCTTCGACTACTGCCTTGGCAGCTTTTAGAGAAGCCATCTTTAGCGGGGGTCTGGTAATCTTTGGAACTTTGGGAATAATCTTGGTTGCCGCAACTGTTTGTGGGACTTCCTCGAAATGCTGACACAGAGTTTCGATGAATTCGCCATCCATTTCCACGTATATGAAGGAGTTCAGGTGACTGACCATATATTCCCCCTCTCCATGGACAATGATGATTTTTCCCTTGATTGGGTACTTCAACATCTGATGTTATGTAGAGGTGACGACACCAGCGTTATGAATCCAAGGTCGGCCCAACAAACAGGAATAGGAAGGACGAATATCCATCATATAGAAAGTTGAATCAAAGGTTTGAGTTCCAACTTTAATGGGGATGTCCACCTCCCTGTGCATAATTATCTTTGAACCTTCGAAGGCCCTTACCACTATGTTGCTGGGTTTTAAGGTCAAAACTTCACAGTCTAGTCTATCCATAGCCTTCTTAGGTATCACATTCAAAGATGAACTAGTATTTACCAGGACATGGGCCAAAGTAGTGCCCATGCATTCGACAGAGACATGCAACGCCTCATTGTGTTTCCTCCCTCTAGGTGTCAGGTCAGCATCAGAAAAGCCCAAACTGTTATCAGTGGTCAAACTGGCCACACATTCTTTGAATTGGTCATCAGAGGTTTCCTGTGGCACATGGGC
The DNA here is from genome assembly GCA_948472305.1 of Vicia faba. Taxonomy (NCBI): domain Eukaryota; kingdom Viridiplantae; phylum Streptophyta; class Magnoliopsida; order Fabales; family Fabaceae; genus Vicia; species Vicia faba. The sequence goes on along the minus strand of OX451739.1, from coordinate 1,253,961,304 downwards.
AGCTTTAATAAATTTAACCAAGGCTTTTGCATGAGCTTCAGAGCACAATAATAAAGCTAGCATATAAATTTTGAAGGGGTCTGCCCTAGCTGTTCGACTATATTGTAGTCGCTTCTCTTTATAATTTTCAAAATTTCTTCCATCTCCTTTTTGGAGGCCTCTGTGATAGATACTTATTGCGCCTTCATCCGGATAGGTTCAACCAAAATGCCTTTGCCTCGAGTCTCGGTCGACTCAGTGATAGGGGTGTCAGTATGGATAATCATAGGAACTATAGTAGTAGGAACAAAAGTAGGGATGATCACAGGACCGATAACAATTTTAGGAGGAGAAATCTCAGGGGAGAACACCCTTCCACTTCTGGTTATTTTGCTAGTTCCCACAATGTTGCCGATGTCGGGGTCAGCCTTCTCAAAAACTGAGTCTTCATCATCCAGCCAATCCTGCTTAACACCGTTATAGTAGACGTCACCCCCATAGTTACAGGGTACCGTTTTATCTAAGGAGTAAGGGATTAGCCCTGGCATGGTAATTATCAGGGGAGTCACCTTCAGAACGAATGTAATCCTAATGGGTCTTTTGGTGGAGACCCTGGAAAGATTGGCGTAAATGGTTACTATTGAAATATCCTTGTAAGAAATGGTTGGAACGAGAGTCTTTTCAAACAAAATCTCTTTGTCATCCATCAGGCGCTGGACACCTGCTTTCAATAAATGACAACCAGTTGGTAGGGATAAACAGAGGTGGCAACCTTCGCCATAACTCAGAAATAAACCGGCCTTCAGCAGGTTCCTCTTGACGGTCAGGAGAGGAGTAACAAGGTCATCAACAACAGTAACAAACACATCATCTTTAACATCGTTAACATCACGGCCGTGCATGTGCATAGGAGCAGCGATAACATTTGGGATCTCAAGAGCATCAAACTCAATTTATTTTGCCTCGAGAAGGTCTTGTACCTTATTTTTCAAAACCCAGCAGTCATTTGTATCATGACTTGGACTTTCTGAATGGTGAGCACAACAGGCATTTAGGTTGTAACGGGGAGCGGCCGTGTTGGGATTCTTTGGAGCTTTCCGCAAGGTTACCATATTAGATCTCAACAAATGTGGCAAGACTTGAGACAACATCATATTTATCCGGGTAAATTGTCTTACTGGTCTTTTCGTTCCAGGCTGGTTTTTCCTTTGTTGAGTAGGTGCATGCTTAGGGATCATGATGGCCCCTACCGTTGGACGGTGTTCAGTTCTGTCTTGATTCCTTTGATGGTACACAACACCAACCTCTTTCTTCCCGGTGAATGGTATTGCACCCCAAAATTTTCCCTCTCATTTCTCAAAGAATCACCCTGGATCCTCAAGTTTGCTTTCATCCAATTCCAAGCCTTGAACTACAAATTTTCCAAGAAAATCACTCACAAGGGCAAAATGGTCATTTGCATACTGAAAAGTCAAACTTTCACTTTTGGATCAAAATCAAATTTCAAGAATCAAATTTCATCAAGACATGTTGAAATATGAAGTTTGTTTCATCAAGAAATTCAAAAGTCAAAACTACTTTGGAGAAGTCAAAATTCTAAATACTTAGAATTTTTTCTCTAAGTGTTTAAGAAAATATGACAAGCTCAGAACTTCTGGCCAGATTTTCACCATGATGCAAGCTGATTCTGGAAGAACTTATGATTCAATAGTTATGGATTTCAACGAGATCTAAAACATTGCAGAACCGAATTTCTCCTAGATATGCTGGGATTTCAAGTTATAAATTCTCAAAGATACGTCCTTGAAACTGAAACACTCAGCAAATTCTGGACACTTTCAAGACAGAGTTTGGTCAGAACTTCTGGGCAAGTTTTCACAAAGGTTCAGTCAGAGTTTTCCAGGGTAATTCAAAGAAGGTTAAGAAGCATGCTGCAAGCCTCCTAGAAAGTCTGAGAGCTCCTTCAGAACATGCTGGAGCAAGGAGATACAAAGATCAGAGGTTGGATGTTACGCTGAAGCTGAACTTCTGATCCAGAATTAAGCAATGATGCATAATTTCACATGGCAGGATTTCTAGTTTGATAAATCTCATCATCATTTAATGCTCACAACCACTTTTGAGTCTTTATCCAAGGGATTTCCCCCACGTGTACCTCTACTATCTTGGGATAGCAAACTTTGGTGCAAAAGTGTGCTAGGCCCATGTGTTGCTTTTGCTTTTCCTTAATTCCTGCTGATAAATCCATCTTAAGCATGGCTAAAAGCTGCTAACCACCATGCTTGCTTCAAGAACAAGGCAACACTTTAGCATATGAAGGCTATATTCAACGCTTTGGTCAGAACTTGACCAAATCCCAAAACCTTGTTTATACAACCCGATGTAGACTTATAACCAATAGCTAATTCAGCCTACGACTGCATCCCATAATTATACCAAACTAGCATACGAAAGCTGTGATAAAAAAGTAATGGAACAGTGTGCCAAAAAGTTTAAATCCCATCTGTTTTTCCCCCCAAAACCACAACAAATTCATCTATAAATAAGTTGCTCCATCACACTTTCAAGAGGCTGGCTTTTGGGGAGAGATTGGCCAAAAGAGAGAAAAGAAAGTTGTGAAACCTTAATAAAAATCCAGATTTCCCAAACATAAAACCAAACCCTTGTTCTTCCTTTTTGATCAAAGAACATAACCACTGTTCCGTTACTCTCGCTGACACCAGAACATCTAAAGGTAGCAGCTCAAAGCTCCAAGCCCACACTCCGGATTCAAGGTAAGTCTTTCTGACTTTGCATTTTTTTCATTCAGAACAACATTAATATGTAAATATCACAATTAATGTTGTCCACATCATTGCATAAGTAGAAAAACTGTGGATCAGAGCTTCTTGATTAGGGCTAGACTCAGATTTAGGATTAGAACTTCTATAAATTGTTGTGCTGTTATCCTTCTGATTTGCTGTTTAATAAGAACTGAATAAATTGCATAAAACTTATGATGTTCACTCAGAGTTTTAGCATAACACAGAACTTCTGAGTTCTCCTCACTATTTTAACATACAAAACTTCTATGATTTTTCTCACTGTTAACACAAACTGAACTTCTGATTCTTACATGCTGATAACGCACCGAACTGATGATGTTCACTCACTGGCTTAGCACAATACAAAACTTCTGATGTTCCAACTTACTGTTTTAACACGCACAGAACTTCTAAGACTTTCTCATTGTTCTAACATTCAGAAGTTCAACACATAGCAACCCTGAACTTCTGTGTTTTCCCTCTAACGTGTCTTGCAGGACCTCAGAGTGTACCAATCCAGAACTTTTGATTCCAATGACGTTCCTTTCTGAGTCATCACGAGCTTGGCTTCAGAACTTCTGATCCTTGTTTATTTTTCTTGCAGTAGCACGTTGTTTCTGTCTTTCATTTATTTCCCTTTTCATCATTTTTAATATTAACATAAAAAGACATAAAAATATTTTCTTTCATTAATTAATTTATTTCTTTTTTCATTAAGACAAAAACATTTTCTAAACAAGTCCTTTTTCTTTCTTATATTGTACATTTCAATATAGCTGTAATAGTAACTTAGGATTTAATTTCATTTGCAAACCCCATTCATAAATATGTACCCCCATCCCTAAAATATTGTAATAGCGTAGGACTTTACATTTCTGCAATTTATCGCTTTCGAATGTAAATGCTAGTAATTAGGGTGTGTATGGAAAGACATGAAATTGAAAAATAGATCACCCTAATCAAGACTAAAATGCATGCAATCAAACACACTTTCACACTAGCACCCTTAGGGTAATCTCACTTGTTTCCTATCTGAAAAATAGTCATGTCCCTCGAACATGGGCGTTTTAGCAAAGACTCTCGATAAAAGATCGTAGTCCCTCGATGACTCTCGATGTTGCCTTCGATAAACGATCTAGTCCCTAAAATGACATTGCTAAAACATCCCATAGGTTGCCTTCTATGACTATACAAAAAAATGTCCCGCGCCCGTCCCTTCACATCCAACGGTAGGGCTTCTTACCAAAACAATGGTAACATAGCAACGTCTAAAGGAGGAGGAAAATAACACATAAGACTTTTTGAGTAAGTATATTCGCTCTTAGTTGCTTGCTTGCTCACAACAAAAATATTCTATACACTAACACTTTGAAACATTTTCAAAAGACAACACTTTGTATGCGTTCTTATAGAGACGAGAATTATTACAAAGGCACCTTTTCAAAATCATTAAAAAAAACATCTTTCAAACTTGAAAACATTTTCAAAAGATCAACACTTTGTATACATTCTTACGAATGAGAATCATTACAAAGTTTGCCTAAACGATGGCGTCTTTACAAAATACTTTCGAAAACCACAAAAAGCACAATTTCAAACAAAAGCAAGTGATCTAGAAAGTAACTAAGAGCCCATGGAAAACCATGGATGAAAAGGGTGCTAACGCCTTCCCTTTTCATAATCTACCCCCCGAACTAAAGAAAACATCTCTAAAGGTCTTTCCTGTGCTTTTTCACCTTTACTTATTGGATAAAAGAAAAGTCAGTGGTGACTCTTGCTAAACTGCAACATTTGCGATCAAACGCAAAACAATCAAGTCAGTTCTCCCACCGTATCACAGAACTGGCGACTCTGCTGGGGAATATCAACTCTAAAAGTGGGGTTACCTTAGGGTTAGATCATATTCACTTGCCTTTATTTGTTTGAATTGCTTGCTTTACATTATTAGTTCCTTGTTCAGGTTTGTTTTGATTCTCTACCCGGATCTGGGGCACCTTTTTAGGTAAGTAGCAATAGATTAGGGAAACTGTGCGAGGTATACCGACATGGTCTAAGCAATAGCTACATTAGTGTGACGCATTTGTTGGTACTAGTATCCCTTATGTTGAAATGAGGAGAATAAGGGGCCGCTGAGCGGCGTCATGAAGCACTAACTGACCTTAGAACCTTACTTGACCAACTTGGCCATTAGGAAGTATTGAGATAGCCGACTTTGGTGCAGTCCGAAGTTGGTTGATACTCGATGCTACACTGATTGAGACCGGACTTTTGGGATATCTCGGCTGCAAGAAAAGATTGATTGAGTTGAGACAATGCCTAAAAGAAAGGTCAGTGATATTGAGATCCCTTAGAACCCGATTACTATTAACTAGGACAGGTTGATCCAACTAAATTTCAAGAGGGTACTTACCTACAAACTCCATGCAAGCCTAAACCTAAGGACTTTTCTAATTTGTGTGAATATGATTATAAAATTGCTTACCTCACATATTTGTACATAACATCATAACATCATACCATAGCATTTTCAATAGCCGTTTCAAGGATCTCGAGGGCCTATGATGCAGGGTCACGTTGAACCAGACGTCTACCAAGGGGAAAAATGATTTATTTTCCTCTAACCAAATGCCATCAAAAATCAAGTACAACAAACCGGAGTCAAAGGCTACAACCCACTTGACATGATGAGTTCAATTCTCGTGGAAGGACATCCACTGATACAAAGTTCTCCAATCCAAAACTGTAAGTGACTACTAACCCTGCGAGATCCTTGAAAACATGCATCCACATATCATGCATCATATTATGACATGTTTCTCCCATACAGGTCTCCTTATCTTCCTACTGTTTATTTCAGTAAGATGGATATGGAACAAACGGTGAAAGATCTCCAAGCTCAAAATGCTCAATTCCAACAAATGTTCCTGACTATGGCTAAAGGGAAAGAGGACCTGAAGACCCTTCTTCTCAAAGACAAGAAGAAAAATTCCAAGAAGTCAGTAGGCATCCTGAACTTGAGAAGAAGACCTAGAGGACCAGTCAAGGGAGCTCTAGATCTTTCAACTCCAACCAACATGGAGGATAGTCATGAAGAAGACAACAGTCTGGAGATTGATGAAGCCAAAGCTGACTACTCTGAGGAAAAATCTCCTCCCACTGTTGACAAGTACAAACAGCTGGAGGATCGCCTCAGTGCTATGGAAAATCAACAGATAACCGGCTTGGATTTAGGAGACATGGGTTTAGTTTCTGGAGTGGTCATTCTGCCAAAGTTCAAAATCCCTACCTTTGCCCTGTACGATGGAGTATCTTGCCCTAAGATGCACTTAAAGTCTTATGTCCGCAAGATTCAACCATACACAACTGATCCGAAGCTTTGGATCCATTTCTTCCAAGAGAGCCTAGTAGAGACTCAACTTGAATGGTTCTATCAATTGGAGAGTTCTTGCATCCGCACCTGGGAGGATTTAGCTGCTGCTTTCTACAAGCAGTATCAGTATAATGCTGATCTTGCACCAACTCGTGTGCAATTGCAGAACATGACCATGGGTTCCAACGAGAGCTTCAAAAGATACGCCCAAAAGTGGAGAGATCTGGTTGGTAGGGTGAAGCCCTCTTTAACTGACAGGGAGCTGATTGACATCTTTATGGGAACTTTGACAGGGGCTTTCTTCAAACACCTAATCGGAAGCTTCTCAGCAGGGTTCACCGAGCTAATACTGACCGGCGAAAGGGTCGAAGCTGGCATCAAAAGTTGAAAGATCCAAGGATCTACACCTTCTGATGCTCAGAAAAAGCCATACAATGGGAAGAAAGAGACCAATACAGTGACTGGTCAAAAGATTCGTCATGACCAATACGTGGGGGCGGTCCTGATCTCCGGTTCTGCATTGCACCGACAACAGCAAAGGGGAAATCAATGAAGGCCAGACGAGCTCAAAAGACAGTTTACCAACGTCAACATGCCTATGTCTCAAGCGCTACAACACTTGTTGAGGATGAATCTGATTACATTGATAGGACCTCATCCGAACCCCAAAACTTCTTCTCCTAACTACAATCCTAATGCAACGTGTGCTTATCATCCTGACAGTCCCGGGCATGACACTAACGATTGTTGGGCGTTGAAGTACAAGATTCAAAATCTGATTGATGCTGAGGAGATCGAGTTTGACCCTCTGGAGACTCCAAACGTGATCGCTACTCCTTTGCCAAATCATTAAGAGCGTCTTGTTCATTTTGAATTTTCAATTGTAATTTCTTTTGTTATTCAAACAATTATATATTAATGTCAAACTTTGTTTCATTAATGCATTGCATATATTTGTCTTGATTTGATCCACTCATTTTCATTACATTTAAACTATGCTTTTTACTCAGTTTATGACATTCAACTCTTGCTAAAAGATTACAAGCCTTTAGAGGGAGGATGACAAAAACAATGCCTTAATCTCATAAAGTATGCTTTTGGACAGACCTTGGTAACGATGTATAAGCGTTCTTTCAAATACTAAACACTGAAGTTATAAGGAAGATAATACCTAGTCAACCCCTTTGAGCCAAAGAAGCAGAAGTTTTCTTTCTTACACAAATTGAAACCTTTAATCAAAACCTGGGGCAGGGTAGTCTCTCAGTTGATTCAAACGCGCGTTTATCCGCAAACTCTAATTTCGTAATACAACGAATGACATCAAAAAAGTTTCTTTGGAATCAAAAGACGGTGATGGTTCCTTATCACATAGGCAGTCATTATCTCTCGAAGAGAAAAGGCCACTAAGTCAAAACCTACGAAGGAGACTTAAAGAAAACTGGGGCATCCCGCTGACTGTAATCTCAAAAAAAGAACAGTCAGGCAAAAATTAGAAATAACAAATCAAAAGAAAGAGGTTACTACAAATCCTCAACAACATGAAAAAAAATGTTGCAAAAATGACTGCCTTCCGACAAACTTAACTTGTCTGAACCATCACCAAAACATCATTCCAGACTCAATTAGAGTTCAAACGCACAATTAACTGAGTTTAGGACTGAAGAACGTCACGAAGAGCGGGTAGGTACAAATAAATTTTGAGCCTTTATCCTTTGTTTCTTAAACCGTGAACCAAGTCATGTTATAACCCTTCAAAAGTCCTAATTAAAGCATGGGTTAGTTTGAAAGCATATTGTTACAAAAGGTATCCTGGCTCCTGTAAAGCTTTACTCTGAATCCTGAGTTGAATTTTTCTTACAAAATTTCTTTACTTGCTGAAATGCATTTTTAAAAGTTCCAAGACAAACATAAACTTTGCATTACTCGAATATTACTGTTTGTATATGGCTATTTGTTTGACAGCAGAGAAATTCACACAACGAATATCCAGTGAATGAAAGCTTTCTCAGTGAATAAAATCACTTCAAGTAGGATGACACTTCCATTGATAAATATCCTATCAACGAGGGGGCATGACATGTCACTATCCAGCACACCTGGGGCAGTCCAGTCAAGATTCCAAGAAACCTTTCAAGAAATACAAAAAAAACCAAGGGCAGGTCTCCGTCACTTGGGGGCATTGAACGTCAATCTCAATGAAGGGTTACATACAACCAAACATTTTCTGGCAATACCACAAACATTTGCTGCTAGGGGAAATGACAAATCTCCCCAAAAATCTTCTCATAGGATGATTCCCCAGCAAGAGTTTAATCTCTAAAAACCTTTCCCCAACTGAGACAACCTCAAGAGTCCTCGAGGACTTTCCCCAACGAAGTCGTCACCTCTCTAGAAGACCAGCAACAAGGTTTATTTCCCTAACAAACTACAGATTCCCCAGCTTGAGTTTGCCTTTCCAACTACTACAAGTCAAAGGACCACAACTCCCTTTCCCCAGTAGACTACTCTACAATCCCCAGCAAGTTACTGTTAAACCTGAACCCGACTAGATATCAGTTGAATTTCAACCCCAGTAAGAGCAACGGATAACCAAGACTCCAGAACTCTTTTCCCAAGTAGGAATCAACACTCTCCAACAGAGTTTTCAATATTCCCCAACAGAGTTCTCCTTAAACAACAAAACAGGAATCCCCAGTGGAAATATTCTAAGCAAAGTTTGAAGACATACCAACTCTTCAACAACAGTCCAGGATTTAACGACTCCCTGGCGTTTGTCAAGGATTTATTTTCCCAGACAAAGATACACTTCAATAAACATGTCACATTTCATACATCCTATTTACATATATGATAAGTGCATACAACACAAATCTCATTTATTTTGAGAACATCATTACACAATGCATACATCATGACATTGTAGGAAGCTAATTCTTTACCTTTTCAGGAAAGATTAATCAATAGATAATAACCAACAACAATTTTCAACAAGTTCCAGATTAATACCTGAAACAAGACAGGACAACTATCTGTGGACAACAGATTGAAGATTAATACATGTAACAAGCCAGGACAATTGTCTACACGACCAGATGAAGCAACCCTACAAAGGTTCCTTCTCTTTCCAAGATGAAGTTTTACACGGACTCATAATCAGGCAACCCTACACAGGTTCCTTCTCTTTTCAAGATGAAGTTTTACACGAACTCATCATCAGGAAACCCTACAAAGGTTTCTTCTCTTTCCAAGATGAATTTTTACACGAACTCATCATCAAGAAACCCTACACAGGTTCCTTCTCTTTCCAAGATGAAGGTTTACACGGACTTATCATCAGGCAACCCTACACAGGTTCCTTCTCTTTCCAAGATGAAGTTTTACACGGACTCATCATCAGGCAACCCTACACAGGTTCCTACTCTTTCCAAGATGAATTTTTACACGCACTCATCATCAGGCAACCCTACACAAGTTCCTTCCCTTTCCAAGATGAAGTTTTACACGGACTCATCATCTGGCAACCCTACACAGGTTCCTTCTCTTTCCAAGATGAATTTTTACACGAACTCATCATCAGGCAACCCTACACAGGTTCCTTCTCTTTCCAAGATGAAGTTTTACACAGACTCATCATCAGGCAACCCTACACAGGTTCCTTCTCTTTCCAAGATGAAGTTTTACACGGACTCATCATCAGGAAACCCTACATAGGTCCCTCCTATTTCCAAGATGAATTTTTACATGGACTCATCATCAAGCAACCCTACACAGGTTCCTTCTCTTTCCAAGATGAAGTTTTACACGGACTCATCATCAGGCAACCTTACACAGGTTCCTTCTCTTTCCAAGATGCAGTTTTACACAGACTCATCATCAGGTAACCCTACACAATTTCCTTCTCTTTCCAAGATGTAGTTTTACACGGACTCATCATCACGCAACCATACACAGGTTCCTTCTCTTTCCAAGATGCAGTTTTATACGGAATCATCATGAAGTAACCCTACCCTGGTTCCTTCTCACTTCCAGATGCAGTTTTATACGGACTCATCATGAAGCAACCCTACCCAGGTTCCTTCTCACTTCCAGATGTAGTTTTACACAGACTCATCATTAAGCAACCCTACCCAGGTTCCTTCTCACTTCCAGATGCAATTTTACACGGAATCATCATGAAGCAACCCTACCCAGGTTTATTCTCACTTCCGGATGAAGTTTTACATGGACTCATCATGAAGCAACCCTACCGAGGTTCCTTCTCACTTCCATATGCAGTTTTACACTGACTCATCGTGAAGCAACCCTACCCAGGTTCCTTCTCACTTCCGGATGAAGTTTTACATGGACTCATCATTGAAGCAACCCTACCCAGATACAATTCAGATATGCTCCAGACACGGATGCCATTCTGATACTCATTCAGACTCAACTTTTGATACAATTCAGATACGCTCCAGACACTGATGCCATTCTGATAATCATTCAGTTCCAACTTACAGATACAATCCAACAATCATTTCTGGATGGAATCTTTAAGCCCATCTCCAACAACTATCCATTATCTCTCCAAATGGCATCTTTAAGCCCATTCCCTACATAATCAACTAACACATATTCGAGTGCAAATTTTCTAGGCACTCTAGTGTTCAATCATCTTCCACCTTCAAGTCACGAATGACAGATTTACCAATCTAACTCTTCAAGTGTAAGAAGATTGAACAGGGTAAGCTGTTGCACCCCAAAATTTGCCCTCTCGTTTCTCAAAGAATCACCCTGGATCCTCAAGTTTGCTTCCATCCAATTCCAAGCCTTGAACTACAAATTTTCCAAGAAAATCACTCACAAGGGCAATATGGTCATTTGCACACTAAAAAGTCAAACTTTGACTTTTGGATCAAAATCAAATTTCAAGAATCATATTTCATCAAGACATGTTGAAATATGAAGTTTGTTTCATCAAGAAATTCAAAGGTCAAAACTACTTTGGAGAAGTCAAAATTCTAAATACTTAGAATTTTTTCTAAGTGTTTAAGAAAATATGACAAGCTCAGAACTTCTGGCCAGAATTTCACCATGATGCAATCTAATTCTGGAAGAACTTATGATTCAATAGTTATAGATTTCAACGAGATCTAAAACATTACAGAACAAAGTTTCTCCTAGAAGTGCTGGGATTTCAAGTTATAACTTCTCAAAGACACGTCCTTGAAACTGAAACACTCAGCAAATTCTGGACACTTTCAAGACAGAGTTTGGTCAGAACCTCTGGGCAAGTTTTCACAAAGGTTCAGTCAGAGTTTGCCAGGGTAATTCAAAGAAGGTTAAGAAGCATGCTGCAAGCCTCCTAGAAATTCTTAGAGCTCCTTCAGAATATGATGGAGCAAGGAGATACAAAGATCAGAGGTTGGATGTTATGCTGAAGCTGAGCTTCTGATCCAAAATTAAGCAATGATGAAGAATTACACATGGAAGGATTTCTAGTTTGATAAATCTCATCATCATTTAATGCTCACAACCACTTTTGAGTCTTTATCCAAGTGATTTCCCCCACGTGTACCTCTACTGTCTTGGGATAGCAAACTTTGGTGTAAAAGTGTGCTAGGCCCATGTGTTGCTTTTGCTTTTCCTTAATTCCTGTTGACAAATCCAGCTTAAGCATGGCTAAAAGCTGCTAACCATCATGCTTGCTTTAAGAACAAGGCAACGCTTTAGCATATGAAGGCTATATTCAACGCTTTGGTCAGAACTTGACCAAATCCTAAAACCTTGTTTATACAACCCGCTGCAGACCTATAACCAACAGCTAATTCAGCCTACGCTTGGTTGTGATAAAAAACAATGGAACAGTGTGCCAAAAAGTTTAAATCCCATCTGTTTTCCCCCCAAAATCACAACAAATTCATCTATAAATAAGTTGCTCCATCACACTTTCAAGAGGCTGGCTTTTGGGGAGAGATTAGCCAAAAGAGAGAAAAGGAAGTTGTGAAACCTTCATAAAAATCCAGATTTCTCAAACAGAAAACCAAACCTTTGTTATTCCTTTTGGATCAAAGAACATAACCACTGTTTTGTTACTCTCGCTGACACCAGAACATCTGAAGGCAGCAACTCAAAGCTCCAAGCCCACACTCCGGATTCAAGGTAAGTCTTTCTGACTTTGCAATTTTTTCATTCAGAACATCATTAATATGTAAATATCACAATTAATGTTGTCGACATCATTGCATAAGTAGAAAAACCGTGGATCAGAGCTTCTTGATTAGGGATAGACTCAGATTTAGGATTAGACTTTCTATAAACTGTTGTGTTGTTATCCTTCTGATTTGCTGTTTAATGAGAACTGAATAAATTGCATAGAACTTCTGATGTTCACTCATAGTTTTAACACAACACAAAACTTCTGAGTTCTCCTCATTGTTTTAACATACATAACTTCTATAATTTTTCTCAATGTTAACACAAACTGAACTTCTGTTTCTTACATGCTGATAACGCACCGAACTGATGATGTTCACTCACTAGCTTAGCACAATACATAACTTCTGATGTTCTAACTTACTGTTTTATCACGCACAAAATTTCTAAGACTTTCTCATTGTTCTAACATTCAGAAGTTCAACACATAGAAACCCAGAACTTTTGTGTTTTCCCTCTAACGTGTCTTGCAGGACCTCAGAGTGTACCAATCCAGAACATCTGATTCCATTGACGTTCCTTTCTGAGTCATCACACGTCTGGCTTCAGAACTTCTGATCCTTGTTTATTTTGCTTGCAGTAGCACGCTGTTTCTGTCTTTCATTTATTTCCCTTTTCATCATTTTTAATATTAACATAAAAAGACATAAAAATATTTTCTTTCATTAATTAATTTATTTCTTTTTTCATTAAGACAAAAACATTTTCTAAACAAGTCCTTTTTCTTTCTTATATTGTACATTTCAATATGGTTGTAATAGTAACTTAGGATTTAATTTTATTTGCAAACCCTATTCATAAATATGTACCCCATCCCTAAAATATTGTAATAGCGTAGGACTTTACATTTCTGCAATTTATCGCTTTCGAATGTAAATGTTAGTAATTAGGGTGTGTATGGCAAGACATGAAATTGACAAATATATCACCCTAATCAAGACTAAAATGCATGCAATCAAACACACTTGCACACTAGCACCCTTAGGGTAATCTCACTTGTTTCCTATAGGAAAAATAGTCATGTCCCTCGAACATGGGCGTTTTAGCAAAGACTCTCGATAAAAGATCGTAGTCCCTCGATGACCCTCAATGTTGCCTTTGATAAACGATCTAGTCCCTAAAACGACATTGCTAAAACGTCCCATAGGTTGCCTTCTATGACTATACAAAAAACGTCCCGCGCCCGTCCCTTCACATCCAACGTTAGGGCTTCTTACCAAAACAATGGTAAGATAGCAACGTCTAAAGGAGGAGGAAAAGAACATATAAGACCTTTTGAGTAAGTAGATTCGCTCCATGTTGCTTGCTTGCTCACAACAAAAACATTCTATACACCAACACTTTGAAACATTTTCAAAAGACAACACTTTGTATGTGTTCTTATAGAGACGAGAATTATTACAAAGACACCTTTTCAAAATCACTTTCAAAAACACATCTTTCAAACTTGAAAACATTTTCAAAAGATCAACACTTTGTATACATTCTTACAAACGATAATCATTACAAAGTTTTCTTAAATGATGGCATCTTTACAAAATACTTTCAAAAATCACACAAAGAAGAATTTCAAACAAAAGCAAGTGATCTAGAAAGTAACTAAGAGCCCATGGAAAACCATGGATGAAAAGGGTGCTAACGCCTTCCCTTTTCATAATCTACCCCCCGAACTAAAGAAAACATCTCTAAAGGTCTTTCCTGTGCTTTTTCACCTTTACTTATTGGATAAAAGAAAATCCGGTGGCGAATCTTGCTAAACTGCAACATTTGCAATCAAACGCAAAACAATCAAGTCAGTTCTCCCACTGTATCACAAATGGTTTTCTCACGGAACTGGAGGATGCGTCCTTTTGGATCTTCCCACTTTTAATCCCGGCTTCCGCTCTCTCCCGGGTCAAGATTAATTCAGTGAAGACGGTTGAGGAGCTTCCAATTATATGATTAAAGAAAGGACCGGACAGGGTACCAAGAAACATGTCCATTAGATCCCTGTCAGACAGGGGAGGCTGGACTCTTCCTGCTAAGTCCCTCCACTTCTGAGCATAGTCTTTGAAACCCTCGCTCGAACCCATAGCCAGACTTTGGAGTTGAGTACGGGTGGGAGAAAGGTCTGCTTTGTACTGATACTGCTTATAAAAAGCAGCGGCTAGGTCTTCCCAATTATGGATATTGTACCTCTCTAGTTGATAGAACCAATCTAGCTGAGTCCCGGATAGACTATCCTGAAAGAAGTGTACCCACAAATCTCTGTCAGCAGTGTGAGGCTGTATCTTCCTCACATAAGATTGGAGGTAAATCTTGGGACACGAAACCCCTTCATACTTAGCGAACACTGGTTCCTTGAACTTTGGTGGAATAACAATCCCAAACACCAAACCCAACTCTTCAAAGTCCAGCCCGAGCACTTTCTGAATCTCCATTACACTTAAGCGATCTTCCAACTGTTTCTATTTCTCATCAGCTGGAGGATATTGCTCTTCAGAGTAATCATCCTCTACTTCCTCTTCAGATTCTGGAGGGTCAGTTACTTCCTTATTTTTACCTTCTTGATTTTCCCCTTCACCTGATGAGGTTGAAAAGTCTAGGGTTCGTCTGGCTGGCCCTGGGAACCTTCTTCCCAAATTCAAAACACCGGTTGATTTCTTCACTTTCTTCTTCTTTTCTTTGATCAACAAAGTTTTAAAATTATCTTGTCCTTTTGCCAAAATCAAGAAAATTTGTTGAAACTGAGCATTATGCGTCTGGAGATCTTTTACTGTTTGTTCAAGATCCATCTCACTGAAATAAACAGTGGAAAGATAAGGATACCTGTTGTAAGAAACCTGTTTATGTTATGATGAATGAAGATGCATATGCAAATGATTTCAAGTAAATTAGAGATTTAAATTTGCTTTAGACAAAAAGGAATGCACGTTATATTAATAAATTAAAGTTTGAGTACATCATGCCTCTTTTGGGCTTACAAAGAAATACAAAACTCTAAGATAAAAAAGTTGAACGCATCCTCTTTGGTGCTATGTAGGCGTTCAGACTCCACTCCTCATGAAGCTACTTGGTGAGTTCCAGAACTTTCTTCTCGCTGGCGTAGAATTGGGCCTCGAAAGTGTCTCGCTCCCCCTTAAGTTGTATCCAATCCCTTTGCAAGTCCTCGAGAGAGGTGGGCATGTTAGGATGAAGGATAGTGTATGGGACATCTCCTTCCACAACGAATCTATGATAACTGGTAAGATGGAAGGATAAGGCATCACAAGTTTCTGAGCATGAGCTCGCACCCACTTAAGGTAAGGATCAAGGGGGATGGAATTATTGTGCCTCAATGTGTTGCTATCTACCTTGTTCAACATCCTCCAAGCTCGGACAAACCTCTAGCGGTAGCCCTGATCGTCATTCTTGTAGTCAAACACCAAACCTTGAATAAGCATCTCATGTAGACCATCCCTTCAGGCGTAACCAAACTATCGTAAAGATAAACAAGGGTTGTAAGTGATACCTCCCCTAATGCCAAGTAAGGGGACATTAGGGAATTCTCCACAATGGTCGATGATAGTAACATTCTCCAAAGATCGGGAACACCAATAAATATCTGAATGGCTGAGCGTCATTAACCTATGTGACCACCTTGAACCTTGCTCGTTCTTTAATACAAATTGGGTAAGATGCGAAATAAACCATCTTGCCAAGAGAGGAGTACAAAACATGAGAATACCTCTTTTCCTCATTGTGTAAGTGTGAAAAGAATGTAGGATGTCTCCTAACAAAGTAGGCATCGGGTTATGAGACATGAAGATTTTGACGGCGTTTACATCTATGAGTTGGTCAGGATTTGGAAACAAAACCATCCCATAAATGAGAAGGGCCACAATTTCCTCAAAAGCTTGCAAGTCCAAGGAATTCCAACAATCTTGAGCTTTCTCAAACAATAATTTGGCTAAGAAACCTTTGACATCACTCCTTGTGTCCTAATTAGCTGTGACATCAGATTGTTACAAGTGTAGGGCTTGAGCAATCTCTTCTGGTTTTGGATCTCTTTCCGTACCATTAAAGGATAGTTGATTGAGAATGGGAATCCTCAAGAGTTGGGATAATTCTTCCAAAGTTGGCACAAGTTGATAATCGGGAAATGTGAAGCAATGGTGTAAAGGATCAAAGAATTGGAAAAGCACCTTCATCATATCTTCATCCATGTTGGAGGTAACCAAGTTTAGGAGGCGACCGTGTCTTTCGGTAAATGGAGAATTCTCAGGAAACCTTGATGCTAACTCTTTAAGTTGAGGAGGGATCTTTACGAGATTGACTTGAATGGTTTTCCTGCGAATAGAGTCCATGTCCTACAAAATAGAACAAAGATAAATCCAGAAAATCCTTGAAATGGTTAGTGAATATGAGTATGATGTTATGATGTTTATGATGTTATGTACAAGTAAATATATACAAAAAAAACAAAAAAAGTCCTTAGGTTAAGGCTTGAATGGAGTATTATAGGTAAGTACCCTCTTGAAGTTTAGTTGGCTCAAACCTATCCTAGTTAATAGTAACCGGGTTCTAAGGGAGCTCAATATCACTGGTTTGTTTTCTCAGGAATTGTTTCAGCACAAGCCTCTTTAATGGCGACCGAAATATCCCAAAAAACCAAACCTCATGAGTGTAGTATCGAGTATCTACAAACCTTGGACTGCACCAAATCCGGTCATCTCACTATGTCCTAATGGCTAAGTTGGTAAAGTAAAGGTTTTAGAAGTTAGTTAGTGCTTCATGACATCACTCAGCGGCCCCGTATTCTCCTTTTCTACTCAAGGGCTACCGCTGCCCATAAATATGTCACACTAATGTAGCTATTTCTTAGACCATGTCGGTATACCCCGCACAATTTCCACAACATATTTCTACTTACCTATAAGGTATCCCAAATCTGGATAGAGGATTCAAACCCAAACAAAGAACCAAAATATAAAGCAAACAAATCAAACAATGAAAGCAAGTAAATGTGATCTAGCCCTAAGGTAACCCCACTTTTAAAATGTCCCCAGCAGAGTCGCCAGTTCTGTAACGCGGTGGGAGAACTGACTTGGTTGTTTTACATTTTATTGCAAATTTTGTGGTTAGCAAGAGTCACCACTGACTTTTCTTTTATCCAAAAGGAAAGGTTGAAAAGAACAAGAAAGACCTTTGAGATGTTTTCTTGAGTTCGGCGGGTAGATTATGAAAAGGGAAGGTATTAGAACCCTTTTCATCCGTAGTTATCTACGGGATCTTAGTTACTTGCTAGATCTCTTGATTTTGTTTGAAAATGTGCTTTATGTGGTTTTTTGAAAGTATTTTTAAAAGGCGCTATCGTTTAGGCAAACGTTGTAATGATTCTCATTCGTAAGAATGTATACAAAGTGTTGATCTTTCGAAAAATGTTTCAAGTTTTAAAGATGTTTTGAAGGTGTTGGTGTTTGTTTTGAAAATAACAAGCATGTTTTGGTTTGAAAATGAGGAAGCAACTAGGAACATTCTACCTACTCAAAAGCCTTTCATGTTTATTTCCTCTTTCCTTTGACATTGTTATCTTACCTTTGATTTGGTTAGTAACCTTATCTTTGGATGTAAAAGGGACGGGCAAGGGTCATCGTATAGTCATGAATATCAATGTTGTAAGATATCTTAGCATTTTCTTTGAGGGACTAAGATTATTCTTAAGGTAACATTTGTAGCATCATCGAGGGACTATGATCTTGTATTTTGTTTGTTTTTGCTAAGACATCTTACATGCGTATTATGACCATTTATTTCTCAAGGCAACAAAGTGGATTTACCCTAAGGGTATAAGTGTGCAAGTGTATTGATTTACATGCATTGTTTTGTGTTTGAATTAGGGTTTTCTAAGCATTGATTTTATCTTTCCATACAAACCCTAATTACTAGCATTTATATATAAAGCATTAAATTGCGGAAAATAAAAATACTAAGCTATTACATCAATAGGGGAGGGGGTGTACAAGTTTACAAATGGGGAAATTGCAAGAAAATAAAATCTAAATAATTATTACAACCATATTGAATATTATACAAAAACTGAATAAAAGTGTACAAATGCAAAATGAAAAAGAAATATGTTTTTTTGTTTGGTTTTCATGGAAATGTTTTAACCTAAACCTAATTAAGAAAAATGATTAATGAAAATTAAATAAAATTAACTTAAACTAAATAAGAAAAGAAATTAACTAAAACGATTTTTTAGGGTTTTATTTATGAAAAGGTTTTTAAAGTTAATTAATTAAACTAAAATAAAAAAGGTTTAACTAGCTAAATTCATAAGTTCTAAAGTAATTTAATTAAGAAATAAAATTAAAATAAATCTAAGTTTAATACTAATTTGAAGAAAATTTGTTAAAGAAATGTTTTTTTGACCTTTTTATCTAAAAGAAGTAAAATAAATAAAAGTATACTAAATATCTAAATAAAAAGATAAAATGTTTTTGGTGTTTTTTTATTAATAAATAATAATAATAATAATAATAATAATAAAGGAAAAATAAATAAAATAAAATAAGAAAAAAAAGAAATAATAATGAAAATTTGGGCCAGGGGGTGCTGAAGTAAGGCAGGGTTTAGAAAGTTAGCAAAAAAGAAGAAGGCCCAATGCAGTGGCCCAGGCGCTGCAAAGAAACCAAAAAAATGTAAGAAGTGTGAAAAAGAACAAAAGGCAGCGCGCTGGGTGTTGAACCCACACCCTCTTGGTTACCAGCATGCTGTCTTACCACTGGGATGGCTATACATCCGTTTACTTATGTCAAACCATAAATATATATTATAAATCAAGTTCATGGCCTGAACTTCATCTTCAACCTCACGCCCAACCAGAGTACTTGTAACTTCTTCATCTCTCAACAAAAATGGAAAGTACAAACATGAAAGTTGTGGTATTTTTTCCCACGAATCCAACCATATAAAAAACTAAAACTAAAAGTCAAAGATGAGTGAGAATTTTTCTGGCCCTAATTTAAAACCTAAAAAATTCAGAAACTTCAACTCTAAAATTCTCTAAGCTTAGGCCATATAAATGCAAACTATGGATATGTACAACTTCGTGGCAATGGTATCTAAATTTTATCTTCACAAATCAGAATCAAATGATGCTTGTATGAAGAGATAGAAGTTTGAAAACTTACCTCTTGCAGCTGGAGTCGTGTATGGAGTTTGAGCAACCTTTGAGATGGCCTAATGATTTCTATAGCTTGCCTGGACCTCCTTGAATGTGTTCCAACTCCTACTTTGCTTTGAAGATGGATGAAACTCCCAACTCAAGTCAAGTTGCAAGCTTCAGTTTTGGAAATGGTGGATAGTGATGGAGGATTTACAGTCTTGAAACAGGGGCTTGGATAACTTGTATATGATGTAAGTAAGGTGTTTGGATGGTTAAGAATCAAAACGCACGAGTGGAAATGGATATTGAGAGTTTTTGGCTCAAAACTGTCAAGTGGGACAGTTCTTTGCAGTAAGGGTATTTTGGGAGAGTTCTTGGGGGCTTGAAATCATGTCTTAGCTTGCAAAAAACTTGTGCATAAGTAAGGAAAAGGTTAGAGTACTTGAGGAGGTCAGAAACACAAGATGTAGAGTTATGGCTATGTTACTTGATTTTGAAGAAAAGTGGAAATATGGTTTCAAGACAAAGTACCAGCATGGCCTGAGTTGTTTTAAGGCTTTAGACAAGTTTATTATGTCTTTTGGTTTGTGTGTGATCAGAAGCAAACAAGTTCAAAGCTCAAGAACTGATTTTGTACATAAATGTTACTTTTCCAAAATGGCAATGTGCACTTTCTTCCCAAAATGGCATTAAGCATGGGCAATGCATTAAATGCTTAAGTTGAAGCCTCTAACAGCTGTGCACACATTTAATTATTGAGTGCCAAATAAGTTTGATGCCTGCAAAGAAAAGATTGTGCAGCCTAGCATGGATTTGCATTCTTGTTCATCATGAAATTCTGCCTTGTAAAACAACTTGAAACCCTAACTTCTGGCCTTTGATTCTCCTTGCTAAAAAATGATTTCAAGGAGTTCTTAGACATTTTAGAAATCTTGTAATGTGCTATTCAACCCCTCTTTGAATCACTTTTGAAAATTCCCCTTGGAACTATGTGAAGAATTACCATGAAGTTAGGTCAAAATCCTGCCTAAACTAGGGCAAAATTTCACTAAGTTTCCAAGTTTCATGAACATATATTCACAAAATAATAAATTGAAATCCATGCATTTCTAGGAGAAGTTGTGTAAAGAAAGTTTTAGATCTAATTGAGATCTACAACTTTCATGTTGAAAGTTTCCTTTGAATCGTCCAGCATCATGGTGAAAAATTGGCTCAAAGTTGTGAAAAAATATGAAGTTTTCAACACTTAGAAAAATTTCTAAGTTTGGAAACTTTGACTTTTCAAAATGAAATCTTGACTTTTTATATTTATTGATGAAAAATTTTCATATTTTGACATGTTTTGATGAATTGTGATCTTTGACACTTGATTTTGAAAAAAAAGTCAAAGTTTTACTTTTCAGTGTATAATTGACTTTTGATCAGTTGACTAAAAATCAACTATCAATCAAATGATCTTGAGCAATGTTTTTAGTCATGCCATTAGGTCAAAATGATGCAATTTAATCCTTGATATCATGTCTCAAACCAATTAACCATCTGCTAGGTCAAAAATTAGAAATTGCCCTTTCGCAATAAAAACCCTAATTTTGACCATTTTGCCCTTTTGATGATCTGATCAAATTTCTTGAGGAATTATGGTCCAAACTTGATAAAATGACATCTATGAGTTCATAATGTTGATATGGATAAACAATTATGCAGTTTGACTGTAAATTGACCATAGTTGACTTTTCCCCAATACAGCTGATTTTGAGGTCAACTGATCAATTGACTGAGCAAAAATGTGATCCAAGACTTGAAACTTGACATGAGAAATCTTGAGGGTCCATAATGATCCATGAAAGTCATATGAGGCATTAAAAGTACAATTATTCTTGTGCAATCTCAAACCCTAATTTCAGTCATCAGTGCTTAAGGAGGTGTCTTGAGCTGATAAACCCTTGTGTAGGTTTGAACCAAAGGAGATCTTGTGAGAAAATACTTGATAAATGGGAGGGAAAATTTTGGGGTATAACAGCCACCGACTTTTCTTTTATCCTACAAAGGAAAGGGAGAAAAGAACAGAGAAATTCCTTTTCAAGATGTTTTCTGAGTAAGGGGGGTAGATTATGGAAAGGGAAGGTGTTAGCACCTTTTCCATCCGTGGTTTTCCATGGGCTCTTAAAGGTTTGCTCATTTTTAAAATACCTTTGTGCTTTGAGTTTGAGAATGTTTTGAAAACGCCTTAGTACTGCGAACTTTGTAATGTTTCTCGGGATAATGGAGAAAGTATACAAAGGGTTTTGAAATTGTTTTTGAAAATCAGTTTTTTGTGTAAGTGTAAGATGTTTGAGAAAACTTCTAACAGCTATCTATTTTTATACTCGAAAAGGGTCGTTCTTTTCCTCTTTTTCTTTAGACAGTGCTATCCTACTATTAATGAGTAGGTAGCCCTATCGTTGGATGTTGAGGGAAATTCGAAGGGACGTTTTACAGTCATAAAGGCAACATACGGAGACACTTTAGCAACTTTTGTTTAAGAGACGAGATCATTTACCAAAAGGTAACACTGTAGGGTCATCGAGGGACTATTATCTTTTGATTTTACGGGTCTTTGCTAAAGCGTCCCCATTCTCGATGGACATGACTGCTTTATTTTCCGAAAGGAAACCGAAGCGGGGATACCCTAGAGGTGCATATGTGTTAAGATTCAGTTATTTTCGTCTTTTTATTAGGTTAGCTAACGTTTTAATATACAGTCTTTCCATACACGCGTATTTACTAACAGTAATATAGCAAAATATTAAAGCAGTAAATGTAAAACCTACGCTATTACAATGCTTTGGAACAATTACATAAAAAAATTACGAGAAATAAAATGTGTAATTTTAGGCCTAGACTATTACATCCCATAATCAATTACATTATTTATATAAAATTCAAGAAAATAATAACGTGTAAAAGGTTAGAAACCACTTCTAAGAACCTAAGGTAATAAAAAATCTTTTTTTGTTTTGTTTTTGATTTAAGAGAAAAAAAATAGTTTTCCTAAAGTCTATTTAGAAAATAAACTAAACTTTTTGTGGTTTTTTATATTTATGAAAAGAAAAATTAAAGTTAAAGTAAGTCCTAAATTCTAGTTTACTTTTAATTTTGAAAGAAAAAGGTTAAAGTCAATTAATTAATTAATTTTATAAAATAATTATTTAATAAATAAAAAACTAAATCCTAATTTTTTGTGATTTTTATGGTTTCTTGATTAAAAACAAAGTAATGAAAAGGATAAGCTAAATGGAAAAAAGAAGTAAAAAAGGAAAAGTGTAATCTGCAGGATGTAGGCCTAGATCGAAAGGCCTAAGGCTTCCTTTCGATCCAAGTGAAAAGGCTGGTTGAAGATGCTTGAGAGACTTCATCTCTGGGGTGTTCAACCTGGATGTGTCATCCTTCGATCAGGGATACTTGATCTGCAAGGAAATCGTTAGAAAAAGAACAAAAACGTACGACCTGGGTGTCAAACCCAGGTCTTTCGAATCCCTCTCCAATCGAAGGAATCTGAAGTTACTTCGCCCTAAAAATCTTGAGATTCGAATCTGGGTTTAAAAAAAGGCAGAAGATTCATGTGACACCTAGTTCGAAGCATGTTGCTTCGAAGCCCTAAACAGTATTCCTGCAAAATGAACAAATGTTAAAGATCTAGGGGGGACTTTACCCCCCTGATTCGAATCCCTCTCCAACTTGAATCTGGGTTTGTTTGGCCTGGAACTTCCCAATTGTGATTTGAAGGAAAAACTCAGATCGTGCCCTAGTGGTGGCACGATCTCATCTCTTTACTTTAGCTTGCATGCAACACAAATATTTCAATGTATATCTAAATGGTATGAAGATGCAGTTTTGGTTATGCAAAGCCTTACCAGTCGAAGGTGGCTCTGAGCAGCGAAATGTTTGCTGGGGAATTGGTGTGGACTCCTGGAGAGATGATCTGCAAAGGTGTTTCGACTGGGAGGATTTTGGGATTTTTGAGCAGCGTGGTGTGTGTGATCTCTTCGTGTGCAAAATGTCTTTCTACTTATGAATCTCCTTTTTTCTCTCCTCCTTGGCACTGTGTCCTTGGCCTTGTATTTATAGGAGTGTGATGGTGCACACTAACGGCAAGAGACAACCATTTAACTAGGCTTTTAAGGCTACGAGATAAGACTCAAACATATTAAAAAATTTCCTTTTTGAAATATTCATGCCCCTTTGGAATTCTGAGTGAATCTGGACAAGTCAACTTGGCGCCTTGTTCGAATTTGAAAATATTCAAAATTTCCCTCTCCAAAGCCCCTTCGACCAGCCATTGTTCTCTTCGATGGTTCTGAGTTCTAATTCAAAGTAATCAGAACTTCCCTCATCAGAACATTTTGGATTAAGACATCTCTGCACTGACATGTCAATCGAACGCAATTCTGATGTTCAATATGAAAGACCCTCTGATGTTCCAATCGAAGGACACCCTGATGCCTCAATCAAAGGAAGCTCTGATGCTACAATCGAAGGAAGCTCTGATGCTCCAATCGAAGGAAGCTCTGATTCTCCCATCGAAGGAAGCTCTGATGCTCCAATCGAAGGAAGCTCTGATGCTCTAATCGAAGGAAGCTCCGATGCTCTATTCGAAAGAAGCTTTGATGCTCCAATCGAAGGAAGCTCTGATGCTCCAATCAAAGGATGTTCGTTCATCTTCAAATTTTAATTTCCTTAAGAAGATGTTTGCAACCACCCATGTAAAAGAAAATTTTGAAAGAAAATGAGAGGGCGAATGTTGGGGTACAACAATTGCCCCTGTTCAATCTTCTTAGATCTGAGGATGTAGATTGGCTTGTCTTCCTTACGTGATCTGAAGGTAGAAGATGATTGAACACTACAGTGCCCAAAAATTTACACTCACATGAAGTAACATTATTGGTTGATGATGGCGGTTATAGGCTTACAGATGCCATTTGGAGAAGATGACGGAGAGTCATCGGAGATGGGCTTAAAGATGCCATCCGAAGTAGATGCTGACTTCCTAAGAAATCGCTTTATGGGGATTCCTGTTCCTGGTGTCTGAGGAGGAGTCCGCCGGGGAATGTTTTAGTGGAATAGAGTCTAGGAGCTTCAGTTGTCCATTACTCTATTGGGGAGTTATCTCTTGAAAGCGAGCTGTTATCTGGTCGGGATCCAGGCTTCACGGTGACTTGTTGAGGATAATATGACCGACTGCTATTTGGTTGTATTCCAGGCTTCTCAGCGACTTATTGGGGAATATGAAATTAACTGCTATCTAGTTGGTTCCAGGATTCACAATAATTGTAGAGATTGAAATGTTATCTGGTCGTATACAGGCTTCAGCGGTTTGAATAAATTAAGTTGTTATCTGGTCGGGTCCATGCTTCAACTTGAACCCGTGGTATACCGTTATTTGGTCGAGTCCAGGCTTCAGTGTCATAGGTTGTACTATCATCTGGTCGGGTCCAGGCTTCATAGTAGTTAATAAACTGCTATCTAGTCAGACTCCAGGCTTTACAATATCTTTAACTAGATAAGAATCAGAAAATCTTAGGGTTGTACTATCTTTGATTTGATATTTCCTGAAAAAGGTAAAGAGTTAGTCATATGCAATGTCATGATGTATGAAATGCATTGTGTAATGATGTTCTCAAGATAAATGAGATTATGTTGTATGCGATGTGTATGCGCAAGCCATGGTGTATGAATATGGAATGCTGTTGTGATATCTCCTAGTCTGGGAAAGTAAATCCATGACTGCTGCTAGAGAGTATTGGGAAGCTGAATCCCATACTGCTATTTGGTAGATGAGGAAAATGATTCTTTCATTCCTCCTGGGGATGATGAGCAGAGATGATTTGGTGGGGATTTCCTCCTTCCGTCTGAGGATATTCTACCGGGGATCTTTGACTCCTGCTTGAGAATGAATATGCGGGGAGAAAGATGCTTTGTTGGAAAATTTTACTGGTGTAGAGGAAAAAACTCTGTTGGGGGATAAAATTCCGCAGTTAGAGAAATGAACTCTACCAGGGAGGAGGTTTTATAAACTGTTTGAGATTATAAGACTCAGCTGGGGAATACGGATTTTAATTCTCTGAGGGAACTTTGCTAGAGGGGTAATTCCTGCTTGGGGAAGAAGAGATCAAAACTTTGGTTGTTTCCACTATATGGGGAACATAGACATCACTGGGCCGTATACTAAGGATGTAGCGGTGACTTCATCTCAAGACGTCTTTGCCCCTGTACCTGCTGGAAAGAGTAACTGTCGGGACTACAAATAGCCTTTTTTAGACTTTTCCCCGTTCCTTAAAGTCATTAGCAATTGTCTTTCTGTTTTTTATGCAAGTATTTGTAAACAGTAATCATATTCAAATGCATGTGTCAAAAATAATTACTGGATGTTTTTTTGCAAAACAAAACAGAAAAATAGAAAACAAACAGTTTTGTACTTTCAACAAAATGATTTGCATTGATTTTGAAGTTTGCCTATAACAAGAATTTTTGTACAAAGAGACTAATGTTCTAGTAGGAGAACACCGCCGTGAAAATGAAAACTATACAAAATAGTGTACAAAGAGAAAACAACTATGTGTAGTATTCCCATTGAGTTTCAATTCTACTATTGCCCTTATGTCTTTGAGCGTGTCATCACTTTGCTACTTGTCTGAAGCTGTTTGGATTGATCGGTACCGTATACTGAAGTATGGTCACAAGGTGATCTAATGGGACATAGTTATACGCTTTAAATCCCTAACTTTTTCCTGAACCTCCCTTTCGGGTTTTCATTCCACCGGGATAGTCTTTTTTTGCATAAGCCGCCTTTTCAGGTTTTCGACTTGTCGGGTGTACATATTTTTTGTATTTATCCCTAATTTTTCCCCGAACCCTTTTAGTTCGCTGGGATGCCCTTATTTCTTCCTAGGCCAGTCAACCTAGCGGGTCTTTGTTTATGCGTAATATCTTTTAACTATGTCCGCGTTTACAAGGTGATGAAGGTCATCACCATCCATCGCGGTCAAGATCATGGCTTCACCAGAAAATATGTTTTTGATCACAAATGGCCCTTCGTACGTGGGAGTCCATTTTCCCATGGGATCACCTTGTGGCAGTATGATGCGCTTGATTACTAGATCACCCTCTTGATGTACCTGATGTTTGACCTTTTTGTTGAAAGCCTTGATTATTCGCTTTTGGTACATTTGACCATGACAAACAACAGTAAGCATTTTCTCATCAATCAGAGTCAATTGGTCAAGTCGAGTCTGGATCCAATCATCTTCGTTCAAACCTGCATCCTTCATGATTATCAAAGAAGGGATCTGGACCTCAATAGGTAGGACAACCTCCATACCATACACCAGTGAATAAGGTGTTGCCCCTATTGACGTTCGTGTTGAGGTGCGGTAACCATGAAGATCAAATGGTAACATCTCATGCCAATCTTTGTATGTCACTGTCGTCTTCCGTAAGATTTTCTTAATGTTCTTGTTAGCAGCCTCCACAACGCCATTCATCTTCGATCGGTAAGGGGACGGATTATGATGTTGGATTTTGAATTGTTTACAGAGTTCGGTGATCATAGTATTGTTGAGATTTATACCATTATCTATGATGATTCTCTCTGGCACACCATACCGACATATAAGGTTATGCTTGATGAACCGCGCCACAAAATTCTTGGTAACAGTAGCAAAAGAGGTAGCCTTAACCCCCTTCGTGAAGTAATCAATGGCGACTAGAATAAAGTGATGCCCGTTTGAAGCGGTAGGTATGATTTCTCCGATCATGTCAATGCCCCACATTGCAAAGGGCTAAGGAGAAGTCAAGACGTTCAAGGGAACCAGAGATACATGTACTTTATCAGCATAGATCTGGCATTTGTGACAAGTTCCAGAATGCTGATAATAGTCTGCTACCATAGTAGACCAATAATATCCTGCCCGTAGGATCTTTTTAGCCATGGTGTGTCCACTAGAATGGGTTCCAAATGTACCTTCATGTAAATCTTCCATAATCCTCTCTGCTTCAATCTTGCCTACACACCGAAGTAAAGTAGAGTCATTATTATGCTTGTAGAGGGTTCCATTACTGAGGAAGAGCTTTGCGGAGAACCTTCTCAGAAACTTCTTATCATTGACAGATGCTTCCTCAGGATATTCTTGAGCCTTGAGATGCCTTTTCACTTCTTGGAACCAAGGTTTGTCTGCTACTTCTTCATTATCAATCTCATAACAATATGCTGGTTCATCCAATCTCTCAATGGTGATCTGAGGAGCTTCGTTGTCCCATCTGACCTTGAACATGGATGACATGGTATCTAGCGCGTCCGCTAACTGATTCTCTTCTTGTGGAAAATGTTCAAAGGTTACTTCTTCAAAGTGTGGAAGCAACGTCAGCACATGTTCTTTGTAAGGGATGAGATTAGGTTGTTTCGTGTCCCACTCCCCTTTGATTTGACTTATTACCAAGGCCGAATCCCCGAAAATGCTCAAGAACTTGATCCTTAGGTCAATAGCAGCTTGGAGACCCATGATGCATGCCTCATACTCCGCCATATTATTGGTACAGTTGAAACATAATCTAGCGGTGAAAGGAGTATGACAACCCTCGGGAGATATGATTACAACACCGATACCATTGCCGAGTACATTGGAGGCTCCATCAAAAACCATAGTCCATCAGGATCCTTCCTCAGGTCCTTCATCCGGTCCAGGTTCTTCACAGTCATTTACTAACATGGTATTCTCATCCGGGAATTCAAAGTTTATGGATTGGAAGTCATCCACAGCCTGATGAGCCAAATGATCAGCTAATACACTTCCCTTGATTGCTTTCTGGGTCGTGTATTAAATATCGTATTCGATCAAGATCATTTTCCATCTCGCTATTCTTCCGGAGAG
Source organism: Vicia faba (assembly GCA_948472305.1). Lineage (NCBI taxonomy): Eukaryota > Viridiplantae > Streptophyta > Magnoliopsida > Fabales > Fabaceae > Vicia > Vicia faba. Next base: position 1,253,932,921 of record OX451739.1, on the reverse strand, counting down.
AGCGGGCTTCTCGAAGATGTACTTGATCGGATCCATCTTAGATATCAATAAAGTAGTGTGGGTCAACATATACTGTCTCATTTGGCGAGCAGCCCATTCCAAAGCGCATCAAGTTTTCTCGAGCAGTGAGTATCTTGTTTCACAGTTGGTAAACTTTTTGCTAAGGTAGCATATTGCACGCTCTTTTCGATTGGACTCGTCATATTGCCCCAGCACACACCCTATTGAATTATCTAACACTATTAAATACATTATCAAAGGTCTTCCTTCAATCGGAGACATTAGAATTGGAGGCTCTTTAAGGTATTCCTTGATTCTTCTGAAGGCATTCTGGCATTCATCATTCCATTTTACCACGTGATCTTTCTTCAGTAGTTTGAAGATTAGCTCACAAGTAGCAGTTAAATGATAAATCAACACGGCAATGTAATTTAGGCGTACCAAGAAGCCTCTAACTTCCTTCTTAGTGAGAGGAGGTGGCATCTCTTGTATGGTCTTGACCTTCACAGGGTCTACCTGAATACCCTTGTCACTGACAATGAAACCTAGGATATTACCAGACCTTACCCCAAAGGTGCACTTGTTCGGATTTAACCTCAGCTTGTACGTCTTCAGTCTATAAAACAACTTTTGTAGATGATCAAGGTGCTCTTCCTCAGTTTGAGTCCTGGCTATCATGTCATAAACATAGACCTCTATCTCATGCTGAATCATATCATGGAACAAAGCTGCCATAGCTCGCTAATAAGTTGCCCCATCGTTCTTCATCCTAAATGGCATCACTTTGTAACAAAAAGTGCCCTATTGTGTGACAAAGGTTGTCTTCTCCATGTCCTCGGGTTCCATCTTGATCTGATTATAACCAGAGAAACCGTCCATGAAGGAAAAGACCTTATGTTGTGCGGTGTTGTCAACCAGAATGTCAATGTGGGGAAGCGGGAAGTCATTTTGGGGCTCGCCCTGTTTAAATCTTTATAGTCACACACATTCGTACCTTGACGTCCTTCTTAGGCACCGAAACTATGTTAGAAACCCATTATGGATAAGAGGTGACAACTAAGAACCCAATGTCGAATTGTTTCCTAACTTCTGCTTTGATCTTCTCTGAAATTTCAGGGCTCATATGACGAACCTTCTGCTTTACCGGAGGGCAGTCTTCTTTAGTTGGGAGACAATGAACCAAAATATCCGTGTCTAGTTCTGGCATGTCTTCATATCACCAGGAAAAGATCTCGGCATAATCATGATACATTCGTATCAACCGTTGTTTGACACTAAGCTCCAAGTTTTCACCTATCTTGACTTCTTTTCCGTTATCTTCTGTGCCCAAGTTCACTATCTCAACTGGCTCTTCATGAGGTTGTATAGGCCTTTCTTCCTGCTGTAACAGCCTGGCAAGTTCTCCGGGTGCCTCACAATCTTTCTCACCTTTGTCCTCGGGTTGGTTGATCGGATTTTCAAAGTCATAACCGACAATAACAAAACTGTTATCAATGGGATCCAAAGTGGATATGGATCTGTAGTCTGATAGGTGAATGTGTGTAAGAGCATAGCTGTATTGACAAAGTAAAAAGCAGAAAAGAAAAACAGAGAGCACAAAATTTGAATGCAAAATGTCCAATGCTTTATTAATGACATATGAGATTGAAATGATGATAACCCTCACAAATAAACCATTGTACCCCGGGTAAGACACAAGGTCATAGATTTTATATCGTTCATTTATTACATATCCAGAAAAATAAAAAGATAATTACTCCTGAATAAAAGTAATCGGCACAAAGTCTTTAGCTGTCCAGTTACTGGGTCCACCGTTGGTCGTAGGGAAGATCCAATTGTCCATGTCATAGCTACTGTCAGCATCTTTTATGGCGGAGACAACATCAATAGCATTGATTCCTGAGCCATGCTTGGGCATGGGTGCAATTATGACATTAGGAGTCTCAGGAGCATCAAATTCAATCTCCTTCACCTTAATAAGGTCCTGCACCTTATTTTTCAAAGCCCGACAGTCGTTTGTATCATGACCTGGACTTTCTGAGTGGTAAGCACAACGAGCATTTGGGTTGTACCGAGGAGATGCGATGTTGGGATTCTTGGGAGCTTCCCTCAAGGTAACCAAATTGGATTTCAGTAGGTGAGGCAACACTTGAGACAAAGTCATATTTATACGGGTGAATTGTCTTACAGGTCTTTCTGCTCTGGGATGATTGTTTTGTTGTTGAGTAGCCGCAGGCTTGGATATCATAATAGCCCCTACCATTGGATGGTGCTCGGTTCTGCCCTGCTTTTTTTGATTGTAAACATCACTGACCTCCTTTTTTCCTACGAAAGGTCTCTTTCCCGCACTTGAAGAGGCATCCTTCTGAATCTTTCCACTTCTAATCCCAGCTTCCAATATTTCTCCCGTCAAAATCAACTCAGTAAAGCCAGCTAAGGAGCTTCCAATTAGATGATTGAAAAATGGTCCAGATAGGGTACCCAAAAACATATCCACTAACTCCCTATCAGATAGGGAGGGGGGGGGTTGGACTCTTCCTGTTAAGTCCCTCCACTTCTGAGCATAGTCTTTAAAACCTTCGCTCAAACTCATAGACATACTTTGGAGTTGTGTACGGGTGGGAGCAAGGTCTACATTATACTGATACTCCTTGTAGAAAGCAGCAACCAGGTCTTCCCAGTTATGAATATTGGTCCCCTCCAACTGATAGAACCACTCTAGCTAAGTCCCAGATAGACTGTCTTGAAAGAAGTGAACCCACAAGTCCTTGTCTGCAGTGTGAGGATGAATCTTCGTCACATAAGATCGGAGATGCATTTTAGGACATGAGACCCCATCATATTTTGTGAACACCGGAACCTTGAACTTCTACGGGATGAAAACCCCATAAACCAAACCCAATTCTTCAAAATCTAGCCCTGATACCTTCTGGATTTCCATTGCATTCAGATGATCCTCCAGTTGTTTGTATTTTCCATCAGCAGGAGGATACTGCTCCTCATCATAGTCAGATTCATCATCGGATTCCTTTGGACTAAAGTCTTCCTCTCTTGTTTCCTCTTCTTGATTGTCTCCCTCCTTTGATGAAGTTACCAGCTCAGAAGCTCGCCGCACTGGTCCTCTGATCCTTCTTCCCAAGTTCACCACATCAGCTGGTTTCTTTGGCTTCTTCTTTTTATCTTTCAGTATGAGGTCCTTCAGATCTTCTTGCCCTTTAGACAGAGCCACAATCGTTTTCTAGAACTGGGCGTTTTTCACTTGGAGATCTTTGATGTTTTATTCAAGAGCCATTTCTTTACTTGATGAAATAAACAGCGAAGAAGATGAGAACCCTTCTTTGAGACTTGCTTAGGCAATGAGATGCATGATATGCTTATGCAATGTTTTCAAGGACCTTATTGGATTTAAGCTCTTTAGAACAAAACAAGAAACAAAACCTTTTATTAGCAAGTTTTTAAAGAAACAAAAGATTACACAAGGATAAACATTGAAAGGAAATTCCTAAGTCTCCCATGGGCGCTTCCTCTTGGTGTTGAGGTAGGTGTTGAGGTTCCTCTCTTCGTGAAGCTTCTTTTTTAATTCCAGCACCTTCTTCTCACTTGCATAGAATTGAGCCTCAAAAGTATCCCGTTCTCCCTTGAGCTGGATCCAAGACTTTTGCAATTCTTCGAAGTTGGTTGGCATATCAGGATGGAGAATAATATAAGACTCGCCCCCTTGAACAATAGGTTCTAAGATTACCAGTAAGATGGAATCGTATGGCATTATAAGACTTTGGGCTCGAGCTCACACCCATTTGAGGTAAGGTTCCAAAGGGATGGAGTTCTTGCGCCCCAAAGTCCTACTATCAGTCTTCTTAACAATGCCCTAAGCAAGGATAAACCTCTGACAATAATTTTGTAAATCATCTGAGTAGTTGAACATAATACCCTGGATGAGCATATCCGGTGGACCATCTCTCCGTGCATAGCCAAACTGACATAGTGCTAACAAAGGATTGTGGGTGATGCCTCCCCTAATGCCCAGGAGTGGAACATTAGGAAATTCTCCACAGCGATCAATAAAAGAAATGTCTTCTTGAGAGCGAGGACACTAATAGATGTCAGAGTGGGAGAGAGACATTAGTCTTTGACTCCAGCTCAAGCCTAAATCGTTCTACATTTTTGACCGAGGAAGGTGCAAAATAAACCACCTATATAGAAGAGGGGTGCAACACATGACAATTACTCGCTTCTTCAGAGTATGAGTATATAGAGAATGTAGGATGCCCCCAAGCAATGTAGGAACCAAATTGTGAGCAAGGAAAATGTTGATGGCATTCACATCTATAAGTTGATCTGAATTAGGAAACAGGACCAACCCACAGATCAAGAGGGCTAATACATCTTCAAAGGCATGATAACTCATAGCATCCAGGAAAACTGAGCTTTCTTCATCAGGAAATTTGCAAGGAGACCCTTAACTTCACTTCTCTTTTCCCAATTGGACTCAATGTCGGATGGCTTCAAGTGCAAAGCTACGACAACATCTTCAGAAGCTGGGTCTTGTTAAACTAGTGAAAGGTACTCGCTCCAATATAGGTAAACCAAGTAACTTAGAGAATTCCTCCAGGGTAGGCACCAATTGATAATCGTGGAATTTGAAGCAATGGTGCCTAGGGTTGAAGAACTGGAATAAGACACTCATTAAATCTTCATTAAACTCGGTGGTAACCAAACTGAGCAATTGACCATGTCTTTTATGGAATGATGAGTCCTCGGGGACTTTCAAGACTAATTCCTTGAGCTTAGGAGGAACTTCTGTAAAGTGAATCTGGATGGTTTTTCTGCGACCTGAATTCATATCCTACAAAATAACAAAGAGGTAAATCCAGCAGGTCCTTGAAATGATTAGTACATATGAATGTAATGATGTTTATGATGTCATGATTATGCTAAAAATCTCAGATAAACACAAGCAAATCACAAAATAGACCTTAAGTTCAAAGGCTTGCATGAGGTTTTAAGGTAAGTACCCTCTTGAATGTTCAGTTGGCTCAACCTGTCCTATTAATAGTAACTGGGTTCTAAGGAGCCTCAATATCACTGACCTTCCCTTCAGAAGTTGTTTCAGCCCCGCACCGAAGTATTGCGGATAAAAAATCCCAAAAGTCTAGCCTCAATGAGTGTAGTATCGAGTATCAACCAATCTTTGGTCGGAACCAAAGCCGATTATCTCACTACTTCCTAATGGCTAGGATGGGTCAATTAAAGGTTCTAAAGGTCAATTAGCGCTTAGTGACACTATGAGGAAGCCTAATGTTATCCCCGACTTACTCAAGGAACATTAGTATAATCCAGAGTATCGCACTAACGTAGCCACCACTTCATCCATATCGGTATACGCCGTACAACCTCCATGGTTTATTGCTACTTACCTAATAAGGTGCCCCAAATATGGGTGTAGGATCTTTTAGTAACAACCCAAGCAAACCCTCAAAAGTAAAGCAAACAAAGCACAAAAAAACAATTTAAAAATGAACTAACTCTAAGGTAAACCCCACTTTTATTTCACTCCAGTAGAGTCGCCAGTTCTGTGATACGATGGTAGAACCGACTGTTTAATACTACTGGTTTGCATTTTGTATTCGCAAATGTGTGGTAAGCAAGAGTCGCCACTGACTTTTCTTTTATCCAACAAAGGAAAGGGTGAAAAGAACAGAAAAGACCTTTTCGAGATGTTTTATGAGTAAGGGAGTTAGATTATGGAAAGGGAAGGTGTTAGCACCCTTTCCATCCATGGTTTTCCACGGGCTCTTAGAGGTTTGCTCATTTTTAAAATACCTTTGTGCTTTGTGTTTGAAAATGTTTTGAAAACGCCTTAGTACGGCGAACTTTGTAATGTTTCTCGGGATAGTGGAGAAAGTGTACAAAGGGTTTTGAAAAGTAGTTTTTTGTGTAAGTGTAAGATGTTTGAGCAAACTTCTAACAACTATCTACTATTATACTCGAAAAGGGTCGTTCTTTTCCTCTTTTCCTTTAAACAATGCTATCCTACTATTAGTGAGTAGGTAGCCCTATCATTGGATGTTGAGGGACATTCGAAGGGACGTTTTACAGTTATAAAGGCAACATATGGAGACGCTTTAGCAACTTTTGTTTAAGGGACGAGATCATTTACCGAAAGGAAACACTGTAGGGTCATCGAGGGACTATGATCTTTTGATTTTATGAGTCTTTTATAAAGCGTCCCCATTCTCGAGGGACATGACTACTTTATTTTCCGAAAGGCAACAGAAGTAGTGATACCCTAGAGGTGCATATGTGCATATATGTTGAGATTCAGTTATTTTTGTCTTTTTGTTAGGTTAACTAACGTTTTAATATACAGTATTTCCATAAACGCCTATTTACTAACAGTAATATAGCAAAATAATAAAGCAGTAAATGTAAAACCTACGCTATTACAATGCTTTGGGAGAATTACATCAAAAAAAGTACGAGAAATCAAATGCGTAATTTTAGGCCTAGACTATTACATCCCATAATCAATTACATTATTTATATAAAATGCAAGAAAATAATAACGTGTAAAAGGTTAGAAACTACTTCTAAGAACCTAAGGTAATACAAAATCTTTTTTGGTTTTGTTTTTGATTTAAGATAAAAATAAATTAGTTTTCTTAAAGTCTATTTAGAAAATAAACTAAACTTTTTGTGGTTTTTTATATTTATGAAAAGAAAAATTTAAGTTAAAGTAAGTCTTAAATTCTAGTTTACTTTTAATTTTGAAAGAAAAAAGATAAAGTTAATTAATTAATTAATTTTAAAAACTAATTATTTAATAAAAAAAACTAAATCCTAATTTTTTGTGATTCTTATGGTTTGTAGATTAAAAACAAAGTAATGAAAAGGATAAGATAAATGAAAAAATCAGTAAAAAAGGAAAAGAGTAATCTGCAGGATGTAGGCCTGTATCGAAAGGCCTAAGGCTGCCTTTCGATCCAAGTGAAAAGGCTGGTCGAAGATGTCTGAGAGACTGCATCTTTGGGGTGTTCAAACTGGATGTGTCATCCTTTGATCAGGGATACTGGATCTGCAAGGAAATCATTAGAAAAAGAACAAAAATGTACGACTTGGGTTTCAAACCCAGGTCTTTCGACTCCCTCTCCAATCAAAGGAATCTGAAGTTACTTCGCCCTAAAACTCCTGAGATTCGAATCTGGGTTTAAAAAAAAGGCAGAAGATTCATGTGTCACCTAGTTCGAAGCATGCTGCTTCGAAGCCCTAAACAGTATTCCTGAATAATAAACAAATGTTAAAGATCCAGGGGGAACTTTACCCCCCGATTCGAATCCCTTCCTAATTCGAATCCCTCTCCAACTCGAATATGGGTTTGTTTGGCCTGGAACTTCCCAAGTGTGATTCGAAGGAAAAACTCAGATCGTGCTCTAGCGATGGCATGATATCATCCCTGCACTTTAGCTTGCATGCAACATAAATATTTCAATGTATATCTAAATGGTATGAAGATGCAGTTTTGGTTATGCAAACCCTTACCAGTCGAAGGTGGCCCTGAGCGGGGAAATGTTTGTTGGGGAGTTGGTGTGGACTCCTGGAGAGGGGATCTGCAAAGGTGTTTCGACTGGGAGGCTTTTGGGATTTTTTAGCAACATGGTGTGTGTGATCTCTTCATGTGCAAAATGTCTCTCTACGTGTGAATCTCCTATTTTCTCTTCTCCTTGGCACTGTGTCCTTGGCCTTGTATTTATAAGAGTGTGATGGTGCATAGTAATGGCAAGAGACAACCATTTAACTAGGCTTTTAAGGATATGATACAAGAATAAGACATATTAAAAGATTTCCTTTTTGAAATATTCATGCCCCTTTGGAATCCTGAGTGAATCTGGACAAGTCAACTTGGCGCCTTGTTCGAATTTGAAAATATTCAAAATTTCCCTCTCCAAAGCCCCTTCTACCAGACCTTGTTCCCTTTGATGGTTCTGAGTTCTGATTCAAAGTAATCAGAACTTCCCTCATCAAATTTTTTTGGATTAAGACATCTATGCACTGACATGCCAATCGAAAGACCCTCTGATGTTCCAATCGAAGGACCCCCTGATGCCTTAATCGAAATAAGCTCTGATGCTCCAATCAAAGGAAGCTCTGATGCTCCAATCGAAGGAAACTTTGATGCTCCCATCGAAGGAAGCTCTGATGCTCTAATCGAAGGAAGCCCTGATGCTCCAATCGAAGGAAGCTCTGATGCTCCAATCGAAGGAAGCTCTGTTGCTCCAATCGAAGGAAGCTCTAATGCTCTAATCGAAGGAAGCTCTGATGCTCCAATCGAAGGAAGTTCGTTCATCTTCAAATTTTACTTTCCTCAAGAATATGTTTGCAACCACCCATTTAAAAGAAAATGAGAGGGAAAATTTTAGGGTACAACAACGTAACTATCTCAATGACCAACAAAGAGTAAGTTCCAGATTAATTCTTGAAACAAGACAGAGAAACTATCTGTAAATAATAGATAAAGATCAATTCCTGAAACAGGACGGGGCGACTATCTTTATCACCAATGGTTTGAACTCTCGAAATAGGATGGGTTTACCGACAAATTGATTTTAGATCAAATCCCAAAATAGGAAGGGGAGACTATCTACATGACGAGCAAGTACTCAAACACCTTTCCCAGAGTTTCATTTTGGAAAGCATGATTCAGATACAGTAGGGTGAAGACTCATTCTGATCCACTTTAAGATACAATTGGGCATAAACTCATTCTAATATATTTTTCAGATACAATCAAGCAAAGACCTCTGCTGGTTCAGTTTAAATCGACCAAAGATTTATTCTGATACTTTTCCAGTAGACACTTTTTCTGGTTCAGTTTAAATCAACCAAAGATTTATTCTGATTCTTATCCAGTTAAAGACAAATACAGGCATCTGCTGGTTCAGTTTAAATCGACCAAAGATTTATTCTGACACTTCTTCCAGTAGAAACTTTTTCTGGTTCAGTTTAAATTAACCAAATATTTATTCCGATTCTTATCCAATTAAAGACAAATACAAACATCTGTTGGTTCAGTTAAATTTGACCAAAGGTTTATTCTGATACTTCTTCTAATAGACACTTTTTCTGGTTCAGTTTAAATCGACCAAAGATTTATTCTAATTCTTATCCAGTTAAAGACAAATACAGGCATATGCTGGTTCAGTTTAAATCGACCAAAGATTTATTCTAATACTTCTTCCAGTAGACACTTTTTATGGTTCAATTTAAGTCGACCAAAGATTTATTCTGATTCTCATCCAACTAGAAACAAATACAGACATCTGCTGGTTCAGTTTAAATCGACCACTGGTTTATTCTGATACTTCTTCCAGTAGACGCTTTTTCTGGTTCAGTTTAAGTCGACCAAAGATTTATTCTGATTCTCATCCATTTAAAGAATAATACAGACATCTGCTGGTTCAGTTTAAATCGACCAAAGATTTATTCTAATACTTCTTCTAGTAGACGATTTTTCGGGTTCAGTTTAACTCGACCAAAGATTTATTCTGATTCTCATCCAGTTAGAAACAAATACAGACATCAGTTGGCTCAGATTAAATCGACCAAATATTTATTCTGATACTTCTCTCAGTTAAAGATTTAAAGACATTTGCTGGCTCAGATTAAATCGACCAAAGATTTGTTCTGATACTTTTCTCAGTAGAACTTTTTCTGGCTCAGATTAAATCGACCAAAGATTTATTCTGATACTTCTCCCAGATAAATATTTAAAGACATCTGCTGGCTCGGATTAAATCGGCCAAAGATTTGTTCGGATACTTCTCTCAGTAGACCTTTTTCTGGCTCAGATTAAATTGATCAAAGATTTATTCTGATACTTCTCTCAGTTAAAGATATAAAGACATTTGTTGGCTCAGATTAAATCGACCAAAGATTTGTTCTGATACTTCTCTTAGTAGACCTTTTTCTGGCTCAGATTAAATCGACCAAAGATTTATTGTAATACTTCTCTCAGTTAAAGATTTAAATACATCTGCTAGCTCAGATTAAATCGACCAAAGATTAGTTCTGATACTTCTCTCAGTAGACCTTTTTCTGGCTCAGATTAAATCGACCAAAGATTTATTCTGATACTTCTCTCAGTTAAAGATTTAAAGACATCTGCTGGCTCAGATTAAATCGACCAAAATTTTTTTTCTGATACTTCTCTCAGTAGACCTTTTTCTGGCTCAGATTAAATCGACCAAAGATTTATTCTGATACTTCTCTCAGTTAAAGATTTAAAGACATCTGCTTGCTCAAATTAAATCGACCAAAGATTTGTTCTTATACTTCTCTCAGTAGACCTTTTTCTGGCTCAGATTAAATCGACCAAAGATTTATTCTGATACTTCTCTCAGTTAAAGATTTAAATACATCTTCTGGCTCAGATTAAATTGAACAAAGATTTGTTATGATACTTCTCTCAGTAGACCTTTTTCTGGCTCAGATTAAATTGACCAAAGATTTATTCCGATACTTCTCTTAGTTAAAGATTTAAAGTCATCTGCTGGCTCAGATTAAATCGACCAAAGATTTGTTCTGTTACTTCTCTCAGCAGACCTTTTTCTGGCTCAGATAAAATCGACCAAAGATTTATTCTAATACTTCTATTAGTAAAAAATTTAAAGACATCTGTTGGCTCAGATTAAATCGACCAAATATTTGCTCTGATACTTCTCTCAGTGGACCATTTTTTTTGGCTTAGATTAAATCAACCAAAGATTTATTCTGATACTTCTCTTAATTAAAGATTTAAAGACCTCTGCTGGCTCATATTGAATCGACCAAAGATTTATTCTGATATTCCTTCCAGTAGACATTTTCTGGCTCAGATTAAATCAACCAAAGATTTGTTCTGATACTTCTTTCAGTTAAAGTCAAGCTTAGACTTAGTCTAATTTCTTTCAATAATTATCCTAGATAGAATCTATAAGCCCGTCTCCAAAAACTCTCCATCACCTTTGGATGGCATCTGTAAGCCTATCTCCGACAATATTCTGTCACTCTCTAAATGGCATCTTTAAGCCTATTCCCGGTATGATCAACCAACAATGTTACTTCTTGCAAATTTATGGGCACTTAAGTGTTCAATCATCTTCTACCTTTAAGTCACCAATAGAGGACACACCAATCTAACTCTTCAGGTTTAAGAATATTGAACAGGGGCAACTGTTGTACCCTAAAATTTTCCCTCTTCATTCTTACCCTAATTGGCGTACATTTCATCATCATATGCACGCGTTCCATTAAGTCATTTACATAACATACATTCACATTCAATAAAATACCATGAGGTTCAAGAGGTCAATTATTGTGTGAACTAGGGATTCCATAGTGTTTTGAGACTACAAAGGTATCTCCTCAAGGGTTCTTATATGTGGCATTTAAATATGATAATCCATCAAATGGGGTTCATTGGATTTACATGTTAAGGCTATCTAGGTCATTATTCCCTTCATGTCTCAAGTTCCATATTCATTTTCAAGGGATTCCTCAAGGCATAGTAATTGTGTTACATGATACGATTTATGGATTCTAAAAATCATCATTATCCGTTTAATTGATTGTTGCTTGTAACATAAGTTAACAGGGACTTAAGGTTTGAAATTGTGGTTTCCTTAAGAAGCGAGAATTGATTTGAACTCATTATGTGGAAGTACTCATTCGAGCCGTTAAATGTGTTCAAGTTAATTAATTGGATCAATGTTTCTAAGATGCAAATATGTTAAGATTGGTCATGTGGATTTCTTGAAAGATAAGGTACAAATCACAAGGAAAAGGCATCTAGGTTACAAAGAGATTCAAAATTCATCATGCTTATTCAAGTTCCTTCAAGTCCTTAAGAGTTTCGTTCAAAAACTCGTCCAAGTGATTATTTTGGTTCAATTCACCAAATGGATTCATATTTTAAAGATGGAAGGTTTGTTCATTCGAAACAAGTAGCAAGAATTATTCAAGGATTACTCATTCATCCAAATCTACATGTTTTACTAAGGCATACAAGAAAATTTATTTTGTTTTTAAGTTTGTTTCAATACAAGACTTAAGACAAAAAAGGTTGAAAATTACAACGCTTTCATTCATATCTTTCTTCAAGATTTAAACCTCTAAAGTTCTTAACGATTACAATCTTTTCTTGTTACAAAGAACCTAATCAAATCATTCTAAATTCATAAGTACTAAATTTACTTATTAGGTCTTTATCTTAATTTCTTCAAGTTCCCTCTAAGACCCATTCTTCTTCAATCTTAAAGCTCACCATAGCCATTTCCTTGGCCTCATCTTCAAGTGGATTCTCTCATCCTTCTTCACGCATTCTTCTTTGCTTTTTTTCAAGCTCATCCATCATTTGTTCATGAAACAGGAAAAAAGAAATTGTTAGCAAGAGATCAAAAGACCAAAATATGAACAAGAAAAAGCTTTCACACTAAATTTTTTATTGTTTTAACTTCATCATTAGGGTTTGTGTAGGAATCAGAGTTTAAGGGTGGTTTTGAGTCATGTTTGAGACCAACAACAACCAAAGCTTCATACAATTTTGTCTCACACAAGTCATATTTCAAACAAGCAATCATGGGCCGAGTTCTTCAATACAAATCACAAAAACCAATTTGGTTCACAGTAAAGACAAAGAGGTCTAAATCATAAATTCAAACTCATTAAAGTCCAGCATCATGTTTCGCACAAAAATAAAAGAAAAGCCTCGTGTTTCTTTGTTTCAACAAAAATTAGAACTGCAATATTAAGTCATAGGCTTAGTCCTCTACTACAAATCTCAAACAAATGCATAAGAGATTTGTTTGGTTCACAGTAAAGTTTAAAATAAATTCAAAAAAGTAATGTACTGCACAAGTACAAGCTCAATTGAAAATACAACAAAAAATCAGTTCACAAAATCCAGCAAGCAACAAGTACAACAAAATAAAGTCAGCAAGCAATAGGAACATAAAATAAAACCCAACAATCAACAGGGACAATTCATAGGGGTAACATAGCAAAAGTGCAATCACAATGTACAACACAGTTGACATATCAGAAAAATCATAAGTCAATTTCAACAAGCAAACCTTAAGCTCACATCATATAAAGGTTGAAGGCCACAGTGAACACAGAGGATACAAAAACAGGGTTGTGGAACACACAAACCCTAGATTCAAAACCCCTTAAAAATGGTTCACAAAGATAAAGCAAAAAGACAATTCACACAAAATACACAAAAAACACAGCCGCAAAACCACAAACCCAAAAAACTTTGTTCATCATCTTCCTTCAAAAACAAACCCTTCAGAAATTGAAATCATTTTCAAGAGATACAGTGAAAGAAGAACAAATCTCAGAACGATCTCACCCGAATTAGCGCAAGAAGACAAATCGAAGCTGCTAGGGTTTTGTTCCCTCCCTTCAAGACCTAGGAAAAATCACGCAACTTCTGCAAAAATCAATACCGGGTTAGTACATAAGATAAGAGGACAAAGAGATTGATGTAAAAAAATCACGAATCAGAGCTAAGCCGCCATGGTCGCCGCCGTCTGCTGCCGCTAGGGGAGATTTTTGACGAGCCATGCAGAGCTCTGAAAGATAGAGAGAATGAAGGAGCGCAAAGGGAAGAGAGATATATATTTTCTCTTTTGTTTAAAATATAAGTTTTATGTTTTAAGTTTTTGTTATTTAACTTTTTGTTTCAAGTGCTAATTCAGGTGGTGACATTTGTCACCGTCTGTATGGTTAGTTCTTTGATTCCATGCAAATGCTTCCATCGTAACTACCATGGTTTTGTACCCCAATTTTCGCCACTAAGATCCCTTCATCATACCATGTTGATTCACTCACAACAAGAACACACTAGGATTCTTGGTTCCCCTCCCTACTTTAAGTTTTGCTCCTTTTGAGGGATTACCAAGCACCTTGACTTATGTTCCTTTTGTGATCATGAATATCATTTTGATATCTTCATTTAACTAATAAAATGCAATGTTGGCTTGTCTTGATTGTTATCCATGTAGGTAAGGGCAATGAGATTTAACAAGTTACTCCATGGGTTCATGAGTTTATTTCCATGCCCTAGTCAATAAAGCTTAAGAAGTTCAAACCTCACCATTGGAGTGGTTTTGGAATAATTGGCATGGCAATGTTTTTTTGGTTCATCACATTTCAAGTTTATTAGATTTGACTCAAAAGTACAAGGGGTTGATTGGAGAAGTTGTCATGTTTGGACAAGGCCTTGTTCCTATTGGTCACAAGAGCATATTTCTCTTAAAATTCAAGATATGGAAGTAGTTTTGGTGGCTATGATTCTTAATTATCATCCTCAATAACTTTTATTCATAAAGCAATAATATTGGTACAATAAGTTTGTTCAAACTTGTCAAAGTTCCTCAAGGCATTTTCTTGATCTAGAAGCTAGGGTTTTGAACTTCAAAGGAGTATATCTTTCTCACCTTTTGGTATTTTTGACTGATTCCAAAGACATCCTTCTATTCAAAGGGTTATCAAGAAATCACTTCAAAAGTTCTAAGGAGTTTTCATGGGGAAGAAACTTGGTGAAGAAGAAAGATTACAAGTCATCCAAATGAATCCACAATTTTACATAAGTAAATTCAATTGATCATAACTTGGTCAATTTTCATCACCTTGAGTCCATTATTTTTCCATAATTATCTTGAGGAGGTGAACTTTATGCCTTATTTTATGTTCAAAGTGGGAAAATGGATGGAAGTTGCCTTAAAGATGCAAAAGATTATAGGTTATTTCCTGATTTTTGGCCAACTTCAACAAGTCATAACTTGCTCAATTTTTGAATATTTTGAATGGTTCAAGTTTCAAAATGTCATTCAATAGATCTACTTAATTCCATCTTTTTTGGTCAAGAGCAAATTCCAAGTGGAAGGCCATGTTTGGATGCAAAAGATTATAGGTCATTTTTGAAGAAGAATTTGAAATATTTCTAAGTATGGAAAGTCAACCCTTTTTCTTCAACTTTGACTCAATGAAACTTTCATCTCAAGTATCCATTTAACTCCATTATTTTTCCATTGCAAAGCTTGTAACCTCATCTTTCTAAAGCATCAAGAATCATGCCCTAATACCCCTTGAGTTGGAAATGCCATGGATTTGAATTTGGTAACTTGAAACTGAATTTTCCACAAAGTCAAAATTTTGAAATCCATAATGTGACTTCTAAACACAAGATTTATGCGCATTTTTGATTTAAACTTGATTATCAAACTTTCCAGAAGTGATTAGCACCCCAAAACGCAAGATTTGGTTGAGTTTTGATGGAAATGAAGTCACACTTCACTTGTGCTCAACCTTCACTCAATTTCCATCCAAACTTCCTTGTTTATTCCAATTTTCATTCCCATTAACTTCCCTATAAATAGAGGGTTATCCCCCATTCATTTCTTCAAGCTTTGAGAGCCAAAAACACCCTACCAAAACTTCCCACGAACCCATCTTTTTTGAATTCAGTTTCTGAGATTTAAACTCCCTTTTTCCAAAATTCTTTGCGCATTCATCATCCTTAAGCATCATATAAACTCTCCAGCACTTAAACCAATCAAAACAAGCCATAATTCAAGCTACAGAAGTCCAGTTTCAGAGCTTCTTCCTTGAACGTCAAAAAGGTACAATTCTCCACCTTTTGGATCCAAATCAAGCACTAATCTATTCTACTCCTTCTCCTGATTCCAATGCTGCTTACAATTTTTAAATCCATTGAGAATTGAGAGAGAAATCTCAAATTGAAGGTGCTCGCTATTTTCTGGGTTTTTGATTCATATCGCTCTCCATACCTTATATAAATTTGGTGCAATGGTGGTGTTAGAATCGTCTTGAAGAGACCAGTTCAATGATACTAGCCTGGGATCCTAATTTTTCCATTTGAAGGATATCACAAAATCCCCATTGCAGGGTGTCTGGAGGTTGAAGACGATGACATGTCTCGTCTCTGCCAATGATAGCGTGCCAAACATTTTAATTTCATTGGTTGCCCTTTTTCTGATCCTATGCGTATCTCACTAAGGTCCATATCAAGCACAGCGTGTCTGGTCCACTGGATCAGCTTACTAACGCGTTTTGACTATGATCTGATGGTCCACATATTTTTGGTTTTATTTTATTTTATGATTTTATATTTTTATTGATTAAATTTTCAAAAATTCATAACTCTTTTATTTTTTATCCAAAAATTATGAAACAATTCACAAAAATACTTTGAATTATTTCTGATCTCATGACTATTTTTTCACATTTTTATTTTGACATTTGATATTTTTTGTATTTTTTTTGAATTATTTGCTTTCTTTTAATTACTTAAAAAATACTTTCTGACATTTTTTTAATTCTGAAAAAATTCATAAATATTATTTTGCATATTTTTGACTTTTTTGAAAATTTTATGGAATTTTATATTGAGGTTTACTATTTTTGACCTATTTTCTATTTTTTTGAGCAATTTTAAAAAGTTTAAAAATAGTTTCTGATTTTTAAAAATTACCAAAAATTTTATAAAAATATTTAGATCTATTTCTGATTTTTCTATGGCCTTACTTTTTCTTTCTTGATTAATTTGAACATAGTTGATATTTTTCTCCTCTATTTTGATTTTTAAACATTTTTTAAACCCTTTTAATGTATATATTAAATATAATATTATTTTGTGATTATTTTCTGGCTGTCTTGAGTTGATTTTTTGATCATGACTTTATTAACATCATTGGATCTTAGGTGTTGAGTTCAACTCCTCCAAAATGGATGAATGATTTTATAATAGTTTGATTAAATTTTTGATTCAAAAGTGGTTTAATCATTTAACCCATTCCCTCTTCATCTTATCCCTTTCTTATTGAACTAGGTGTTATTGGAGCATGATCTCTATATCATGTCTCAAAACAAATGATGCATAAATTGCTATGACCGACCTCAAAATAGGTGCGACTTCTATATAAGTCCACTTACGATTTCTTAACATAGCGCTAAATTTTTTCCCGATTCCAATAAATGATCATTCGTGGCCCAAACTTATGATTGCAAGCCCAAGTATGTTAATTTGATCTCTTTGATCCAATAACCTTGAGATTCATTGTGTGGAGGCTTTGGTTCTACCAATCCTCTAATGGATCTACAACACCTTTGAT
This sequence comes from Vicia faba, assembly GCA_948472305.1. Lineage (NCBI taxonomy): Eukaryota > Viridiplantae > Streptophyta > Magnoliopsida > Fabales > Fabaceae > Vicia > Vicia faba. Next base: position 1,253,915,747 of record OX451739.1, on the reverse strand, counting down.
CAACGCAGATCACTTAAGCATCGTTGATCATTAAATGGTACTTATGAGAATTCGAAATGGATGATATACTTGACAAAAAGCAAATGCAACTTGTTGTGTGGAGGCTTTGGTTCTACCAATCCTCTAATGAGTTCCAAATGAAAGTTTCAAGATGGTCATCCAACTAACCACTAATTATTGACTTGTTTTACCTTATGCTTTCATTCTTTTTTATGCTTTATGTACTATTTACTTTTAGCATTTACATTTCATGTCATTTTCATCTTTGCTCATTTGAGCATTTATTTTCTTGCCATTTTTACTTTGCTCACTTGACCTTTTATTTTCCTTTCTTAAGATACTTAATAATCAACATAAACCCTAAAAAAAGTTTAATGGTACTTGGACTATTTGGTTACTATCCTTGGCATTATGGAGCATGGGACTTTTTCTTGGACTTAGGATTAGAAACCTTGGCCTATCTTAGAAACCTTGTGATCTTATCTGATTATTTTTTCTGAAGTTCTTGAGGTTTACCTCAAGACATTGGGTTGCTTGTTTGTTTTTGTGTGCAGGTTTTTGTGATTACATCCTCTATTTGTAATATGGAATTCACCCGTGTACAACCGTTACTCTGCCCAATTTTTGTGAAGACTTAATACACTTGAAGTTTGGTTCTCTCAAGAGGTCTAGTATTTCTTTGCTTGATTGGTTTCAATCCAAGGAATGGGAATTCTGTCTTGGCTCATAATGTCAAGTTTTGGCTTCTTGTTGGTTAAATGGTTCTTATCTATAGCTTTTACCTTATGCTTTAGGATAGTCCTTTCTTCTCCTCCCATCTTCTTTAATTTCAAAAATCTTCTTCCTCCTTTTGAAAACTCTTCTTGTTTCTAAACTTGAACCACTTTCATAATAAACTTGGACTTATGTCCATGCATTTTCAAAATATTTTCATAAATAAACTCTAATAAACTTAATAATACCTTGACATTTATTTTTGTGAGAAGACTAAAAGTCAATCAATCTCATTTCAAACCATTTTGCCAATTTGGCTTTGTACCTTTAAAACTTTTCTTAAAAGATTAAACTCTTGTCAATCCTTGTAGTGATGCAAACAACTATACTTCTATAATATGTAGTGAAGAGAGATATTTTACACTTGGGTGTTGAGTGAGGCATTGTTGATTTTGAAATCCAAGCCATATCCTCCACTTTGAGATGATGCAAATTCTCCTTTCTCATGATTGTGGGTAGTAGGTGTGTTTTCCATACAGACAATGACGATGATGTTTTATCTCATAAAATTGACCAACGCATTTGTGTTTCAAATTTTTGAAAGAGGAACTACGTGTACCCTGATCCCCTATTGCATGAAAGGTGGTACATAGACACTAAAGGTTCACAACCGCGGCGGGTGCAAAAATTATAAAATAAATATATTTCTTTTCTCACCTCCACCATCCATTTTTTATATATACAACATCTTTTATAGCAAAAATATACAGATTTTACAAAGAGGTTCCTGTGGAGTACCGTAGATGTTTAGGATGCTAATACCTTCCCTTTGCATAACCAACCCCCTTACCTTGAATCTTTCCCCTTCTTTTTGGGTTATTCTCTCTTTTCCTATTCCTTTGGAAACAATAAAGCGCGGTGGAGATTTTTATTTTGATTTGTATAAAGTCTAGTCAATCCAATGGCTTAGTCTTGAACATTTCTACGGCTACAGAAAAAAATTGTGACTTTTCTGGGGAAGGATTAACCTCTTGCTGGTCCATCCCTAAGTGGGTTGAGCCTATCTTTGTTTATATCTGTATGTGTGTTATTACTATTTTTTGTGTTATATGTTGTATATATATTTGTTTGGGTTTTCCTGCTTTTCAGGGTGCTTGGTGATTACTCATAAGTCCTATACCAGACTTGGGAAAACTTTAAGATAGGACGGGCGGTATAGTCATGTTAACTTTGAGGGAGTAATCCCAAAAAAGGAGACATGAGATACCCCACTCAGTGGAGTCCCCTTTGACTGTAGTGTCGTTTAGCGAGTAATCGGGAAGACGTGTTACTTTTGACCCGGGAGCCTGCTGAAACTGAGGACCGTAGAATACCAAACCCATCTTGTCCTTTTAGGTGTAGTGCGGAAGCTATGACAGAGTAATTCAGAAATAGTTGTCACGTGATACTACGCTCGGACGATTCTTTCTTGAGAATATTACTAATTACCGAGTTAATTGGGAAGTTGGTAATATCCGAAAGAAGGATGTAGACTCTGGGAACCTCTAGAACCTTGTTCGGCAGGTGATAACTTTAGACCAACACCTTATGGGTAATACCTTCGACCTCATGCTCGTGACGTTGAACCTATGAACCCTATATGTGTGATATTGTGTGTGATTGTTGAATCATGCATCCATGCACTCATAAGCATCCTTTGAAGAAACCATATTTCAAGGGATTTAAAGGTTGACTATTTGTGAATATCTCAGGTACTTTTAACCATGGATTCTGGAAAGAGAAAGACTGGGAAATACAGTTTCAAGGATCCCAAGATAGATGAGTTGATCAGTCTAATTCCCAAGATCGAGTGTTCTGCAGACTTTCGAAAGAAGTATGGGTCCATTATTCCTCTCATGAAGCTAAAGATGAAGGAGGGTATTCTCTCGACCGTGGTCCAGTTCTATGATCCGATGTATCATTGCTTTACTTTTCCCGACTATCAGTTGATGCCTACATTTGAGGAGTATTCTTATCTATTAGATTTACCTGTTACCGACTGTGTTCCTTTTATTGGTTTGGAGGGTGAGCCAAAACCACATGAGATTGCTGCTTTGATTCACCTAGGGAAGTCTGAGGTTGAAGCCCATATGACTACTAAAGGAGGGAGTAGAGGATTACCATCTCAGTTCTTATTGGAGAAAGCTCGTTACTTTGCCAGAATGAAGAGTACAATTGCTTTTGAGGCCATCTTTGCTCTACTTTCTTACGGGTTGTTCTTATTTCCTAATGTGGACAAGTTTGTCGACATTAACGCTATCAGGATTTTCATGATTGGAAACCCAGTTCCTACACTGTTGGGTGATGCTTATTACTCTATTCATCTTAGGAATTCTTATCATGAGGGAATGATTATCCGTTGCACGCCTCTGTTATACCGGTGGTTCATTTCTCATATGCCTCAGTCTGATGCTTTTTGGGATGTCAAGAAGGAATCCTGTTGGGCTCCTAAGATCATGGAACGTACTCACTCAGATATTGATTGGTATCATCGAGTTTACCAGGATATTGAGATTATTGGCAGTTGTGGTATTTTCCCCAATGTTCCTCTTCTTGGTACAAAGGGAGGAGTTAACTATAACCTTGTTCTTGCATGGCGACAACTTGGTTATCTGATAAGGGATAAACCGAATAGTATTCATTTGAGTAGTTTCTTTCTGAAGGAAGGGGAAGATCATAGGGAATCTAAGGATAAGATTGCGAAGGCCTGGTGTCACATTCATAAGAAGGGTATGAAGGATTTTGGACCTAGGGGTGTTGTTTCTTTGGAGCCATATCTTTAATGGATCCGATTGAAAGCCATTCAGTTAAAGATGTCTTATACCCGGGAGACACCCATGCCTGATCTATTTGTGAAGACCACTCCTCCCTTATTAGATGACCTAGAAGAGCTACAACTTGCTTTTCTTAGGATGCAACAGGAAATGGATGCTTCGAAGAACAAGTTCCAAACTTTAGAAAGTTCCTACAGAGCAGACCTGAAGGAGAAAGACGACTTGATTGAGATCCTTGAGAGTAGAGCGGTAGAGTCTATGGAGAGGCAAGGGGATTTATTTTCTCCTAAGCCTTAATCAAGTGCCGATCACTCACTTCCTGATTCAGATGATTGGAAGGAGGTTGCCATCATACATGTGAAAGAAAACCAGAGGTTGAAGGCTCAGATTGCCAGGCTTACAGGGAAGCGCCAGCGTACAGAGTGATCTCCATCAGTTCTTTTTCTTAGGATTTTAGATTGTATTTTCATCTTGTACTTGAGACCATTGAAACTTGTGATCCATTTTGGAGTTATTATAATAAATTTTTTCAGTATTTCAAAATCTTTATTACTTTGATGTTTGCAATACGTCTATAAACCTTAAATCCCTTGAAATATTAAATAATGAAGTAAAAATAATCATGTGCATTACATATCATGCATCATATTGCACATATTTCTTGCATTTGTTATGCATATCCAGGTGTCTTACCCAACTTCTTTACTTCGTTCAGGAAGATGACTCATCACTACAATACTCGGGCTAATTTCAAAAAGAAGATGGACAACTTAGAACAGGAGAATCGCGAGCTGCACGAAGAAGTTTCTGCTTTGAAGGCCGACATGGCCAATTTTACTACTCTAATGAAAGCTCTGGTGGCTGCTCAGAATTAGCCACCGAGTGTTTAACCTCAACCAACAAGGGCAACTACTGAAGTTCCGACTGTTCCCGTATCTGCTACTCCGACTGTTGTTCAGAATCGCATGCCTCAAGGTTATCCATGGGGAATGCTAGAGAATTTTGCACCTGAAGGTTTCAATCTTGGTCCTCAAGATACTCCAGTGGTTCAAACTATTGTTACTCCAGCACCTTGTGTAGTGCATATTGTTCCTGCTGCACCTACTTCGGTGAATATGGTTCTGTTTGTTAATGATGATGTGTATCGTCCTTTCCCTACACCGAGTGAAAACTTGGGTCTTTATGACAAAATGGATGACTTTCAAGAGCAGTTTGACAAGATGCAAAGAGAGATGAAGGCCCTTAGGGGAAAAGAGCTAGTTGGGAAGAATGTGAATGAGCTATGCTTGGTCCCAAATGTTAAGATACCGACTAAGTTCAAGGTCCCGGAGTTTGAGAAGTATAAGGGCAACACTTGCCCTCGTGCTCATCTGGTGATGTACGTGAGGAGAATGTCTACCCATACTGATGATCAGCATCTACTGATTCACTTTTTTCATGATAGTTTGACCGGTGCTGTGCTGAAGTGGTATATGAGTTAGGACATCGCCAATATACATACTTTTAATGATTTGGGAGAAGCATTCATCAAACAAAGAGTATGCGCAGAGATGGCGTGAGGTAGCCGCCCAAGTGATTCCTCCCATGGAAGAGAAGGAGATGACTAAGATTTTCTTGAAAACGCTGGGTGCTTTCTACTACGAAAGGGTGGTAGCAAGCGCACCAAGTGACTTTACTGAGATGGTAGGAATGGGTATCCGTTTGGAAGAGGCTATAAGAGAAGGCCATTTGACGAAGAGTGAAGTGTCTGGAGGTGTAAAGAAGCCATCGTATGGGTTTACCAAGAAGAAAGAAGGGGATGCAAATACTGTTATACAAGAGAAGAGGGTAAACACTCCTAGAAGGAATTATCAGCGTCATCAGCAAGTCGCCTCAGTTACTCCTGTTGTGAGTGCAGCTCCAACTACCGTTGCTTATCAGAGACTGTCCCAGCAGGGGAATCAAGGGTACAATCAGAGAAGGGAGAGTTATGACCTTATTCCCATGAGCTATACATAGCTACTACCGACATTGATTCAGAAAAGGTTGGTCCAGACAAGACCACCTCCCGCCGTACCATCACCATTGCCTTGGTATTACAAGGCAGACCAAACGTGTGCTTTTCATCAGGGAGCACCAGGGCATAATGTTGAGAATTGTTATCCTTTGAAGACTGAGGTGCAAAAATTGGTAAAGTCTGGTGTTCTATCTTTCAAAGACGTGGGACCTAATGTGAAAGATAACCCTCTACCCAAGCATGGGGGATTAAATGCTATAAATATGGTGGCCGGTTGTCCAGGCGACTTTTGGATTTTTGACATTAAACTGGTTAGAGGGGATTTGGTGAAAATGCATGCAGACCTCTGTGAATTTAGCTACTATAAGCATGACCATACCGGTTGTGCTACTTGTAGTACAAATATACAGGGTTGCGATAAGATAAAGGCTGATTTATAGGAGATGATAGATGGGGGCCTCATCCACATAATCAGGCCTAGGGAAGAGTATGAAGAGGAAGTGAACATGGTTTTTGGATGTCCTGATGAATTCAGAATTTTTGATGTGGAGTATATGAACGAGGATCTCGTGCAGTTGCATGCTACCTTCTGCCATACGGCTGGTCAGGTGGAACACCAATATGGAACTTGCATAGTTTGCTGTCGAGACCCCCGAGGATATTCAATCATGAAGAAGGGTGTTTAGTTGCTGTTAGACAATGGAACTATCAAGATCACAGGTCAGAGGGATGATTATCATGAAGTTGATATGGTTGAGGTTTGTTTAATGGAAGAAGAGTCAGAGGAAGAGTATGCCTCCGCGGATGAGTATTTCTCTTCAAACGAAGATTTGTTTTCCAAAAATGACTTATTTATGACCGGTTGTGTTGAAGAAATGGTAAATGTCATTGTGCCTTATTTTGGTGCACCCGCCCATCTTGAAGTGGAGTACCATAGCAAGCCAGCTGTTACCCCATTGGTAATTAGTTTGCCAGGTCCTATCCCCTATAAATCAGATAAGGCTGTGCCTTACAAATACAACGCTACAATCTTGGAAGATGGAGTGGAAATTCCCATCCAGCCAATGCCCGATGTTGGAAATATAACTGAAAATAGCAGGGTGACCCGTAGAGGTCGTGTGTTTGCGCCGGTTGTTCGGAGAGATGTTGATGCTGGAAAGAAAGTTGCTAAGAATGATAAACCTAAGAAGGCTACATGAGAGACTAGTGGAGCTACACTAGAGAAAGAAGTAGATGATATTTTGAAGATAATTAAGATGAGCGACTACAGAATTGTATATCAGCTACTGCAGACTCCTTCAAATATATCTATCTTAGCTTTATTAATGAACTCCTCTGCTTATAGAGAATCCTTGATGAGGGTACTGGACCAAGCTTTTGTGGAGACTGACATGTCAATATATTAATTCAGCAGCGTAATTGGAAACATTACGTCATGTAATAACTTGAGTTTCTGCGATGATGAATTACCAGATGAAGGGAGGAATCATAACCTGGTCCTCCACATATCTATGAACTGCAATAATGATTTGCTATCCAATGTGCTAATTGATAATGGATCTGCGTTGATTGTTATACCGAGGAGTACTCTCATGAATTTGAAATATCAAGGAACACCTATGCGCCTGAGTGGCATCATTGTGAAAGCATTTGATGGGTCGAGGAAATCTGTCATCAGTGAAGTGGACTTACCTATCCATATAGGACCACATTTGTTCCAGATAACCTTCCAGGTCATGGACATTATTCCCGCTTATAGTTGTTTGCTAGGACGACCATGGATACATGAAGAAGGGACTGTCACTTCAAATTTACATCAGAAGCTAAAATTTGTGCGTGAAGGGAAGGTGGTGATCATAAATGGGGAGCAGGCATTGTTGATATCTCATTTGTCCTCCTTCGGTATTGTAGAAGCGGATGAGGCTGCTGTTGGAACCCAGTTCCAAGCCCTATCCATTGAAAACATAAGGAGAAATGAGAATTCCATGGTTTCACTGAAGGATGCGCAACAGGTTATACGCAATGGTCATAATGCAGTTTGGGGGCGAATTGTGGATCTACTCGTGAACAAGAACAAAATTGGTTTAGGTTTCTCTTCGAAGAATGGCAGAGGCAAAGGTGTGAAGTCAAAGTCTACTATGAGCAACTATCATGATGTTTTCCGCAGTGGAGGTTACCTCCATCCAACTGATTCTGGAATTAATGCTGTTGAGGAGGATGAAGCAGAGCAATAAATGCCGAATTATGTGACGCATGGAGTCAGGGTTCAGAACTGGGTCACCATTGATGTTCCCTCTTGCATACATGTTTCAAAGTAATTTGATTTGATTAATCTTTTTTTTCTTGAAAAGCTTTCACTCTGCCCAAGGTGGAAGTATTAATGTTGCAGGGCTTATCTGTTTGTTGTGACTTTTAAGATCATTAATAAAAGTTGTCTTTGCTTCCCGAATTATGTTTTTATTTCCTGCTTTTTCTTGGAAAATGGTAATAAAAAAAACCCTTTCAAAATAAATAATAACTGAAATTCAATCTGCATGATCACTTATTATATGTGCCAGTTTTTAAAAGCAATCATAAATCATATGTGCAGATTAATTAAAAAACCCGTTGAATACAATGACCCTGCACCCTCTCCTAACTTTGAATGTCCTGTGTTTGGGGCTGAATAAGAAGATTATGATGATATTCCAAAAGAGGTCTCACGGTTGCTTGAGCACGAGGAAAATACCATTCAGCCATATAAAGAGCCTTTGGAAGTTATCAATTTGGGTTCAGAAGAAGATCCGAAGGAAGTCAAGATTGAAGCATCGTTGCATCCCGATGTGAAGAGAAGGTTGATTGAGTTGTTGAAAGAGTATGTGGACATTTTTGCTTGGTCTTACCAAGATATGCCCGGTCTAGATACAGATATTGTCGAGCACCATTTGCCGTTGAAGCCAGAGTGTTTGCCAATTAAACAAAAGTTGAGAAGAACTCACCCATATATGGCAGTAACTATCAAAGAGGAGGTTCTAAAGCAGATTAATGCTGGTTTTCTTGTGACATCAGTGTATCCTCAATGGATTGCCAATATTGTCCTAATACCGAAAAAAGACAGAAAAGTCCACATGTGCGTAGATTATAGAGATCTAAATAAAGCTAGTCCAAAAGATGAATTTTCATTGCCTCACATTGACATGTTAGTGGATAGCACAACAAAATTCAAAGTATTCTCGTTCATGGACGGATTTTCCAGGTATAATCAAATAAGAATGGCTCCAGAGGACATGGAAAAAACAACGTTTATCATACCCTAGGGAGCAGTCTGTTACAGAGTGATGCCCTTCAGGTTGAAGAACGCTGGTGCAACGTACCAGAGGGCTATGACAACCTTATTCCATGATCTGATGCACAAGGAAATTGAAGTATATGTTGATGATATGATTGGCAAATCACAGACTGAAGAAGGGCATATAGAAGATTTGTTAAAGTTATTTCAGCATTTGAGGAAGTATTGTCTCCGCTTGAATCCAAATAAATGAACCTTCGGTGTTTGATCGGGGAAGTTGTTGGGTTTCATTGTTATCCAGAAAGGAATTCAATTTTACCCTGATAAAGTCAAAGCAATTCAAGAAATTACATCACCAAGAAATGAAAAGAAAGTCAGAGGTTTCCTCGGGCATTTGAATTATATTTCCAGATTCATTTCCCACATGACTTCAACATGTGAACCAATCTTTAAGTTGTTAAAGGAATATCAAGGTTGTGTGTGGACGGATGACTGCCAAAGGGAATTTGAAAGTATTAAAGAATATATGCTTGAACTTCCTATCTTGCTCCCTCCCATAGAAGGAAGACCGTTGATTATGTATCTGACAGTGTTAGATAAATCCATGGGTTGTATTCTGGGACAACAGGATGAAACAGGGAAGAAGAAGTTCGCCATTTATCATCTCAGTAAAAAATTCACTGATTGTGAGTCGCGGTATTCCATGTTGGAAAAAACATATTGTGCTTTGGCCTGGGCGGCAAAGCATTTACGGCAGTATATGTTGAATCGCACCACTTGGTTGATCTCCAAAATGGATCCAATCAAGTACATTTTTGCAAAGTCTGCTCTTACTAGGAGAATTTCCCGCTAGAAGATGTTGTTATCTGAATACGATATTGAATACCTCACTCAAAAGGCTATTAAAAGTAGTGTGTTGGCAGATTATCTTGCTCACCAACCAGTGGAAGATCACCAGTCTGCAGAATATGAATTCCCCGATGAGGATGTGATGTTCCTAAAAGTGAAAGATTGTGATGAGTTGTTGCCTGAGGAAGGCCCTGACCCTGAATCTCGTTGGAGTATGATATTTGATGGAGTTGTGAATGCTTATGGTAAAGGAATTGGTGCTGTAATTGTCACTCCTCGTGGATCGCACATTCCTTTTACTGCAAGGTTAACATTTGATTGCACTAATAATATGGCAAAATATGAGGCTTGCATCATGGGTCTCGAGGAAGCTATTGATCTCAGAATAAAAAATCTAGATGTGTATGGTGATTCAGATTTGGTAATAAATCAGATTAAAGGAGAATGGGATACTCGTCACCCCGACTTGATTCCTTACAAATATTATGCTAGAAGATTATTACCATTCTTCAATAAAGTTGAATTCCATCACATCCCTAGAGATGAAAATCAAATGGCGGATGCTCTGGCAACTCTGGCTTCTATGTACCAAGTGAATACTTGGAATGATATACCACAAATTACAGTTCAACGGTTGGATAGGCCCGCTCATGTGTTTATAGTAGAGGAGGTAGCAGATGAAAAACCTTGGTATTATGATATCAAGCATTTTCTTCAGACTCAGGAATATCCGATTGGTGCGTCGAGGCAAGATAGAAAGACATTGAGAATATTGGCAGACAGTTTCTTCCTCAGTGAAAATGTGTTATACAAGAGAAATTATGACATGGTCTTGCTCAGATGTGTGGATAGACACGAAGCAGACATGTTGATGCATGAGATTCATGAAGGTTCATTTGGCACTCATTCCAATGGACATTCAATGGCTAAAAAGATGCTAAGGGCAAGTTACTTTGGTTGACAATGGAATCTGATTGTTATAAATTTACAAAGAAATGCCATAAATGCCAGATTTATGCAGACAAGGTCCATGTGCCTCTGACGCTTCTCAATGTGATTTCCTCCCCATGGACTTTCTCTATGTGGGGTATTGACAAGATTGGGATGATAGAACCCAAAGCTTCGAATTGGCACCATTTTATCTTGGTAGAAATCGATTACTTCACCAAGTGGCTGGAGGCTGCTTCATATGCCAATGTTACTAAGCAGGTGGTTATGCGCTTCATTAAGAATAATATTATATGCCGGTATGGTGTGTCGAGCAGAATCATCACTGACAATGGCTCAAATTTGAACAACAAGATGATGACAGAACTGTGTGAAGAATTTAAGATTGCCCATCACAATTCATCTCCATACAGGCCAAAGATGAATGGGGCTGTTGAAGATGCTAATAAGAATATCAAGAGAATTATCCAAAAAATGGTTGTTACTTATAAGGATTGGCATGAAATGCTCCCTTTTGCTTTGCATGGATATCGAACATCTGTCCGCACTTCAACATGAGCAACCCCGTTCTCCTTAGTGTATGGAATGGAAGTTGTACTCCCAATCGAGGTAGAGATTCCCTCGTTCTGTGTGATAATGGAAACCAAGTTGACGGAGGATGAATGGGTCCATAATAGGTTTGACCAATTGAATTTGATTAAGGAGAAGAGAATGACAACCTTATGTCATGGCCATTTATATCAGAGAAGAATGAAGAAAGCTTTTGATAAAAAGGTCAAACCTCGTGAATTCAGAGAAGGAGACCTCGTGCTCAGGAAGATCATGTCTTTCAACACTGATTCTAGGGGCAAGTGGACTCCCAATTTTAAAGGCCCATATGTTGTTAAGAAATCCTTCTCTGGTGGTGCATTAATTCTTGAAACTATGGATGGCGAGGAGTTCCCACGTCCCATGAATGCTGACGCAGTCAAGAAATACTTCGCCTAAAGAAATAAAAGAACAGCTTGCTAAGTTGAAAACCCGAAAGGGCGGCTTAGGCAAAAAAGGAGCGTCTCGGTAGGCCAAAAACCCAAAGGGCGGTTTAGGTAAAAATTAGAGACCTAAACAGAATAAATTCCCCGCTAAGTTGAAAACCCGCAAGGGTAGCTTAGGCAAAAGTTAGGGATTTTCTTGGAAAGTAACTGCGTCAGACAAGACTTGATCGTTGAATCAACAATATTCTCGGATCCCCACCATACTTCAACAAAAGCTGTTGCTCAGGATTTCAAAAGTTGTTAGGGGGGATAGTGGTCATTGTATCTCAATGTATCTTTTCCATTATGTATTGCCATTTCCCAAACTTTGTAATCATCTATGGAGTCTCACCATTCGCAAAGTACCATTCTATTAATGAAATTCGAGCTTTTACCCAATTCTTTGTATTTCTTATGTTATTTAGCTTGCAAATACTCCGTTTATTACTGATAATAACTTTCAAAGCAAAGAGATTAAATAACAAAATTGATTTTTCAAAAAAAAAGATTTTCACAATTTACTTTTACTTTGAGATTTATGATGAAACAATGACAACAAAAATGTTGATCCCAAGAATGGACAGACTCCGATTGTTTTGAGAAGTTTTGTTCCCCTCGGGAAGGTCTACTCGGGTTGTTTTCGTCATATTGGGTTTATGGTTCCGGTATCCTCGGTCAAGTTTGGATTCATTTCTCCTCTTTTCTGAGTTTTCATGATGTGAAGTTTCAATCCACATCTTTCTCCAGTGAAGTAGGCTTGAATTCCACAGCGAAGTTTGATTGTTTCAGTGTCAGTCTGCTTTGTTTGAGACTGGTCTTGCAATCTCCAGTAGGCATGTTACTTTTAAAGAAACACTGGTTTCCCCGATGAAGCCTGAAGAAGGATATTCTACCCCGGTATCTGTTTGATTTGTCTACCTCCGGATTATGCTTCTCCTCAGTAAAGTTAAAAGCAGGCAGTAGGTTTGGTTTCCACAGCTGGCCTTTACCTTTCTTAGAATGATCATCTTGGTTGAAGCTTAGCCGAGTGTTGTTAGTGCCCGAGGCAGTTTTGCCTGGTTGTTGCCCATGTTGTGTATCTGTTTTGTCAGCATGCACACGATAACATTCATACATTCATACATGCATCGTGCATAGCTAAATTGACAAATCATTGTTCATTGACATTTGTTAATATTTTTGTTGACATATTACCCTGTTTTGCAGAGTTACATTACCCTCTTTTCATTAGAGCGTTGGTCTTAAGCAGAAAATGTACATTCTTTCAATTTCCCTATTGAGTCGTCCCTCGTAGAAGATTTTTGCTTTAGCCTTCCTGTACAGTTCCTTGTTTGGATGGATCTTTCTTTCCCTCTTGAGTTTATTTCTCAAAGGATGTATTTTGGTTGACTGTTTCATTCTAGTTTATTTCTGGTTTGGATCTGTGGTCCCCTGGAAATATTATTTACTTTGGAATTCTAAAAAACTCCAAGCTTTGGTTGGTGCATTTATTTTGCACAAGAATACTTTATCCCCTCAGCAAGAATATCATGGCATCTTCCCAGGAAGTCATACCTCTTGCCCAAAAAAAATCATTTCTTTTTACAATCTTCCGTGACAACAAATAGCAAGTTCTCTTTATTTGAGACAGCTTATGTATTATCCTTTCCAGGCGAAGTTCCTTGGTTAAAAAAGAAGTTGAGACCTGTTCTAGGCAAAACACCAGAATCTTGGGGAAACTTGTTATCTTTTTGCTACCTTCAGTGAATGTTGGTAGTTCATCATCAGTGAACGGCGGTGATATGATATATTCTCTTTCTACCCTCAGTGAAAGTTGGTAGACCATCGGCAGTGAACGTCGGTGTTTGTTATTTTTTTCTACCCTCAGTGAAGGTTGGTAGTTCATCGTCAGTGAACGGTGATGCTATGATATATTCTCTTTCTACCATCAGTGAAAGTTGGTAGGACATCGACAGTGAACGTCAGTGTTTGTTATCTTTTCTCTACCCTCAGTGAATGTTGGTAGTTCATCGTCAGTGAACGGAGGTGCTATGATATATTCTCTTTCTACCTTCAGTGAAAGTTGGTAGGACATCGGCAGTGAACTTCGATGTTTGTTATTTTTTTCTACCCTCAGTGAAGGTTGGTAGTTCATCGTCAGTGAACGGTGATGCTATGATATATTCTCTTTCTACCATCAGTGAAAGTTGGTAGGACATCGATAGTGAACGTCGGTGTTTGTTATCTTTTTGCTACCCTCAGTGAACGTTGGTAGTTCATCATCAATGAACGGAGGTGCTATGATATATTCTCTTTCTACCTTCAGCGAAAGTTGGTAAGATATCGGCAGTGAACGTCGGTGTTTGTTATCTTTTTGCTACCCTCAGTGAATGTTGGTAGTTCATCGTCAGTGAATGGCGGTGATATGATATTTCTCTTTCTACCTTCAGTGAAAGTTGGTAGGACATCGACAGTGAAGGTCGGTGTTTGTTATCTTTTTGCTATCTTTAGTGAACGTTGATAGTTCATCGTCAGTGAATGGCGATGATATGATATATTCTCTTTCTACCTTCAGTGAAAGTTGGTAGACCATCGGCAGTGAACGTCGATGTTTGTTATCTTTTTGCTATCTTCAATGAACGTTGGTAGTTCATCCTCAATGAACGACGAAGATATGATATTTCTCTTTCTACCTTCAGTGAAAGTTGGTAGGACATCGGCAGTGAACGTCGGTGTTTCTTATCTTTTTGCTATCTTCAGTAAACGTGGATAGTTCATCGTCAGTGAACGATGGTGCTATGATATATTCTCTTTCTACCTTCAGTGAAAGTTGGAAGGACATCGACAGTTAAAGTTGGTGTTTGTTATCTTTTTTCTACCTTCAGTGAATGTTGGTAGTTCATTGTCAGTGAACGGAGGTGCTATGAGATATTCTCTTTCTACATTCAGTGAATGTTGGTAGGACTTCGACAGTGAACGTTGGTGTTTGTTATCTTTTTTCTATCTTCAGTGAACATTGATAGTTCATCGTCAGTGAACGGCAATGATATTGATATATTTTTTCTACCTTCAGTGAAAGTTGGTAGGACATTGGCAGTGAACTTCAGTGTTTGTTATCTTTCTCTCTGCCTTCAGTAAACGTTGGTAGCTTTTTCTTCAGTAGAAGTTGGTGTGTCCTTTGACCATCCTACCATCCTCTCTGATTCAGTTCTTTTGGTCCACCAGTGATTTATTTTCCTAGTGGGGGGTGCTACTTTGTTTCTTTAATATTGTTACATCCCCAATGTTATTTTTGCGTCTCTTTGGTCCTGTTCATATGCATTCATGATCATAAGCATTTGCATGGTATCTTAGGGACAAAAATAGGGTTTGTTTTATATTTAAGTATCTTTGATCGTGTCGACACGATAATTTTTAACCTTCGTATCTCTAGATAGAAGAAACTTAAATAAGGGCAGCTGTTGTACCCCAATTTTTGCCTCTAAGATCCCTTCATCATACCATGTTGATTCACTCACAACAAGATCACACTAGGATTCTTGGTTCCCCTCCCTAATTTGAGTTTTGCTCCTTTTGAGGGATTACCAATCACCTTGACTTATGTTCCTTTTGTTATCACGAATATTGTTTTTATTTCTTCATTTAACTAATAAAATGCAATGTTGGTTTGTCTTGCTTGTTATCCATGTAGGTAAGGGCAGTGGGATTTAACAAGTTACTCCATGGGTTCGTGAGTTTATTTTCATGCCCTAGTCAATAAAGCTTGAGAAGTTGAAACCTCACCATTGGAGTGGTTTTGGAATAATTTGCATGGCAAGGTTATTTTGGTTCATCACATTTCAAGGTTATTAGATTTGACTCAAAAGTACAAGGGTTTGATTGGAGAAGTTGTCATGTTTGGACAAGGCCTTGTTCCTATTGGTCACAAGAGCATATTTCTCTTAAAATTCAAGATATGGAAGTGGTTTTGGTGGCTATGATTCTTCATTATCATCCTCAACAACTTCTATTCATAAATCAAGAATATTGGTACAAGAAGTTTGTTCAAACTTGTCAAAGTTCCTCAAGGCATTTTCTTGACCTAGAAGCTAGGGTTTTGAACTTCAAAGGAGTATATATTGCTCACCTTTTGGTATTTTTGAGTGATTCAAAAGAAATCCTTATCTTAAAAGGGTTATCAACAAATCACTTCAAAAGTTCTAAGGAGTTTTCACGTGGAAGAAACTTGGTGAAGAAGAAAGATTACAAGTCATCCAGATGAATCCACAATTTTACATAAGTAACTTCAATTGATCATAACATGGTCAATTTTAATCACCTTGAGTCCATTATTTTTCCATAATGATCTTGAAGAGGTGATATTTATGCCTTCTTTTATGTGGAAAGTGGGAAAATGGATGGAAGTTTCCTTAAAGATGCAAAAGCTTATAGGTCATTTCATGATTTTTGGCCAACTTCAACAAGTCATAACTTGCTAAATTTTTGGAGATTTTGAATGGTTCAAGTTTCAAAATGTCATTCAAGAGATCTAGTTCATTCCATATTTTTTGGTCAATATAAAATTCCAAGTGGAAGGCCATGTTTGGATGCAAAAGATTATAGGTCATTTTTGAAGAAGAATTTGAAATATTTCTAAGTATGGAAAGTCAACCCTTTTTCTTCAACTTTGACTCAATGAAACTTTCATCTCAAGTAGCCATTTAACTCCATTATTTTTCCATTACAAATCTTGTAACCTCATATTTCTAAAGCACCAAGAATCATGCCCTAAGACCCCATGAGTTGGAAATGCCATGGATTTGAATTTGGTAACTTGAAACTGAAATTTCAACAAAGTCAGAATTTTGAAATCCATAATGTGACTTCTAAACACAAGATTTATGCGCATTTTTGATTTAAACTTGATTAGCAAACTTTCCAGAAACGGTTAGCACCCCAAAACGCAAGATTTGGTTGAGTTTTGATGGAAATGAAGTAACACTTCACTTGTGCTCGACCTTCACTCAATTTCCCTCAAAACTTCCTTGTTTCTTCCAATTTTCATTCCCATTCATTTCCCTATAAATAGAGGGTCATCCCCCATTCATTTCTTCAAGCTTTGAGAGCCAAAAATACCCTGCCAAAACTTCACACAAACCCATCTTTTTTGAACTCAGTTTCTGATATTTAAGCTCCCTTTTCCAAAATTCTTTGCGCATTCATCATCCTTAAGCATCATATAAACTCTCCAGCACTTAAACCAATCAAAACGAGCCATGATTCAAGCTACATAAGTCCATTTTCAGAGCTTCTTCCATGAACTTTGAAAAGGTAGAATTCTTCACCATTTGGATACAAATCAAGCACTAATCTATTCTACTCCTTCTCCTGATTCCAATGCTGCTTACAATTTTTAAATCCATTAAAAATTGAGAGAGAAATCTCAAATTGAAGGTGCTCGCTATTTTCTGGGTTTTTGATTCATATCTCTCTCCATACCTTATATAAATTTGGCACGATGGTGGTGTTAGAATCGTCTTGAAGAGACGAGTTCAATGATACTAGCCTGGGATCCTAATTTTTCCATTTGAAGGATCTCACAAAAATCCCCATTGCAGGGTGTCTGGAGGTTAAAGACGATGACATGTCTCATCTCAGCCAATGATAGCGTGCCAAACGTTTTAATTTCATTGGTTGCCTTTTTGCTGATCTTATGCGTATCTCACTAAGGTCCATATCAAGCACAGCGCGTCTGGTCCACTAGATCAGCTTACTAACGCGTTTTGACTATGATCTCATGCTCCACATCTTTTTGGTTTTATTTTGTTTTCTGATTTTATATTTTTATTGATTAAATTTTAAAAAATTCACAACTCTTTTAATTTTTTATCCAAAAATTATGAAAAAATTCACAAAAATACTTTGAATTATTTCTGATCTCATGACTATTTTTTAACATTTTTATTTTGACATTTGATATTTTTTGTATTTTTTTGAATTATTTGCTTTTTTTAATTACTTAAAAAATACTTTCTAACATTTTTTTAATTCTAAAAAAATTCATAAATATTATTTTGCATATTTTTGACTTTTTGAAAAATTTATGGAATTTTATATCGAGGTTTACTATTTTTGACCTATTTTCTGTTTATTTGAACAATTTTAAATAGTTTAAAAATATTTTCTGACTTTCAAAAATTACCAAAAATTTTATAAAAATATTTGGATCCATTTCAGATTTTTCTATGGCCTTACTTTTTCTTTCTTGATTAATTTGAACATAGTTGATATTTTTCTCCTCTATTTTGATTTTTAAACATTTTTAAACCCTTTTAATGTATATATTAAATATAATATTATTTTGTGATTATTTTCTGGCTGTCTTGAGTTAATTTTTTGATCATGACTTTATTAACATCATTGGATCTTGGGTGTTAAGTTCAACTCCACCAAAATGAATGAATGATTTTAATAATAGTTTGATTAAATTTTTGATTTAAAAGTGGTTTAATCATTTTTCCCATCCCCTCTTCATCTTATCCCTTTCTTATTGCACTAGGTGTTATTGGAGCATGATCTCTATATCATGTCTCAAAATAAATGGTGCATAAATTGTTATTGACCGGCCTCAAAATAGGTGCGACTTCTATATAAGTCCACTTAAGATTGCTTAACATAGCGCTAAATTTTGTCCCGATTCGAATAAATGACCATTCATGGCCCAAACTATTGATTGCAAGCCCAAGTATGTTAACTTGATCTCTTTGATCTAATAACCTTGAGATTCATTGTGTGGAGGCCTTGGTTCTACCAATCCTCTAATGGATGTATAATACCTTTGGTCAACGCGGATCACTTAAACACCGTTGATCATTAAATGGTACTTATGAGAATTCCAAATGGATGATATACTTGACAAAAAGCAAATGCAACTTGTTGTATGGAGGCTTTGGTTCTACCATTCCTCTAATGAGTTCCAAATGCAAGTTTCAAGATGGTCATCCAACTAACCACTAATTATTGACTTGTTTTACCTTATGCTTTCATTCTTTTTTATGCTTTATGTACTATTTATTTTTAGCATTTAGATTTCATGCCATTTTCATCTTTTCTCATTTGAGCATTTATTTTCTTTCCATTTTTACTTTGCTCACTTGAGCTTTTCTTTTCCTTTCTTAAGATACTTAATAAACAACATAAACCCTAAAAAATCTTTAATGGTACTTGGACTATTTGGTTACTATCCTTGGCATTATGGAACATGGAACTTTTTCTTGGACTTAGGATTAGAAACCTTTGCCTATCTTGGAAACCTTGTGATCTTATCTGATTATTTTGTCTAGAGTTCTTGAGGTTTACCTCAAGACATTGGGTTGCTTGTTTGTTTTTGTGTGCAGGTTTTTGTGATTACATCCTCTGTTTGTAATCTGGAATTCACCCGTATACAGCCGTTACTCTTCCCAATTTTTGTAAAGACTTAATACACTTGAAGTTTGGTTCTCTCAAGAGGTCTAGTATTTCTTTGCTTGATTGGTTCCAATCCAAGGAATGGGAATTTTGTCTTGGCTCATAATGTCACGTTTTGGCTTCTTGTTGGTAAGATGGTTCTTATCTCTAGCTTTTAACTTGTGCTTTAGGATAGTCCTTTCTTCTCCTCCCATCTTCTTTAATTTCAAAATCTTCTTCCTCCTTTTGAAAACTCTTCTTGTTTCTAAACTTGAACCACTTTCATAATAAACTTGGACTTATGTCCATGCATTTTCAAAACATTTTCATAAATAAACTCCAATCAACTTAATAATACCTTGACATTTTTTTTGTGAGAAGACTAAAAGTCAATCAATCTCATTTCAAACCATTTTGCCACTTTGGCTTTGTACGTTTAAAACTTTTATTTAAAGATTAAACTCTTGTCAATCCTTGTAGTGATGCAAACAACTATACTTCTACAATATGTAGTGAAGAGATATATTTTCAACTTGGGTGTTGAGTGAGGCATTATTGATTTTGAAATCCAAGCCGTATCCTCCACTTTGAGATGATGCAAATTCTCCTTTCTCATGATTGTGGATAGTAGGTGTGTTTTCCACACGGACAATGACGATGGTGTTTTATCTCATAAAATTGATCAACGCATTTGTGTTTCAAATTTTTGAAAGAGGAACTACGTGTACCCTGATCCCCTATTGCACGAAAGGTGGTACGTAGGAACTTAAGGTTCGCAACCACGGCGGATGCAAACATTATAAATTATATTTCTTTTCTCACCTCCACCATCCATTTTTTATATATACAACATTTTTTATAGACAAAATATACAGATTTTACAAAGAGGTTCCTGCGGAGTACCATAGATGTTTAGGGTGCTAATACCTTCCCTTTGCATAATCAACCCCCTTACCTTGAATCTTTCCCCCTCTTTTTGGGTTATTCTCTCTTTTCCCATTCCTTTGGAAACAGTAAAGCGCGGTGGCGATTTTTATTTTGATTTGTATAAAGTCTAGTCAATCCAATGGCTTAGTCTTGAACATTTCTACCGCTACATGTGGTCCCTCACTCAATCACTTCCTGATCTTCAACATACAACCCTGAAGTGAGTATCTAGGGTGCACCCCCGCTCAAGCCATGCGTGGGATCACCAGCAGCCTCCTAAGCACTTGGGCTTGCTGCTATTGAGCCCAAACGAAATTTAGACTCACACCCCCACGATTTCCCATTCCAGCGCCCTAGCCTTGTGATTATTTGACTTAAGGAATTTCAAGTTTGCACCCCCCCAGATTGTTGTTTTCGGGCCCATTTAGCTTTTTCTCTATTGTCTTTATTTATATTTTCTTTGATACTTCTTTAATTATTATTTTTGAATTCTATCATAATAAAAAATACAAAAAATATATAAACACTTTTTTAACTAAGTAATTAAACTAAATATATTATTTAAATATTATTAATTATTTTTTCTATTTAATTTTATAAAATAGATGGTTTAGTTTTAATTAATTGTTTATTTTTAAATTCAATTAGGTTGAAAATAATTGATTTAGGGTTCATTACTTTAATTATTTTCCTATGCAAAACATCAAAAATATTTTTCTTAACCAATTAATCTTTTTTTAGAATTAAAAACAATTAGACTTAGGTTTTATTTAATTTCCCTTTTAATTAAATTAAAATAGATTTTTAGGTTTTTGTTTAAATTAATTAATTATTTTTCTAATTAAAGCCAATTAGTATTAGGTTAATTATCAAACCTTTTCCACCAAAAAACCATAAAACAATTTGTTTTCTCTTTTCATTATTCTTGCACATTTTATTATTTCGCACTATCATGGTTTGTAATAGATAATTACGACTTTTATTGCTTTCCATCGCCATTTGTAAATTTGTACCCCCATTCCCAAAGTGTTGTAATAACGTAGGATATTTAAATTCCACAATTTATTGCCCTCCTTAATAATTGCTAGAAATTAGGGTTTACATGACAAGATTAAAATCAATCCATAGAAAATCCTAATTCAAAGACAATATACTTGAAAACAAAACACCTTGAACACATGCACCTCTAGGATAATCCACACTTGTTGCTTCGAATATAAATAGTCATGTCCCTCGAGCGTGAGATGATTTTATCAAAGACCCCCAATTAAAAGATTGTAGTCCCTCGATGACCCTTCAATATTGCCTTCGGTAAACAATCTTAGTCCCTTACGACAATTGCTAAAACATCTTACTAGTTGCCTTCTATGACTGTATGAAGATCCACACCCGTCCCTCACATCCAATGATATGGCTCCTTACCAACCAATGGTAAAATAGCACTATCTAAAGGAGGAGGAAAATAACAAAGAGTTTTTGAGTAGGTAGATTGCTCGTATTGCTCGCTCATAAACAAAACCATTTACACCTCACACTTTCAAAACACTTTTCAAACAAACATTTTGTATACATTCTCAACGATATGAGAATCATTACAAAATGGCCTTACGTTGGCATTTTCAAACATCTTTCTAAACACTTCCTTTAAACAAATATGTTCAAAACCAACACTTTGTATACATTCTCAACGATACGAGAATCATTGCAAAGTTTGCCAAACTTAGGCATTTTCAAAATATTTTCAAACTTACATAAACACAAAAGTATTTCAGAGTGATCAAGAAACTAAGAGCCCGCAGATAACTACAGATGAAAAGGGTGCTAACACCTTCCCTTTTCATAACCTACCCCCCGAACTCAAGAAAATTCGCAAAAGGTCTTTCCTGTTCTTTTCACCCTTTCCTTTATTTGATAAAAGAAAAGTCAATAACGACTCTTGCTATCCGCAATATTTGCAATCAAACGCAAAACACCCAAGTTAGTTATCCCACCGTATCACACCCACTTACTCAACTTGCTATATTATTCAAACACTCCACCTCAAGTGTGAGTCTACAATGCTCCCCCACCTGTACCGCCATTGATATCTTGCAATGGAACACCACTTCCTGGGTGCATTTCAATACAAGTCCCTTCCAGTCCCTTTCTCAAACCAAAGGTTCTGATACCAATTTGTTGGAGGGAGTTTCTAGGAGCATCGATACATAGTGCAGGACTAGGCACCTTTGCGAGAGACACACCACTTATCCACATAAAATCTTAAGTTGATAAGTGAGTGGGTTCTCCCACTTATATATGCTTAAGTTTTCACATTCATATCCAATGTGGGACTATTTCCCCCCTTACTCACACTTTCTATATTATTCCAACAATATTCAATTTTTTTCAACTTTTTTATGTAGATGTTCAATGACAGAACACCTTTTCTCTCTCGATGACTTAGAAGATATCTATAAACATTGGGCATTTATGTTTAACATGTTGATTGAAAAGGGGGTGGCATTTTATCATAACTTTGTCTTTGATGGTTGTAAATTTATTTTTGTTGCTTAATATATGTATAACAGTTTTGTGCATATTTAAGTAATATGTGTATAATATAAAAGTTATTTATTTTGTGTATAGGTTATAATATATCTGATAATTTATGTATAGGTTAATTATGAGAAAAACACATGCTTGTAATATATATAAAAACAAAACTAAAATAAAAAACCATCTATTTAATCACGGTTATTATACTAACTGTTGTTATAGAATGAGCGGAAAAATAAATAACCATACAATCACTGGGTATCGAACCCATGACATTTATCTTTATATCATAACAATTGTTTACTTTGACCATTGTGAAATAGAACACGCTACCTAGTTTATCACAACGGTCCTAAGCCCGTGGTGGTAACCAACATACACACAATCACACACTACCTACCAACGGATGCAATGTCATTATTATATGCGTTTTACAATCTTTATTGTATGTGTTTTCCGTAGTAGGGATAGTTAGCAACTGAGATGAATTCTACTTTTGTTGTTGACAGAGCAATAGTAACATGTCATTTACTAGCTTAGGATATTAGGTTTTCACCAATAAATTGACAATTTACACTAGTGGATTTTATCTCAATTCTATCCTTAGCATATTAAGCATTATAGAACCCAACTAGATGGTCCTTTCAGATACTTAAACATTCCTTTATCAGCCATTAAGTGAGCCTTTCTAGGATCTGAGAGACATCTTGCACACACGCGGACACTGCATAATATAACAAGCCTAACATATGAAAGGTTAATCAAGGAACAAAACATACCTTTTAAAAATCTTTTGATCCATATTTGTGAAAATCTCCTTTTATGTTTGATTGTAGAAAAATCTTAAGGAGTTGCTAAAGTCTTATAGTCTTCAAGGTTGAACTTCTTCATAAGCTCCTTAGACTGATGAATATAGATTCCATTTTTGAATTGGTTGATCACTTATCCTTGTTCATCCAGTTTATTTTAGAACACCCACTTTGTTCCAACAATTTTCTTCTGGATAAACGGAAGAAACCATAGACTCAATAGAATCTATAGCCATAATTTGTATATTGTGGCTTCTTCTGAATTCCACCCTCCTTCCTCTTTCAGAGTTAGGATTTAGAATGTATGCCTTTCTTCTTTAATATGTTGTAGCCAACCATTGTCCAAGAACTATGATTGTAGCTTTGTTTCTTCCCATAGGCATATCTGTAGCAGATACAACTTGAGATCTAGGTACCCATACTCTTATGGGTCCTCTAGTGTTAGTTCTGACAGGCTTCCTCTTACTTTGAGCTTTTTCCTGGTAGTAGTACCTAGGATAATTCCATACTTTTTGATTAAAATAATTTTGTCTTGGATGAGTCTTGACCTTAACTTCCAAACCTTTCAGAATCTTTGGTCCATAAGTCTTGAGTTATGGATTCTTTAGAACCCTTGACTTGTAGGTCATAGGTTCTTGATCCTTTAGAACTTTTGACTTCTGAACCTTAGGTTCTGGTCTAATTTGAACCTTGATTTTTTAATTTTAGGTTCTAGTATAATCAGGACCTTTGACTTTGAAGTCTCTTGTTCTAATTTTGTCAGTACCTTTGATCATGTCATCCGGGGTTGCCACAAAGTAAGTCTTTAGCCCTATCTGAGCATTGATTAAAAAAGAAGGATATAAAGGTTTTTTTAGGAGTTGAACTTTGGATCATTCTCCGTTGTAACCCAAACCCTTTTCCTTTGCTCTTTCTTACTCCATAGATCATAGAAGCAAGTTTGGTTCTTTCAAGACCTGTTGTTATAAAGTTTTGAAGATCCAACTCATGCTCATTTAATATTTTATCAGAAACTTTATTTAAAAGAGCATTATGATCTTTTCAAGAGTTTACAATTTTTCTTGAGACATTTTTAATTCCTCTTTCAAAAGATCATAATCTCTCTTTAAAATTTTCATGTGCCTTGTTTATCTTTGCAATGACTCATGAGGTATTGAATGATAGTAATAAGATCAAAATGAAATAAGTTAGATGATACCTCATCTTCATCTTTTGATTATGAACCAGAGCAGGATTCAAATTCTGCATTAGATGATGTGAGGCCATCAGGGCTAGATTTACTTCTCCTTCATATTTATCTGAAATGTCTTCATTATCAAGTTTATCCCATGTTGTCATGAGACTCTTCTTGAATTTACTTTAAAGATATCCTCAGAGAAGCTTCCTTTCTTTAATTTGTCCTTCTGTAGATCAATACACTTAGCTTTGAAATGACCAGGCTTCTTGCAATTGAAGCAGTTCTTCTAGTGATCATCTTTGTCTTTAGAACTAAATCCTCTAAAGCCACGGCTTCTACCTGAGAATATCTTGTTCCTTTTTGCCAGTTGTTGAAACATTTTGATGATAAAGGATATCTCCCCATCATTAGAGTTATTGTAACACCCTATTTACCCCAACACAAAATCCAACATTGAATTAGAGAATTTTCAACTTATCACATGAGATGTCACACATACACGACAATCAACACATGTTAATCATGTAACTTTATTCTCACCTAGGATGTTTACACGACATCCAACTCATCTGAATCACAACATAGCGGAACACAATTAAAACAAGACAATCAAACATATAGTATTCACATAATTAACTCATAAACTCCATTTCAACTTCAAAACATAAGCAAGAGAGAGTTATATTATTTAACTCTCAACAACATCAAACTAAGACTCCAACAACGATCCAAAATAAACAACATAATAGGTTAAATAACAAACGTCGACCCCAACCCGATGTTACACGACCATAGCAATACCCTACTGTAATACGGCGGGAGAATTGACTTTTTTGGTTTTATCCAAATATGCAGATAGCAAGAGCCGCCACTGACTTTTCTTTTATCCAACATTTAGGAAATATGAAAAGAATAGGAAATACCTTTGATATATTTTGAGTTCGGGGGGTAAGTTATGAAAAGGGAAGGTGTTATCACCTTTTTCATCCGTAGTTATCTACGGGCTCTTAATTGTTTAGCTCACTTTTGAAAAAAACTTGCTTTTTGTGTGTGTGATTTGTTTGAAAATATTTTGAAATGCCAGTGTAAGACTAACTTTATAATGATTCTTGTATCAATCCTCAAGAATGCGTACAAAGTGTTTTGAAAATATTTGTTGTTTTGAAAGTGATGTGTGAAAATGTTTTGTTTGTGAGAAAAGTTATAAGCAAGCAATTAGGAGTTTATGACCCGCTAAAGTATTTCTTATTCTTTTCCTTCTTCTATAGAGATAGTACTATCCACACCATTAGTTTGTAGATATCTCTATCTATTGGATGTGAAGGGACAGATGTAGGGTCATCGTATGGTCATCGAAGGCAACATGTAAGGATACTTTAGCAATTGTAACGAAGGGACTATCATCATTTACTCGTAGGGACTAGATCATTTTGTAGGAGACTTCGAAGGTTCATCGAGGGACTATGATCTTTATTCGAAAGGGACATTATGATTTGATTGAAGGTCTTTTGCTAAAGTATCCCTATGTTCGATGGACATGACCAATATTTGTAAGGAAACAATAGGGGACACCCTAGAGGTGTAAGTGTGAAGAGTGTATTAGTTTCAGTTATATTATCTTGAGATTAGGATTTTCTATGTTCAGTTATTAGTCTTGCCATACAAACCCTAGTTACTAATTATAGCATAAAAGTATAAGTGCAAGAATATAAATGTCATGCGCTATTACATCTTATGAGTTGTTACATGATATAAAAAAGATGCAGAAAATAAATTTACGCTATTACATTAGAGAGGGAATCCTATAGTAAAAAAAGATTAGGTTAGTTTAATGATTGTTTAATTAAAAATAATTAGGGTTAGAAGAGAAAAATAAAAGAAATTAGGTTAGAAAAAATAGGGTGAAAAAATTGTTTGAGGTGGGTGTTGAACCCACGTCCCTAAGGTCACATATGCGCCTTCTTGCCACTGAGCTAGCATGTTGTTGGTGCTAGGAAATAGGAAGTGATAAATATATATATGAAACCTGCATGTTAGTTTGGAAAATAACAAAAAAACATTGCAAGACAAGGATCGAACCCACGCCCTTCACATTACACGCCTCTTTCTCAACCAAATGCGTTGTGCTTCAAATCTGTTAACATAATAGAAACAAACAAATATATTATAAAACATATGAACCGGAGAAGCGCCGGAGCCCTAGCTCCAGTTGTCTTCTCCGGTAGGACCAAGCAACAACCTGCAAAAACAACACAAGTTAGATATCAAGAGGGACCCTATCCCCTTAATTCGACCCTTGCAAATCCAATGGTGGCATTCTTTTGGGCTAATTCAACCTATACAGTGAGATACAATCAAAATAAAACAAAACAATGCAACAATGATGATGGAGTATTCTGGCATCATGGGCCTCATGCAAGGGACAAAACTTGCGCTATTTTGTCTCAGGAACACATTGAAATTGTTACTTTAAATCAAAGTATCGCAAATATTAAAATATGAATTTCACAAAATATGCAAAATTGGAGATTGAATGAATGCATGTTTTAGGTACATTTGATCATCAAGAATGATCAGTACTTACTCTATGATACCTCAGGGATCATTTTGGATGGTTGCCTAGCCTTGAGGATGGCTGAAACTAGAAATCGACTCCACTCATTCTTTGCAAATTTTCAATCTCACAACCCTTGTTTCTTGCAACCTTCACGTGTGTTTTTGGTCTGAACATCTAGTGTACTTATAGAAGAAAGGATTAGGTTAAAAAATGGGCTTGGACATCATATGAAACATATCTTTGATTTTGTTTGAAAATAAGTTGAAATATTACAAAACTATGAAGATTTGATTCACAGATAGGTGCACACGGTTTGTAGCATGACCTTGGGCCTCCAAAAGATTCAGATCACAAGCCTTTTATGCCTTATACATTTATTTAATATTTATTTAATTTAATGTTGAATTTAAATGGATAAAAATCAAAATAAATGAAATAAAAATTAAAAGGATGCATTAATGGACTTAGAGGTCCATTACGAGGTCGGGAACACGTTTGGACTTTAAAAGATAGGCCCGTTAGCCCAAAAATTCAAATTTGCTCAATTTGGATTTCTTCCATTTTCTCAAAATTGGCCAACTTGCACCAATCATAACTCACTCAATTTTTGTAATGTTAAGGTGATCTGGGACTTTTTGAGAAGCTCAAGATGTCTCCTACAACTTTCATGCTGGGTCATTTTTTCATTTTAAGACTTTAACTTGATGTAAAGTGCTTTGACAAAAGATGTCTTTTTGTTGACTTTTAAAATGACCTATAATGTTTTGGCCCATATCTCTCAGATGAAGAATTTTTGGATTTGAGCTTAGAGAGGAAAAGTTGTAGATAATTGAATTTCCTTCAAGATAGGCTTTGGTTGAGAAATTTCTGATGAAGTATGTGAAATTTATGCTTGGTCAAAGTTGAGTTGACTTCTCCTAAAGTAAACCTTAATTTAGTAACTTTTGACTTTTGATAAATCTTGAGTTTTCTTGATGAATCATGATCAAACCTTGATCAAATGATGAATGTGACTTCAAAATATTGATGTTGACCAAAAATCTTGAAGTTTGACTGTAAATTTGTCAAAGTTGACTTTTTATCCAATATAGTTAATTTTCAATCATCTGGCTAATTGACTGAGCAAACTTGTGCTGCAAGGCTTAAAATTTGGTATGATGATTCTCTGAAGCATATGAGAAACCGTGAAGTCCACTTGAGGCATTAGAAGTCCAGTTTCCTTGAGAAAAACAAAACCCTAATTGTAGGTCACTGCTTAGGAGGATGGTTTGTCTGATCAATCTTTAAATAGTCTTGAGCAATTGAGACCTTCATGAGCATGAGGAGATATCTTGAATTAATTTGTTTTGAAAAATGGGAGGGAAAATTTGGGGTAAAACAGCTACCCCTGTTCAATCTTCTTAAACCTGAAGAGTTAGATTGGCATGTCCGCCATTCGTGATCTGAAGATGGAAGAGGATTGAACACTTAAGTGCCCAGAAATTTGCACTCGCATGTGCCCTAAGTAACACTGTTTGTTGATTATATTGTTTGAATGGGCTTAAAGATTCCATTCAGAAAGGTGATAGAGTGTCGTCGAAGATGGGCTTATAGATGCCATTCAAAGTAATTGTTGATAGAAGTATCAGAATGAGTCCATGCTTGAATTTATCTGAAAAATGCTTTTCAGAATGAATCTATATGATCTTATCTGAGGGAAATGCTTTTCAAAATGAATCTCTGAAGGAAATGCTTTTCAGAACAAGTTTCTGAGGGAGATGCTTTTCAGAATGAATCTCTGAAGGGAATGCTTTTTAGAATAAATCTCTGAAGGAAATGCTCGTCAGAATTCAGCCTTTGAGGGGAATGCTTTTCAAAATAAATCTTTGAAGGAAATGCTCATAAGAGTTCAGTCTTTGATGGGAATTCCTTTCAGAATGAAGCTTTGAAGGAAATGCTTTTTAGAATAAATCTCTGAAGGAAATGCTCGTCAGAATTCAGTCTTTGAGGGGAATGCTTTTTAGAATAAATCTCTGAAGGAAATGCTCGTCAGAATTCAGTCTCTGAGGGGAATGCTTTTCAGAATAAATCTTTGAAGGAAATGCTCGTCAAAATTCAGTCT
Source organism: Vicia faba (assembly GCA_948472305.1). Classification (NCBI taxonomy): domain Eukaryota; kingdom Viridiplantae; phylum Streptophyta; class Magnoliopsida; order Fabales; family Fabaceae; genus Vicia; species Vicia faba. Next base: position 1,253,886,636 of record OX451739.1, on the reverse strand, counting down.
CTGAGGGGGAATGCTTTTCAGAATTAGTTTCTGGAGGAAATGCTCGTCAGAATTAGTCTCTGATGGAAATGCTCGTCATAATTAGTTTCTGATGGAAATGCTCATCAGAATTAGTTTCTAATGGAAATCATATGGTTATGTAGATAGTCTCCCCGTCTTGTTTTGGGAATTGATCTACAACTTGTCTTTAAATTGCTGATAATATTTGTCTGTTTGCAAACTTAACCTGAAAATAAAAAGTTAGTTTTATGCAATGTCATGATGTATGTAATTCATTGCGTAATGATGTTCTCAATATAAATGAGAATAGTATATGCGTTTCGTATGCATATGTTATGATATTTTGTGAATGACGTATAGATGCAACATGTCATTGGAGCGTATCGACAACTTTGTATAATATCTCTGGCTGGGGAAAATAAATCCCTGATTGTTGCTAGGGATGAAGACAATAATTATTAAACTTTTTTTAGAATGCCTCTACTGGGGTTTTTGCTTTCTGTTTGAGGACATTCTGCTGGGGATATTCGACTTCTGTTTGGGGATATAAGCATTTAGGAGAGTCGGTCATTCATCGTTTTTCTGAAGGATTTGATTCTTATATACCCTGAATGGGGATAAAATAGATGGATAATCCTATGATGTACTATTTGACCAGGTTTCAGATACAGATATCATCTTTTCTGGGGAGGACAACGTTTAATGACATCTGGCCGGAGAAGAGAATCTTGTCGAGGAACTATAATATTGGAGAAATAAACTTTGTTAGGGAAATAAACCCTGTAGACTATGTTGAGGAGATAATCTTTGATGGGGATTGGAAATTCATAGGCTGTGCCGAGGAAGTTTCCATTATATTCTAGGGAAATGATTAAACTTCCTTATCTTCTATGGGACCGATAGGGGAAGATAAACTGCCGGAAAATGCCCCAATTTCTGTCTGAGGGCATATTAGATTGCTGGGGAATATATCTTTGTTGGGGATAGTTCCATGGAGGTTACTCTGTGGGGATTTGTAGACGACTTGAACATTATCCCAACTCCTATAGTCTTTAGTAAATGCTAACCCTGTTTTCATGCATATATTTTGTAAGCAGTAATCATATTCAAATGCATATGTTCATTCAATATAATCATTGGACGTTTTTGTAAAAAAAATAAAGAAAGTAAAAACAATTTTGAATTTTGAATTATATTTGCATTGATTTTGAAAGTTAGCCTATAAGAAGACAATTTTATACAAGGAGACAAAAATCCTAGTAAGAGGAAATTGTCGTAAAAAAATTGAAAAAGGGGTACTAAGTGATACAAAGGAACACAACTATGTGGAAATGATCCTATCGAGTTTCAACTCTGTTATTGCCCATATGTCTTCAAGCATCTCATCCCTTATTGTTGGAAGAAGTTGATTGAATTGATCTATACCACTTGAACTTGACGTTAGTAATTATGTTGGCTGTAAGTGGATGGGTGATCCAACGGGACATAGTCATACGCTTTAATCCCCAACTTTTTCCTGGACCACCCTTTCGAGTTTTCAATCCACTGGGATATCCTTTTTTGCCCAAGCTGCCTTTTTAGGTTTTCGACTTGCCGGATGAACAATATATATATATATATATATATATATATATATATATATATATATATATATATATATATATATATATATATATATATATATATATATATATATATATATATATATATATATATATATATATATATATATATATATATATATATATATATATATATATATATATATATATATATATATATATATATATATATATATATATATCCCTAATTTTTACCTGAACCCTTTTGGTTCACTGGGATGCCGTTATTTTTGCCTAGGCCAGTCAACCTTGCAGAACTCTTTTATGTGTAGTACTTTTTTACTATGTCGGCGTTCACAGGGTGTGGAAAATATTCACCGTCCGTGGTGGTAAGTATCATAGCACTGCCTGAAAATATCTCTTTGATTACAAATAGCCTTTCGTATGTGGGAGTCCATTTTCCCTTGGGATCCCCTTGTGGTAGGATGATGAGCTTTATTACTAAATCACCAACCTAGTACACCTGATGTTTGACTTTCTTGTTAAAAGCCTTGTTCATGCGTTTCTGATACATTTGACCATGAGAAACAACCACAATCCTTTTTTCATCAATGAAATTTATCTGGTCAAGTCGAGTCTGAATCCATTCGTCTTCATCTAAGCTTGTGTCTTTCATAATCCTTAGGGAAGGAATTAGCACTTCGACGGGTAAGACAAGCTCCATACTATAAACTAGAGAGAACGGGGTTGCCCCAGTTGATGTTCATACTAAAGTGCGATAACTATGAAGAGAAAATGGTAACATCTCATTCCAATCTTTGTATGCCACTGTCATCTTATGCAAAATCTTCTTGACATTCTTGTTGGCGGCTTCCATGCGCCATTCATCTTTGGTTAATACGGAGTAGAATTGTGGTGCTTAATCTTGAACTGTGTACAGAGTTTCATGATTATAGTATTGCTAAGATTGGTACCATTTCCCATGATGATCATTTCAGTTATGCCATACCGATAGATAAGGTTATACTTAATGAACCGAGCCACAACATTCTTGGTAACAGAGGCAAACGAGGTTGCTTCCACCCACTTCGTGAAGTAACCAATAGCAATAAGTATGAAATAATGCCCATTATAAGTGGTGGGTTGAATCTCTCCAGTCATATCAATTCCCCACATTGAAAACGACCAAGGAGCAGTCAAGATATTCAAAGGAACCAGAGGCACATGTACTTTGTCAACATAAATCTGGAATTTGTGGCAAGTTCTGGAATGATGATGGAAATTGGTTTCCATGGTAGAGCAATAGTAACCTACTCTCAGAATCTTCTTAGCCATTATATGTCCATTGGAGTAAGTACCAAAGACTCCTTCATGCATATCTTCCATAATCTTCTCAGCTTCTTTCTTATCTACACAACGAAGCAGAGTTGAATCTGATTACGCTTGTACAAGATTCTGTTACTCAGAAAGAACTTGGTGGAGAACCTTCTTAGAAATTTCTTATCATTGATATATGCTCCTTCGGGATACTCTTGAGTCTCGAGGTATATTTTTACTTCATGGTACCAAGACTTTTCCTCTACTCCATCAGCATGAACTTCATGGAAATGCGCGGGTTCACCTAGTCTTTCAATAGTAATTTGAGGAGTTTCATTATCCCATCTGACTTTGAACATAAATGACATGGTAGCTAATGCGTCTTCCAATTGATTCTCTTCTCGCGGAATATGTTCAAAAATGATTTCTTCGAAGTATGAAAATGTCAACACGTGCTCTTGATAAGGAATGAGACTTGGATACTTCGTATCCCATTCTACCTTAATCTGACTGATCACTAGGGCTGAGTTCCCATATACATTCAAGAACTTAATTCTCATATCATGGCAGCTTTGATACCCATGATGCATGCTTCGTACTCGGCCATATTATTGGTACAGTCAAAACATAATATGGCGGTGAAAGGCGTATGGCAACCCTTGGGAGAGATAATCACAATACCAATTCCATTACCAAGCGCGTTGGAAGCTCTATTGAAAACCATAGTCCATCAGGATCCTGGTTCAAGTCCTTCATATGGTCCAGGTTCTTCAAAATTAATAACTAGCATGATATTCTCATCCCGGAACTCAAAATTCTTAGACTGATAGTCATCCACCACTTGATGAGCCAAATGATCTGCCAGTACACTTCCTTTGATTTCCTTCTGAGTAGTGTATTGAATGTCGTATTATGTCAAGACCATTTTTCATCTTGATACTCTTCCGGAGAGAGCGGGTTTCTCGAGTATGTATTTGATTGGATCCATCTTAGAGATCAACAAAGTAGTATGAGTCAACATATATTGTCTTAGTTGGTGAGCAGCCCATACCAAAGCACAACAAGTTTTCTCAAGAAGTGAGTATCTTGTTTCACAGTTTGTAAATGTTTTGCTAAGGTAGTATATTGCATGCTCTTTTTGACCAGAATCGTCATGCTGCCCCAATACACACCCCATTGAGTTCTCTAATACGGTCAAGTACATGATCAAAGGTTTTCCTTCGACTGGTGGCATTAGAATTGGAGGTTCCTAGAGGTATTCCTTGATTTTGTCAAAGGCTATCGGATAATCGTCGTTCCACTTCACTACTTGATCTTTCTTCAACAACTTGAAGATTGGCTCGCAAGTAGCAGTCAAATGGGAATTGAATTTGGCAATATAGTTCAGTCGTCCCAAGAAACCTCTGACTTCCTTCTCAGTACAGGGAGTTGGCATTTCCTGAATGGCTTTAACCTTGACGGGATCAACTTCAGTACCTTTACCACTAACGACAAAAAATAAGAGTTAACCAGATTTTACCTCAAAGGTGCACTTGTTTGGATTCAACCTCAACTTGTACTTCTTCAATATCTCAAACAGATTGTGTAGGTGGTCGAGATGTTCTTCTATAGTCTGAGACTTGTCTATCATGTCGTCAATGTAAACCTCTATCTCATGATGGGTCATATCATGGAACAAAGTAACCATAACACGTGTAATACCCCAAATTTGTCCTACCCCTATTTAAGGATTATCTGTCTTATGCATCTTGCATTTTCATATGCATATTCTCCAATAGGACATTTGGCATTGCATGTATCGGTGACTATGGGATCATAGGAATTGGTTTTTAGGATTATTGCAAAGAAATAAGGCGTTTCGGATGTAGCGGTAGAAATGTTTAAGACTAAGTCATTAGATTGACTAGACTTATACAGATCAAAATAAAAATCACCACCGCGCTTTATTGTTTCCAAAAGAATGGGAAAAGAGCGAGTAACCCAAAAAGAAGGGGAAAGATTCAAGGTAAGGGAAGGTATTAGCACCCTAAACATCTACGGTACTCCGCATGAACCTCTTTGTAAAATCTATATACTTTGGCTATAAAATGTTGTATGTAAAATAGATGGTGGTGGTGAGAAAAGAAGTATTTTTTATAATTTTTTGCACCCTCCGCGATTGCAAACCTTTAGTGCCTACCTACTAACTTTCGTGCAATAGGAGATCAGGGTACACGTAGTTCACCTTTAAAAATTTTAAAACACCAGTGTGTTGATTAATTTTAAGAGATAAGACATCATCGTCATTGTCCGTGTGGAAATCATACTTACTACCCACAATCATGAGAAAGGAGAATTTGCATCATCTCAAAGTGGAGGATATGGCTTGGATTTTAAAATCAACAATGCCTCACTCAACACCCAGGTGGAAAATATCTCTCTTCACTACATATTATAGAAGTATAGTTGTTTTCATCACTACAAGGATTGACAAGAGTCTAATATTTTGAGAAAGGTTTTAAAATAAAAAGCCTAAGTGACAAAATGGTTTGAGATGAGATTGATTGACTTTTAGTCTTATCGCAAAAAAGGTCAAGGTTTTATTAAATTGATTGGAGTTTATTTAAGTAAAATGTTTTGAAAATGCATGGACCTAAGTCCAAGTTTATTATGAAAGTGGTTCAAGTTAAAAAAAAGAAGAGTTTTCAAAAGGAAGGAAGAGAATTTTTGAAATTAAAGAAGATGGGAGGAGAAGAAGAGACTATCCTAAAGCATAAAGTAAAAGCTATGGATAAGAACCATTTAACCAACAAGAAGCCAATACTTGACATTATGAGTCAAGATAGAATTCCCATTCTTTGGATTGGAACCAAACAAGCAAAGATACTAGACCTCTTGAGAGAACCAAACTTCAAGTGTATTAAGTCTTCATAAAAATTGGGAAGAGTAACGGCTCTATACGGGTGAATTCCAGATTACAAACAAAGTATGTAATCACAATAACCTGCACACACAAAATAAACAAATATCCCAATGTCTTGAGGTAAACCTCAAGAACTCCAGACAAAATATCAATTAAAGTCACAAGGTCTCCAACATAGGCCAAAATTTATAATCCTAAGTCCAAGAGGTCCAATACTCCATAATGCTAAGGATAGTAACCAAATAGTCCAAATATCATTAATGTTTTTTATGGCTCATGTTGATTATTAAGTATCTTAAAAAGAAAAGAAAAGCTCAAGTGAGCAGAATAAAAATGATAAGAATATAAAGGGGCTCAAATGAGCAAAAATAAAAATGGCATGAAATGAAATGCTTAAAGTAAATGGTGTATAAAATAAAAGGGGATATAATAAAAACACAAGATAAAGTCAATTATTAGTAATTAGTGGTTAGTTGAATGACCATCTTGAAACTTGCATTTGAAACTCATTAGAGGATTGGTAGAACCAAAGCCTCTACACAACAAGTTGCATTTGCTTTTTTGTCAAGTATATCATCCATTTGGGAATTCTCACAAGTACCATTTAATGATCAACAATGTTTAAGTGATTCGTGTTGACCAAAAGTGATGTAGATCCATTAGAGGATTGGTAGAACCAAAGCCTCCACATAATGAATCTCAAGTGTTGTACCCCAAAATTTGACCTCCCATTTCATCAACATTTTCTCACCACAAGACCCTTGGAGCTCAAGATCAAGTTAGGGTTTTCTCTGCTCAAGACCTCTCCTTGCACTATTGACCCAAATTAGGGTTTGAGTTTGCACAAAGATGTTTTGACCTAAAATGCCCAAAGTGACTTTCATGCTACATGTTGGACCTACAAGTTTATCCATACCAAGTTTCAAGCCTTGATTCCAATCTTTGCCCAGTCAATTGGACATTTGACCTAGAAATCAGCTGTATTGGGGAAAAAGTCAATTGTGGCCAATTGACAGTCAAACTTCATAATTTTTGACCCACATCAACATAATGAACTCATATGAACCATTTGGTCAAGTTTGTATCTCAATTCCACAAGAAATTTGATCAGATTACCAAAAGGGCAAAATGGTCATTTTTAGGGCTTTGACTGCACAAAGGCAATTTTTGACTGTTTGACCTAACCAATGGCAAACCAAGTTCACATATGGACTCAAGGACTCAATGGCATTGTCTTGAAACATTCAACAAGTTCAAAAGATCCCAAATGCATAGGATTGACAGATGAATTTTCCAGTCAACTGATCAAAATTTGACTGTATACTGAAAAGTCAAACTTTGACTTTTTGGTCAAAATCAAGTGCCAAGATTCATTTTTCATCAAGACATGTCAAATTATGAAACTTTTTCATCAAGAAACCCAAAATTGCAAATTAGTGTTTAAGATGAGAAAATTTCATAACTTAGAATTTTTCTAAGTTATGAAACTTCCTTATTTTTCCCTAACTTTGTCCCATTTTTTCATCAAGATACAAATGGATTCAAACAAAACTCAAAACATGAAAGTTGTAGTCCATTGCAAAATATACAACTTTGATTCACAAAGTTTTCTCAAAGGAAGCTTGTAGCTCAAGTTATGATTTTTGGAACAAGGGTGCAAAACATTCTTAACTTAGAAATTTTTTGACCTATTCTAGGCAGGATTTTTGTCCAACTTCATGGCCACTTTTCACATAGTTCCACTTGGAGTTTCAATTTGCATTACAAATATGTATTGTAGTACACATTCCAAGATTTGCAAATTGTCCAAGAACTTCTCAAACACCCTTGTGGTTATGGAGAATCGAATTTGCAAAGTTGGGCAAAATTCACTTTTGTTCTTGGCCAAGACTTGTTCATAACATTGGCATTTTTCAAGTCAGCTTGTACAAGCTAGCTTGCAGGCCTCTAAACCAGTCTCACACACCATAATTAAATGCCTAACCATTGTATTAATTCATTGTTTCTTCCCTTTGGGCATTGCAAATAAAATCATTCCTTAAGTAGAAAAAGCAAACATGCCATTTTGATAAAGATGCACTTTATGTCAAATACAAAATCCAAGAGGCATGGGCCAGATCTTTGAGGCTAGCATTTGTACACAAATCACTCTGATCAAGAACAAGAGGTGCAGAATAGATAGAGAATATATACAGGCCTGCATAAGGACTTGAGTTGACTTACTTCAAAAACAAGCAAGATTGCAAAACAACTCCAATCTCTCATTCCTGTAAACACCAACCAAAACAAAGTTTGCAAACCTTTTCCATACATCAAACCAAGCTTGAAACACGACTCAATCATACCTAATCCCTCCTCATACAGAAGATCACATTTTTTCTGCAAAACAGGGCACCTGTTGCAGTTTGATTTCCACAATCCATTCCACTCGTGCATTTTGGCCAAAAAGAGTTCAAACATGTTCCATATCATCCACTGAAGCTATCCCAAGCATTGAACTCAAACTGTAACACCCATAACCACGTTTGCCATTTTTATTTTCAAGCTGTGCAGGTTGACTTCCATAGCACGATTCAGTTGATTTCAAAGCAAGCTAGGAGTTGGAGAAGCATCCTTGGACTTCAGGCAAGCTGTACAAAAGCTCAAAATCCATTGGGAGTTGCTACATTGTTCTGTTCAAGTCAAGCTGAAACAAGTAAAAACATGAACTTCTATCTCTCTATCCAGGCATGATTAAGCTTAGGTTTGTGAAGAAAACATGTTCTACTCATAGCCCTGAAGCCATCCATGTATTTACTTTTCATTTATATTATGCGTGCTGTGAGAATTTTGGCCATGAACATTGAAGAAAAATTAGGTCAGAAATTGGGGATGAAGAAATTCTCCCTCGTTTCTCAGAGTTAGGTCAAGATTTTTATATGTACGAATTCGTCTCTTCATGCTCTATAATGTTTGTGTTATGAGTTTTTGTTAAAAGTCAAAGAATCAGGAGTTAGCTGTTGTACAAGAAGCGCGCGTTTTTTGATGTTCAAACAGGTTGCTGGAGGAAGAAGATGACTGGCTTGGGCTGGGCCTGAGTCAGTCCTGCTTTTTGTACCCCCTTTTTCAATTTACACACCCCTGGCCCATTATGTGATATTTTATTCATTTTTGATTTTTTTTCTTTTTTGATTCTGACTTATTATTTTTTGCTCAAATATAAAAAATATCAAAAATATTTTTCCATGCATTTTTGCATTTATTTGGCATTTGTTTGTTTTATTTAGCATATATATGTAAATAAATGTGATACCTTTTTATTTAAAACATTAAAAATAATACAAAAATATATTTATTTTCAGTCATTATTTTTATTTATTTACCTTTTGAAAAACATTTTCTAAAAAAATACATTTTTTGTAAATAATTAATATTTTATTTTTTACATATTTAGCTTATTAAATATATATATATATATATATATATATATATATATATATATATATATATATATATATATATATATATATATATATATATATATATATATATATATATATATATATATATATATATATATATATATATATATATATATATATATATATATATATATATATATATATATATATATACTTATACATATTTTATTAAATATTTAGGATAAAAATATGAAAATAATACATTTTTATTTTTATTAATATATGACACTAAAAAATACTTTTTTTATAACATACTTCTTTTTTTATTTTTTGTATATAATTAACAAATATTGTATATGTTTAAATAAATAATTGCTATTTATTCAAAAATTAGGGTTTTGCCCTAAATAACAAAATATCCAAAAATTGACTTTTTTTTTATTTTTGTTTATATTTCCCATAGAAAAATATTTTCTCATACATGAAAAATCCTTTTTGTGCATAATACATTTTGCATATTTATCATATTTGTTTAAATATTGTATAATTTGATATTTGTATATTCAATATGGATGTAATAGTTTTAGATTTAATTTCTTGCTAAATACCCCCCATTCAAACATTTGTACCCCCATCCCCATAATTATGTTGTAATAATTTAGGACTTTAAATTTCCGCATTTAAAAGCTTTCAAATTATGCCATGATAGACCTAGGGTTTGTATGCAAATAAAATAACAAATAGCTTGACCTAAATTCAAAGACAAAGATGCATGAAAATGGACAACACCAAGCACACTTGCACCCCTAGGGTTACTCCACTTGTTGCCTTCAAAATAATGGGCCATGTTGCATGTTGAGTATCTTTGGCAAAATAAAATTAAATCAAATGATCATAGTCCCTCGATGACGCTTTTGAAGTTGCCTAAAAAATGATCAAGTCCCTTAAAATAAAAATTGCCAAAGACACTTGGCACCATTGCATTCATGGTCTAAACAATGACCCGCGCCCGTCCCGTTAACATCCTAACACAAGATTGTCCACCAAATACAATGGTGGAACAATACTGTTAAAAGGGTTAAAACATAGAAAAAATCTTTGAGTAAATTTAGGGGTAGGCAACTCTTAGTTACTTGATCAAACTTGCAAAACACACTTGCCTACTTTGAAAACACACTCCACAACACAACTTTCAAAACAACTTTCAAAAACCTTGAAACATCTTTTCAAAAAGACAAACACGTTTTGTAAAACATTCGAGTAAAGAATTGTTACAAGGGTTGCCTAGACAAGGCATCTTTTTCAAAACATTTTCAAAACCACACACACAAAGCACCATTTCAAACAATTGAAAGCACCATTTCAAACAATTGAAAATGCAAGGCAAGTGATCTAAGCAAGTAACTAAGAGCCCATGGATAACCATGGATAGAAAGGGTGCTAATACCTTCCCTTTCTATAATATACTCCCTGAACCCAAGAAAACATCTCAAAGGTTTTTCCTGTGCTTTTTAACCTTTCCTTAGGATAAAATAAAAAGTCGGTGGCGACTCTTGCTCAACCAAAACATTTGCGAAAACAAACGCAAAACCCAAGTCAGTTCTCCCACCGTATCACAGAACTGGCGACTCTGCTGGGGACTAAATTAAAAGTGGAGTAACCTTAGGGCTTAGATCACCCTTTTGCATGACTAATTGTTTACTTTGATTGCTTTACATTTTGGTTCTCTTGTTTGGGCTTGAAATCCTACACCCGGATTTGGGGAAACATTCATAGATAGCAATACATTGTGGAAACTGTGCGGGGTATACTGACGCGGTTGAAGCAATAGTTATATTAGTGCAACATATTTGTGAGTACCGATAACGCTTGAGTTCAATCAAGGAGAGTAAGGGGCCGCTGAGTGATGTCATTAAGCACTAATGACCTAGAACCTTACTTGACCATCTTGGCCTTTTATTAGGGGTAGTGAGATGACCGACTTTGGTGCAGTCCGAAGTTGGTAGATACTCGATACTACACTCATTGAGGGTTGTTTTCTTGGAATATTTTGGTCGCTAGTTAAGTGGCTAAACCAAAACAATGAACATAGAAAACAATTCAATGATATTGAGCTCCTTAGAACCCGGTTACTATTTATAGGACAGGTTTTTAAGCCAACTTCACTCAAGAGGGTACTTACCTATGAAACCTCATGCAAGCCTAAATGGACTTATATAGAAGTCTCACCTATTTTGAGGACGGTCAATAGCAATCTATGCACCATTTGTTTTGATACATGATATAGAGATCATACTCCAATAACACTTAGTGCAATAAGAAAGGGATGAGATGAAGAATGGTGGGGGAAAATATACAAACCACATTTGAATTAAATTTTAATCTAACTATTATTAAAATCATTCATCCATTTTATGGAGTTAAACTCAACACCATGGATCCAATGATGTTAACAAAGTTCATGAACAAAAATTCAATCCAAGACCACCCAGAAAATAATCACAAAATAATAATACATTTATTATATACATTAAAAAGGGTTTTAAAATGTTTTAAAATAGAAAATAAAAGAGAAAAAATCAACCATGTTCAAATTAATCAAGAAATAATAAGTAATACCATAGAAAAACCAAAGATAAACTCAAATATTATTGTAAAATTTTTGGTAATTTTTTAAAGTCAGAAACTATTTTTTAAAATAATTAAAATTTATGAAACAAATAGAAAATAGATCAAAAATAGTAAACATCAATATAAAATTCCATAAAATTTTCAAAAAGTCAGAAATATGTAAAATGATATTTATGAATTTTTTTAGAATTAAAAAATGTCAGAAAATATTTTTAAAGTAATTAAAAGGAAGGAAAGAATGCAAAAAATATAAAAAATATCAAATATCAAAATAAAAATGTGAAAAAATAGTCATAAAATCAGAAATAATTCAAAGTATTTTTGTGAATTTTTTTCATAATTTTTGGATAAAAAATAAAAGAGTTATGAATTTTTGAAAATTAAATCAAATAAAATATAAAATCAGAAAATAAAATAAAACCAAAAAGATGTAGGCCCTCAGATCAAAGTCAAAACACATTAGTAAGCTGATCCAATGGACCAGACGCACTATGCTTGATATGGACCTTAGTGAGATACGCATAGGGTCAGAAAAAAGGCAACCAATGAAATTAAAACGTTTGGCACGCTATCATTGGCTGAGACGAGACATATCATCATCTTTAACCTCCAGACACCCTGCAATGGGGATTTTGTGAGATCCTTCAAATGGAAAAATTAGGATCCTAGGCTAGTATCATTGAACTCGTCTCTTCAAGACGATTCTAACACCACCATCGTGCCAAATTTATATAAGGTATGGAGAGAGATATGAATCAAAAACCCAGAAAATAGCGAGCACCTTCAATTTGAGATTTCTCTCTCAATTTTTAATGGATTTAAAAATTGTAAGAAGCACAAGAATCAGGAGAAAGAGTAGAATATGTTAGTGCTTTATTTGGATCCAAATGGTGGAGAATTATACCTTTTCGAAGTTCAAGAAAGAAGCTCTGAAACTGGACTTCTGTAGCTTGAATTATGGCTCATTTTGATTGGTTTAAGTACTGGAGAGTTTGTATGATGCTGAAGGATGATGAATGTGAAAAGAATTTTGGAAGAAAAGGCTTGAATCTCAGAAACTGATTTCAAAAATATGAAGTTCGTGTGAAGTTTTGACATAGTGTATTTGGCTCACAAAGCTTGAGGAAATGAATAAGGGATTACCCTCTATTTATAGGGAATCAAATGGAATGTTCAAGCGTATGAAATGATGAAGTTTGGAGGGAAATCGTTTGAACCTGATACACGAGCAAGGTGTGGTCTGTTTTTCATCAAAACTCATCAAATCCTTTCATTTTAAGGCTGTAATACAGTATGACAACTTGGTTAAACATGTTTAGATCACAAACGCGTGCTAATTTGATGTTTAGAAGCAAAAACATGAATTTCAAGTTCTGACTTATGAAGATACTTCAGTTCCAAGTTACCAAGTTCAATCCAATGGCATTCTCAACTCAAGGAGTCTTGATGCGTGATTCTTGATGCTTTAGAAAGATGAGATTACAAGCTTTGCATTGGAAAAAGAATGGAATCAAATGGATGTTTGAGCTGAAAGTTGCAATGACTCAAAGTTGGGGAAAAAGGTTGACTTTCCATACTTAGAAATATTTCAAATTTTTCTTCAAAAGTGACCTATAATGTTTTGCATCCAAACACGGCCTTCCACTTGGGAATTTCTCTTTACCAAAATAGATGGAATGAAATAGATCTCTTGAATGACATTTTGAGACTTGAACCATTCAAAATCTCCAAAAATTAAGAGAGTTATGAATTGTTGACGTTGGCAAAAAAATCATGAAATCACCTATAATCTTTTATATCCTTAGGGAATCTTCCATCCGTTTTCTCACTTTGCACATAAAATAAGGCATAAATTTCACATCCTCAAGATCATTGTGGAAAAAGAATGGGTTCAAGGTGATAAAAATTGACCAAGTTATGATTATTTGAAGTCACACTTGAGAAATTGGGGGTTCATCTAGAGGACTCGTAATATTTCTTCAACATTAAGTTTCTTCCACATGAAAACTCCTTGAAAATTTTGAAGTTATTTGTTGATAAACCTTTTAAGATAAGGATGTATTTGTAATCACTCAAAAATACCAAAATATGAGCAAGATATACTTCTTTGAAGTTCAAAACCCTAACTCCTAGATTAAGAAAATGCTTTGAGGAACTTTGACAACTTTGGACAAACTTCTTGTACCAACACTTTTTATTTGTTAATAGAAGTTGTTGAGGATGATAATGAGAACTCATAGAAACCAAAACCACTTTCATATCTTTAGAATTGAGAGAAATGTGCACTTGTGACCAATGGGAGCAAGGCCTTGTCCAACCATGACAACTTCTTCAATCAACCCCTTGTACTTTTGAATCAATCTTGATAACTTTGAAATATGGTGAACCAAAATAACCTTGCCATTCCATTTATTCCAAAACAACTCCAATGGTGAGGTTTGAACTTCTTCAACTTTATTGAATAGGGCATGGAAATAAACTCATGAACCTATAGATCAACTTGCTAAGCCACATTGCCTTTACCTACATTATTAACAAGTAAGACAAGCCAAAATTGAATTTTGTTAATTATAAATAAAGTCAAAACAAAACATGCATAATCACAAAAGAAAAACAAGTCAAGGTGCTAGGTGATCTCTCAAAGAGAAAAGCTAAAGATAGGGAGGAGAACCAAAAGCCCTAATGTGATCTTGTTGTGATTGAATCAACATGGTATGATGAAGGGATCTTAGGGACAAAAATTGGGGTACAACAGCTGCCCTTATTTAAGTTTATTCTATCCAGAGATACGAAGGTTAAAAAAATATTTTCGTGTCGACGCGATCGAAGATACTTAAATATAAAACAAACCCTATTTTCGGCCCTAAGATGCCATGCAATGTTTATGGGTATGAATGCATGTGAACAACTTCAAAGAGACGCAAGACACCACTGGGGATGTAGCAAAGGAAATAAGGATCAAAAGAGAAACCCGGCCAGGAAAATAAATAAATGGTGAGTCAAAAAGACCTGACTCATAGAGGATGGTAAAAGGTCAAGGGATACACCAACTTTTACTGAAGGCGATACTACCAACGTTCACTGAAGGTAGAAAGAGGAACGAAAAATCATCGATGTTCACTGATGATCAACTACCAACTTTCACTGAAGGTAGAGAGAGAATATTGTAGCATCGTCATTCACTGATGATGAACTACCAACGTTCACTGAAGGTAGAAAAAAGATAACAATCACCAACTTTCACTGAAGGTGACCTACCAACTTTCACTGAAGGTAGAGAGAAAATATATCATAGCACCTCCGTTCACTGACGATGAACTACCAACATTCACTAACGATGAACTACCAACGTTCACTGAAGGTAGCAAAAAGATAATAATCACTAACTTTCACTGAAGGTGACCTACCAACTTTCACTGAAGGTAGAGAGCAAATATATCATAGCATCGCCGTTCACTGACGATGAACTACCAACGTTCACTGAAGGTAGCAAAAAGATAACAATCACCAACTTTCACTAAAGGTGACCTACCAACTTTCACTGAAGGTAGAGAGAAAATATATCATAGCATCATCGTTCACTGACGATGAATTACCAACATTCACTGAAGGTAGCAAAAAGATAACAATCACCAACTTTCACTGAAGGTGACCTACCAACTTTCACTGAAGGTAGAGAGAAAATATATCATAACATCTCCGCTCAACCGACGATGAACTACCAACATTCACTGAAGGTATCAAAAAGATAACAATCACCGACTTTCATTGAAGGTGACCTACCAACTTTCATTGAAGGTAGAGAGAAAATATATCATTACATCGTCGTTCACTGACGATGAACTACCAACGTTCACTGAAGGTAGCAAAAAGATGACAATCACCAACTTTCACTGAAGGTGGCCTACTAACTTCCACTGAAGGTAGATAGAAAATATATCATAGCATCATCGTTCACTGAAGATGAACTACCAACGTTCACTAAAGGTATCGAAAAGATAACAATCACCAACTTTCACTGAAGGTGACCTACCAACTTTCATTGAAGGTAGAGAGAAAATATATCATAGAATCGCCGTTCACTAACAATGAACTACCAATGTTTATTGAAGGTAGCAAAAAGATAACAAGTCTTTTCCCAAAATTCCGGCATTTCGCCTGGAACGGGTCTCAACTTTTTCTTTAACCGAGGTATTCTTCCTGGAAAGGATAATATATAAGTTGTCTCAAATAAAGATACTACCACTTGCAAATATTTCACAATGAATTGTCTTTACGATATTGAAGAGACTAGCCATCCACTGGAGTAATTTGACAACAAACTGCAAACTATCCACTCATAGAGAAGATAGCAAAACAGTAACGTAAACTTTTACGTGGAAATACAAGTTGCTCAAATAAAGAGACCTGTCACTTGCTGTTATGGAGGATTGTAAAATGACTTCTTGGGGAAAATGTCAAGACTTATTGGGGAATGAATCATGACTTCATGGGGAAGGAAGTATATCTTCCTGGGGAAAAAAATGGCTTCCCGGGGAAAACAAAATGGCTTTATGGGGAAATGCCAACATACTCCTGATGAGAAGATAAAGTCTTCTCGTGCAAAATAAATGCATACTCGAACCAAGGCTCGAAGCTTGCAGAGATCAAAAGTAATAATATTGCTGGGAAGCAAAGATTCAAACCAGAAATAAACGGGAGTAAAACAGTCAGCCAAAACACATCCTTCGAGAAATAAACTCGAGGGGGAAACTCAAATCATTCAGACTAAGAGTTGTACAGGAGGGCTAAAGTAAAATAATCTTCCACGAGGGATAACTCAGTGGGGAATTGAAAGAATATACACTTTCTACTTAAGGCTAACACTCTATTGGAGAGAGGACAACACAACTCTGCAAAACAGGGTAATATGTCAACAAAATATTAATGAATGCGAATGAACAATGATTTG
This sequence comes from Vicia faba, assembly GCA_948472305.1. Lineage (NCBI taxonomy): Eukaryota > Viridiplantae > Streptophyta > Magnoliopsida > Fabales > Fabaceae > Vicia > Vicia faba. Next base: position 1,253,869,872 of record OX451739.1, on the reverse strand, counting down.
CTAATTTTAGCTATGCATGACGTATGTATGAATGTATGAGTGTTATCATGTATATGCTGACAAGACAGACATATAACACTAGGGATAAACAAGTAAAGCCAACTCGAGCACCAACAACACTCGGCTAAATCTCATTCGGGATGAACATCCCATAAGAAAAAATAAGCACCAACTGAGGGAAAAAAATCTTACTGCATGGATTAATTTCACTAGAGAGAAATATAATTTGGAAGTAAACAAATCATAGAGATAAAATAGTACAGATACAAGGATATAACATCATTTTCTAGGTTTCCCCAGGGAACAACACTCAGACTTTAATGGGGAAACAAATGTTTTCATGGTCCACACTTCTACTGGGGATTGTAGTACTGATTTCGAATAAGGCATATGGAAGCTATATTGTCAAAACATCCACTAAGGAATTCAACCTGACTTCAATGGAGAAATATTACACAGACTTCACTAGGAGAGATAGTGTTTCATCATCGAGATATCAACGGGGGACCTCGTGCCGACTCCATTGGGGAGGTCAACACCATATTGAAGAGAGGAAACTAAGGTACGCTCTTCACTGGGGAAACCAGATACGTTCTCAATATTAAGAGTAGGTTTTGCACCAACTTCTCCGGGGAGAAAGTATGAAACCTTATGGGGACAACAACTTGGAGAGTTAAGAATTCAAACATTATAGCAAGAAATCAACCTTATGGGGATTTTAAATCAAACCCAGCACTTGGCGAGAGAAAACTCAAAAAGTTGATAACCATTTCAACACTTCTTGAATAAAACATTGCCCTTGTCTAATCATCCGGCAATCAAATAAAATGCAAGTACTGCCGAAAGGGAGATATTTCGCAAATGAGTCAAATCTCAGCATGCACGGGGAGGAAAAAACTTCTATGAACTAAGCAAGGCCTTCACTGGGGAATTTCGGATTGAGTCTTCATATCACACAAACCTATTCCAACAAAAGGTACCCCGTGATAGCCTTCTTGGGGAATCAAGAAGTCAACATATAGAAAGAGTTCAAACTCTTAGGGATTTTAAATTAAACTCCACACTGGGCAGGTGAAAAACTAAAAGCTGACAACTGTCTCAACACTTCTTAGAAAATATACTGTCCTGGTCCAATTACCTGGAAATAAATACCAACAATAATGCTAACACTGCCAAAAAGACTAACATTTTGCAAATAATCCCATCTCAGCACACCAAGGGGACGAGACCTTTCATCATATGAGAGAAGACTTCACTGGAGAATCTGGAATAAAGACCTCAGACCAAGCAAACCCAAAAAGTCAGAAAATGAACCAACACTTGACTGGGGACACTAGGATCACAAACCCGGTACTGCACCTTACGCCAATTGGTATCGTCTTTAATATACAATAAACACGCGCATACCAGTAAAAAAAACTTAAGAAAACCTTCCCGAGGAAAACAAAACTTCTCAAAACTACTGGAGTTCGTCCATTCCTAGGATCACCACGTTTGTTTTCCTCTTGAATCACAAAATCTTAAAATAAAAGTAAGTTGTAGATTCTTTTTGAAAAAGCAATTTTGTTATTTAATCCTTTTTTCTTTGAAAATTATTATCAATAATAAATGGAGTCTTTATAAACTAAATAAAATAAGAAATACAAAGAATTGGGTAAAAGCTTAAATTTTATTGATAGAATGGTAGTCTGCGAATGGCGAGACTCCATGGATAATTACAAAGTTTGGAAAATGGTAATATACAATGGAGAAGATACATTGAGATACAAAGAACACTATTCCCTCTAACAACTTTGAAATTCTAAACAACATCTTCTGTTGAAGTATGGTGAGGATCGAAGAAAATTGTTGCTTCAATGGTCAAGTCTTGTCTGATGCAGTTACTTGCCAAGATAGTCCCTAACTTTTGCCTAAGCTTCCCTTGCGGGTTTTCAACTTAGCGGGAAATTTTATTCTATTTATGTCTCTAATTTTTTCCTAGACCGCCCTTTCGAGTTTTCGGCCTACCGAGACGCTCCTTTTTTCCTATGCCTCCCTTTGAGGTTTTCAACTTAGCAAGCTGTTCTTTTATTTCTTTTAGGCGAAGTATTTATTGAATGCATCAGCATTCATAGGACGTGGGAACTCCTCGCCATCATATTTTCAAGAATTAATGCACCGCTAGAGAAGGCTTTCTTGACAACATATGGGCCTTCAAAATTGGGAGTCCACTTTCCCCTAGAATTAGTTTGGAAAGACATGATCTTCCTGAGCACGAGGTCGCCTTCTCTGAATTCACGAGGATTGACCTTCTTATCAAAAGCTTTCTTCATTCTCTTATGATATAACTGTCTGTGACACAAAGCCGTCATTCTCTTCTCTTCGATCAAATTCAATTGGTCAAACCTGTCCTGGACCCATTCATCCTCTGACAACTTGGTTTCCATTATCACACGCAAAGAGGGAATCTCAATCTCGATTGGGAGCAAAAATTCCATTCCATACACAAGGGAGAACGGGGGTGCTCCTGTTGAAGTGCGGACAAATGTCTGATATCCATGTAAAGCAAAAGGGAGCATTTCATGCCAATCTTTATAAGTAACAACCATCTTCTAGATGATCTTCTTGATATTGTTATTAGCAGCTTCAATAGCCCCATTCATCTTCGTCCTATACATAGATGAATTGTGATGGACAATCTTGAATTCTTCACAAAGCTCTGCCATCATCTTGTTGTTCATATTCGATCCATTGTCGGTGATAATTCTGCTCGGCACACCATACTGACATATAAGATTATTCTTAATGAAGCGCACTACCACCTGCTTAGTAACATTAGCATATGAAGCAGCTTCCACCCATTTGGTGAAGTAATAAATTTCTACGAAGATAAAATGGTGTCCATTCGAATCTTTGGGTTCTATCATTCCTATCATGTCAATACCCCACATAGAGAAAGGCCACGGGGAAGAAATAATGTTGAGAAGTGTCAGAGGCACATGAATCTTATCCGTATAAATCTGGAATTTATGGCACTTCTTTGCAAATTTGTAATAGTCAGATTCCATTCCGCCAATAGTAACCTGCCCTTAGCATCTTTTTAGCCATCGAATGTCCATTGGCATGAGTGCCAAAGGAACCTTCATGAATATCATGCATCAACATGTCTGCTTCGTGTCTATCCATGCATCTGAGCAAGACCATGTCATAATTTCTCTTGTACAACACATTTTCACTGAGGAAGAAGCTGCCAGCCAATCTTCTCAATGTCTTTCTATCTTTATTCGAAGCACTAATCGGGTATTCCTGAGTCTGGAGAAAATGCTTGATATCGTAATACCAAGGTTTCTCATCTGCTACCTCTTCTGTTATAAACACATGAGCGGGCCTATCCAGTCGCAGAACTATAATTCGAGGTATATCATTCCAAGTATTCACTTGATACATAGAAGCCAGAGTTGCTAGAGCATCCACCATTTGATTTTCGTCTCTGGGGATGTGATGGAATTCAACTTTATTAAAGAAGGGTAACAATCTTCTAGCATAATCTTTGTAAGGGATCAAGCCGGGGTGACGAGTATCCCACTCTCCTTTAATCTGATTTATTACCAAAGTTGAATCACCATAAACATCTAGAATTTTAATTCTGAGATCAATAGATTCCTCGAGACCCATGATGCAAGCCTCATATTCTGCCATATTATTAGTATAATGAAATGTCAACCTTGCAGTAAAAGGAATGTGTGATCCATGTGAAGAGACAATCACATCACCAATTCCTTTACCATAAGCATTCACATCTCTATCAAATATCATACTCCAACGAGATTCAGGATCAGGACTTTCCTCAGGTAATGGTTCATCACAATCTTTCACTTTCAGAAACATCACATCCTCATCAGGGAAATCATACTTCACAGACTGATAATCATCAACTGGTAGGTGAGCAAGGTAATCTACCAACATGCTTCTTTTAATAGCTTTTTGAGTGCGGTATTCAATGTCATATTCAGATAATAGCATCTGCCAGTGGGCAATCCTCCCTGTAAGAGCAGGCTTTTCAAAAATGTACTTGATTGGATCCATTTTGGAGATCAACCAAGTAGTGTGATTCAACATATACTATCACAAACGTTTTGTCGCCCAGGCCAGAGCACAACATGTCTTTTCCAGCATGGAATACTGCGACTCACAATCAATAAAATTTTTGCTGAGATAATAAATGAAATATTGCCATTTTCAATCAATAAACTTTTTCTTCCCCGTTTCATCTTGTTGTCCCCGAATACATCCCATGGAATTATCTAACATTGTCAGATACATAATCAATGGTCTTCCTTCAACAGGAGGGAGCAAGATAGGAGGTTCAAAAAGATATTCTTTAATACTTTCAAATGCCCTTTGGCAATCATCTGTCCATACACAACCTTGATCTTTCTTCAACAACTTAAAGATCGGTTCATACGCTGCAGTCATGTGGGAAATGAATCTGGAAATATAATTCAAACGCCCGAGGAACCCTCTAAATTACTTTTCAATTCTCGGTGCTGGTGTAACACGGTGGGAGAACTAACTTAGTTTTTTTTCATTTGATCGCAAATATTGCGGTTAGCAAGAGTCGCCACCGAATTTTCTTTTATCCAAAAGGAAAGGTTGAAAAGAATAGGAAAGACCTTTTAGATGTTTTCTTGAGTTTGGGGGGTAGACTATGAAAAAGGAAGGTATTAGCACCCTTTTCATCCGTAGTCATCTACGGGCTCTTAGTTACTTGCTAGATCACTTGCTTTTGTTTGAAAATGTGCTTTGTGTGGTTTTTTGAAAGTATTTTGAAAAGGCGACGTTGTTTAGGCAAACTTTTTAATGATTCTCGTTCGTAAGAATGTATACAAAGTGTCGATCTTTTGAAAATTTTCAAGTTTGAAAGATGTTTTTGAAAGTATTGGTGTTTGTTTTGAAAATAGAAAGGATGTTTTGGTTTGAAAATGAGCAAGCAACTAGGAACATTCTACCTACTCAAAAGTCTTTCATGTTTATTTCCTCTTTCCTTTGACATTATTATCTTACCATTGATTTGGTAAGAAACCCTATCTTTGGATTTAAAAGGGATGGACAAGGGTCATCGTATAGCCATGATTATCAACATTGTAAGATATCTTAGCATTTTCTTTAAGGGACTAAGATCATTTTTGAAAGGCAACTTTGATGGCGTCATCGAGGGACTATGATATTGTATTTTGTTTATTTTTTCTAAGATATTCCACATGCATAATATGGCTATTTTATAAGGCAACAAAATGGATTTACCCTAAGGGTGCAAGGGTGCAAGTGTGTATTTTTCATGCTTGATTTGTCTTGATTAGGGTTTGCTATTTGTTGGTTTTAATCTTTCCATACAAGCCCTAATTTACTAGAAATTATATATAAAGCATTAAATTGCGGAAAATAAAAATACTAAGCTATTACATTATTAGGGGAGGGGGTGTACAATTTTACAAATGGGGAAATTGTAAGGAAATAAAATTTAAATAATTATTACAACCATATTAAATATTGTACAAGAATTGAATAAATAACAATGTACAAATGCAAATGAAAAAAAGAAATGATTTTTGTTTGGTTTTTTATGAAAGGGGTTTTAACCTAAACCTAATTAAGAAAAATAATTAATGAAAATTAAATAAAGTTAACTTAAACTAAATAAGAAAAGAAATTAACTAAAAAGATTTTTTAGGGTTTTATTTATGAAAAGGGTTTAAATTAATAAAAATAATATGGATATTAATTAATTAAAAGAAACCTAAGTTCTAAATTAATTTTAATTACAAGAAAACAATATAATGGTTAAACCTAAACTTAAATATTAATTATTAAGAAATAAATTTATTTATTAAGAAAAATGTTTTTTATTCTTTTGTCTTATGAAGAAAAATAAACTAAATAAATATAAATAATAAAATAAAAATATTTTTGGATTTTTATTAGTAACAATAAAAATAATATTAATAATAATAATAATAATAATAATAATGAAAATAAAAATATAAAAGAAAGAAAATAGGCCAGGATGTATGAAAATGAAACAGGGAGTATGAGATAAGCAAAATACCAGGCCCAACAAAAGGGAGCCCAACGCCTGCCTTCAAACAAAAAAAAAGAGAGAAAATATGAAAAAAGAATCAAAAGGGTACCACTGGGGCTCGAACCCAGGTCCCTCTGGTTACAGGCGCGCGCTTTAACCACTGGGGTGGTGATACATCCGTTAACTTATGTCAAACCATAAATATATATTTGAAACACGTTCCTGAAGATGACTTCATCTTCTTCCTCGCCCCATAACCAGTCATGAATTCAAATCCTGTAACTTCTTAATCTCTCAACAATTTGCAAAAGTATAAACCTGAAAATTGCTCCAAATTTCATCACGAGTTCAGTCATATAAATAACTAAAGCTATAACTCAAAGATGAGCATGAATTTTGAATGGTACCCAATCTGACCTAATTTTTTCAGAAAATCCAACTCTAAAATCCTCACTACTCAGGCAACATAAATGAATTCTAAGGACATGGTTAGTTTCAGGGCTATGATGTCTACATTTTATCTTCACAAATGGAAACCAAATGATGCTTATATGAAGAGTTCAAAAGTCAGAAAACTCACCTTGCAAGAGGGTATCGTGTTTTGAGTTTGAGCAGCTTTCAGTGAGTCCTAGTGATTGGGTTAGCTTCCTCAAGTTCCCAGGAAGCTAATGTGATACTTGGCTTGAGCTAAAAGTGGCTGAGGAGTTCTGGAGAAGTCAACTTGCAGAGCTCTGTTTTTGGTTATGGAGGTTGATGAATATGGAGTTACAGTTATGAAACAGGGTCAGGGATGAGTTGTATTTGATGTTTAGAAGCTTTAGGAACCAAAAGGCTTGGAAACGCACGAGGGAGATGTGAGTTTCAAGTTTTTGGTCAGATTATGTAAGAATGGAGTTTTGTCTTACAGTTCTGAGTTCTAGGGAGCACGAGGGCTTGTGTATGCATTTTTTGATGCAAATGACTTGTGCATAAGTAAAGAAAAGTTTGTGAGGTTTGAGAGGGTCAGAATCACACATGTACAAGTTATGGCTATTTTACTTGATTTTGAAGAAAAGTGAAAACATGGTTTTAAGGTAAAGTACAAGCATGGGATGACTTGTTAGAGGCTTGAGACAAATTTATTTTGGGTTATAGGTCGTTTATGATCATAAGAGAACAAGTGCAAAGCTCAAGAACAAATTTTGTGCATAAAGCTACTTTTCCAAAATGGCAACTTGCACTTTCTTCCCAAAATGGAAATAAGCATGAGCAATGCATTGAATGCTTGAGTTGAAGCCTCTAACAGTTGTGCAAACATTTAATTATGGAGTTCCAAACAATTTTGATGCATGCAAAGCAAAGATTGTACAGCCTAGCATGGATTTGGATTCTTGCCCATCATGAAATTGACCTATAATTCAAGAATGAAATGCCAACTTCATGCCTTCGATTATCCTTGCTCAAACATGATCTCAAGGAGTTCTTGGACATTTTAGAAAGCTTGTAATGTTCTCTATAACCCATCTTTGAATCACTTTTGAAAACCCCCCTTGGAACTATGTGAAAAATTGCCATGAAGTTAGGGCAAAATCTTGCCTAAACTAGGACAAAATTTTCACTAAGTGTTTTGTTTCATGAACATGTATTCACAAAATTATAACTTGAAATACATGCATTTATAGGAGAAGTTGTGTAAAGCAATGTTTTATATCTCATTGAGATCTACAACTTTCATGTTGAAAGTTTTCTTTGAATCATCTTTCATCATGGTGAAAAAATGGCTCAAAGTTGTGAAAAAACATGAAGTTTTCAACACTTGGAAAAATTTCTAAGTTTGGAAACTTTGACTTTTCAAAATGAAATATTGACTTTTTTATTTCTTGATCAACAAGTTTCATATTTTGATATGTTTTGATGAATTGTGATCTTTAACAGTTGATTTTGACCAAAAAGTCAAAGTTTGAATTTTCATTATATAGTTGAATTTTGATCAGTTGATTGAAAATCAACTATCAATCAATTGATCTTGAGGGATGTTTTGAGTCATTCCATTAGGTAAAAATTATTCAATTTAACTCTTGAGATCATGTCTCAAACCAATTAACCATTTGCTAGGTGGAAAATCAGAAATTTCCCTTTCTCAGTCAAAACCCTAATTTTGACCATTTTGCCCTTTTGATGATCTGATCAAATTTCTTGAGGAATTGTGGTACAAACTTGATCAAATTAATTATATGAGTTCACAATGTTGATATGGATAAAAAATTATGAAGTTTGACTCTAAATTGACCACATTTGACTTTTTCCTAATACAGTTGATTTTTAGGTCAATTGATCAATTGACTGAGCAAAAATGTGATCCAAGACTTGAAACTTGACATGAGAAATCTTGGGGGTCCATAATGATCTAAGAAAGTCATATGAGGCATTAAAAGTTCAATTATCCTTGTGCAATATCAAACCCTAATTTCAAGCATCAGTACTTAAGGAGGTGTCTTGAGCTAATCAACCCTTGTGCAGTCTTGAACCAAAGGATATTTTGTGAGAAAATGCTTGATAAATGAGAGGGAAAATTTTGGGGTACAACAGCTTCCCCTATTCAATCTTCTTTAACCTGAAGAGTTAGATTGGCGGATCCGTTATTCGTGACTTGAAGGTGGAAGATGATTGAATACTAGAGTGCCAAGAAATTTGCACTCGAAGATGGATTATGAATGAGCTTATAGATGCCATTTGGAGGAATGATGGAGATTTGCCGGAGATGGGCTTGTAGATGCCATCCAAAGGTGATTGTTGACAGAAAATGGACTAAGTTTGAACTTGATTTCAACTGGAAAAGAATCAGAATAAATCTTTGGAGCGACTTATCTGAACCAGAAGAAGACTTATATGTTGTTTGACTGGGAAGAATCAGAATAAATCTTTGAGCTATTTATCTGAACCAGAAGTGTTCCTTTGGAAAGTATTAGGATAAACCGTTGAGGGGTTTAAACTGAACCAAAAGAGATCTTGAATATTCTTTAACTGGAAAGAATCAAAGTAAATCTTTGAGCGACTTATCTGAGCCAGAGAAAGTGTCTGTGGAAAGAATCAGAATAAATCATTGAGAGATTTGTCTGAACCAGAAACGTTCATTTTGGAGAGTATCGGGATAAATCGTTGAGGGGTTTAAACTCAACCAAAAGAGATCTTGAATATTCTTTAACTGGAAAGAATCCGAGTAAATCTTTGAGCGACTTATCTGAACCAGAGAAAGTGTCTGCGGAAAGAATCAGAATAAATCATTGAGAGATTTATCTGAACCTGAAGTGTTCCGTTGGAAAGTATCAGGATAAACCGTTGAGGGGTTTTAACTGAACCAAAAGAGATCTTGAATATTCTTTAACTGGAAAGAATCAGAGTAAATATTTGAGTGAATTATCTGAACCAGAGAAAGTGTCTGTGGGAAAGAATCAGAATAAATCATTGAGAGATTTATACTGAATCGGAAGAGATCTGGAGAAGAATCAAAATAAATCATTGAGAGATTTATCTAAACCAGAGAGGATGTCTACAGGAAAGAATCAGAATAAACCTTTGAGAGATCTAAGCTGAATCGCCAGGGGTCTTGAAAGAAATATTTGTTATGTAGATGGTTGACCAGTCCTTTCTTGGGAATTGACCTGTAATTGATTTTTTGAAAATTTGACGATAATTTTCTGTTGATTGATCTTTCTTGAAAAGATGAAAGGTTAGTTGCATGCAATGTCATGATGTATGAAATGCATGGTGTAATGATGTTCTCAAAATAAATGAGATTGTGTCGTATGTATTTGTCCTGTCAATGCTATGACGTATGGATGCAATGTATTGACACGTTAATTGTTATGCCGCAGTGTTGCTGAAGTCGGGGAAAATAAATCCCCAAGTGTTGTTTGGTATGAGGAGTGTAAGTCTTCATATTTTGAAGTTGAAGTGTTGATGAGCTTCCATTTTTTAGAGAAATAAACTCTGCTGTGAAGGGGAAACACCGTGCATTGCTTGTGGACCTTGTGAAATCCTGTTGGAGAATCCTGAGAAATTGGGCGACCTTCACTGAGGAATCTTTGAAGCTGTAATCGGAAGTTTTGTTCTGCCGGGGGTGTGAGAGTACTTGATACCATTAGGATGCGTACTGAAGATATGATGGCGATCCTACAGCGGGATGTCCTGATTTTCGTTCTTATTGGAAAAGGTACCTGCGGGCGATTCTAGGGAATAGTCTAAAGATATTATCCTATTTCTTAAAGCCATTAGTGATTGTCTTTCTATTTTCTATTCCTCTTTTTTGTCCATTTGTAAACAGTAGCCATGTTCAAATGCATATGTTCAAAAATAATCATTGGACATTTTCGCAAACAAAATACGGAAATAAGAGAAAAAAAATAGTTTTTCACTTTCAAAGGGATATATTTGTATTAACTTGAATAAGTATTTTTGTACAATGAGACGAGCATTCTAGTAAGATAATATCGTCGTAAAAAAATGAAAATTGATACAAAGAAAAGATAACTATGTGAAATGATCCCATGGGGTTCCCATTATGTTACAGCCTTCGTGTCTCTGAGTGCCTCATCCCCTTGCTGCCTTATCCGAAGATGATTGGATTGATTAGACCCGTTTGAGCTTGTCAATCGATGCTAAAGGTTGTCTGTAAGGTGATCCAACAGGACATAGTCATACGCTTTAATTCCCTAACTTTTTCCTGGACCGCCCTTTCGGGTTTTCAGTCCACCGGGATACCCTTTTTTGCCCAAGACGCCTTTTCAGGTTTTCATTTTTCCGGGTGTACAGATTTTCTGTATTTTATCCCTAATTTTTTCCTGAACCTTTTTGGTTCGCCAGGATGCCCTAATTTTTGCCTAGGTCAGTCGACCTAACGGGTCTTTATTCATGCGTAGTATCTTTTGACTATGTCTATGTTTATAGGGTGTGGAAGGTCGTCGCCATCCATAGTGGTTAGGATCATTGCTCCACCAGAGAATATGCTTTTGATCACAAATGGTCCTTCGTATGTAGGAGTCCATTTTCCCCTGGGATCACCTTGTGGCAATATGATACGCTTGTTTAGCAAGTCACCAACCTGATATACCTGACGTCTGACCTTCTTGTTAAAAGCTTTGATCATATGTTTTTAGTACTTCTGACCATGACACACAACCGTAAGCCTCTTCTCATCAATTAAGTTCAACTGTTCAAGTTGAGTTTGGATCCATTCATCTCCGTTCAACCCTGAATCCTTTATGATTCTTAGAGAATGTATTTGGACTTCAATTGGTAGAACAACTTCAATGACGTATACCAAGGAAAAGGGAGTTTCCCCTATTGATGTGTGCGCCTTGGTACGGTAACCGTAGAGAGCGAATGGTAGCATCTCATTCCAGTCCTTGTATGTTACTGTCATTTTTTGTATGATCTTCTTAATGTTCGTATTTGCGGCTTCGACAACGCCATTCATCTTTGGCCGGTAAGGTAAAGAGTTATGGTGCTAGATCTTGAATTATGCGCACAGTGCGGTGATCATAGTATTGTTGAGATTCTTACCATTGTCTGTGATGATTCTTTCCGGGATACCGTACCGACAGATGAGATTCTGTTTGATGAATCGGGCCACAACATTCTTGGTGACAGAAGCGAAAGAAGCTGCCTCAGCCCACTTGGTGAAATAGTCAATGGCCACCAAGATAAAGCGGTGTCCATTAGAAGCTTTAGGTTTTACTTCTCCAATCATATCGATTCCCCACATCGTGAATGTCCAGGGAGAATTCAGGACATTTAGAGGAACTGAAGGCACATGTACTTTATCAGCATAGATCTGACACTTGTGACAGGTTCGAGAATGCTGATGGCAATCTGCTTCCATGGTAGACCAGTAGTACCCCGCTCGTAGGATCTTTTTAGCCATCGTATTCCCACTAGAATGGGTGCCAAAAGTTCCTTCATGTAGATCAGGCATGATCTTGTCTGCCTCAACCTTGTCTACGCAACGAAGTAAAGTAGAGTCGTGGTTGGACTTGTAGAGAATGCCATTACTGAGGAAGAACTTAGCAGAGAATCTTCTCAAGAACTTCTTATCATTGACTGAAGCTCCCTCTGGATTGGGCCTCAAGATACCTCTTAACTTCATGGAACTAAGGCTGGTCCACTACTTCTTCAGTATCAATCTCGTGACAGTAAGCTGGTTCGTCCATCCATTCAATGGTGATCTGGGGAGCCTCGTTACCCCACTTGAGTTTAAACATGGATGACATAGTGGCTAGCGCATCCTCTAGTTGAGTTTACTCTCATGGGAAACGCTCAAAGGTAATCTCCTCAAAATGCGGGATCAATGTCAATACATGTTCTTTGTAGGGGATGAGATTAGGGTGCTTCATGTCCCATTCTCCTTTGATTTGACTGATGACTAAGGCTGAATCTCCAAATACACTTAAGGATTTGATTCCCAAATCTATGGCAGCTTTGAGACCAAAAATACACGCTTCGTATTCTGCCATATTATTAGTACAGTTGAAACAAAGTCTTGCAGTAAAGGGAGTATGACATACTTCAGGGGATATGATTACAACACCTATGCCATTACCGAGTCTGTTGGAGGCTCCGTCAAAAACCAAGGTCCATCAGGATCCTTGTTCAGGTCCGTCATATGGTCTGAGTTCTTCAAAATTGCTCACTGACATGATGTCTTCATCTGTGAACTCGAATTTCATGGACTGATAGTCATCCACAGCCTGCTGAGCAAGGTGATCGGCTAGCACACTGCCCTTTATTGCTTTTTGGGTAGTGTACTGAATGTCATATTCAGTCAAAATCATCTGCCATCTTGCTATTCTCCCAGAGAGGGCAGGCTTCTCGAATATGTATTTAATTGGATCCATATTGGATATCAATAAGGTAGTATGGGTCAACATATACTCTCTTAGCCGGTGAGCAGCCCATGCCAGAGCGCAACAAGTTTTCTCGTGCAGTGAATATCTTGTTTCACAGTCAGTAAAATTTTTGCTCAGGTAGTATATAGCATGCTCTTTTCGGCCAGACTCGTCATGCTGTCCCAGCACACACCCCGTTGAATTTTCCAAGACAATTAGATACATGATTAAAGGTCTTCCCTAGACTGGAAACATCAAAACAGGAGGCTCTTGAAGGTACTCCTTGATCTTGTCGAAGGAATCTTGGCATTCATCATTCCATTTAACTACTTGATCTTTCTTCCGTAATTTGAAGATTGGTTCACAAGTAGCGGTTAGGTGAGAAATGAATCTAGAGGTGTAGTTAAGCCATCCTAAGAATCCTCTGACTTCCTTCTCGGTGCGAGGAGCAGGAATTTCTTTTATTGCTTTCACCTTGGCATGGTCCACTTCAATACCTTTACCGCTGACGATGAAGCCTAGGGGTTTACCGGACCTCACCCCAAATGTGTATTTATTCGGGTTTAACCTTAGCTTGTATTTCTTTAGCATTTCAAACAGTTTCTGCAAATGGTCAAGATGTTCCTCTTCAGTTTGAGATCTGGCTATCATGTCATCCACATAGACCTTTATTTCGTGATGGATCATATCATGAAATAGAGCTACCATGGCGCGTTGGTAAGTTTCCCCAGTGTTTTTCAACCCGAATGGCATAACCTTGTAACCGAACGTGTCCCACTATGTGACAAAGTTCGTTTTCTCCATGTCCTCAGGTGCCATTTTGATTTGATTGTAGCCTGAGAAACCATCCATAAATGAGAACACTTTATGCTGTGCGGTATTGTCAACCAAAATAGATATAGGGAAGTTGGAAATCATCCTTAGGGCTTGCCCTATGCAAATCTCGGTAATCCACACACATGCATACTTTGCCATCCTTTTTAGGCACTGGAACAACATTGGCGACCCATTGTTGATAGGAGGTGACAGATAAGAGTCTGGTGTTGAATTATTTCATGACTTCAGTCTTGATCTTCTCTGACATGTCTGGCCGCATGCGACAGACTTTTTATTTTATCGGAGGGCAGTCTTCTTTCGTCGGTAGACGATGGACTACGATATCAACGTCAAGTCCTGACATGTCTTTGTACGACCAGAAAAAGACCTCAACATAGTCATGTAGTAACTGAGTTAAGTGCTTCTTAACACTAGGTTCCAGATTGTCTCCTACCTTGACTTCTTTCTTGTCCTCTTCGGTACCTAAGTTAACTGTGTCAACCGGTTCTTCGTGGGGTTGTATGGTCCTTTCTTCCTGTTGTCGTAACCTGGCTAGTTCCCCTGGCACATCATAATCTTCCTCACCTTCGTCTTCAGCTTGGTAGATTGGATTTTCAAAGTCACAATAGGCCATAGCAGAATCATTACCCATGGGATCCTGAGTGGATGTGGATCTGCCTTTTGATATGTGAGTGTGTGCAAGAGCATAACTATCATTCAAAAAATAAACATGTAGAAAAAGAAAAACAAAGAGCGTAAAGTTTGCATGCAAAAACGTCCATGATTCATTGATGACATATGAAAATGAGGTAACAACCCTTACAAGTGGACCGTTGTGCCTCGGGTAAGACACAATGTTTTAAAAGTCTAAATTGTTTAATTATTACAAGTCCAACAAAATTTAAAGACAATTACTGTTGGATAAAAGTAACTGGGACAATATCTTTGGCTTCCCAATTGTTGAGTCCTCTACTAATAGTTGGGAAAATCCATTCTTCCAGGTTACCGCCATCACCACTATCCTCCATTGTGTTGACTCCATGGTTGCTGATCCGTAAAGGTGGTCCCCCGACACGAGCACGACGAACAACTATCAGGGCTCCTGAAGTAAAACCCAAGCCAAATTTATCAGATTTGTAAGGAATATCCGAGAGTTGGCCCCAAATAGTACACCCATCTTCTTCGATTACTGCCTTGGCATCTTTCAGAGAAGCCATCTTTAACGGAGGTCTGGTAATCTTTGGGACTTTGGAAACAGTCTTGGTTGTCGCAACTGTTTGTGGGACTTCCTCGCAATGCTGACACAGAGTTTTGATGAAATCACCATCCATATCCACATATCTGAAAGAGTTCAGGTTACTGACCATACATTCCTCCTCTCCATGGACAGTGATAATGTTTCCCTTGATTGGGTATTTCAACATCTGATGTAATGAAGAGGTGATGGAACTGGCGTTATGAATCCAAGGTCGGCCTAATAAACAGGAATAGGAAGGGCGAATATCCATTACATAGAAAGTTGAATCAAAGGTTTGAGTTCCAACTTTAATGGGGATGTCAACCTCCCCGTGCACCATTCTCTTTGAACCGTCGAAGGACCTTACCACTATGTTGCTGGGTTTTAAGGTCAAACCTTCATAGTCTAGTCTATCCAGAGCCTTCTTAGGCAGCACATTCAAAGATGAACCAGTATCTACCAGGACATGGGCCAAAGTAGTGCCCCTGCATTCGACAGAGACATACAATGCCTCATTGTGTTTCCTCCCTCTAGGTGTCAGGTCAGCATCGGAAAACCCCAAACCGTTATCAGCGGTCAAACTGGCCACACAATCTTTGAATTGGTCAGCAGAGGTTTCCTGTGGCACATGGGCAGTTTTAAGAAATTTCACCAAGGCCTTCGCATGAGCCTCAAAGCACAACAATAAAGCTAGCATAGAGATCTTTGAAGGGGTCTTCCCTAGCTGTTTGACTACATTGTAGTTGCTTTTCTTTATAATATTCATAACTTCTTCCATCTCCTTCTTGGAGGCCTTTGGGATAGATACTGATTGCACCTTTATCTGGACAGGTTCAACCAAAATGCCTTTGCCTCGAGTCTCGGTCGACTCGGTGATAGGGGTGTCAGTAGGGGTAACCATGGGAACTGTAGTAGTAGTGTCAATAGGAACAAAAGTAGGGATGATCACAGGACCGGTAACAATGTTTGGAGGAGAAATCTCAGGGGAGAATACTCTCCCACTTCGGGTTATTTTGCTGGATCCCGCAATGTTGCCGATGTCGGGGTCAGCCTTCTCAAAAATCAAGTCTTCATCAGCCAACCAAACCTCCTTGACACCGTGATAGTAGACTTCACCCCCATAGCTCTAAGGGAAAGTTTTATCTGAGGAGTAAGAGATTGGCCCTGGCATAGTAATTATCAGTGGAGTCATCTTTAGAATAGATGTAATCCTAACAGGTCTTTTGGTGGAGACCCTGGAAGGATTGGCAGAAATGGTTACTATCGAAACATCCTTGTAAGCAATGGTTGGAACGGGAGTCTTTTCAAACAAAATCTCTTTGTCATCCATTAGGTGCTGGACACCTGCTTTCAATAAATGACAACCAGTTGGTAGGGATAAACAGAGGTGGCAGCCTTCGCCACAACCCGGAAATAAACCGGCTTTCAACAGATTCCTCTTGATGGTCAGGAGAAGAGTAACAAGCTCATCAACAACAGTAACAAACACATCATCTTCAACAATGTTAATATCACGGTCGTGCTTGGGCATAGGAGAGGTGATAACATTTGGGATATCAGGAGCGTCAAATTCAATTTCTTTTTCCTCGAGAAGGTCTTACACCTTGTTTTTCAAAACCCAGCAGTCGTTTATATCATGACCTGGACTTTCTGAATGGTAAGCACAACGGGAGTTTGGGTTGTAACGGGGAGAGGCAGTGTTGGGATTCTTTGGGGCTTCCTTCAAAGTTATCAGATTAGATCTCAACAAATGTGGCAGGACTTGAGACATCGTCATATTTATCCGGGTAAATTGTCTTATTGGTCTTTCTGTTCTAGGCTGGTTGTTCCTTTGTTGAGTATGTGTAGGCTTAGTGATCATGACGGCCCCTACCATTGGACGGCATTCAGTTCTGTCTTGATTCCTTTGAGGGTACACAACACCAACCTCTTTCTTCCTAATGAATGGTTTTCTCACGGCACTGGAGGATGCGTCATTTTGGATCTTCCCACTCTTAATCCCAGCTTCCACTCTCTCCCCAGTCAAGATTAATTCAGTGAAGCTGGCTGAGGAGCTTCCAATTAGATGATTAAAGAAAGGACCGGACAGGGTACCCAAAAATATGTCCATTAGCTCTCTGTCTGACAGGGGAGGTTGGACTCTTCCTGCTAAGTCCCTCCATTTCTGAGCGTAGTCTTTGAGACCCTTGCTCGAACCCATAGCCAGACTTTAGAGTTGAGTACGGGTGGGAGCAAGGTCTGAGTTGTATTGATACTATTTATAAAAAGCAGCGACCAGGTCTTCCCAATTATGGATATTGGCCCTCTCCAGTTGATAGAACCAATCTAGCTGAGTTCTGGATAAACTATCCTGAAAGAAGTGGAACCATAAATCTCTGTAAGCAGTGTGAGGCTGTATCTTTGGTGGAATAACAATCCCAGACACCAAACCCATCTCTTCAAATTCCATCCCAGGCACTTTCTGAATCTCCATTGCACTTAGACGCTCTTCCAGATGTTTGTACTTCTCATCAGCTGGTGGATATTGCTCTTTAGAGTAATTATCCTCTTCTTCCTCTTCAGATTCTGGATGGTCAATCACTTCCTTGTTTTTCCCTTCTTGATTATCCTTTTCACCTGATGATGTTGCGAAGTCTAGGGTCCATTTGGATGGCCCTGGGAACCTTCTTCCTAGATTCAAGACACCGGTTGATTTCTTCGCCTTCTTCTTCTTTTCTTTGATCAACAAAGTTTTCAAATCCTCTTGTCCTTTGGCTAGAGTCAAGAACATTTGTTGAATCTGAGCATTCTGCGCTTGGAGATCTTTTACCGTCTGCTCAAGATCCATCTTACTGAAATAAATAGTAGAAAGATAAGGATACTTGTGGCAAGAAACCTGTTTGTGTTATGATGAATGAAGATGCATATGCGATGATTTCAAGGAAATTAGAAATTTAAATTCGATTTAGACAAAAAGGAACACACGTTATATTAAATCAAAGTTTGAGTACATCATGCCTCTTTTGGGCTTACAAAGAAATACAAAAAACTCTAAGATAAAAAAGTTGAACGCATCCTTTTTAGTACGACGTAGGCGTTCAAACTCCACTCCTCATGAATCTGCTTGGTGAGTTCCAGAACTTTCTTCTCGTTGGCGTATAATTGGGCCTCGAAAGTGTCTCGCTCTCACTTAAGCTGTATCTAATCCCTTTTCAAATCTTCGAGAGAGGTGGGCATGTCAGGATGCAGGATAGTGTATGGGACATCTCCTTCCACAATAGGCTCTTTGATAACTGGGAGAATGGAGGGGTAAGGTATCATAAGACTTTAAGCACGGGCTCGTACCCAATTGAGATAAGGCTCAAGAGGGAAGGAATTCTTATTCCCCAACGTCTTTCTATCTACCTTGTTAAACATCCTCCAAGCTCGGATAAACCTATGGTGGTGACCTTGATCGTCATTCTCGTAGTCAAATACCAACCCTTGAATAAGCATCTCATGCGGACCATCCCTTCGGGCGTAACCAAATTACCTTAAGGATAGGCAGGGGCTGTAGGTGATACCTCCTCTAATACCAAGTAAGGGGACATTAGGGAACTCTCCGTAACGGTCGACGATAGTAACACTCTCCACAAACCAGGAACACCAATGAATATCTGAATGCCTGAGCGTTATCAACCTATGTGACCACCTTGAACCTTGCTCGTTCTTCAATACAGATTGTGGAAGATGCAAAATAAACCATCTTTCTAAGAGAGGAGTAAAACACATGAGGATACCTCTTTTCCTCATAGTGAGAGTGTGAAAAGAATGTAGAATGTCTCCTAACAAAGTAGGAATCGGGTTACGAGACATGAAGATTTTGACGGTGTTTACATCAATGAGTTGGTCAGGATTTGGAAACAAAACCATCCCATAGATGAGGAGATCTACAATTTCCTTAAAATCTTGCAAGTCCAAGGAGTTCCAACAGTTTTGAGCTTTCTCAAACAAGAACTTGGCTAAGAAACCTTTGACACCACTCCTTGATTCCCAATTAGTCGTGACATAAGATGGTTGCAAGTGTAGGGCTTGAGAAATCTCTTATGGTTTTGGATATCTTTCCGTACCGTTGAAGGGTAGTTGATTGAGAATGAGGATCCTCAAGAGTTGGGAGAATTCTTCCAAAGTAGGCACAAGTTGATAATCAGGAAATGTGAAGCAATGGTGTAGAGGATCAAAGAATTGCAAGGGCACCTTCAACATATCCTCATCAATTTTGGAGGTAACCAAGTTTAGGAGGCGACCATGTCTTTCGGTAAATGGAGAATTCTCAGGAACCCTTGATGCTAAATCTTTAAGTTGAGGAGGGATCCTTACGAGATTGACTTGAATGGTTTTCCTGCAAATAGAATCCATGTCCTACAAACAGAATAAAGATAAATCCTAAAATCCATGAAATGGTTAGTGAATATGAGTATGATGTTATGATGTTTATGATGTTATGTACAAGTAAATATATACAAACAAAACAAACAAGTCCTTAGGTTTAGGCTTGCATGGAGTCTCATAGGTAAGTACCCTCTTGAAGTTTAGTTGGCTCAAACCTGTCCTAGCAATAGTAATTGGGTTCTAAGGGAGCTTAATATATCTAGTTTGTTTCCTCGGGCATTATTTTAGCGCAAGCCTCTTTAATAGTGACCGAAATATCCCAAAAAACCAAACCTCAATGAGTGTAGTATCGAGTATCTACCAACTTCAGACTGCACCAAAGCCGATCATCTCACTACGTCCTAATTGCCAAGTTAGTCATGTAAAGGTTCATAAGTTAGTTATTGTTTCATGACATCACTCAGCGGCCCCGTATTCTCCTTGACTACTCAAGGGCTACCTGTACCCATAAATATGTCATACTAACGTAGCTATTTCTTAGACCATGTCGGTATACCCCGCACAGTTTCCACAATGTATTGCTACTTACCTATAAGGTATCCCAAATCAGGGTAGAGGATTCAAACCCAAACAAAGAATCAAAATGTAAAGCATACAAGTCAAACAATGAGAAAATAAATGTGATATAGCCCTAACGTAACCCCACTTTAAAAATTTTCCCCAGTAGAGTCGCCAGTTCTGTAACGTGGTGGGAGAACAGACTTGGTTGTTTTGCGTTTGATCTCAAATGTTGCGGTTAGCAAGATTCACGACCGACTTTTCTTTTATCCAAAAGGAAAGGTTGAAAAGAACAGGAAAGACCTTTGAGGTGTTTTCTTGAGTTCGGGGGTAGATTATGAAAAAGGAAGGTATCAGCACCCTTTTCATCCGTAGTTATCTAAGGGCTCTTAGTTACTTGCTAGATCACTTGCTTTTGTTTTAAAATGTGCTTTGTGTAGATTTTTGAAAGTATTTTGAAAAGGCACCATTGTTTAGGAAAAATTTGTAATGATTCTCGTTCATAAGAATGTATACAAAGTGTTGATCTTTTGAAAATGTTTTCAAGTTTGAAAGATGTTTTTGAAAGTATTGGTGTTTGTTTTGAAAATAACAAGGATGTTTTTGTTTGAAAATGAGCAAGCAACTAGGAACATTCTACCTACTCAAAAGTCTTTCATGTTTATTTCCTCTTTCCTTTGACATTGTTATCTTACCATTGATTTGGTAAGAAACCTTATCTTTTGATGTAAAAGGGACGGGCAAGGGTCATCGTATAGCCATGATTAGCTACATTGTAAGATATCTTAGCATTTTATTTAAGGGAATAAGATCATTTTTGAAAGGAAACTTTGATGGCGTCATCGAGGGACTATGATCTTGTATTTTGTTTGTTTTTGCTAAGATATCCCACATACATAATATGGCTATTTTATAAGGCAACAAAGTGGATTTACCCTAAGGGTGCAAAGGTGCAAGTGTGTCTTTTTCATGCTTGATTTGTCTTGTTTAGGGTTTGCTATTTGTTGGTTTTAATCTTTCCATAGAAGCCCTAATTAACTAGCAATTATATATAAAACATTAAATTGCAGAAAATAAAAATACTAAGCTATTACATCATTAGGGGAGGTGGTGTACAAATTTCCAAATGAAGAAATTACAAGAAAATTAAATCTAAATAATTATTACAACCATATTGAATATTGTATAAGAATTGAATAAATAACAATGTACAAATGCAAATGAAAAAAAGAAATGATTTTTGTTTGGTTTTTTATGAAAGAGGTTTTAACCTAAACCTAATTAAGAAAAATGATTAATGAAAATCAAATAAAGTTAACTTAAATTAAATAAGAAAAAAAATTAACTAAAAATATTTTTGAGGGTTTTATTTATGAAAAGGGTTTAAATTAATAAAAATAATATGGATATTAATTAATTAAAACAAATCTAAATTCTAAATTAATTTTAATTGCAAAAAAATAATATAATGGTTAAACCTAAACCTAAATATTAATTATTAAGAAAGAAATTTATTTATTAAGAAAAATGTTTTTTATTCTTTTATTTTATGAATAAAAATAAACTAAATAAATATAAATAATAAAATAAAAATATTTTTGAATTTTTATTAGTAACAATAAAAATAATAACAATAATAATAATAATAATAACAATAAAGAAAATAAAAATATAAAAAAAAAAAAGAAAATGGGCCAGGATGTATGAAAATGAAACAGGGGGGAATGAGATAAGCAAAATACTAGGCCCAACAAAAGGGAGCCCAGCGCCTGCCTTCAAACAAAAAAATGAGAGAAAATATGAAAAAAGAATCAAAAGGGTACCACTGGGGCTTGAACCCAGGTCCCTCTGGTTACAGGCGCGCGCTTTAACCACTGGGGTGATGATACATCCGTTAACTTGTGTCAAACCATAAATATATATTTGAAACACGTTCCTAAAGATGACTTCATCTTCTTCCTCGCGCCATAACCAGTCATGAATTCAAATCCTTTAACTTCTTCATCTCTCAACCATTTGCAAAAGTATAAACATGAAACTTGCTCCAAATTTCATCACGAGTTCAGTCATATAAATAAATAAAGCTATAAATCAAAGATGAGCATGAATTTTGAATGATACCAAATCTGACCTAATTTTTTCCAGAAAATTCAACTCTAAAATTCTCACTACTCAGACAACATAAATGAATTCTAAGGACATGGTTAGTTTGAGGGCTATGATGTCTAAATTTTATCTTCACAAATGGAAACCAAATGATGCATATATGAAGAGTTCAAAAGTCAGAAAACTCACCTTGCAAGAGGGTATCGTGTTTTGAGTTTGAGCAGCTTTCAATGAGTCCTAGTGATTGTGTTAGCTTCCTCAAGTTCCCAGGAAGATAATGTGATGCTTGGCTTGAGCCGAAAGTGGCTGAGGAGTTCTAGAGAAGTCAACTTGTAGAGCTTTGTTTTTGGTTATGGAGGTTGATGAAGATGGAGTTACAGTTATGAAATAGGGTCAGGGATGAGTTGTATTTGATGTTTAGAAGCTTTAGGAGCCAAAAGGCTTGGAAACGCACGAGGGAGACATGAGTTTCAAGTTTTTGGTCAGATTATGCAAGAATGGAGTTTTGTGTTACAGTTCTTAGTTCTAGGGAGCTTGAGGGCTTGTGTATGTGTTTTTTGATGCAAATGACGTGTGCATAAGTAAGGAAAAGGTTGTGAGGCTTGAGAGGGTCAGAATCACACAAGTACAAGTTATGGCTATGTTACTTGATTTTGAAGAAAAGTGAAAACATGGTTTCAAGGTAAAGTACAAGCATGGGATGACTTGTTAGAGGCTTGTGACAAATTTATTTTGGGTTATAGGTTGTGTATTATCAGAAGAGAACAAGTTCAAAGCTCAAGAACAGATTTTGTGCATAAAGCTACTTTTCCAAAATGGCAATGTGCACTTTCTTCCCAAAATGGAAATAAGCATGGGCAATGCATTAAATGCTTGAGTTGAAGCCTCTAACAGCTGCGCAAACATTTAATTATGGAGTGACAAACAATTTTGAGGCCTGCAAAGCAAAGATTGTGTAGCCTAGCATGGATTTGAATTCTTTCCCATCATGAAATTGACCTATAATTCAAGAATGAAATGCCAACTTCATGCCTTCGATTCTCCTTGCTCAAACATGATCTCAAGGAGTTGTTGGACATTTTAGAAAGCTTGTAATGTGCTATACAACCACTCTTTGAATCACTTTTGAAAATTCCCCTTGGAACTATGTGAAAAATTGCCATGAAGTTCGGACAAAATCCTGCCTAAACTAGGGCAAAATTTTCACTAAGTGTTTAGTTTCATGAACATGTATTCACAAAATCATAACTTGAAATCCATGCATTTATAGGAGAATTTGTGTAAATCAATGTTTTAGGTATCATTGAGATCTACAAATTTTATGTTTAAAGTTTCCTTTGAATCATCTTGCATCATGGTGAAAAAATGGCTCAAAGTTGTAAAAAAACTTGAAGTTTTCAACACTTAGAAAAATGTCTAAGTTTGGAAACTTTGACTTTTCAAAATGAAATCTTGACTTTTTTATTTCTTGATGAACAAGTTTCATATTTTTATATTTTTTGATGAATTGTGATCTTTGACACTTGATTTTGACCAAAAAGTCAAAGTTTGACTTTTCAGTGTACAGTTGAATTTAGATCAGTTGACTGAAAATCAACTATCAATCAATTGATCTTGAGAGATGTTTTGAGTCATGACATTAGGTCAAAATGAAGAAATTGAACTCTTGAGATCATGTCTCAAACCAATTAAACATTTTCTAGGTCAAAAATCAGAAATTTCCCTTTCTCAGTCAAAACCCTAATTTTGACCATTTTGCCCTTTTGATCAAATTTCTTGAGGAATTATGGTCCAAACTTGATCAAATGACATATATGAGTTCAAAATGTTTATATGGATAAAATATTTATGAAGTTTTACTGTAAATTGACCACATTTGACTTTTTCCCCAATACAACTGATTTTTAGGTCAACTGATCAATTGACTGAGCAAAAATGTGATCCAAGACTTGAAACTTGACATGAGCAATCTTAGGGGTCCATAATGATCTATGAAAGTCATATGAGGCATTAAAAGTTCAATTATCCTTGTGCAATCTCAAATTCTAATTTCAAGCATCAGTACTTAAGGTGTCTTGAGCTGATCAACCCTTGTGCAATCTTGAACTAATGGAGATTTTGTGAGAAAATGCTTGATAAATGAGAGGGAAAATTTTAGGGTAAAACAACTGGAATTTATTGAATTGCTTTGACTTTATCAAGGTCAACTTCAATCCCTCTCTGGCTAACAATGAAACCTAACAATTTCCCTGACCGAACACCGAAGGTACATTTATTTGGATTTAAGTGGAGACGATACTTCCTCAAACAATGAAACAACTTCAGCAAATCTTCTAAATGCCCTTCTTCTGTATGGGATTTAGCAATCATAACATTAATATATACCTCAATTTCCTTTTGCATCAGATCATGGAATAACATTGTCATAGCCCTCTGGTACGTTGCACCAGCGTTCTTCAACCCGAAGGGCATCACTCTATAACAGAATGTTCCCCAGGGTGTGATAAACGTTGTTTTTTCCATGTCCTCAAGAGCCATCCTTATTTGATTATACCCGGAAAATCCATCCATGAACGAGAAAACTTTGAATTTTCTTGTGCTATCCACTAACACATCAATGTGTGGCAATGTAAAATCATCTTTTGGACTAGCTTTATTTAGATCTCTGTAATCTACGCACATGCGAACTTTTCCGTCTTTCTTAGGGACTGGGAAAATATTGGCAATCCACTGAGGGTTCACTGATGTCACAAGAAAACCAACATTAATCTGCTTTAGAACTTCCTCTTTGATCTTCACTGCCATATCTGGGTGAGTTCTTTGCAACTTTTGTTTGATTGGTGGACACTCTGGCTTCAACGATAAACGGTGATCTACAATATATGTATCTAGACTAGGCATATATTGGTAAGACCAAGCAAAAATATCCACATACTCTTTCAACATCTCAATCAACCTGCTCTTCACATCAGGATGCAGTAATGCTCCATTCTAGACTTCCTTCGGATCTTCTTCTGAACCCAAATTGAGTACTTCCAATGGCTCTTTATATGGCTGAATGGAATTCTCCTCGCGCTCAAGCAACCGTGAGACCTCTTCTGGAATCTCATCATAGTCTTCTTCTTCGGCCCCTTACACAGGACATTTAAAGTTGGGAGAGAGTGCATGGTCATTATATTCAACAGGTTTTTTAATTAATCTGCACATATGATTTATGATTACTTTTAGAAACTGACACATATAATAAGTGATCATGCATATTGAATTTTAGTTATTATTTATTTTGAAAGGTTTTTTCTGATTACCATTTTCTGAGAAAAAGCAGAGAATAAAGAAGCAATTTGGGAAACAAAGACAACTTTTATTATTGATTTTAAAATCACAACAAGCAGATAAGCCCATACAATATTAATACTTTCACCTTGGGCAGAGTGAAAGTTTTTTCAAAAATATTAACACAAACAAATTACTTTGAAACATGTATGCAAGAGGGAACATCAACGGTGATCCATTTCTAAACACTAACTTCATACGTCACATAATTTGGCATTTCTGGCTCTATTTCATCTTCCACAATGGCATTAATCCTGGAAACAGTTGGATGAAGATAACCCCTGCTATGAAAGATGTCTTGATACTTGCCTGCAGCAGACTTCGGCTTCATGCTCTTACCCTTATCATTCTTCATAGAGAACCCCAAGCCATATCTATTCTTGTTTACAGATGGATCAACAATCTGTCCCCATACTTCACTATGGCCATTACACGCAACCTGCTGCGCATCCTTAAAAGAAGCCATAGAGTTCTAATTTCCTCTTACATTATCAATGGATAAAGCTTGTAACTGGGTTCCAACAACAACTTCATCCGCCTCCACAATGCTGAAAGAGGACAAATGAGATATCAATAATGCCTGTTCTCCATTTATAATTACCACTTTTCCTTCACATACAAACTTCAGCTTCTGGTGTAAAGTCGAAGTGACGGCCCCTGCCTCATGTATCCAAGGCCGTCCCAGCAAGAAGCTATAAGCGAGTACAATATCCATGACCTGGAAAGTAATCTGGAACAAATATGGGCCTATATGAATAAGCAAGTCCACTTCACCGATAACAGATTTCCTTGATCCATCAAACACTTTCACAATAATACCACTTGGGCGCATGGGCGTTCCTTGATATTTCAACTTCATAAGTGTGCTCCTTGGAATAACGTTTAATGTGGATCCATTATCAATCAACACATTAGATAACGAATCATTCTTGTAGTTCATAGAGACGTGGAGGGCCAAATTGTGATTCCTTCCTTCATCGGGCAGTTCATCGTTGCAGAAACTCAGGTTATTACATGAAGTAATATTCCATAATACACTGCTGAATTGGTCTACAGGGATATCGCTTTCTACAAAAGCTTGGTCCAATACCCTCATCAAAGATTCTCTATGAGCAGAGGAGTTCATCAATAAAGACAAGATAGATATTTTTGAAGGAGTCTGCAGTAGCTAATCTACAATTCTGTAGTCGCTCATTTTGATTATCTTTAAAATATCATCCACTTCCTTTTCTAGCGTAGCTCCACTAGATTCACCCACAGACTTCTTTGGTTCAACATCTTCAACCATCTTCTTTCCAGTACTAACATCTCCACGAACAACTGGTGCAAATACTCGACCATTGCAGGTCACTCTGCTAGTCTCAACAATATTTCCAACATTAGGCATTGGCTGGATGGGAACTTCCACACCATCCTCTAAGATTGTAGCATTATATTTGTAGGGTATAGCCTTATCTGACTTGTAGGGGACATGACCAGAAAAACTAATCACCAATGGAGTAATAGCTAGCTTGCTATGATATTCAACTTCAAAATGGGTAGGCGTACCAAAACAAGGAACAATAAAATTTACTCCCTCTTTAACACATTCAGTCATTGCAGAGTCATCTATGGAAAACAAATCTTCATCCGAGGAAAAGAACTCATCTGCAGAGGCATACTCATCATCCGACTCTTCTTCAGCCAAACAAACCTCAATCACATCAAGTTCATGGTAATCATCCCTTTGACCCGTAACCTTGATGGTTCTATTATCCAACAACAATTGAACACCTTTCCTTACAATTGAACATCCTCGGGAGTCCCAACAGCAAATTCGGCAAGATCCATATTGATGTTCTACCTAACCAACCATGTGGCAGAAAGTAGCATGCAATTGTACACGATCTTCATTCATATACTCCACATCAAAGATTTTGAACTTCCTATTCATACTCTGCCCTAGGCATGATTATGTGGATGTGGCCCTCATCCATCATCTCTTATAAATCAGCCTTTATCTTGTCACAAGCCTGTATATCTGTACTGCAAATAGCACAACTGGCATGGTCATGCGTATAGTAGATAAATTCACAGAGGTCTGCATGCATCTTTACCAAATCTCCTCTAACCAGATTAATATCAAAAATTCGGAAGTCTCCTAGACAACCGGCCACCATATTTACAGCATTTGCTCCTCCATGCTTAGGCAGAGGATTATCTTTCACATTAGGGCCCACATCCTTGAAAGATAGGATACCAGACTTCACCAATTTTTGAACTTCAATCTTAAAAGGATATAAGTTCTCAACATTATGCCTTGGTGCTCCTTGATTAAAAGCACATGTTTGGTCTGCTTTGTAATACCAAGGCAACAGTGATGGTACAGCGGGAGGCGGTCGGGTCTGAACCAACTTCTTCTGAATTAATGCTGGGAGTAATTCTGTGTAACTCATAGGAATAGGGTCATAACTCTCCCTTCTCTGATTATAACCTTGATTCCCCTGATGGGAATGTCTCTAATAAGCAACAGTGGTTGGAGCTACGCCAACAACTGGAGTAACTGAGGCGACTTGCTGATGACGCTGATAATTTCTTCTAGGAGTGCTAACCCTCCTCTCTTTCATAACAGTATTTGTACCTCCTTCCTTCTTCTTGGTAAACCCATAGGATGGCTTCTTCGCACTTCCAGAACTTTTACTTTTTGTGAGACAACCCTCTCTTACAGCCTCTTCTAAATGGATACCCATGCCTACCATTTTAGTAAAGTCACTTGGCGCACTCGCTACCATCCTCTCATAGTAGAAATCAACCAAAGTCTTCAAGAAAATCTTAGTCATCTCCTTCTCTTCCATGGGAGGAATCACTTGGGCGGCTACCTCACGCCATCTTTGTGCATATTCTTTGAATGATTCCCTGTCTTTCTGGACCATGGCCCTGAGTTGATCGCGGTCAGGCGCCATATCCATGTTGTATTTGTATTGTCTGATAAATGCTTCTCACAAGTCGTTGAAAGTATGGATATAGATGCTTTCCAAACTCTTATACCACTTCAGAACAACACCAGTCAAACTATCCTGAAAAAAGTGAATCAGCAGATGCTGATCATTAGTATGGGTAGAAATTATTCTTATATACATCACAAGATGAGCACGAGGACAAGTGTTGCCCTTGTACTTCTCAAACTCCGGGACTTTAAACTTCGCAAGTATCTTGACATTCGGGACCAAGCATAAATCATTCACATTCTTCCCGAACAATTCCTTACCCCTGAGGGCCTTCATCTCCCTCTGCATCTTGTCAAACTGCTATTGAAAATGATTCGTTCTATCATAGAGACCCAAGTCTTCACTTGGTGGAGGAAATGGACGACACATGTCATCATTAGCAAATGGAACCATATTCACCGAATGAGGTGCAACAGGAGCAACATGCACAACAGAAGGTGCAGGAGCAACAGTATTATGAACAACTAGAGTATCTTGAGGACCAAGATTGAAGCCTTCAGGAACGAAGTTCTCTGGCATTCCCCATGGATAACCTTGAGGCATGCGATTCTGAACAACAGCTGGAGTAGCAGACACAGGAACAATCAGAGCTTATGTAGTAACCCTTGCTTATTGAGGTTGAAAACTCGGTGGCTGATTCTGTGCAGCCACCAGAGATTCCATCAGACCAGTAAGATTGGCCATGCCGGCCTTCAAAGCATAAACTTCCTCGTGCAGCTCGCAATTCTCTTGTTCTAAGTTGTCCATCTTCCTTCTGAAGTTATCTCGAGTGTTGTAGTGGTGAGACAGCTTACTCAGAAGTAAAGAAGCTCGGTAAGACACCTGAATATGCAAAGAAATGCAAGAAATATGTGCAATATGATGTATGATGTGCAACACACATGATTTATTTTATTATTAATATTTCAAGGGACTTAATGATTTATAGACACATTGCAAATATCAAAGTAATAACATATTTGAAATACTGAAATTTTTTATTATAATAACTTCAAAATGGATTACAAGTTTCAAGAATCCCAAGTACAAGATGAAAAATAAAGTCTAAAACCCTAAGAAGCAAAACTGATGGAGATCACTCTATACGCTGATGCTTCCCTGTAAGCCTGGAAATTTGAGCCTTTAACCTCTGGTTTTCTTCTGCATATCTGGTGGCAACCTCCTTCCAATCACCTGAATCAGGAAGTGAGCAAATAGCATCTAACTGAGGCCTAGGAGAAAATAAATCCCCTTGCCTCTCCATCATCTCTACGGCCCGACTCTCAAGAATATCAATCAAGTCGTCTTTCTCCTTCAAGTCTGCTCTATAGGAAATCTCTAAAGTTTGGCACTTATTCTTTCAAGCGTCCTTTTCCTACTTCATCTTGACCAAAGCAAGTTGTAGCTCTTTGTGATCGGTGGATTTGGAACTGACTGTTTAACGCTGGTTCGCGAAATGTCGCGGAAGCAAGAGTCGCCACCGTCTTTTATTTTCTCCAAATGGAAAGGACAAAAGCACAGAAAAATTCCTTAAAGAGATTGCTCTCGGTTTGGGAGGTAGTTTATAGAAAGGGAAGGTGTTAGCACCCTCTCTATCCATGGTTATCCATGGGCTCTTAGATACTTGCTCACTTGTGTTTTCAAAAATGGTTTGTTTGTTTTTCAACTGTGGGTTTTAAAAAGTTTCTTTGAAAATTCCAGTTCGACTCTTGTATCGGTCCTCAAGAGTGTTTGAAAAATTTCTTTCGAAAGCTTTTTGAAAAGGTGTCGGTGTGAAAAGTATTTTTTGAATTTGTTTTGAAATTAGAGCAAGTATCTAGAGTCGTCTACCTACCCTAAGGAATTCGTCTGTGTAAATGTCCTTTGAAGTAGTGCCATCCCACCATTGAGAGGTAGGTAGCACCACCATTGGAGGTGTTCGGGTCAATTCGAGGTTCGGGACATAGTGATCACCAGAGAAATAGGAAGATACCTTAGAAGCTACCCTCATGCCAGGTTCCCGGATCATGAGGACTTACTAAGACATCCTCTACTCGACGATCACCTTTCGAGGGGCAAGGCAACAGTGAGGCGTACCCTAGGGGTGGTGTGTGATTTGTGTGTCGTGTTCATTTACATTTATCTTGTTCATGTCGGGTGATCTACGCTTTTGTTTTTATTTTAACATTCATTCTTGCATGCAATTATTAACAGTTTAAAAAGTTGCGAGAAATATAAAGTTCCTAAACTATTACAAAGGCGCGGGTCCACATCGCCAAATTAAATCCAGGACCCGATTTGACATAAAATAAAGATGCGAGAAATATAAATGTCTGATTTACACGGCTTTGGGAGAATTACATAAAAATCATAAGAAAGGAAATAAATGCGCGAATTGGAACTAATAATCGAAAGCGAGGGCGTTGGACCCTTTTTAATGAAATTAAATTGTAATTATGAAATTAATTAAATTAAAATGAAAAGAAATTATTTTTTAGCTTTTTTGTATTTATGGATTTTTATGAGAATTAAATGAAATTAAAATATTAATTAACCATAATTCTAGTTATTTTTAATTTATTAAGAAAAGCATTGAAATTTAATCTAAAATTAACCTAATTAATTAATACGATTTTATTTACAAGAATAATGATAATTAATAATTAATAATTAATATGGTGAAAAAAGGAAAAAAAAGATAAAAATGCTTAAATCCCTAATTCTACCAATTTTTAAGTTTATTGAAAAATATTAAAATTAATCCTAGAATTTAAAACTAAGTTAATTGATACAATTTATTTACAAAGATATTAAATAAAATATATTTTTGTTTTTGTCTTTTCTGGTTTTTATATTATTTTTATATTTTATGAAAATAAATTAATTTAAAGATTTAAATAAAAATTAAACAAAACAAATAAAATAGAAAAATATGAAAAAAGAATGAAAAGAGCAAACCCATGGGGGTTCTGTCCCCAAACTGGAGGTATAATTCAGAAATTAGGCCCATTAGTTTCAAGGCCTCTTTTGACCTTTCAGAGCCACGTACGTACGCGTTGACTGGTGCCCATGGTACTCTTCTCATCAGGACCCTTGGATTGCCTTCAATGGCCATGTGGCGCGCCTGGATTGTGAGCGTATGATGGTCATCAGGGAGCAAGCTGCACAGGAACATGGTTAGAAGAAAAATATGGAAATAAGAAGGGGGGACCTGGGATTCGAACTCAGGTCCCAGGGGTTACCAAACGCCTTGTCCACCAACGGAGCTCTTCACGCGCGTTGTATGTAAAATAGCAAATAAACAATATAAGAGAAAAGTGGTCAGTGGCCTAGAAACAACAAAAACGTGCGCTAATTTCAAATTGCCCTATCACGCTTTGCCACATGATCATCTTCTTCATTGTTTGCATTTTTACCTGAAACATAAAAAGAATTAGCGGGGGTTTTAAACCCCCCCAAAATGCAACCTTTTTTAAAAATAGTGAATAGCTCATCTTGCTACATAAATTGGGCGCGATTAGTGCATTATGTTCGTCCAAGCTTCCTGAGTTTAGCCATGGTACTGGGAAGTCCTAATTTTACAGTATATGAAAATGCCCAATTTGAAGCTTGAAGAACCCTAGCGTGCTTCAATGGCGAAATCGTGTACGATGCATAAAAACTCAATCAAAACACATGGTTAGCTTTAGAATGATCCACTGAATACAAATCCAATATTAAAAATTGCAAACAATGCATGATTTATGATACAAGAATACAAAAAAAGCATGAACAGAATGAGGTTGTTCTACCAATTCGTGACGTTAGAGTTGATGGTTTTGATCTGAAAACCTTCCTTGAAGTCTCAGGAATGTAATGGAATGATTTTTTTCCTTTGAATCGTACCAGAATGTAGTTTTCAGTTTTGGAATTTTTCACAAAAAAAGTGCAAACTTTGTTCTTGTTTTCTGGCGCAGCTTTGTGGTCTCCAACACTAGGGTTTGCATTAGTATAAGTATGGGAACTGATTAGGGTTGAAAATTGGATCCAAAACCCTTTGCATTGATGGAAAGATATTTGATTTTCATGGCATATATTTTCAAATCTTTTCCATGCATATTTGATTCCAATCATGGCAAAACCTTCCACTTTTGATTATGCACGAATCTTGAGTGTCCAATGAGAGTTTATTCTGCACAACAAGATTTGATTACATTGGTTTAGTATTTTTTCCATATTTTAATTAATTAAATAAATTAATTGTAATTAAAAATTCAAATAAATAATAAAAATGATGAAAAAAATCCCTTTTGGGCCCTATGGTCGTGCATATGCTTTGGATGATCAATCTTGGAAGAAAATGTAGCCCATTAGCAATTTTAAGGCTTTTGAAGCAAAGTTGACTTTTCAAAATACCCAAAAATTTCCCAACTTCCACAAGGCATATCTTGCTCAATTTTTAAGCTTTGCTCATGTTCTTGGACATTTTGGAAAGGTCTTGAAGTCCTCTAACCTATTCCTTTGGTCTCATGTCATTTTGATTTACCAATCTCAAGTTATAGCCTTTGACTTAAAGTCCCTTTTTGTTGACTTTTGAAAATGACCTATAATATTGAAATTGATAACTTTTTGTGAGAGCATTTCTTGGACTTGAAGTGTGAAGAGGAGTTGTAGGAAATGTCTTTCTCTTCAAAATGAGCTTTGGATGGAATTTTTCTAATAGTCCATGTGGAAGTTATTCCTTTCTCAAGTTACAGTTGACTTTTTCAACTGTCCAAATATGGAAACTTTTGCATCTTGAGACTTTTTGAGCCAAGCTTTGAGAATCATGATCAAGAATTGATCAAATGATGTTTGTGGCTTAAAAATGAGATGTTGATCAAAAATTTGAACTTTTGACTGTCAAATGACCATTTTGCCCCTACAGTTGACTGTAGGGCAATTAGGGTTTTTGACTGTGCAATTTTGTGCTGTAAGCCTTGAAACTTGGTATGATGATGCTTGACCATGTTTGTAGGCATGTGGGACTTGATTGGACCCTTGAAAACCTCAATTTCTTTGCCAGAACCAAAACCCTAATTTTTGACTGTTAGGAGGCCCTTGAACTATGCAACCCTTGGGGAGATTTTGAAGCTTTGACTTGACAAATTTTGAAGAATATGGGAGGGAAAATTTTGGGGTACAACACTCTTCTATATCATCCAATAAGGGAGGATTGATCTTCACGAACAAATCAGGCATAGGTGCTTCCCGGGAATACGACGTCTTCAACTGAATAACTCTCGTTTGGACCCATTGAAGATAAGGCTCCAAAGAAACAGCCCCCCTAGGTCCCAAGTCTTTCCTACTCTTTCTATGAATGTAACGCCAGGCCTTCACAATCTGCTCCCTAGCTTCCTTATGGTCTTCTCCCTCCTTCAAAAATAAACTACTCAAATGAATACTATTTGGTTTATCCCTCATCGAATAACCAAGCTATCGTCGCACAAGAACAGGGTTATAGTTAATTCCCCCCTTTGTACCAACAAGAGGTACATTGGGGAAACTACCACAACTATAAACAATCTCTATATCCTGGTAAGCTCGATGATACCAATCAATATATGATTGAGTAAGTGCCATGATCTTAGGAGCCCAATGGGGTTCCTTCCTGATATCCCAAAAAGCATCAGACTGAGGCATATGAGAAATGAACCACCGGTACAACAGAGGCGTGCAGCAGACAATCATCCCCCCATGATAAGAATTCCGAAGATGAATAGAGTAATAAGCATCACCCAACAATGTAGGAGCTGGGTTTCCAATCATGAATATCATGATATCATTGATGTCAACAAACTTGTCCACATTAGGAAATAAGAACAACCCGTAAGCAAGTAGACAAAGATGGCCTCAAAAGCGATTGTACTCTTCAGCCTAGCAAAGTAACGAGCTTTCTCCAATAATAACTGAGCTTGTAATCCTCTAATCCCTCCTTTAGTAGTCATATGGGCTTCAACCTCAGACTTCCCCAGATGGATCACAATAGCAATCTCGTGTGATTTTGGCTCACCCTCCAAACCAGTAAAAGGAACACAATTGGTAACAGGTAAATCCAATAGATAAGAATACTCCTCCAGTGTAGGCATTAACTGATAGTCATGGAAAGTAAAGCAATGATACATCAGATCATAGAACTGGACCAAGGTCGAGAGAAAACCTCCTTCATCCTAAGCTTCATGAGAGGAATAATGGATCCATACTTCTTCCGAAAATCTGCAGAACACTTAATCTCGGGAATTAGACTGATCAACTCATCTATCTTGGGATCTTTGAAACTATATTTCCTGGTCTTTCTTTTTCCAGAATCCATGGTCAAAAGGTACCTGAGATATTTACAAATGGTCAACTTTCAAGTCCCTTGAAATGAAATTTCTCCAAAAGATGCTTATGAGTGCATGGATGCATGATGCAACAATCATACACAAGATCACAAGCATAGGGTTCATAGGTTAAACGTCACGGGCATGAGGTCGAAGGTACTACCCATAAGGTATGGTCTAAAAGATATCACCTGCCGAACAAGGTTCTAAAGGTTCCCAGAGTCTACATCCTTCCTTCGGATATTACCAACTTCCTGATTAACTCGGTAATTAGTAATATTCTCAAGAAAAACTCGTCCGAGCATAGTATCGCGTGACAACTATTTCTGGATTACTTCGTCATGGCTTCCCCACTACACCTAAAAGTCCAAGATGGGTTAGGTATTCTACGGTCCTCAGCTTCAATAGGCTCCCAGGTGGAAATCAGCATGTCTTCCCGATTACTCGGTAAACGACACTACAGTCAAAGGGGCCTCCATTAAGTGGGGGATCTTATGCCTCCTTTTTTGGAATTACTCCCTCAAAGTTAACATGACTATACCGCCTGTCATATCTTAAAGTTTGCCCAAGTCTGGGTATATGACTTATAAGTAATCACTAAGCACCCTGAAAACCAGGAAAAACCAAACACACATATATACAACATATAACACATAAATAATAATAACACATATACAGGTATAAACAAAGATAGGTTTAACCCACTTAGGGATGGACCAGCAAGAGGTCAATCTTTCCCCACTGAAGTCGTCATTTTTTCTGTAGCAGTAGAAATGTTTAAGACTAAGCCATTGGATTGACTAGACTTATACAGATCAAAATAAAAATCTCCACCGCGCTTTATTATTTCCAAAGGAATGGGAAAAGAGCGAGTAACCTAAAAATAAGGGGAAAGATCCAAGGTAAGGGGGTTTGTTATGCAAAGGGAAGGTATTAACACCCTAAACATCTATGGTACTCCACGGGAACCTCTTTGTGAAATCTGTATATTTTGGCTATAAAATGTTATATGTAAAATAGATGGTGGAGGTGAGAAAAGAAGTATTTTTTATGATTTTTTGCACCCGACGCGGTTGTGAACCTTTAATGCCTACGTACCACCTTTCATGCAATAGGGGATCAGGGTACACGTAGTTCACCTTTAAAAATTTTAAAACACAAGTGTGTTTATTAATTTTAAGAGATAAGACATCATCGTCATTGTCCGTGTGGAAAACATACTTACTACCCACAATCATGAGAAAGGAGAATTTGCATCATCTCAAAGTGGAGGATATGGCTTAGATTTTAAAATCAATAATGCCTCACACAACACCCAAGTGGAAAATATCTCTCTACACTACATATTGTAGAAGTATAGTTGTTTACATCACTACAAGGATTGACAAGAGTCCAATATTTTGAGAAAGGTTTTAAAATAAAAAGTCTAAGTGGAAAAATGGTTTGAAATGAGATTGATTGACTTTTAGTCTTCTCACAAAAAAGGTAAAGGTTTTATTAAATTGGTTGGAGTTTATTTATGAAAAATATTTTGAAAATGCATGGACCTAAGTCCAAGTTTATTATGAAAGTAGTTCAAGTTAAAAAAAACAAGAAGAGTGTTCAAAAGGTGGGAGAGGATTTTTGAAATTAAAGAAGATGGGAGGAGAAGAAGAGACTATCCTAAAGCATAAGGTAAAAGCTAGGGATAAGAACCATATAACCAAAAAGAAGCCAACAATTGACATTATGAGTCAAGATATAATTCTCATTCTTTGGATTGGAACCAAACAAAAAAAGATACTAGACCTCTTGAGAGAACCAAACTTCAAGTGTATTAAGTATTCACAAAAATTGGGCAGAGTAACGGTTGTATACGGGTGAATTCCAGATTATAAACAAAGTATGTAATCACAATAACCTGCACACACAAAACATACAAACAATCCAATATCTTGAGGTAAACCTCAAGAACTCCAAACAAAATATCAATTAAAGTCACAAGGTCTCCAACATAGGCCAAGGTTTCTAATCCTAAGTCCAAGAAGTTCAATACTCCATAATGCCAAGGATATTAACCAAATATTCCAAATATCATTAAAGTTTTTTATGGCTCATGTTGATTATTAAGTATCTTAAAAAGAAAAGAAAAGCTCAAGTGAGCAGAATAAAAATGATAAGAATATAAAGGGGCTCAAATGAGCAAAAATAAAAATGGCATGAAATGAAATGCTTAAAGTAAATGGTGCATAAAATAAAAGGAGATATAATAAAAACACAAGATAAAATATATTATTAGTAATTAGTGGTTAGTTGGATGACCATCTTGAAACTTGCATTTGGAACTCATTAGAGGATTGGTAGAACCAAAGCCTCCACACAACAAGTTGCATTTTCTTTTTTGTCAAGTATATCATCCATTTGGGAATTCTCACAAGTACCATTTAATGATCAACAATGTTTAAGTGATCCGCGTTGACCAAAAGTTATGTAGATCCATTAGAGGATTGGTAGAACCAAAGGCTCCACACAATGAATCTCAAGGTTATTGGATCAAAGAGATCAAATTAACATACTTGGGCTTGCAAACATAAGTTTGGGCTACGAATGATCATTTATTCGAATCGGGAGAAAATTTAGCGCTATGTTAAGCAATCGTAAGTGGACTTATATAGAAGTCACACATATTTTGAGGCTGGTCAATAACAATTTATGCCCCATTTGTTTGGAGACATGATATAGAGATCATGCTCCAATAACAATTAGTGCAATAAGAAAGGGAAGAGATGAAGAAGGGTGGGGGAAAATATACAAGCCACATTTGAATTAAATTTTAATCTAACTATTATTAAAAGCATTCATCCATTTTATGGATTTAAACTCAACACTATGGATCCAATGATATTAACAAAGTTCATGATAAAAAATTCAACCCAAGATCAGCCAACAAATAATCACAAAATAATAATACATTTATTATATACATTAAAAAAGGTTTTAAAATGTTTTAAAATATAAAATAAAAGAGAAAAAAATCAACCATGTTCAAATTAATCAAGAAATAATAAGTAAGACCGTAGAAAAATTAGAGATGAACTCAAATATTATTGTAAAATTTTTGGTAATTTTTTAAAGTCAGAAACTATTTTTTAAAATAATTAAAATTTATGAAACAAATAGAAAATAGAACAAAAATAGTAAACATCAATATAAAATTCCATAAAATTTTCAAAAAGTCAAAAATATGTAAAATGATATTTATGAATTTTTTTAGAATTAAAAAATGTCAGAAAATATTTTTAAAGTAATTAAAAGGAAGCAAATAATTCAAAAAAATATAAAAAATATCAAATTTCAAAATAAAAATGTGAAAAAATAGTCATGAAATCAGAAATAATTCAAAGTAATTTTGTGAGTTTTTTCATAATTTTTGGATCAAAAATAAAAGAGTTATGAATTTTTGAAAATTAAATCAATTAAAATATAAAATCAGAAAATAAAATAAAACCAAAAAGATGTGGACCATCAGATCATAGTCAAAACGCGTTAGTAAGATGATCTAATGGACCGATGCGTTGTGCTTGATATGGACCTTAGTGAGATATGCGTAGGGTCAGAAAAAAGGTAACCAATGAAATTAAAACGTTTGGCACGCTATCATTGGCTGAGATGATATATGTCATTGTCTTCAACCTCCAGACACCCTGCAATGGAAATTTTGTGAGATCCTTCAAATGGAAAAATTAGGATCCCATACTAGTATCATTGGATTCGTCTCTTCAAGACAGTCCTAACACAACCATCGCACCAAATTTATATAAGGTATGCAAAGAGATATGAATCAAAAACCCAAAAAATAGCGAGCACCTTCAATTTGAGATTTCTCTCTCAATTCTTAATAGATTTAAAAATTGTAAGAAGCACAAGAATCAGGAGAAAGAGTAGAATAGGTTAGTGCTTTATTTTGATCCAAATGGTGGAGAATTCTACCTTTTCGAAGTTCAAGAAAGAAGCTCTGAAACTGGACTTTTGTAGCTTGAATTATGGCTCGTTTTGCTTGGTTTAAGTACTGGAGAGTTTGTATAATGCTGAAGGATGATGAATGTGAAAAGAATTTTGGAAGAAAAGGCTTGAATCTCAGAAACTGATTTCAAAAATTTTAAGTTTGTGTGAGGTTTTGACAGAGTGTATTTGGATCTCAAAGCTTGAGGAAATGAATGGGGGACGACCCTCTATTTATAGGTAGTCAAATTGAATGTTCAAGCGTGTGAAATGATGAAGTTTGGAGGGAAATCGTGTGAACTTGATACAAGAGCAAGGTGTGATATGTTTTTCATCAAAACACATCCAATCCTTGCGTTTTAAGGCTCCAATCCACTTTGGAAACTTGGTTAAACATGTTTAGATCACAAACGCGTGCTAATTTGATGTTTAGAAGCCAAAACATGAATTTCAAATTCTGACTTATGAAGAAACTTCAGTTCCAAGTTACCAAGTTCAATCCCATGGCATTCTCAGCTCAAAGAGTCTTAAGGCATGATTCTTGATGCTTTAGAAAGATGATATTACAAACTTTGCAATGGAAAAATAATGGAATAAAATGGATGTTTGAGATGAAAGTTGCAATGAATCAAAGTTGGGGAAAAAGGTTGAATTTCCATACTTAGAAATATTTCAAATTTTTCTTCAAAACTGACCTATAATGTTTTGCATCCAAACATGGCCTTCCACTTGGAAACTGTGTTAGAACATAGTATGATTCTACAACCCTTAATTAGAGTTTTGATGATAACAAACACAAAGAACAAATATGCACTCTAAATTTATGTTATTTTGTATGCAGAAGTTCTGACCAAAACAACATCAGAAGTTAAGCTATAGAAGCTTTCAAGATGAGGTAATCAGAATTTACGCTGAAGAATGATGATCAGAACCTGCGCTGAAGTGAAGAATACTCTGATTCTGAACAGAAGTTTCATATACCATCAAATCCTCACATCTCTGAATCATCAATGTGCTGAAGAAATTGCAGCATGCAAGATTCTAAGTTCTAAAGCGTTACTATTCAATCAAGACATCATCACATGCAACGACTTCATTAAGACAAGAATCTTCTCAATATGGAAACAACATTGAATTTCCATTATCACGCTTTATGTTGGACAGGATTTCCATCCCTATATAAACAAGATAAGAGGACAAATCGTTTACGATTTTGATAGAACTACAATATACCTCTAAAACGCTGCAAGCCTACATACTCATATTTACGCTCAAAATTGTGTAAAATATCACAATTGTGATACTGTTTTTGTAAGGAAAAACAACTATACATTGAATACTCTTTTATCTTGATTAATCTAGTTTTCCTTTAGATTAACCGAGTTGTGGTTGTACTCAAGAAGACTCGGCAGTTGTCAAAGTAGTGTTGTAATCAGTTTTTGATTAGTGAATTAAGTCCTCGTTGGAGAGATGCGAAATCACCTTGACGAGTGGACTAGAGTAGTTTGAGATCAAACGGACCAGGATAAAAATAACGTGTCTTCTGCGCTTTTTATTTTAAGTTTCAATTCAACTCCCACTTCTTGTATTTTTCAATTCTTCAATTGGAATCAGAGCACCTGGTTCTGAGTTCATACACTTAACCGTGTCAGTACAAGATCCAAACTTTAGAAAAACACTATGGTGGGACCAAGCTAAAACATCAGCAATGACTATCATGAGGACAAGGACAGTATCAGCGGCAAACCTCCAGGCTTTGATGGAGAAAATTTTGATTATTGTAAAGACAGAATTGAGAGCTTCTTTCTGGCTCATGATGCTGATCCATGGGACAAGGTAATTGATGGATACACACATCCAGTGAACGAAAGTGTTTAGAAGATAGACAGAAAAAGGATGTATGACCAGCAAAAACGTGATTTCAGAAACCATCATAAAGCCAGAACAATACTTCTCAGTGCTATCTCATACTCAGAATATGACGCATGAAGGCCATTACGCTTATTCAAAAATATGAAGCATTCAAGATGGAAGACAGTGAACCCATAGAAGCAATGTTCTCAAGATTCCAGATTCTTGTTGTTGGACTGATGGTTCTTGACAAAGGATACTCTATTGCTGATCACGTAAAGAAGATCATCAGAAGTCTACCCAAGCAATGGAGGCCAATGGTCGTTGCACTTAAGCTAGCTAAAGATCTCAACAAGATATCTCTGGAGGAACCTGTCATCTCCCTCAGAAGTCACGGGATAGAGCTAGAAGAAGATGAGCCTCAAAAGTAAGGTAAGCCTCTAGCATTAAAATCTAACAAAAAATCTGATTCTAAGGTTTTGCAGGCTATGGAAGAAACCTCTGATGGATCTTTATCAGAAGAAGATGAATTGTCTTTCCTCTCCAGAAGGGTCAATCAACTGTGGAAGCAGAGACAAAGGAAATTCAGAAACCGGAGAAGATCAGAGAATCAAAATGAATCCTCCTCTAGATATAATGTCTGAGTCCTCCTCTGGACACAGAAGATCTGAAGGTTCTTCAGGACACAGAAAGTCAAATAACAAGAACATCATCTGATATGAGTGCAATGAGCAAGGGAACTACAAAAGTGATTGTCCAAGGCTTCAGAAGCAGAAGCCCAAAAAGAAGTTCTTCAAGGAGAAGAAGAAAAGCCTCATGACAACATGGGACGATTCCGACACTTCTAATGCTGACTCAGAGTCAGATGATGAAAGAGCCAACATAGCTCTCATGGAAAATGTGTCAAAAGATAGTGAAGCTTCTGGTTCAGACTCAGAATCAAACACAGAAGAGGTATTCCCTGATTTCACTGTTAATTTTACTAAGGTTGAACTTGCAGAAAGTCTGAATGAAATTCTGGAAAGGTATTAACAAATCAGAGTCAAATTCAAGAACCTGAAAAGGGATCTTGTCTCTGACT
Organism: Vicia faba; assembly: GCA_948472305.1. Taxonomy (NCBI): domain Eukaryota; kingdom Viridiplantae; phylum Streptophyta; class Magnoliopsida; order Fabales; family Fabaceae; genus Vicia; species Vicia faba. Next base: position 1,253,828,352 of record OX451739.1, on the reverse strand, counting down.
CTGAAAAGACTGAGAGTCTTAGATTAGAGAATTCTGAGTTAAAAGAAAAGGTTTCAAAATTAGAAAACGATTTACTAAACTCTCAGAAAGAAATAATCTCAGAGACTCCCAGTAATGCTGATAAGATCATCAAAGAGTGTGATCACAGCTTTCAGAAGTTTCTGGCTAAAAACATAGATAGAAGCAAGATGGATTCAATGATCTATGGAGTTCGAAGGAATGGAAGAAAAGGAATAGGATACCAAGGTAAGGTATCGACACCTAAAAAAGTCATGGACCTTGTCATAAAACGCACACCACTAAAATCACACTTCACATATGGGCACATACATGACCTAAAATACACTAGTAATGGTTACTCTGTCAAACCAAAATTCAACAAGAATTTTGGTAAAACTAAAAAGCCAGGACCCAAAAATATATGGGTACCTAAGGAAAAAATTATATATGTAGCAGATATCTTTAGCAGCAAGGCTAAAACACCAGTCATGGTACCTGGACTCTGGATGCTCTCGACACATGACGGGAAGAAAGCATATGTTCTAAAGCCTGGAACTTAAACCTGAAGGCTACGTGGGCTTTGGATGCAACCAAAGAGGGAAGATCATTGGCTCTGAAACAATAGGTAATGGTAATCTTCCTTCTATAAATAACGTGATCTTAGTTGATGGATTAATGCATAACCAGTTATCCATAAGTCAATTAAGTGATAACGGTTATGATATAATCTTTAATCAAAATTCATGCAAAGCTGTTAGTCAGAAAGATGGAACTATCCTTTTTAATGGAAAGAGGAAAAATAGCATTTATAAGATAAAAATTTCTGAACTAAAGAGTCAGAATATAAAATGTCTTCTTTCTGTTAACAACGAGCAATGGGTCTGGCATAGAAGATTGGGGCATTTTAGTATGAGAATATTATCTCAGATTAACAAACTCAATCTGGCCAGAGGACTTCCTAATCTGAAGTTCAACTCAGATGCTCAGTGTGAAGCATGTCAGAAAGGCAATTTTGCAAAACCTTCTTTTAAATTTAAAAATGTTGTTTCCACCTCTAAGCCATTAGAACTTCTGCACATAGACTTATTTGGACCAGTAAAAACTGCGTCTGTTAGTGGCAAGAAGTATGGGTTAGTGATCGTAGATGACTATAGAAGATGGACATGGGTAAAGTTCTTAAGAATCAAGGACGAGTCACATTCTGTGTTCGTTGTATTCTGTAACCAAGTTCAGAATGAAAAGGATCTTGAATTGTCAAATTCAGAAGTGATCATGGTGGAGAATTTGAAAATAAAGAATTTGAAAAATTCTTTAATGAAATAGGCATCTTGCATGACTTCTCTTGTCGTAGAACTCCCCAATAAAATGGAGTTGTAGAACGAAAGAACAGAACACTGCAAGAAATTGCCAGAACCATGATCAATGAGACTAACATTGCTAAGATCTTCTGGGCAGAAGCAATTAACACAGCGTGTTACATTCAGAATAGAATCTCTATAAGACCTATTCTGGAAAAGACTCCATATGAATTATGGAAGAACAGAAAGCCCAACATTTCTTATTTCCATCCTTTTGGATGCACCTGTTTTATTCGGAATACTAAAGATCATCTGAACAAGTTTGACTCTAAAGAACAAAAGTGTATTATGTTAGGATACTCTGAATGTTCAAGAGGGTACAAAGTATACAATATAGAAACACAAATTGTTGAAGAGTCAATCAATGTTAGATTTGATGATAAGCTTGACCCTCAAAAGTCAAAGCAGAATGAATTCTTTGCAGATATAGAAGTTGAATTCATAGGTACTAAAGACAACTCATCAGAAGTTCCCAACAGAGATGCTCCAACAACTTCAGAAATAAATATTACAAGTGATCATGTACCTCCTGTTGATCAACTCCAGAAAAGGTTATCCAGAAGCAGCATAGCTCACCCAGAATATAAGATCCTGGGAAAGAAGGATGATCCAATCAAAACAAGATCAACATTTAGAAACTCTGAAGAATCCCTCATGGGACTGGTCTCTCTGATTGAACCAACAACAATTGATGAAGCTCTTATGGACAATGACTGGATTCTGGCAATGCAGGAGGAACTAAATCAATTCACCAGAAATGATGTATGGGATCTGGTTCCCAAACCAAAATGATTCAACGTCATTGGAACAAAGTGGGTGTTTAGAAACAAACTGAACGAGCAAGGAGAAGTCATCAGAAACAAAGCATGACTGGTGGCACAAGGTTATAGTCAGCAAGAGGGGATAGACTATACAGAAACCTTTGCTCCATTCGCTAGTTTAGAATCTATCAGACTCTTAATCTCATTTGCTGTAAACAATGGCATCACTCTGTATCAGATGGATGTCAAAAGTGCATTCCTAAATGGCTACATAGATGAAGAGTTATATGTGCACCAACCCCCTGGGTTTGAAAAATTCTAAACACCCAGAATATGTTTTCAAACTAAAGAAGTCACTCTATGGTCTGAAACAAGCTCCCAGAGCTTGGTATGAAAGACTAAGTAACTTCCTATTAGAAAAGGAATTCACCAGAGGGAAAGTGGACACAACCTTGTTCTATAAGACATTTAAGAATGAAATTTTAGTTTGTCATATTTATGTAGATGATATCATTTTTGGATCCACTAAACCTTCTATGGGAAGAGAATTTGCTAAGTGCATGCTGGCAGAGTTTGAGATGAGCTTAATGGGGGAACTCAAATTGTTTTGGGGCATTTAGATGAACCAAACTCCAGAAGGACTTACATTCATCAGAGCAAATATGTCAGAGAACTTCTGAAGAAATTTGACCTCTCAGAATGTAAGCCCTCAAAGACTCCAATGCATCCTACGTGCATTCTCAGAAAGGAAGAGAGTAGAGCGTAAAAGCACTTCTAGAAGCTGCCAGTTTCTGGGAGACAATCTGATCTCATGGACCAGCAAGAGATAGCCCATAATAGCATTGTCAACAGCAAAAGTTAAATACATAGCAGCTGCTAGATGTAACACTCAAATGCTCTGGATGAAAAGTCAACTTGAAGACTTCAACATATTTGAGAGTAACATTCATATCTTTTGTGATAACACTTCTGCCATATGTCTCAGTAGAAATCCCATTTTGCATTTTAGGGCTAAGTGTTGTACCCCAAAATTTTCCCTCTCATTTCATCAACATTTTCTCATCACAAGACTCTTGGAACTCAGAATCAAGTTAGGGTTTGCTCTGCGCAAGACCACTCCTTGCACTGTTGACCCAAATTAGGGTTTGAGTTTGCACAGAGATGTTTTGACCTAAAATACCCAAAGTGACTTTCATGATTCATGTTGGACTCACAAGTTTATCCATACCAAGTTTCAAGCCTTGATTCCAATCTTTGCCCAGTCAATTGGACAGTTGACCTAGAAATCAGCTGTATTAGGGAAAAAGTCAACTGTGGCCAATTGACAGTCAAACCTCATGATTTTTGACCCACATCAACATATTGAACTCATATGAACCATTTGGTCAAGTTTGGATCACAATTCCACAAGAAATTTGATCAGATCACCAAAAGGGCAAAATGGTCATTTTTAGGGTTTTAACTGCACAAAGGCAATTTTTGACTGTTTGACCTAACCAATGGCAAACCAATCTCACATATGGACTCAAGGACTCAATGTAATTGTCTTGACCCATTCAACAAGTTCAAAAGATCTCAAATGCATAGGATTGGCAGATGAATTTTTCAGTCAATTGATCAAAATTTGACTGTATACTGAAAAGTCAAACTTTGACTTTTTGGTCAAAATCAAGTGCCAAGATTCATTTTTCATCAAGACATGTCAAATTATGAAACTTGTTCATCAAGAAATCCAAAATTTCAAATTACGGTTTAAAATGAAAAAATTTCATAACTTAGAATTTTTCTAAGTTATGAAATTTCCTTATTTTTTCCTAACTTTGTCCCATTTTTTCACCAATATGCAAATGGATTCAAACAAAACTTGAAACATGAAAGTTGTAGTCCATTGAAAAATCTACAACTTTGATTCACAAAGTTTTCTCAAAGGAATCTTGTATCTCAAGTTATGATTTTTGGAACAAGGGTGCCAAACACTTTTAACTTAGAAGAAGTTTGCCCTATTCTAGGCAGGATTTTGGTCCAACTTCTTGGCCATTTTTCACATGGTTCCACTTGGATTTTCAATTTGCATTAAAAGATGGATTGTAGTACATGTTCCAAGCTTTCCAAATTGTCCAAGAACTTCTCAAACACCCTTGTGGTTAGAGAGAATCGAATTCACAAAGTTAGCCAAAACTCACTTTTGTTCATGGCCAAGGCATGTTCATAACAACTTGCATTTTCAAGTCAGCTTGGTTTATGCTAGCTTGCAGGCCTCAAGACCAAGTTTACAATCCTTAATTTAATGTCTAACCATTGTGTTAAGGTGTTATTTCATTCATTTGGACAATACATGCTAAATTAACCCTTAATTGGAAAAAGCAAAATTGCCATTTTTGAAAAGTAACACTTTATGTCAAGTTCCAAATCTTTGAGACATAGGCCAGATCTTTGAGGCAAAACTTTGTACACATATCCCATTTATCAAGAGCAAATGCTGTAGTATAGAGGATAGAGTACACAGGCCTGCATTCCCAACTTGAATTCTCTTACTTCAAAAACAAGTAACTTTGCAAAAGAGATAAAACTTTCATTTTCTGCAAGCATAAGCCAGAGCAAACCTTGTACTCATCTTCCATACATCCCAACTGACCTAAAACACGACTCAGCCACCCCTCATACCTCCTAATACACTGAAACACCATCTTGCTGCAAAAACAGGGCACCTGCTGCAGATTGAGATCCACAACTCAATCCACTTGTGTGCTTTGGCTAAAACTTGTTCAAACACATTCCATACCATCCACTGAAACTATTCCAAGCCTTAAACTCAAGCTGTAACACCCCTAACCTCGTTTTCCATTTTCACTTTCAAGCTGTGCAGGTGAACTTCTACAACACGATACAGGTGGTTTCAAAGCAAGCTAGACATTTGGGAAGCATCCTTGGACTTCAGGCAAGCTTAACAGAAGCTCAAACTCCATTGAAGGTTGCCACATTGCTCTGCTCGAGTTAGGCTGAAACAGGTAATCTATGGACTTCTATCTCTCTATCCAGGCATGATTAAGCTTAGGTTTGTGAATGAAACATGTTCTACTCATAGCCCTGAAGCCATACCTGTGTTCACTTTTCATTTATATTAAGCATGCTGTGAGAATTTTAACCATGAATATTTGAAAAAAGCTAGGTCAGAAATTGGGGGTGATGAAATTCTCCCTGGTTTCTTAGAGTTAGGTCAAGTTTTTTACATGTTTGGAATCGTGGTTTCATGCTCTACAATGTTTGTGTTATGAGTTTTGGCTAAAAAAATCAAGGAATCAGGAGTTTGTATTTTGAAAGGAGAGGCGCGCGTTTGACAGTGCTGAAGGTTGAAGACAGAGTTGACTTGGGCTGGGCCTGAGTCAGCTTGCTTTTTGCACCCCTTTTTTTCATTTGCACCCCCCTGGCCCATTATGTGAAATATTTGATATTTTTGCATTTTTCTTTTTGATTCTGACTTTTTATTTTTTGCTCAAATATAAAAAAACACCAAAAATATTTTTTCACTTTTTTTTTTACATTTATTTGGCATTTATTTACTTTTTAAACATATATATGTAAATAATATAAAACCTTTTTATTTAAAACCCTAAAAAATAATACAAAAATATTTATTTTTTTCAGTTATTATTTTTTGTTTATATTTTGAAAACATTTTCTAAAAATATACATTTTTTGTAAATAATTAATATTTTATTTTTTTTACATATTTAGCATATTAAATATATATAATATATACATATACATATTTTTAGGGCACAAATACAAAAATAATACCTTTTATTTTTTATTCAATATTTGACACCAAAAATACTTCTTTCTACAATATACTTCTTTTTTTTATTATTATTGTATAAATTAATATATCTTGTACATAATTAATAAACAAATACTATTTGTTCAAAAATTATGGTTTTGCCCTAAAACCACAAAAATAATCAAAAACATGACTTTTTTTTATTTTGTTTATACTTCAAAGATGAAAACCTTTTTTCATACATAAATAATTTTTTTTTTTTGCATAATACATAGCATTTTGATATTTATTTAATTGTATGTTAAATATTAATTTGTATATTCGATATGGTTGTAATAATTTAGATTTTTATTTCCTTGTCAAAAATCCCCTAATTCAAACTTGTATCCCCATCCCCATAATCATGTTGTAATAATTTAGGACTTTAAATTCTCGCACATTTAAAAGTTTCCAAATTATGCCATGCTAAGACTTAGGGCTTGTATGCAAAAATCAATCAACAAATAGCTTGACCTAATTCAAGATAAACATGCATGAAAAATAAACACAATGCACACTTACACGCCTAGGGTTACATCCACTTGTTGCCTTCAAAAATGGGCCATGTTTGCATGTCAAGTACTTTGGCAAAACAAAAACAAAACAAAAACAAATAAAATGATCATAGTCCCTCGATGACGCTATTGGAGTTGCCTAAACAAAATGATCATAGTCCCTCAAGAAAATTGCCAAAATACTTGACACTATTGCTTTCATGGTCTATACGATGACCCGCGCCCATCGCGTTAACATCCTAACGCAAGGTTGTTCACCAAATACAATGGTGAAACAACACTGTTAAAAGGGTTAAAACATAAGAAAAATCTTTGAGTAAAATAGGGTAGATAACTCTTAGTTACTTGATCAAAAATCTTGCAAAACATCCTTTCCTACTTTCAAACACACATCACCACACACTTCACAACACAACTTTCAAAACATTGAAATATCTTTTCAAAAAGACATACACCTTTGTATGTACTCAAACAAGAGTCATTACAATGTTTGCCTAGACAAGGCATCTTTTTCAAAAACATTTTCAAAACCACACATACAAAGCACCATTTCAAACAATTGAAAAGCAAAGGCAAGTGATCTAAAACAAGTAACTAAGAGCCCATGGATAACCATGGATGAAAAGGGTGCTAGCACCTTCCCTTTTCATAATCTACCCCCCGAACCCACGAAAACATCTCAAAGGTCTTTCCTGTGCTTTTTGACCTTTCCTTAGGATAAATAAAAAGTCGGTGGCGACTCTTGCTAAACCGAACAAATGCGAAAACAAACACAAAACCTCAAGTCAGTTCTCCCACCGTATCACAGAACTGGCGACTATGCTGGGGAATTTTCTAAAAGTGGGGTTACCTTAGGGTTTTAGATCACCTATACATGCTTGCTTTGATTGCTTTGATTACTTTAATTTTTGGGTTCCTTGTTTGGGTTTGTTGTAAATCCTACACCCGGATTTGGGGGCACCTTTTTAGGTAAATAACAATAAACTGTGAGGGAACTGTGCGGGGTATACTAACATGGTTGAAGCAGTAGCTATGTTAGTGTGACATATTTGTGAGTACCGGTAGCCCTTGAGTAGTCAAGGAGAATATGGGGCCGCTGAGCAATGTCATGAAGCACTAACGAACTCTTAGAACCTTACTTGACCATCTTGGCCTTTTTAGGGGTAGTGAGATGACCGACTTTGGTGCAGTCCGAAGTTGGTAGATACTCGATACTACACTCATTGAGGATTGTGTTCTTGGAATATTTTGGTCGCCAATCAAGGTGCTAAACCAAAACAATGAACACAGAAAATAATCCAGTGATATTGAGCTCCTTAGAACCCGGTTTCTATTTTAGGACAGGATGAGCCAACTAACTTCAATAGGGTACTTACCTACAAACCCCATGCAAGCCTAAACCTAAGGACTTGTTTGCTTTGTGTGAATATGATTACCTGTATATACACTTACTTGCTTTTGCATACATGTACATAACATCATAACATCATACCATAACATTTTCAATAACCATTTCAAGGATCTCGAGGGTCTTTTGATACAGGGGCACGTTGAACTAGACGTCTACCAAAGGGTAAGAGGTTTTATTTTCCTCTAATCAAACGCCGTCAAAGATCAAGTACAACAACTTGAATTAGGGGCTATGACCCACTTGACATGGTGAGCTTGATTCTCGTGGAAAGACATCCACCATTACAAGGTTCTCCAATCAAAGTTGTTGATCAAAGTTCAACCTCTAACATTTTCTTGCGTTTACCCCGCGAGATTCTTGAAAACATGCATCCACATATCATGCATTGCATCATGACAGGTTTCTCCCATACAGGTCTCCTTATCTTCCTACTATTTATTTCAGTAAGATGGATATGGAACAAACGGTGAAAGATCTCCAAGCTCAAAATGCTCAATTCCAACAAATGCTTCTGGCTATGGGTAAAGGGCAAGAGGATCTGAAAGCTCTCCTTCTCAAAGACAAGAAGAAGAAGTCCAAGAAGGCAGCGAGCATCCTGAACTTGAGAAGAAGACCTAAAACCCTATATCTTTCAACTCCACCCAACATAGGGGTCAGTCTTGAAGGAGACCACAATTTGGAGATCAATGATGTTGAAGATGACTACTCTAAGGAACAATATCCTCCCGCTGATGACAAGTACAAACAGTTGGAGGATCGCCTCAGTGCTATGGAGATTCAACAAATACCTGGCTTGTATTTAGGAGACATGGGTCTAGTTTCTGGATTGGTCATCCCGCCAAAGTTCAAAGTCCCTACCTTTGCCCTATACGATGGAGTCTCTTGCCCTAAGATGCACTTAAAGTCTTATGTCCGCAAGATTCAACCATACACAACTGATCCAAAGCTTTGGATCCATTTCTTCCAAGAAAGCCTGGTAGGGACTCAACTCGAGTGGTTCTATCAATTGGAAAGTTCTCGCATCCACACCTGGGAGGACTTAGCTGTTGCTTTTTATAAGCAGTATCAGTACAATGCTGATCTTGCACCAACTCGTGTGCAATTGCAGAACATAACCATGGGTTCCAACGAGAGCTTCAAAGGATACGCCCAAAAGTGGAGAGATTTGGCTGGTAGGGTGCAACCCCATTTAACTGACAGAGAGCTGATTGACATCTTTATGGGAACTTTGACAGGGCCTTTCTTCAATCACTTAATTGGAAGCTCCTCAGCCTGGTTCACCAAGCTAATACTGACCGGTGAAAGGGTCGAAGCTGGAATCAAAAGTGGGAAGATTCAAGAAGCTACACCTTTTGATGCTCAGAAAAAGCCCTACAATGGGAAGAAAGAGTCCAATGCTGTGTATGGTCAGAAGAGCCGTCATGACCAACACGTAGGAGCAACCTTGATCTCTAATCCTGCGCCTGCTCAACAAAGGCAGGGGCATCAGCGTAAGGAGGTCGCGCCTAAAAGATAATATACTAGGATCAACATGTAACTAGCTCAAGCGCTACAACACATGTTGAAAAAAGAGCTGATTACATTAAAGGCTCCTCATCCGAACCCTAAGACTTCTTCTCCTAACTACAATCCGGATGCAAGATGTGCTTATCATTGTGGTAGCCCAGGGCATGACACAAACAGTTGTTGGGCTCTAAAGAACAAGGTCCAAGACATGATTGATGCCAAGGAGATCGAGTTTGACCCTCCGGAGAATCTAGCATGATCACTACTCCTTTGGCGAATCATTGAGAGCATCTTTGTTTCATTTGAATTTTCAAGTTGTAATCTCTTTGTTATTTAAACAATTATCTTTTAATGTCAAACTCTGTTTCATTAATGCATTGCATATGTTTGTCTTGAATTCATCCATTCGTTTTCATTATTCTTAAACTATGCTTTCTACTCTTGATAAAAAGCTACAAGCCTTTAGAGGGAGGATGACGAAACAATGCCATAATCTCATACAATATGCTTTTGAACAGACCTTGATGACAATGTACATGCGTTTCTTTCAAATCCTAAACACTGGAGTTATAAGGAAGATAATCCCTAGTCAACCCCTTCGAGCCAAAGAAGTAGGAGTTTTCTGTTTTAAACACAAAATTGAAACCTTTGATTTAAACCTGGGGCAGGGTAGTCTCTCAGTTAATTCAAAAAGATGCGCATTGAAATCGCAAACTCTCAGTTCATAATACAACAAATAACATCAAAAACATTCCTTTGGAATCAAAAGACAATGATGGTTCCTTATCTCATAGGCAGTCATTACCTCTCAAAAGAGAAAAGCCCACTGAGCCAAAACCTACAAAGGAGGCTTAAGAAAGCTGGGGCATCCTGCTGACTGTAATCTCGAAAACAGGAACAGTCAGGCAAAAGTTAGGGATAATAAACCAAAAGAACGAGGTTGCTACAAATCCTCAACAACATGAAAAATGTTGCAAAAATGACTTCCTTCCATAAAATTCAACTGGTGTGAGCCATCACCAAAAAGTCGTTCCAAACTCGAATAGAGTGCGACGCACAATTAACTGAGTTTAGGATTGAAGGACATCACGAAGAGCGGGTAGGTACAAATATACTTTGAGCCTTTATCCATTGTTTCTTAAACCGTGAACCAAGCCACGTTACAACCCTTCAAAAGTCCTAATTGAAGCATGGGTTAGTTCGAAAGCATACTGTTACAAAAGGTATCCTGACTCCTGTAAGGCTTTGCCCTAAATCTTGTGTTGAATTTGTCTTATAAAAAGTTTACTTGCTAAAAATGCATTTTTTTCAAAACTTCAAGACAAGCATAAACTTTGCATTACTTGAATATCACTGTTTGCATTTGGCTATTTGTTTGACAGCGGCGAAATTCACACAACGAATATCCGATGAACGAAAGCCCTCTCAGTGAGAAAAATCACTTCAAAAAGGATGAAACTTCCATTGACAAATCTCCTATCAACAAGAGGGCATGACATGTCACTATCCAGCACACCTAGGGCAGTCCAGTCAAGATTTAAACAAATCTTTCAAAGTTCAGTGAACTTGGGGCAGGCCTCCCTCTCCATCACTCGGGGCATTGAACATCAATCTCAGTGAAGGGTTACATACAATGCCACAAACATTCGCTACTAGGGGCAGTGACAAGTCTCCCCAAGGTCCTTCTCATAGGATGATTCCCCAGCAAGAGTATAATATTTGACCCCCTTTTTCAGCTGAATCAACCTCAAGAATCCTCGAGGACTTCCCCCAACAAAAATGACACCTCTCTAGCGGACTGACGACAGGGTTTATTTCCCCAACAACACCAGGATTCCCCAGCTTGAGTTTTCCTCTCCGACTACTACAAATCAAAGGACCACAACTCCTATTCTCCAGTAGACTACTCTACAATCCCTAGCAAGTTACTGCGAAATCTGGACCCGATCAGATATCAGTTCAGCTTCGATTCCCCAGTAGAGCAACGAACGACTAAGACTCCTGAACTTTTTCCCCAAGCAGAATAAACATTCTCTTCACAGAGTTTTCAATATTCCCCAATGAAGATCTCCTCAAGACAGTGTTGTACCCCAAAAATTTCCCTCCCGTATTCTTCAAAATTTGCAAAGAGCATGCTTCAAAATTCCCCAAGGGTTGCACAGTTCAAGGGCCTCCTAACAGTCAAGAACTAGTGTTTTGGTTCTGACAAGGAAATTGAAGTTTCCAAGGGTCCAGTCAAGTCCCACATGCCTATAAACATGGTCAAGCACCCTCATGCCAAGTTTCAAGACTTACAGCACAAAATTGCACAGTCAAAAACCCTAATTGCTCTACAGTCAACTGCAGGGGCAAAATGGTCATTTGACAGTCAAAAGTTCAAATTTTTGGTCAACATCTCATTTTGAAGCCACAAACATCATTTGATCAATTCTTGATCATGATTCTCAAAGCTTGGCTCAAAAAGTCTCAAGATGCAAAAGTTTCCATATTTGGACAGTTGAAAAAGTCAACTGTAACTTGACCAAGGCATAACTTCCACATGGTTTATCAGAAAAATTCCATCCAAAGCTCATTTTGGAGAGAAAGACATTTCCTACAACTCCTCTTCACACTTCAAGTCCAAGAAATGCTCTCACAAAAAGTTATCAATTTCAACATTATAGGTCATTTTCAAAAGTCAACAAAAAGGGACTTTAAGTAAAAGGCCATAACTTGAGATTGGTAAATCAAAATGACATGGTACCAAAGGAATGGGTTAGTGGACTTCAAGACCTTTCCAAAATGTCCAAGAACATGATCAAATCTTAAAAATTGAGCAAGATATGCCTTGTGGAAGTTGGGAAATTTTTGGGAATTTTGAAAAGTCAACTTTACTTCAAATGCCTTAAATTTGCTAATGGGCCACATTTTCTTCCAAGAATCATCATCCAAAGCATATGCACGACCATTTGGCCCAAAGGGGATTTATTCATCATTTTTATTTATTTATTTGAATTTTTAATTGCTATTAATTCATTTAATAAAATAAAATATGTGAAAAATACTAAAACAAGCTTTTCAAATCTTTTTATGCATGGAATACCTTCAAGATTTCGTGCCTTATCTAATATGGAAAGAATCAAGGTGATTTGATCATAATTGGCACCAAAAGCACATGAAAAGATTTGGAAGATATGCCATGAAAATAAAATATCTTATACATCAATGCAAAGGGTTTTGGATCAAAATTTTAACCCTAATCTGATCCCATACATATATTGATCAAAACCTAATGCTAAAGGACCAAAAAGTTGCGCCCCATCTCAAGAACAACTTTTGCAATTTTATCAAAAAAATCAAAAACTGAAAACTGCCTTGGAGGACGATTCAAAGGAAAATATTGATCCCAAAAGCTTCCTAAGGCATTACTGAACCTGACTGGATACTTTTCCACGCCCACAACATCCAGAATTGGTACATAAAACTCAAAGTTTCTCACACTTTATGCATATTCGTGTTTCAATTTTTAAGCATCCTCATTGCATTTTCTTTGTTGATTTATACTAATTGATTCATTCTAAAGCTAACCATATATTTTAATTGAGTTTTCGTGCATCATATGAGAATCCACCATTGGAGTATTTTAGGGTTGCAGAGGTTCAAATTTGGGGTTTCTCTGTTATGGAAAAATTGAGACACAAGACTTGTACCATTGGAACGAGAAACTTCACACGAACCCAACCATCCTATCGTGCCTAATTTATGATCAAAGACGGCCTATTCGCTATTTTTCCTTGTGCCATGTAGTGGGGGTTTAAAACCCCCGCAATCTTGTTTTATATTTTCAGGTCAAAAGCAAACCAACGAAGAAGAAGGCCTGCTGTCTCAACGCCATTGGTCTATTCAAGTTTAGCGCGCTTTTTTTTAATTAATAGCATCAACGTTTGTTTTTTATATATTATTTACCTTCCATTATAATGACAAAGAAAGCGTTTGGCACAAGTGGTGGATGTGCTGTCCTATAACCACTGGGACCTGGGTTCGATTCCCAGGTCCCCTTACTTTCTTCATATATTTTGTTTCAGCATAATCTCATGCAGTTTCAAGCCTGAGAGTTCAACGTACACTCCATATCCACGCTTGCCACGCGCTCAATAATCTCAATCCAATGGTCCAGATCTAAAGCCTATGGAATGGTTCAGTCAATGCCTATACACGTGATTACCAGAAGTCAACGAGGCCAGGAATTCAATGGGCCAAAAATGCTGGATGATACCTCCAATCTGGGGTCAACACCCCCAAGGGTTTGCTTTTCTTTTCTTTTTTTCTATTTTTTATTATTTGTCTTAGTTTAATTATTTCCCTTTAATTCTCTAAATTAATTTATCTTCATAAAATATAAAAATAATATAAAAATCAGAAAAGACAAAAAATAAAATATATTTGATTTAATATTTTTTGTAGATAAATCTTATTAATTAATTTAGTCTTAATTTTAGGTTTAAATCTTAATGTTTTTTTATAAACTTAAAAATTGTAGAATTAGGGTTTTAATTACTTTTATCTTTTTTTTCCTTTTCTTTTATCATCAATAATAATTAATTATTTATTTTTGTAAATCAAATTATATTAATTAATTAGGTTAACTTTAGGTTTAATTTTAACATTTTTTAAATAAATTAAAAATAGCTAGAATTAGGTTTAAATTCCATAATCTTCTCACTAAAATTCCATAAATACCAAAAAAAAAAACCTTTTTTCTTTTTTTATTTTAATTTAATTAATTTGTTAATCGTAATTTAATTTCATTAAAAAGGGTCCAACGCCCTCGCTTTCGATTACCAGTTCGTTTCGCGCATTTATTTCCTTTCTTATAATATCCATGTAATTCTCCCAAAGCCATGTAAATTATACATTTATATTTCTCGCACTTTATTTTATTTCAAATCGGGTCCTGGATTTAATTTGGCGATGTGGACCCGCGCCTTTGTAATAGCGTAGGAATTTTAATTCTCGCATCTTTTAAACTATTAATTAAATTGCATGAAAGAATGAATGTCAAAATAAAAGCAATGCGTAGATCACCAATTACATGAACAAGACAAAATGTCTGAAAATGACACACAAATCACACACCACCCCTAGGGTACGTCTCACTGTTGCCTTGCCCCTCGAAAGGTGATCGTCGAGTAGAGGACGTCTTAGTAAGTCCTCATGATCCAGGAACCTGGAATGAGGGTAGCTTCTAAGGTGTCTTCCCATTGCTCCGGTGATCACCATGTCCCGAACCTTCGAATTGACCCGAACACCTCCAACGGTGGTGCTACCTACCTCTCAATGGTGGGATGGCATTACTTTAAGGACATTTACACAGACGAATTCCTTAGGGTAGGTAGACAACTCTAGATACTTGATCTAATTTCAAAACAAATCAAAAATACTTTTCACACCGACACTTTTCAAAAAGCTTTCGAAAGCAATTTTTTCAAACACTCTTGAGGACTGATACAAGAGTCGAACTGAAATTTTCAAAGAAACTTTTTAAAACCCAAAGTTGAAAAGCAAACAAACCATTTTTGAAAACACATTGAGCAAGTATCTAAGAGCCCATGGATAACCATGGATAGAAAGGGTGCTAACACCTTCCCTTTCTATAATCTACCTCCCGAACCGAGAGCAATCTCTATAAGGAATTTTTCTGTGCTTTTGTCCTTTCCATTTGGAGAAAATAAAAGACGGTGGCGACTCTTGCTTCCGCGACATTTCGCGAACCAGCGTTAAACAGTCAGTTCCAGATCCACCGATCATAGACAGGAATCCCCATTATATTGGCATACAACCCAAGCTCCTGATTCCCCAACAGCGGTCCCGAGACTTCTCATTTTTCAACGATCAAAGGATTTTCAATCCCCTGCAGCAGTCAAGGATTTACTTTCTCCGGCAGCAGTCAAAGATTTCATTATCCAGGATTTATGTTCCTCTGCAAGACAGCTACTCAGCTTGCATGCACATTCATTACATTCATATATCATAAACACATATATTGCATTATGCATTTCATGCATCATGACATTGCATACAACTAACGTTTTAGCTTTTCCAGAAAAAGGTCAATCAACAGATGGCTACCATCAACCTTTTCAAGTTCTAGATCAATACCTGTAACAAGCCAGGAAAACCATCTGTGGACGAGGGATTGAAGATCAATACCTGTAACAAGCCAGGGAAACTATCTTTCTTTCTCAGGTCAGAGATTAATACCTGAAACCAGCCATGACAACTATCTCATCGACCAACCTTTTCAAGTTCCAGATCAATACCTGTAGCAAGCCAGGAAAACCATCTGTGGACGAGGGATTGAAGATCAATACCTGTAACAAGCCAGGGAAACTATCTTTCTTTCTCAGGTCAGAGATTAATACTTGAAACCAGCCAGGACAACTATCTCATCGACCAACCTTTTCAAGTTCCAGATCAATACCTGTAGCAAGCCAGGAAAACCATATGTGGATGAGGGATTGAAGATCAATACCTGTAACAAGCCAGGGAAACTATATTTCTTTCTCAGGTCAGAGATTAATACCTGAAACCAGCCAGGACAACTATCTCATCGACCAACCTTTTCAAGTTCCAGATCAATACCTGTAACAAGCCAGGAAAACCATCTGTGGACGAGGGATTGAAGATCAATACCTGTAACAATCCAGGGAAACTATCTTTCTTTCTCAGGTCAGAGATTAATACTTGAAACCAGCCATGACAGCTATCTCATCGACCAACCTTTTCAAGTTCCAGATCAATACCTGTAGCAAGCCAGAAAAACCATCTGTGGCCGAGGGATTGAAGATCAATACCTGTAATAAGCCAGGGAAACTATCTTTCTTTCTCAGGTCAGAGATTAATACCTGAAACCAGCCAGGACAACTATCTCATCGACCAACCTTTTCAAGTTCCAGATCAATACCTGTAGTAAGCCAGGAAAACCATCTGTGGACGAGGGATTGAAGATCAATACCTGTAACAAGCCAGGGAAACTATCTTTCTTTCTCAGGTCAGAGATTAATACCTGAAACCAGCCATGACAACTATCTCATCGACCAACCTTTTCAAGTTCCAGATCAATACCTGTAGCAAGCCAGGAAAACCATCTGTGGACGAGGGATTGAAGATCAATACCTGTAACAAGCCAGGGAAACTATCTTTCTTTCTCAGGTCAGAGATTAATACCTGAAACCAGCCAGGACAACTATCTCATCGACCAACCTTTTCAAGTTCCAGATCAATACCTGTAGCAAGCTAGGAAAACCATATGTGGACGAGGGATTGAAGATCAATACCTATAACAAGCCAGGGAAACTATCTTTCTTTCTCAGGTCAGAGATTAATACCTGAAACCAGTCAGGACAACTATCTCATCGACCAACCTTTTCAAGTTCTAGATTAATACCTGAAACCAGCCAGGACAATTATCTACTTGACCATCTTGAAGCAACCCTACACCTGTTTCTTCTCAAATTCAGATGCAGTTTTACACAGACTCGTCACCAGGAAACCCTACACAGGTTCCTCCTTTCAACTTATAAATTCAACAATTATTCTTGGATGGCATCTTTAAGCCCATCTCCATCAACTATCCATCATATCTTCAAATGGCATCTGTAAGCCCATTCCCAATATCATAACACCTGTAACAAGCCAGGAAACTATCTTTTATTCTCAGGTCAGAGATTAATACCTGAAACTAGATAGGACAAATATCTACTCGACCAACTCATGCTTATTCAACTCCAAGACCTCTGAAAACAGTTTACGAATTCTCCAAACATGGATGTTAATCTATCACTTCTTCAGATTTAACTTTTGAAAATAGTTTACGGATGCTTCCAAACACGGATGTCAATCTATCACTTATTCAGACCCCCAGTTCAGAGATGTTCCAAACATGGATACCTTTCTGATACTCGTCCACTCACCTACAAACATTCTTGGATGGCATCTTTAAGCCCATCTCCGACAAAATTCTGTCACATCTCCAAATGGCATCTTTAAGCCCATTCTCGCATCTATGTCTTGACGAGTGCAAATTTACGGGCACTCTAGTGTCCAATCCTCTTTTACCTTCGAGTCGTGAAAGGAAAGCCTGCCAATCTAACTCTTCAGGTTCAAGAAGATTGAACAGGGGCAATTGTTGTACCCCAAAATTTGCCCTCTCATTTCATCAACATTTTCTCATCACAAGACTCTTGGAACTCAGAATCAAGTTAGGGTTTGCTCTGCTCAAGACCCCTCCTTGCACTGTTGACCCAAATTAGGGTTTGATTTTGCACAAAGATGTTTTGATCTAAAATACCCAAAGTGACTTTCATGCTTCATGTTGGACTCACAAGTTTATCCATACCAAGTTTCAAGCCTTGATTCCAATCTTTGCCCAGTCAATTGGACAGTTGACCTAAAAATCAGCTGTATTGGGGAAAAAGTCAACTGTGGCCAATTGACAGTCAAACCTCATGATTTTTGACCCACATCAACATATTGAACTCATATGAACCATTTGGTCAAGTTTGGATCACAATTCCACAAGAAATTTGATAAGATCACCAAAAGGGCAAAATGGTCATTTTTAGGGTTTTGACTGCACAAAGGCAATTTTTGACTGTTTGACCTAACCAATGGAAAACCAAGCTCACATATGGACTCAAGGACTCAATGGAATTGTCTTGACCCATTCAACAAGTTCAAAAGATCTCAAATGCATAGGATTGACAGATGAATTTTTCAGTCAACTGATCAAAATTTGACTGTATACTGAAAAGTCAAACTTTGACTTTTTGGTCAAAATCAAGTGCCAAGATTCATTTTTCATCAAGACATGTCAAATTATGAAACTTGTTCATCAAGAAATCCAAAATTGCAAATTAGGGTTTAAAATGAAAAAATTTCATAACTTAGAATTTTTCTAAGTTATGAAATTTCCTTATTTTTTCCTAACTTTGTCCCATTTTTTCACCAAGATGCAAATGGATTCAAACAAAACTTGAAACATGAAAGTTGTAGTCCATTGAAAAATATACAACTTTGATTCACAAAGTTTTCTCAAAGGAAGCTTGTATCTCAAGTTATGATTTTTGGAACAAGGGTGCCAAACACTTTTAACTTAGAAGAAGTTTGCCCTATTCTAGGCAGGATTTTGGTCCAACTTCTTGGCCATTTTTCACATGGTTCCACTTGGAGTTTCAATTTGCATTACAAATATGGATTGTATTACATGTTCCAAGCTTTCCAAATTGTCCAAGAACTTCTCAAACACCCTTGTGGTTAGAGAGAATCGAATTCACAAAGTTGGCCAAAACTCACTTTTGTTCATGGCCAAGGCATGGTCATAACAACTTGCATTTTCAAGTCAGCTTGGTTTATGCTAGCTTGCAGGCCTCAAGACCAAGTTTACACTCCTTAATTTAATGTCTAACCATTGTGTTAAGGTGTTATTTCATTCATTTGGACAATACATGCTAAATTAACCCTTAATTGGAAAAAGCAAAATTGCCATTTTTGAAAAGTAACACTTTATGTCAAGTTCCAAATCTTTGAGACATAGGCCAGATCTTTGAGGAAAAACTTTGTACATATATCCCATTTATCAAGAGAAAATGCTGCAGCATAGAGGATAAAGTACACATGCCTGCATTCCCAACTTGAATTCTCTTACTTTAAAAACAAGTAACTTTGCAAAAGAGGTAAAACTTTCATTTTCTGCAAGCATAAGCCAGAGCAAACCTTGTACTCATCTTCCATACATCCCAACTGACCTAAAACACGACTCAGCCACCCCTCATACCTCCTAATACACTGAAACACCATCTTGCTGCAAAAACAGGGCACCTGCTGCAGATTGAGATCCACAACTCAATCCACTCGTGCGCTTTGGCTAAAACTTGTTCAAACATATTCCATACCATCTACTGAAACTATTCCAAGCCTTAAACTCAAGCTGTAACACCCCTAACCTCGTTTGCCATTTTCACTTTCAAGCTGTGCAGGTGAACTTCTACAGCATGATACAAGTGGTTTCAAAGCAAGCTAGGCATTTGGGAAGCATCCTTGGACTTCAGGCAAGCTTAACAGAAGCTTAAACTCCATTGAAGGTTTCCACATTGCTCTGCTCGAGTCAGGCTGAAACAGGTAATCTATGGACTTCTATCTCTCTATCCAGGCATGATTAAGCTTAGGTTTGTGAATGAAACATGTTCTACTCATAGCCCTGAAGCCATACCTGTGTTCACTTTTCATTTATATTAAGCATGCTGTGAGAATTTTAACCATGAATATTTGAAAAAAGCTAGGTCAGAAATTGGGGGTGATGAAATTCTCCCTGGTTTCTTAGAGTTAGGTCAAGTTTTTTACATGTTTGGAGTCATGGTTTGATGTTCTACAATGTTTATGTTATGAGTTTTGGCTAAAAATCAAGGAATCAAGAGTTTGTATTTTGAAAGGAGAGGCACGCGTTTGACAGTGCTGAAGGTTGAAGACAAAGTTGACTTGGGCTGGGCCTGAGTCAGCTTGCTTTTTGCACCCCTTTTTTCCATTTGCACCCCCTGGCCCATTATGTGAAATATTTGATATTTTTGCATTTTTCTTTTTGATTATGACTTTATATTTTTTGCTCAAATATAAAAAAACACCAAAAATATTTTTTCACTTTTTTTTTTTACATTTATTTGGCATTTATTTACTTTTTAAACATATATATGTAAATAATATAAAACCTTTTTATTTAAAACCCTAAAAAAATAATACAAAATTGTTTTCAGTTATTATTTTTTGTTTATATTTTGAAAACATTTTCTAAAAATATACATTTTTTTTAAATAATTAATATTTTATTTTTGTACATATTTAGCATATTAAATATATATAATATATACATATACATATTTTTAGGGCACAAATACAAAAATAATACCTTTTATTTTTTATTCAATATTTGACACCAAAAATACTTCTTTCTACAATATACTTCTTTTTTTTTTATTATTATTGTATAAATTAATATATCTTGTACATAATTAATAAACAAATACTATTTGTTCAAAAATTAGGGTTTTGCCCTAAAACCACAAAAATAATCAAAAACATGACTTTTTTTATTTTGTTTATACTTCAAACATGAAAACCTTTTTTCATACATAAATAATCTTTTTTTTTTGTGCATAATACATAGCATTTTGATATTTATTTAATTGTATGTTAAATATTAATTTGTATATTCGATATGGTTGTAATAATTTAGATTTTTATTTCCTTGTCAAAAATCCCCTAATTCAAACTTGTATCCACATCCACATAATCATGTTGTAATAATTTATGACTTTAAATTTTCGCACATTTAAAAGTTTCCAAATTATGCCATGCTTAGACTTAGGGCTTGTATGCAAAAATCAATCAACAAATAACTTGACCTAATTCAAGATAAACATGCATGAAAAATAAACACAATGCACACTTACACCCCTATGGTTACATCCACTTGTTGCCTTCAAAAAAGGGCCATGTTTGCATGTCAAGTACTTTGGCAAAACAAAAACAAAACAAAAACAAATAAAATGATCAGAGTCCCTCGATGACGCTATCAGAGTTGCCTAAAAAAAATGATCATAGTCCCTCAAGAAAATTGCCAAAATACTTGACAGTATTGCTTTCATGGTCTATACGATGACCCGCGCCCGTCCCGTTAACATCCTAACGCAAGGTTGTTCACCAAATACAATGGTGAAACAACACTGTTAAAAGGGTTAAAACATAAGAAAAATCTTTGAGTAAAATAGGGTAGACAACTCTTAGTTACTTGATCAAAAATCTTGCAAAACATCCTTGCCTACTTTCAAACACACATCACCACACACTTCACAACACAACTTTCAAAACATTGAAATATCTTTTCAAAAAGACATACACCTTTGTATATACTCAAACAAGAGTCATTACAATGGTTGCCTATACAAGGCATCTTTTTCAAAAACATTTTCAAAACCACACATACAAAGCACCATTTCAAACAATTGAAAAGCAAAGGCCAGTGATCTAAAACAAGTAACTAAGAGCCCATGGATAACCATGGATGAAAAGGGTGCTTGCACCTTCCATTTTCATAATCTACCCCCCGAACCCAAGAAAACATCTCAAAGGTCTTTCCTGTGCTTTTTGACCTTTCCTTAGGATAAATAAAAAGTCGGTGGCGACTCTTTCTAAACCGAACAAATGCGAAAACAAACGCAAAACCTCAAGTCAGTTCTCCCACCGTATCACACTAAGCATATAGAAAGAAAACATCACTTTATTAGGGACTATATTCAGAAAGGAATTCTTACTTTAAAATTTATTGACACAGACCATCAATGGGCTGATGTATTTACAAAACCCCTTTCTGAAGATAGATTCAATTTCATTCTGAAACATCTCAACATGAAGTTATGCCCAGAATAAAATGTATTATTTTCATATCCTAATCCTCAGAACTTTATTGTTTTTCTGTGAACATCTGATCAACTTGTCTTCAGAAGTTAGAAGTACAGTTGCCTCAGAATCTATCTATGAAGATCTGAACGTTTCATTTCAAGGATAGAGGCATGCAGTTCACATCATCAAACATCTGTCATCCTCTCATAAGCTACCTTCTGATGCTGAACACGCGTTCAAATTCCGAAGGGTCCAAGGCTCTGATTGGATGCATTGAGACACTTGTCAGTGGTAATTATTCAATATCTCTCTAAATCCCCTAATTTCAGGTTTCATTAATGCATATAATCATTACTTATTTTCTTTCTTACTGATTACGCTTTCTAAAAACCTATATAAACTCAATTTACTATTTCATTCATTCACGTTTTACCCTCTTCTCTATTCTCTCTTGTTCTAGTCTTTTTCAAAAAACCCTTTCCATTATTTTTCTTCAAAGAATCCGTGTGAACAATGGCATCATCATCAAGTCACAAGAATCTTAGTGCTCTTGAATCTTCATCAATGGAACAATATGAAGAACCCATTAGAACGCTACTCACTCCGGTTGACAACCATGAAGTTCTGTCTAAATTGATCATTGATTTTGAAAGCTTACAAGAAAATGGGTTTGATCTGTATTAAGATGTAACTGCACAGGGATGGAACAAATACTTTGATCATCTATTGGGTCTAACTTTTCCCATTCTTGTTAAAGAGTTCTAGATTCATGCTACCTCATCCAACCACCAGGTCACATCATATGTTATGGGGAAGAAGATAGTGATAACAGAAGATTTGATTGGGAAACTCATTGGATACAATGGAGGTGGAGTCAGGTGCATTGATATGGCTGATAGATGCTTTAACCTAAAATCTATTGCTAGGGAAATCTTCACTTCTGGACAGCCATCCAGCAAGATCAGAGACTTAAAGGATCATCACAGAATATGGGCCAGAATAATTTTGGGATGCATCAATCACAGGAAGCCTACAAGCTCTTCTGATTACATCAATATTAATCAGCAGTTTCTGATTTACTTCATTCCAAAGAAGACCAAGATAAACCTTCCGCACTTGCTCTTCAACCATCTCAGAACAAGTGTGAAAGAGACAAGAGAAGAAGAAAGAACTAAGAGGGATTGGATTCCTCTTGGAAGATTTATTTCAGATATTCTAACAGAAAAAAGGCTGATAGAACATCTGACATAGCCTCAAGAAATCAGTACACTGGAAGCAACCGCTGGAAAACCCATGAATGCCAAGAATCTGAAGAAAATGAAGATTATCGAGAACATTAAGAAGGAACCAACAATTGCTCCTGATGAGGCTATCACTTCTAAGAGAATCCCTCTAAAGGATTTTCCACTATTTTCTGAGATAGATGCCTCTCCAAAAATCATAGTCAGATACCTTGAGGATTGCAAGGCTGATGGGACTATTCCAGAAATCAACATCCAAGATTTGCACAAGCCAGCTCCAGAGGTTGTGCTAAAGAAATCCAAAAAGAGGAAGGCAACAGGAGAAGGATCCTCTCAGAGGACACCTAAAGCTGCGAAAAAGAAAGGTAATCTATCTTTTGTTTCTGTTGTAGAGTCAATAACTATTCCAACATCTGAAACCATTCCCCCTCAACCAATAGAAAATCCTTCACCCCAAACATTTGAGGATTTTGACATAGAGTTTGATCCATATGTAACTCTTGGAAACTTCTTGAATGGACCTAACTACCCCAATCCAAATCCAAATCCAGAATAACATCAACCAGAACTTGCTAAAGTTCTATCTGATATTGACCTGTTTGATCAAGAATTTTCCTCACCACTCCCAGAAAATCCAAACACTCAACCTCAACAACCAGAAAATCCACAACCACACTCTCCTCAACCAGAAAATCCACGACCACACTCTCCTCAACCAGAAAATTCACGACCACACTCTCCTCAACCAGAACTTCTTAACCTCAACTCACCTCAACCAGAGAATGGAAACTCTCTCACTCCTCCTTCTGAAAATCCATCTTCTGAAATTCCTGAACCAGAAATTCAACACGCTACCGCAAACCAATCTGAAGAATCCTCTTCAGATTCTGATACCACTATCCCAATCCCTGGAATAACAGAACCTCTTACGGTTCGCTTACCTCTCACTATTCATGATATTCCTGAAATCCCTTCACCATATGAATCTACACCACCAAACACCCCTAACTCCCCAATCCTGATTTCTGACTCTTCCACTCCATCAACCATCAACCGTCCAACTGACAACCTCAGACTTGTCATTGATCCACAAGTGTTGGTCCAACTAGCTTCCACCTCAAACAAAATTGCCATTCCCAAACCTAAACCAACCTCAACCAAATCAGATGTTGATAAGAATATGTTGATTTTTGAAACAGAAATGCAGGAATGGATTTTTTCTTGGAAGGAAGCAAGTCAAGATATTTCTAATCATGCTGCTTCTGATTCTCTATGGGAAAGATTCTGAAAATAGCTCAACTCTGAAACCCAGAAGCTGAAAGAATTGGGCTATGAAAGGGCTCAGTAGAACTTCAGTGATAAGCTGAAAGCCTTCCAAGATCAAGTTCTAAACCAATGGTACAAGAAATAAATTATTTCATTGGATAATGCTCTTGGAAAGAGCACCATCCTTCAGAAGTCACTAAACCAGATTCTAATAGTCACCCTCTGACTACTGCTCTAGAAAACATGACTGCAAAAGAAGAAGTGGTTCAATCAGAAGAGGCTGCAGAATGTTCTGAACTACATGTAACTCCTGAAGATACACCAGCTTCGTCACTAGTCATGCAAACTCTGGAAGAGTTGAAAAAGGACAATGCCTTAATCCATGCCAGACTAGATAAGCAAGAGGATACAAACAAAGAGATCAAGTGTATATTGGATAAACAAGAAGATACAACAAAAGAAATCAAAGACATTCTAGGAAAGCAGGAAGAGTCAAGCACTCAGATCAAGAGCTTGTTGGAAGTGTTGTTCACACGCCTTCCCCCTCCTTCTTAGATTTTCTTTAAACTGTTTACCTGTATCTTTTATTTTATCCTCCTAGTTTCTGAAAATTGTCATTGCATTTTGTTTTCAATATAATTCATCCTTTTGACTCTGATTATATTGATTTTGGATATCTGACAAACAGGGGGGAGAAAGTAATATATTTTAAATAATAGAATACCGGGACAAAGTCTCAAACATTCTGAATATTTTAACCTCTATATTTTCTAAAAAGCTTGAACAGGAACACATTCTGATAAGTACAGAAAGAGATGTATCAAAAGCTCTGACGAGAAGGAACTTCAGGGAAGTAATCAACTCAGGGGGAGTCTCTCTTAAGCTTTTTTGTTCTATATTTTTCATTGAAAATCCTAGTTTTTGTCATCATCAAAAAGGGGGAGAGTGTTAGAACATAGTATGAACCTGCGCTGAAGTGAAGAATACTCTAATTCTAAACAGAAGTTTCATATACCATCAGATCTTCACATCTCTGAATCATCAACATGTTGAAGCAATTGCAGCATGCAAGATTCTAAGTTCTGAAGCTTTACTATTCAATAAAGACAGCATCACATGCAACAACTTCATTCAGATAAGAATATTCTCATTATGGAAACAACATTGAATGTCCATTATCACGCTTTATGTTGGACAGGATTTCCATGCCTATATAAACAAGATAAGAGGACAAATCATTTACAATTTTGATAGAACTGCAATATACCTCTAAAATGCTGCAAGCCTACATACTCATATTTACTCTCAAAATTGTGTGAAATATCACAATTGTGATACTGTTTTTGTAAGGAAAAACAACTATACACAAAATACTCTTTTATCTTGATTAAGCTAGTTTTCCTTGAGATTAACCGGGTTGTGGTTGTACTCAAGAAGACTTTTGCAGTTGTCAAAGTAGTGTTGTAATCAGTTTTTGATTAGTGAATTAAGTCATCGTTGGAGAGAGGCGAAATCACCTTGACGGGTGGACTGGAGTAGTTTGAGATCAAACAGATCGGGATAAAAATATCATGTCTTCTGCGCTTTTGATTTTAAGTTTCAATTCAACCCCCCTTCTTGTGTTTTTCACTTCTTCAATTGGCATCAGAGCGCCTGGTTCTGAGTTCATACACTTAACCGTGTCAGTACAAGATCCAAGCTTTATAAAAACACTATGGTGCGACCAAGCCAAAACATCAGCAATGACTATCATGAGGACCAGGACAGAATCAGCGACAAACCTCCAGTCTTTGATGGAGAAAATTTTGACTATTGGAAAGACAAAATTGAGAGCTTCTTTCTGGCTCATGATGCTGATCGATGGGACATGGTAATTGATGGATACACACATCCAGTGAACGAAAGTGGTCAGAAGATAGACAGAAAAAGGATGTCTGACTAGCAAAAACGTGATTTCAGAAACCATCATAAATCCATAACAATAATTCTCAGTGCTATCTCATACTCAAAATATGAGAAAATCTCAAACAGAGAGACAGCCAAAAAACATGTTTAACTCTCTGAGAATGACGCATGATGGCAACATACAAGTCAAAGAAACCAAGGCCCTTGCGCTCATTCAAAAATATGAAGCATTCAAGATGGAAGACAGTGAATCCATAGAAGCAATGTTCTCAAGATTCCAGATTCTTGTTGCTAGGATGAAGGTTCTTGACAAAGGATACTCTACTGCTGATCACGTAAAGAAGATCATCAGAAGTCTACCCAAGCAATGGAGGCCAATGGTAACTGCACTTAAGCTAGTTAAAGATCTCAACAAGATATCTCTAGAGGAACTTGTCAGCTCCCTCAGAAGTCACGAGATAGAGCTAGAACAAGATGAGGCTCAAAAGCAAGGTAAGCCTCTAGCATTAAAATCTAACAAAAAATTTCATTCTAAGGTTTTGCAGGCTATGGAAGAAACCTCTGATGGATCCTCATTAGAAGAAGATGAATTATCTCTCCTCTCTAGAAGGGTCAATCAAATGTGGAAGCAGAGACAAAGGAAATTCAGAAATCCTATAAGATCAGAGAATCAAAATGAATCCTCCTCTAGATACAGAAAGTATGAGTCCTCCTCTGGACACAGAAGATCTGAAGGTTCTTCAGGACACAGAAAGTCAAATAACAAGGACATCATCTACTATGAGTGCAATGAGAAAGGACACTACAAAAGTGACTGTCCAAGGCTTCAGAAGGAGAAGCCCAAAAATAAGTTCTTCAAGGAGAAGAAGAAAAGCCTCATGGCAACATGGGATGATTCAGACACTTCTGATGCTGACTCAGAGTCAGATGATGAAAGATCCAACATAGCTCTCATGGAAAATGTGTCAGAAGACGGTGAAGCTTCTAGTTCAGATTCAGAATCAGACACAGAAGAGGTATTCCTTGATTTCACTATTAATTTTACTAAGGCTGCACTTGCAGAAAGTCTGAATGAAATTTTGGAAAGGTATCAGCAAATCAGAGTCAAATTCAAGAACCTGAAAAGGGGTCATGTCTCTGACTCTGAAAAGACTGAGAGTCTTAGATTAGAAAATTCTGAGTTAAAATAAAAAGGTTTCAAAATTAGAAAACAATTTACAAAATTCTCAGAAAGAAATAATCTCAGAGACTCCCAGTAATGCTGATAAGATCATCAAAGAGTATGATCACAGTGTTCAGAAGTTTCTGGCTAAAAACATAGATAGAAGCAAGATGGCTTCAATGATCTATGGAGTTAGATGGAATGTCAGAAAAGGAATAGGATACCAAGGTAAGGTATCTAAACCTAAAAAAGTCATGGACCTTGTCATAAAACGCACACCACTAAAATAACACTTCACATATGGGCACACACATGACCTAAAATACACTAGTAATGATTACTCTGTCAAACCAAAATTCAACAAGGATTTTGGTAAAACTAAAAAACCAGGACCCAAAAAGATATGGGTACCTAAGGATAAAATTATATATGTAGCAGATATCTTTAGCAGCAAGGCTAAAACACCATTCATGGTACCTGGACTCTGGATACTCTCGACACATGACGGTAAGAAAGCATATGTTCCAAAGCCTGGAACTTAAACTTGGATGCTACGTGGGCTTTGGAGGATACCAAAGAGGGAAGATCATTGGCTCTGGAACAGTAGGTAATGGTAATCTTCCTTCTATAAATAATGTGCTCTTAGTTGATGGATTAATGCATAACCTGTTATCCATAAGTAAATTAAGTGATAACGGTTATGATATAATCTTTAATCAAAATTCATGCAAATTTGTTAGTCAGAAAGATGGAACTATCCTTTTTAATGGAAAGAGGAAAAATAACATTTATAAGATAACAATTTCTGCACTAAAGAGTAAGAATGTAAAATGTCTTCTTTCTGTTAACAATGAGAAATGGGCCTGACATAGAAGATTGAGGCATTTTAGTATGAGAAGATTATCTTAGATTAACAAACTCAATCTGGTCAGAGGACTTCCTAATCTGAAGTTCAGCTCAGATGCTCTGTGTGAAGCATGTCAGAAAGGAAAATTTGCAAAACCTTATTTTAAATCTAAAAATGTTGTTTCCACCTCTAAGGCATTAGAACTTCTGCACATAGACTTATTTGGACCAGTAAAAACTGCGTCTGTTAGTGGCAAGAAGTATGGGTTAGTGGTCGTAGATAACTATAGCAGATGGACATGGGTAAAGTTCTTAAGACACATGGACGAGTCACATTCTGTGTTTGTTGCATTCTGTAACCAAGTTCAGAATGAAAAGGATCTTAGAATTGTCAAAGTCAGAAGTGATCATGGTGGAGAATTTGAAAATAAAAAATTTGAAACATTCTTTAATGAAAAAGGCATCTTGCATGACTACTCTTGTCGTAGAACTCCCCAACAAAATGGAGTTGTCGAACCAAAGAACAGAACACTGCAAGAAATAGCCAGAACCATGATCAATGAGACTAACATTGCTAAGATCTTCTGGGCAAAAGCAATTAACACAGCGTGTTACATTCAGAATAGAATCTCTATAATATCTATTCTGGAAAAGACTCCATATGAATTGTGGAAGAACAGAAAGCCCAACATTTCTTATTTCCATCCTTTTGGATGCACCTGTTTTATTCTAAATACTAAGGATCATTTGAACAAGTTTGACTCTAAAGCACAAATGTGTATTATGTTAGGATACTCTAAACGCTCAAGAGGGTACATAGTATACAATACAGAAACACAGATTGTTGAAGAGTCAATCAGTGTTAGATTTAATGATAAGCTTGACCCTCAAAAGTCAAAGTAGAATGAATTCTTTGCAGATATAGAAGTTGAATTCATAGGTACTGAAGACAACTCATCAGAAGTTCCCAACAGAGACGCTCCAACAACTTCAAAAATAAATATTACAAGTGGTCATGTACCTCCTGTTGAACAACTCCAGAAAAGGTTATCCAGAAGCAGCAATGCTCACCTAGAAGATAAGTTCCTGCGAAAGAAGGATGATCCAATCAGAACAAGATCAACATTTAGAAACTCTGAAGAATCCCTCATGGGACTGGTCTCTCTGATTGAACCAACAACAATTGATGAAGCTCTTCTGGACAATGACTGGATTCTGGAAATGCAGGAGGAACTAAGTTAATTCACTAGAAATGACGTATGGGATCTGGTTCCCAAACCAAAGGGATTCAACGTCATCGGAACAAAGTGGGTGTTCAGAAACAAACTGAATGATCAAGGAGAAGTCATCAGAAACAAAGCATGACTGGTGGCACAAGGTTATAGTAAGCAAGAGGGGATAGACTATACAGAAACCTTTGCTCCAGTCGCCAGGTTAGAATCTATCAGACTCTTAATCTCATTTGTTGTAAACAATGGCATCACTCTGTATCAGATGGATGTCAAAAGTGCATTCCTAAATGGCTACATAGATGAAGAGGTATATGTGCACGAACCCCCTGGGTTTGAAAATTCCAAACACCCAGAATATGTTTTCAAACTAAAGAAGTCACTCTATGGTCTGAAACCAGCTCCCAGAGCTTGGTATGAAAGACTAAGTAACTTCCTGTTAGAAAAGGAATTCACCAGAGGGAAAGTGGACACAACCTTGTTCTGTAATACATTTAAGAATGACATTTTAGTTTGTCATATTTATGTAGATGATATCATTTTTAGATCCACTAAACCTTCTCTGAGAAGAGAAATTGCTAAGGGCATGCAGGCAGAGTTTGAGATGAGCTTAATGGGGAAACTCAAATTCTTTCTGGGCATTTAGATAAACCAAACTATTCATCAGATCAAATATGTCAGAGAACTTCTGAATAAATTTGACCTCTCAGAATGTAAGCCCTCAAAGACTCCAATGCATCCTACGTGCATTCTGGAAAAGGAAGAGAGTGGAGCGTAAAAGCACTTATGGAAGCTGCCAGTTTCTGGGAGACAATCTGATCTCATGGACCAGCAAGAGACAGTCCACAATAGCATTGTCAACAGCAAAAGCTGAATACATAGCAGCTGCTGGATGTAGCACTCAAATGCTCTGGATGAAAAGTCAACTTGAAGACTTAAACATATTTGAGAGTAGCATTTCCATCTTCTGTGATAACACTTCTGCCATATGTCTCAGAAGAAATCCCATTTTGCATTCTAGGGATACGCATATAGAAATAAAACATCACTTTAGTAGGGACTATATTCATAAAGGAATTCTTACTTTAAAATTTATTGACACAGACCATCAATGGGCTGATGTATTTACAAAACCCCTTTCTGAAGATAGATTCAATTTCATTTTGAAACATCTCAGCATGAAGTTATGCCCAGAATAAAATTTATTATTTTCATATACTAATCCTCATAACTTTATTGTTTTTCTATGGACATCTGATCAACTTGTCTTCAGAAGTTAGAAGTACATTTGCCTAAGAATCTATCTATGAAGTTCTGAACGTTTCATTTAAAGGATAGAGGCATGCAGTTCACATCATCAAACATATGTCATCCTCTCATAAGCTACCTTCTGAGGCTGAACACACATTCAAATTCCAAAGGGTCCAAGGCTCTGATTGGATGCATTGAGACACTTGTCAGTGGTAACTGTTCAATATCTTTCTAAATCCCCTAATTTCAGGTTTCATTAATGCATATAATCATTACTTTTTTTCTTTCTTACTGATTACTTTGTCTAAAAACCTATATAAACTCAATTTACTATTTCATTCATTCACGTTTTACCCTCTTCTCTATTCTCTCTTGTTCTAGTCTTTTTCAAAAAACCCTTTCCATGATTTTTCTTCAAAGAATCTGTGTGAACAATGGCATCATCATCAAGTCTCAAGAATCTTAGTGCTCTTGAATCTTCATCAATGGAACAATATGAAGAACCCATTAGAACTCTACTCACTCTGGTTGACAACCATGAAGTTCTCTCTGAATTGATCATTGATTTTGAAAGCTTACAAGAAAATGGGTTTGATCTGTATGAAGATGTAACTACACAGGGATGGAACAAATACTTTGATCATCTGTTGGGCCTAACTTTTCCCATTCTTGTTAAAGAGTTCTAGATTCATGCTACCTCATCCAACCACCAGGTCACATCACATGTTACGGGGAAGAAGATAGTGATAACAGAAGATTTGATTGGGAAACTCATTGGATACAATGGAGGTGGAGTCAGGTGCATTGATATGCCTGATAGATGCTCTGACCTAAAATCTATTGCTAGGGAAATATTCACTTCTGGACAGCCATCCAACAAGATCAGAGACTTAAAGGATCATCACAGAATCTGGGCCAGAATAATTCTTGGATGCATCAATCACAGGAAGCCTACAAGCTCTCCTGATTACATCAATATTAATCATCAGTTTCTGATTTACTTCATTGCAAAGAAGACCAAGATAAACCTTCCACACTTGC
This sequence comes from Vicia faba, assembly GCA_948472305.1. Classification (NCBI taxonomy): domain Eukaryota; kingdom Viridiplantae; phylum Streptophyta; class Magnoliopsida; order Fabales; family Fabaceae; genus Vicia; species Vicia faba. The sequence goes on along the minus strand of OX451739.1, from coordinate 1,253,796,611 downwards.
TCTTCAACCATCTCAGAACAAGTGTGAAAGAGACAAGATAAGAAGAAAGAACTAAGAGGGATTGGATTCCTGTTGGAAGATTTATTTCAGATATTCTAATAGAAAACAGGCTGATAGAACATTTGACATAGCCTCAAGAAATCAGTACACTGGAAGCAACCGCTGGAAAAGCCTTGAATGCCAAGAATCTGAAGAAAATGAAGATTATTGAGAACATTAAGAAGGAACCAACAATTGCTCCTGATGAGGCTATCACTTCTAGGAGAATCCCTCTGAAGGATTTTCCACTATTTTCTGAGATAAATGCCTCTCCAGAAATCAGAGTCAGATACCTTGATGCTTGCAAGGCTGATGGGACTATTCCAGAAATCAACATCCAAGATTTGCACAAGCCAACTCCAGAGGTTGTGCTAAAGAAATCCAAAAAACGGAAGGCATCAGGAGAAGGATCCTCTCAGAGGACACCTAAAGTTGCGAAGAAGAAAGGTAATCTATCTTCTGTTTCTGTTGTAAAGTAAATAGCTATTCCAACTTCTGAAACCATTCCCCCTCAACCAATAGAAAATCCTTCACCCCAAACATTTGAGGATTTTGACATAGAGTTTGATCCATCTGTAATTCTTGGAAACTTCTTGAATGGACCTCACTACCCCAATCCAAATCCAAATCCAGAATAACATCAACCAGAACTTGCTAAAGTTCTATCTGATATTGACCTGTTTGATCAAGAATTTTCCTCACCACTCCCAGAAAATCCAAACACTCAACCTCAACAACCAGAAAATCCACAACCACACTCTCCTCAACCAGAAAGTCCACAACCACACTCTCCTCAACCAGAAAATTCACAACCACACTCTCCTCAACCAGAACTTCTTAACCTCAACTCACCTCAACCAGAGAATGGAAACTCTCTCACTTCTCCTTCTGAAAATCCATCTTCTGAAATTCCTGAACCAGAAATTCAACACGCTACCGCAAACCAATTTGAAGAATCCTCTTCAGATTCTGATACCACTATCCCAATCCATGGAATAACAGAACCTCTTACGGTTCTCTTACCTCTCAATATTCATGATATTCCTGAAATCCCTTCACCATATGAATTTACACCACTAAACACCCCTAACTCCCCAATCCTGATTTCTGACTCTTCCACTCCATCAACCATCAACCGTCCAGCTGACAACCTCAGACTTGTCATTGATCCACAAGTGATGGACCAACTAGCTTCCACCTCAAACAAAATTGCATTTCCCAAACCTAAACCAACCTCAACCAAATCAGATGTTGGTAAGAATATGTTGATTTTTGAAACATAAATGCAGGAATGGATTATTTCTTTGAAGCAAGCAAGTCAAGAGATTTCTAATCATGCTGCTTCTGATTCTTTATGGGAATGATTCAGAAAATGGCTCAACTCTGAAACCCATAAGCTGAAAGAATTGGGCTATGAAAGGGCTCAGTAGAACTTCAGTGATCAGCTGAAAGCCTTCCAAGATCAAGTTCTGAACCAATGGTACAAGAAATAAATTCTTTCGTTGGATAATGCTCTTGGAAAGAGCACCATCCTTCAGAAGTCACTAAACCAGATTCTGATAGTCACCCTCTTACTACTGCTCTAGAAAACATGACTGCAAAAGAAGAAGTGGTTCAATCAGAAGAGGCTGCAGAATGTTCTGAACGACATGCAAGTCCTGAAGATACACCAGCTTCGTCACTAGTCATGGAAACTCTGGAAGAGTTGAAAAAGGAGAATGCCTTAATCCATACCAGACTAGATAAGCAAGAGGATACAAACAAAGAGATCAAGAGTATATTGGATAAACAAGAAGATACAACAAAAGAAATCAAATACATTCTGGGAAAGCAGGAAGAGTCAAGCACTCAGATCAAGAGCTTGTTGGAAGCGTTGTTCACACGCCTTCCCCCTCCTTCTTAGATTTTCTTTAAACTGTTTACCTGTATCTTTTATTTTATCCTCCTAGTTTCTGAAAATTGTCATTGCATTTTGTTTTCAATATAATTCATCCTTTTGACTCTGATTATATTGATTTTGGATATCTGACAAACAGGGGGGAGAAAGTAATATATTTTAAATAAAAGAATACCGGGACAAAGTCTCAAACATTCTGAATATTTTAACCTCTATATTTTCTGAAAAGCTTGAACAGGAACACATTCTGATAAGTACAGAAAGAGATGCATCAAAAGCTCTGACGAGAAGGAACTTCAGGGAAGTAATCAACTCAGGGGGAGTCTCTCTTAAGCTTTTTTGTTCTATATTTTTCATTGAAAATCCTAGTTTTTGTCATCATCAAAAAGGGGAAGAGTGTTAGAACATAGTATGATTTTACAACCCTTAATTAGAGTTTTAATGATAAAAACACAAAGAACAAATGTGCACTCTAAATTTATGTTATTTTGTATGCAGAAGTTCTGACCAAAACAACATCAGAAGTTAAGCTATAGAAGCTTTCGAGCTGAGGTAATTAGAATCTGCGCTGAAGAATGATGACCAGAACCTGCGCTGAAGTGAAGAATACTCTAATTCTAAACAGAAGTTTCATATACCATCAGATCCTCACATCTCTGAATCATCAACATGCTGAAGCAATTGCAGCATGCAAGATTCTAAGTTCTGAAGCGTTACTATTCAATAAAGACAGCATCACATGCAACAACTTCATTCAGACAAGAATATTCTCAATATGGAAACAATATTGAATGTCCATTATCACGCTTTATGTTGGACAGGATTTCCATGCCTATATAAACAAGATAAGAGGACAAATCGTTTACAATTTTGATAGAACTGCAATATACCTCTAAAATGATGCAAGCCTACATACTCATATTTACTCACAAAATTGTGTAAAATATCACAATTGTGATACTGTTTTTGTAAGGAAAAACAACTATACACATAATACTCTTTTATCTTGATTAAGCTAGTTTTCCTTGAGATTAACCGGGTTGTGGTTGTACTCAAGAAGACTTTGGCAGTTGTCAAAGTAGTGTTGTAATCAGTTTTTGATTAGTGAATTAAGTCATCGTTGGAGAGAGGCAAAATCACCTTGACGGGTGGACTGCAGTAGTTTGAGATCAAACAGACCGGGATAAAAATATCATGTCTTCTGCGCTTTTGATTTTAAGTTTCAATTCAACCCCCCTTCTTGTGTTTTTCACTTCTTCAATTGGCATCAGAGCGCCTGGTTCTGAGTTTATACACTTAACCGTGTCAGTACAAGATCCAAGCTTTATAAAAACACTATGGTGGGACCAAGCCAAAACATCAGCAATGACTATCATGAGGACCAGGACAGAATCAGCGACAAACCTCCAGTCTTTGATGGAGAAAATTTTGACTACTGGAAAGACAAAATTGAGACCTTCTTTTTGGCTCATGATGCTGATCTATGGGACATGGTAATTGATGGATACACACATCCAGTGGACGAAATTGGTCAGAAGATAGACAGAAAAAGGATGTCTGACCAGCAAAAACATGATTTCAGAAACCACCATAAAGCCAAAACAATAATTCTCAGTGCTATCTCATACTCAAAATATGAGAAAATCTCAAACAGAGAGACAACCAAAAACATGTTTGACTCTCTGAGAATGACGCATGAAGGCAACATACAAGTCAAAGAAACCAAGGCCCTTGCGCTCATTCAAAAATATGAAGCATTCAAGATAGAAGACAGTGAATCCATAGAAGCAATGTTCTCAAGATTCCAGATTCTTGTTGCTAGGCTGAAGGTTCTTGACAAAGGATACTCTACTGCTGATCACGTAAAGAAGATCATCAGAAGTCTACCCAAGAAATGGAGGCCAATGGTCACTGCACTTAAGCTAGTTAAATATCTCAACAAGATATCTCTGGAGGAACTTGTCATCTCCCTCAGAAGTCACGAGATAGAGCTAGAACAAGATGAGGCTCAAAAGCAAGGTAAGCCTCTAGCATTAAAATCTAACAAAAAAATCTGATTCTAAGGTTTTGCAGGCTATGGAAGAAACCTCTGATGGATCCTCATTAGAAGAAGATGAATTGTCTCTCCTCTCTAGAAGGGTCAATCAAATGTGGAAGCAGAGACAAAGGAAATTCAGAAATCCTAGAAGATCAGAGAATCAAAATGAATCCTCCTCCAGATACAGAAAGTATGAGTCCTCCTCTGGACACAGAAGATCTGAAGGTTCTTCAGGACACAAAAAGTCAAATAACAAGGACATCATCTGCTATGAGTGCAATGAGCAAGGGTACTACAATAGTGACTGTCCAAGGCTTCAGAAGGAGAAGCCCAAAAAGAAGTTCTTCAAGGAGAAGGAGAAAAGCCTCATGGCAACATGGGACGATTCAGACACTTGTGATGCTAACTCAGAGTCAGATGATGAAAGAGCCAACATAGCTCTCATGGCAAATGTGTCAGAAGACAATCAAGCTTCTAGTTCAGACTCAGAATCAGACACAGAAGAGGTATTCCCTGATTTCACTATTAATTTTACTAAGGCTGCACTTGCAGAAAGTCTGAATGAAATTTTGGAAAGGTATCAACAAATCAGAGTCAAATTCAAGAACCTGAAAAGGGGTCATGTCTCTGACTCTGAAAAGACTGAGAGTCTTAGATTAGAGAATTCTGAGTTAAAAGAAAAGGTTTCAAAATTAGAAAACGATTTACTAAAGTCTCAGAAAGAAATAATCTCAGAGACTCCCAGTAATGCTGATAAGATCATCAAAGAGTATGATCACAACTTTCAGAAGTTTCTGGCTAAAAACATAGATAGAAGCAAGATGGCTTCAATGATCTATGGAGTTAGAAGGAATGGAAGAAAAGGAATAGGATACCAAGGTAAGGTATCTAAACCTAAAAAAGTCATGGACCTTGTCATAATATGCACACCACTAAAATCACACTTCACATATGGGCACACACATGACCTAAAATACACTAGTAATGATTACTCTGTCAAACCAAAATTCAACAAGGATTTTGGTAAAACTAAAAAACCAGGACCCAAAAAGATATGGGTACCTAAGGATAAAATTATATATGTAGCAGATATCTTTAGCAGCAAGGCTAAAACACGATTCATGGTACCTGGACTCTGGATACTCTCGACACATGACAGGAAGAAAGCATATGTTCCAAAGCCTGGAACTTAAACTTGGATGCTACGTGGGCTTTGGAGGAAACCAAAGAGGGAAGATCATTGACTCTGGAACAAAAGGTAATGGTAATCTTCCTTCTACAAATAATGTGCTCTTAGTTGATGGATTAATGCATAACTTGTTATCCATAAGTAAATTAAGTGATAACGGTTATGATATAATCTTTAATCAAAATTCATGCAAATATGTTAGTCAGAAAGATGGAACTATCCTTTTTAATGGAAAGAGGAAAAATAACATTTATAAGATAAAAATTTCTGAACTAAAGAGTAAGAATGTAAAATGTCTTCTTTTTGTTAACAATGAGCAATGGGCCTGGCATAGAAGATTGGGGCATTTTAGTATGAGAAGATTATCTTAGATTAACAAACTCAATCTGGTCAGAGGACTTCCTAATCTGAAGTTCAGCTCAGATGCTCTGTGTGAAGCATGTCAGAATGGAAAATTTGCAAAACCTTATTTTAAATCTAAAAATGTTGTTTCCACCTCTAAGGAATTAGAACTTCTGCACATAGACTTATTTGGACCAGTAAAAACTTCGTCTGTTAGTGGCAAGAAGTATGGGTTAGTGGTCGTAGATGACTATAGCAGATGGACATGGGTAAAGTTCTTAAGACACATGGACGAGTCACATTCTGTGTTTGTTTCATTCTGTAACCAAGTTCAGAATAAAAAGGATCTTAGAATTGTCAAAGTCAGAAGTGATCATTGTGGAGAATTTGAAAATAAAAAATTTGAAACATTCTTTAATGAAAAAGGCATCTTGCATGACTTCTGTTGTCGTAGAACTCCCCAACAAAATGGAGTTGTAGAACGAAAGAATAGAACACTGCAAGAAATAGCCAGAACCATGACCAATGAGACTAACATTGCTAAGATCTTCTGGGAAGAAGCAATTAACACATCGTGTTACATTCAGAATAGAATCTCTATAAGACCTATTCTGGAAAAGACTCCATATGAATTGTGGAAGAACAAAAAGCCCAACATTTCTTATTTCTATCCTTTTGGATGCACCTGTTTTATTCTAAATACTAAGGATCATTTGAACAAGTTTGACTCTAAAGCACAAATGTGTATTATGTTAGGATACTCTAAACGCTCAAGAGGGTACAGAGTATACAATACAAAAACACAAATTGTTGATGAGTCAATCAGTGTTAGATTTGATGATAAGCTTGACCCTCAAAAGTCAAAGTAGAATGAATTCTTTGCAGATATAGAAGTTGAATTCATAGGTACTGAAGACAACTCATCAGAAGTTCCCAACATAGACGCTCCAACAACTTCAGAAAGAAATATTACAAGTGGTCATGTACCTCCTGTTGAACAACTCCAGAAAAGGTTATCCAGAAGCAGCATAACTCACCTAGAAGATACGTTCCTGGGAAAGAAGGATGATCCAATCAGAACAAGATCAACATTTAGAAACTCTGAAGAATCCCTCATGGGACTGGTCTCTCTGATTGAACCAACAACAATTAATAAAGCTCTTCTGGTCAATGACTGGATTCTGGAAATGCAGGAGGAACTAAATCAATTCACTAGAAATGACGTATGGGATCTGGTTCCCAAACCAAAAGGATTCAACGTCAATGGAACAAAGTGGGTGTTCATAAATAAACTCAACGAGCAAGGAGAAGTCATCAGAAACAAAGCATGACTGGTGGCACAAGGTTATAGTCAGCAAGAGGGGATAGACTATATAGAAACCTTTGCTCCAGTCGCCAGGTTAGAATCTATCAGACTCTTAATCTCATTTGCTGTAAACAATGGCATCACTCTGTATCAGATGGATGTCAAAAGTGCATTCCTAAATGGCTACATAGATGAAGAGGTATATGTGCACGAACCCCCTGGGTTTGAAAATTCCAAACACCTAGAATATGTTTTCAAACTAAAGAAGTCACTCTATGGTCTGAAACAAGCTCCCAGAGCTTGGTATGAAAGACTAATTAACTTCCTGTTAGTAAAGGAATTCACCAGAGGGAAAGTGGACACAACCTTGTTCTGTAATACATTTAAGAATGACATTTTAGTTTGTCATATTTATGTAGATGATATCATTTTTAGATCCACTAAACCTTCTCTGAGAAGAGAAATTTCTAAGGGCACGCAGGCAGAGTTTGAGATGAGCTTAATGGGGAAACTCAAATTCTTTCTGGGCATTTAGATAAACCAAACTATTCATCAGATCAAATATGTCAGAGAACTTCTGAATAAATTTGACCTCTCATAATGTAAGCCCTCAAAGACTCCAATGCATCCCACGTGCATTCTGGAAAAGGAAGAGTGTGGAGCGTAAAAGCACTTCTGGAAGCTGCCAGTTTCTGGGAGACAATCTGATCTCATGGACCAGCAAGAGACAGTCCACAATAGCATTGTCAACAGCAAAAGCTGAATACATAGCAACTGCTGGATGTAGCACTCAAATGCTCAGGATGAAAAGTCAACTTGAAGTCTTCAACATATTTGAGAGTAACATTCCTATCTTCTGTGATAACACTTCTGCCATATGTCTCAGTAGAAATCCCATTTTGCATTCTAGGGCTAAGGATATAGAAATAAAACATCACTTTATTAGGGACTATATTCAGAAAGGAATTCTTACTTTAAAATTTATTGACACAGACCATCAATGGGCTGATGTATTTACAAAACCCCTTTCTGAAGATAGATTCAATTTCATTCTGAAACATCTCATCATGAAGTTATGCCCAGAATAAAATTTATTATTTTCATATCCTAATCCTCAGAACTTTATTGTTTTTCTATGAACATCTGATCAACTTGTCTTCAGAAGTTAGAAGTACAGTTGCTTAAGAATCTATCTATGAAGATCTGAATGTTTCATTTAAAGGATAGAGGCATGCAGTTCGCATTATCAAACATTTGTCATCCTCTCATAAGCTACCATCTGAAGCTAAACACACATTCAAATTCCAAAGGGTCCAAGGCTCTGATTGGATGCATTGAGACACTTGTCAGTGGTAACTGTTCAATATCTTTCTAAATCCCCTAATTTCAGGTTTCATTAATGCATATAATCATTAATTTTTTTCTTTCTTACTGATTACTCTTTCTAAAAACCAATATAAACTCAATTTACTATTTCATTCATTCACGTTTTACCCTCTTCTCTATTCTCTCTTGTTCTAGTCTTTTTCAAAAAACCCTTTCCATTATTTTTCTTTAAAGAATCTGTGTGAACAATGGCATTATCATCAAGTCTCAAGAATCTTAGTGCTCTTGAATCTTCATCAATGGAACAATATGAAGAACCCATTAGAACGCTACTCACTCTGGTTGACAACCATGAAGTTCTCTCTGAATTGATCATTGATTTTGAAAGCTTACAAGAAAATGGGTTTGATCTGTATGAAGATGTAACTGCACAGGGATGGAACAAATACTTTGATCGTCTATTAGGTCTAACTTTTCCCATTCTTGTTAAAGAGTTCTAGATTCATGCTACCTCATCCAACCATCAGGTCACATCATATGTTATGGGGAAGAAGATAGTGATAACAGAAGATTTGATTGGGAAACTCATTGGATACAATGGAGGTGGAGTCAGGTGCATTGATATGGCTGATAGATGCTCTGACCTAAAATCTATTGCTAGGGAAATCTTCACTTCTGGACAGCCATCCAACAAGATCAGAGACTTAAAGGATCATCACAGAATCTGGGCCAGAATAATTCTGGGATGCATCAATCACAGGAAGCATACAAGCTCTCCTGATTACATCAATATTAATCAGCAGTTTCTGATTTACTTCATTGCAAAGAAGACCAAGATAAACCTTCCACACTTGCTCTTCAACCATCTCAGAACAAGTGTGGAAGAGACAAGAGAAGAAGAAAGAAATAAGAGGGATTGAATTCCTCTTAGAAGATTTATTTCAGATATTCTAACAGAAAACATGCTGATAGAACATCTGACATAGCCTTAAGAAATCAGTACACTCGAAGCAACCGCTGCAAAACCCTTGAATGCCAAGAATCTGAAGAAAATAAAGATTATTGAGAACATTAAGAAGGAACCAACAATTGCTCCTGGTGAGGCTATCACTTCTAGGAGAATCCCTCTGAAGGATTTTCCACTCTTTTCTGAGATAGATGCCTCTCCAGAAATCATAGTCAGATACCTTGAGGCTTGCAAGGCTGATGGGACTATTCCAGAAATCAACATCCAAGATTTGCACAAGCCAGCTCCAGAGGTTGTGCTAATGAAATCCAAAAATAGGAAGGAAACAAGAGAAGGATCCTCTCAGAGGACACCTAAAGTTGAGAAAAAGAAAGGTAATCTATCTTCTGTTTCTGTTGTAGAGTCAATAGCTATTCCAACATCTGAAACCATTCCCCCTTAACCAATAGAAAATCCTTCACCCCAAACATTTGAGGATTTTGACATAGAGTTTGATCCATCTGTAACTCTTGGAAACTTCTTGAATGGACCTCACTACCCCAATCCAAATCCAAATCCAGAATAACATCCACCAGAACTTGCTAAAGTTCTATCTAATATTGATCTGTTTGATCAAGAATTTTCCTCACCACTCCCAGAAAATCCAAACACTCAACCTTAACAACCAGAAAATCCACAACCACACTCTCCTCAACCAGAAAATCCACAACCACACTCTCCTCAACCATAAAATTCACAACCACACTCTCTTCAACCAGAACTTCTTAACCTCAACTCACCTCAACCAGAGAATGGAAACTCTCTCACTCCTCCTTCTGAAAATCCATCTTCTGAAATTCCTGACCCATAAATTCAATATGCTACCGCAAACCAATCTGAAGAATCCTCTTCAGATTCTGATACCACTATGCCAATCCCTGGAATAACAGAACCTCTTATGGTTCGCTTACCTCTCATTATTCATGATATTCCAGAAATCACTTCACCATATGAATCTACACCAACAAACACCCCTAACTCCCCAATCTTTATTTCTGACTCTTCGACTCCATCACCCATCAACCGTCCAGCTGACAACCTCAGACTTGTCATTGATCCACAAGTGTTAGACCAACTAGCTTCCACCTCAAACAAAATTTCCATTCCCAAACCTAAACCAACCTCAACCAAATCAGATGTTGGTAAGAATATGTTGATTTTGAAACAAAAATGCAGGAAAGGATTTTTTTATTGGAAGTAAGCAAGTCAAGATATTTCAAATCATGCTGGTTCTGATTCTCTATGGGAAAGATTCAGAAAATGGCTCAACTCTGAAACCCAGAAGCTGAAAGAATTGGGCTATGAAAGGGCTCAGTAGAACTTTAGTGATCAGCTGAAAGCCTTCCAAGATCAAGTTCTGAACCAATGGTACAAGAAATAAATTCTTTCGTTGGATAATGCTCTTGGAAAGAGCACCATCCTTCAGAAGTCACTGAACCAGATTCTGATAGTCACCCTCTGACTACTGCTCCAGAAAACATGACTGCAACTGAAGAAGTGGTTCAATCAGAAGAGGCTGCAAAATGTTCTGAACGACATGCAACTCCTGAAGATACACCAGCTTCGTCACTAGTCATGCAAACTCTGGAAGAGTTGAAATAGGTGAATGCCTTAATCCATGCCAGACTAGGTAAGCAAGACGATACAAACAAAGAGATCAAGGGTATTTTGGATAAACAAGAAGATACAACAAAAGAAATCAAAGACATTCTGGGAAAGCAGGAAAAGTCAAGCACTCAGATCAAGAGCTTGTTGGAAGCGTTGTTCACACGCCTTCCCCCTCCTTCTTAGATTTTCTTTAAACTGTTTACCTGTATCTTTTATTTTATCCTCCTAGTTTCTGAAAATTGTCATTGCATTTTGTTTTCAATATAATTCATCCTTTTGACTCTGATTATATTGATTTTGGATATCTGACAAACAGTGGGGAGAAAGTAATATATTTTAAATAATAGAATACTGGGACAAAGTCTCAAACATTATAAATATTTTAACCTCTATATTTTCTGAAAAGCTTGAACAGGAACACATTCTGATAAGTACAGAAATAGATGCATTAAAAGATCTGACGAGAAGGAACTTCAGGGAAGTAATCAACTCAGGGGGAGTCTCTCTTAAGCTTTTTTGTTCTGCATTTTTCATTGAAAATCCTAGTTTTTGTCATCATCAAAAAGGGGGAGAGTGTTAGAACATAGTATGATTCTACAACCCTTAATTAGAGTTTTAATGATAACAAACACAAAGAACAAATATGCACTCTAAATTTATGTTATTTTGTATGCAGAAGTTCTGACCAAAACAACATCATAAGTTAAGCTATAGAAGCTTTCAAACTGAGGTAATTAGAATCTGCGCTAAAGAATGATGACCAAAACCTGCGCTGAAGTGAAGAATACTCAAATTCTAAACAGAAGTTTCATATACCATCAGATCCTCACATCTCTGAATCATCAACATGCTGAAGCAATTGCAGCATGCAAGATTCTAAGTTCTGAAGTGTTACTATTCAATAAAGACAGCATCACATGCAACAACTTCATTCAGACAAGAATCTTCTCAATATGGAAACAACATTGAATGTCCATTATCACGCTTTATGTTGGACAGGATTTTCATGCCTATATAAACAAGATAAGAGGACAAATCGTTTACAATTTTGATAGAACTACAATATACCTCTAAAATGCTGCAAGCCTACATACTCATATTTACTCTCAAAATTGTGTAAAATATCACAATTGTGATACTGTTTTTGTAAGGAAAAACAACTATACACAGAATACTCTTTTATCTTAATTAAGCTAGTTTTCCTTGAGATTAACCGGGTTGTGGTTGTACTCGAGAAGACTTTGGCAGTTGTCAAAGTAGTGTTGTAATCAGTTTTTGATTAGTGAATTAAGTCATTGTTGGAGAGAGGCGAAATCACCTTGACGGGTGGACTAGAGTAGTTTGAGATCAAACAGACCAGGATAAAAATATCGTGTCTTCTGCGCTTTTGATTTGAAGTTTCAATTCAACCCCCCTTCTTGTGTTTTTCACTTCTTCAATTGGCATCAGAGCGCCTGGTTATGAGTTCATACACTTAACCATGTCAGTACAAGATCCAAGCTTTAGAAAAACACTATGGTGGGTGTGATCGGTGGATCTGGAACTGACTGTTTAACGCTAGTTCGCGAAATGTCGCGGAAGCAAGAGTCGCCACCGTCTTTTATTTTCTCCAAATGGAAAGGACAAAAGCACAGAAAAATTCCTTATAGAGATTGCTCTCGGTTCGGGAGGTAGATTATAGAAAGGGAAGGTGTTAGCACCCTTTCTATCCATGGTTATCCATGGGCTCTTAGATACTTGCTCATTTGTGTTTTCAAAAGGTTTGTTTGCTTTTCAACTGTGGGTTTTAAAAAAGTTTCTTTGAAAATTCCAGTTCGACTCTTGTATCGGTCCTCAAGAGTGTTTGAAAAATTGCTTTCGAAAGCTTTTTGAAAAGGTGTCGGTGTGAATAGTATTTTTGATTTGTTTTGAAATTTAGAGCAAGTATCTAGAGTCTTCTACCTACCCTAAGGAATTCGTCTGTGTAAATGTCCTTTAAAGTAGTGCCATCCCACCATTGAGAGGTAGGTAGCACCACCGTTGGAGGTATTCGGGTCAATTCGAGGTTCGGGACATGGTGATCACTAGAGAAATGGGAAGACACCTTAGAAGCTACCCTCATGCCAGGTTCCCGGATCATGAGGACTTACTAAGACATCCTCTACTCGACGATCACCTTTCGAGGCAAGGCAACAGTGAGGCGTACCCTAGGGGTGGTGTGTGATTTGTGTGTCATGTTCATTTGCATTTATCTTGTCATGTCAAAGTGATCTATGCGTTTGTTTTTATTTTATCATTCATTCTTGCATGCATTTATTAACAGTTAAAAAGATGCGGAAATTAAAAGTTCTAAACTATTACAAAGGCGCGGGTCCACATCGCCAAATTTAATCCAGGACCCGATTTGACAGAAAAAATAAAGAATTAAAGTAAAAGTGCGAGAGATAAATATTTACATGGCTTTGGGAGAGGTACATAAATAATTAAAAGAAAACGAAATAAATACGCGAATTGAATTAAAATTAGAAACGAGGGCGTTGGACCCTTTTTGCGAAATTAAATTAAATGATTAAATTAATGAAAATTAAAATGAAAGGGAATTATTCTTGGTATTTTTGTATTTTATGACTTTAATGAAATTGAATGAAATTGAGAAATTAACCCTAATTCTAATTTTTATTTATTAAGAAAAAATATTAAAGTTAAACCTAAATTAACCTAATTAATTACATGCAATTTAATTACAAAAATAATATTTAATAATTAATTATTGTGAAAAGAAAAGAAAAAGGATAAAAATTAATACAAACCCTAATTCTACAAATTTTAGATTTTTATTGAAAAAAATATTAAGGTTAATCCTAGATTTAATAGCTAAAATTTAATAAATAATATTTATTTACAAAAAAATATATTAATTAAATAAAATACTTATTTTTGTCTTTTTCTGATTTTATGTTGTTTTTATATATTTTTTATGAAAATATTGAATTAAAGAAATTTATTAAAAAAAACAATAATTGAAATAAAGAAAAGAATGAAAAAATATAAAAGATTGCAAACCTAGGGGGGTCTGTCCCCAAATTGGAGGGTTTGTTGTAGTGATTAGGCCCACTTGTTTAAGGCCTCAGTTGACTTTCCTTGCCAGCGCGTAGCCTCTTTGACTCATGTCCATGATGCTCTTCTAACTATGGCCCTTGGATTGATCTTAACATATGCGTGGCAGGCTGGAAATTATGGATGCATGGTGTTCCTCAGGGCATAATCTGCATGGGATTAGGTTTATAGACAAAATATTGAAAGAGAGTGGGGACCTGGGGTTCAAACCCAGGTCCTAGAGAATACCAATGCCAAGCCTGACCAACGGAGCTAGGGATGCGCGTTTGTATATGAAATAACGCACAAATAATATAATAGAAAATAAGGATTAGTGGAAATCTGGCGCGAACATTCAAACCAACCACTCACTGCCTGCCACCGAGCCATCGTCTTCCTCGTTTGTTTATTTCCTGAAACACAAAAAAAACATTGGCAACGGTTTTAAACCGTCCCAAAAGGCACTATTCCAGAAAATAGCGAATAGGCCATATGGCCTCATAAATTAAGCGCGAGGGTCGCTTTAGGATCGTCCAAACCTGCTGAATTCATTCATGGTATTATGGGGTTCTAATTTTACAGTAGCTGGAAACGCCCAAATTAGAGCTTGAGAAACCCTAGATACCTTTAATGGTGAATCCTCTATTTTGGCACAAAAACGTAATTAAACCACACAGTTAGCTTTAGAATCAAATGCTGAACATAAATCAAACATCAAAAATTATTAAAGACGCATGAATCGTGAAGCAAGAATGCAAACAATTTCCTGTACAGGGTGCGATCGTTTTACCAATTCAGGGTGCTAGAGGTAGTGGTTTTGATCCAGGAGCCTTCCTTGATGTCCCAGGAAGGTGATAGAATGGTTGTTTTGGCTTGAAAACCCTTGCAATGATGATTTCAGTTTCAGAATTTTCTTGAAAAAATGTCAACTTGCTTATGGCTTTTGGGCGCAGCTTCCAGTCTTTTCTGAATAGGGTTAGCATGTATATGTACCTGTGAATGATTAGGGTTGAGAAAATTGATCAAAGGATCCTTGAATTGATGAATCAATATTTGATTTTTATGGCATTAGTTTTCAAATCTTTTTCATGCAAACTTAGTCCAAATCATGTTCAATCACCAAGATACTTTCCAAATCTGATTATACACAAAATCTTGAGATTATTTTATGCACAAAAAGATTCAAAAAGTTAGGTTTAGTATTTTTTACCTATTTATTTTAATTAAATGAATTATTAATGATTAAAAATCCAAATAAATAAATAAAAAATGATAAAAACTTCCCTTTGGGCCACATGGTCGTGCACATGCCTTGGATGATGAATTGTGGAAGAAAAAGAGGCCCATTAGCATTTTTAGGTCATTTGAAGCAATGTTGACTTTTCAAAATATCCAAAACTTTCCCAACTTCTACAAGGCATAACTTGCTCAATTCTTAAGCTTTGCTCGTGTTCTTGGACGTTTTGGAAAGGTATTTGAGTCCTCTAACCAATGCCATTGGTCCCATGTCATTTTGATTTACCAATCTCAAGTTATGGCCTTTGACTTAAAGTCCCTTTTTGTTGACTTTTGAAAATGACCTATAATGTTGAAATTGATAACTTTTTGTGAGAGCATTTATTGGACTTGAAGTGTGAAGGGGAGTTGTAGGAAATGTCTTCATATTCAAAATGAGATTTGGATGGAATTTTTCTGATAATCCATGTGGAAGTTATGCCCTGGTCAAGTTACAGTTGACTTTTTCAACTGTCCAAATAAGGAAACTTTTGCATCTTGATGATTTTTGAGCCAAGCTTTGAGAATCATGATCAAGCATTGATCAAATGATGTTTGTGGCTTCAAAATGAGATGTTTACCAAAAATTTGGACTTTTGACTGTCAAATGACCATTTTGCCCCTATAGTTGACTACAGTGCAATTAGGGTTTTTGACTGTGCAATTTTGTGCTGTAAGTCTTGAAACTTGGTATGAGGATGCTTGACCATGTTTATAAGCATATGGGACTTGATTGGACCCTTGGAAACTTCATTTACTTTGTCAGGACCAAAACCCTAATTTTGACTGCTTAGGAGGCCCTTGAACTGTGCAACCCTTGGGGAATTTTGAAGCTTTGACTTGGCAAATTTTGAAGAATATGGGAGGGCAAATTTTGGGGTACAACAGTGGGACTAAGCCAAAACATCAGCAATGACTATCATGAGGACCATGACAGAATCAGCGACAAACCTCCAGTCTTTAATGGAGAAAATTTTGACTATTGGAAAGACAAAATTGAGAGCTTCTTTCTTGCTCACAATGTTGATCTATGGGACATGGTAATTGATGGATACACACATCCAGTGGACAAAAGTGGTCAGAAGATAGACATAAAAAGGATGTCTGACCAGCAAAAACGTGATTTTAGAAACCATCATAAAGCCAGAACAATAATTCTCAGTGCTATCTCATACTTAGAATATGAGAAAATCTCAAACAGAGGGACAACCAAAAACATGTTTGACTCTCTGAGAATGACGCATGAAGGCAACATACAAGTCAAAGAAACCAAGGCCCTTGCGCTCATTCAAAAATATGAAGCATTCAAGATAGAAGACAATGAATCCATAGAAGCAATGTTCTCAAGATTCCGGATTCTTGTTGCTAGGCTAAAGGTTCTTGACAAAGGATACTCTACTGCTGATCACGTAAAGAAGATCTTCAGAAGTCTACCCAAGAAATGGAGGCCAATGGTCACTGCACTTAAGCTAGTTAAATATCTCAACAAGATATCTCTGGAGGAACTTGTCATCTCCCTCAGAAGTCACGAGATAGAGCTAGAACAAGATGAGGCTCAAAAGCAAGGTAAGCCTCTAGCATTAAAATCTAACAAAAAATATGATTCTAAGGTTTTGCTTGCTATGGAAGAAACCTCTGATGGATCCTCATTAGAAGAAGATGAATTGTCTCTCCTCTCTAGAAGGGTCAATCAAATGTGGAAGCAGAGACAAAGGAAATTCAGAAATCCTAGAAGATCAGAGAATCAAAATGAATCCTCCTCCAGATACAGAAAGTATGAGTCCTCCTCTAGACACAAAGATCTGAAGGTTCTTCAGGACACAGAAAGTCAAATAACAAGGACATCATCTGTTATGAGTGCAATGAGCAAGGGCACTACAAAAGTGACTATCCAAGGATTCAGAAGGAGAAGCCCAAAAAGAAGTTCTTCAAGGAGAAGAAGAAAATCCTCATGGCAACATGGGATGATTCAGACACTTCTGATGCTGACTCAGAGTTAGATGATGAAAGAGCCAACATAGCTCTCATGGAAAATGTGTCAGAAGACAGTGAAGCTTCTGGTTCAAACTTAGAATCAGAAACAAAAGAGGTATTCCCTGATTTCACTATTAATTTTACTAAGGCTGCACTTGCAGAAAGTCTGAATGAAATTTTGGAAAGGTATCAGCAAATCAGAGTCAAATTCAAGAACCTGAAAAGGGGTCATGTCTCTGACTCTGAAAAGACTGAGAGTCTTAGATTAGAGAATTCTGAGTTAAAAGAAAAGGTTTCAAAATTAGAAAACGATTTACAAAACTCTCAGAAAGAAATAATCTCAGAGACTCCTAGTAATGCTGATAAGATAATCAAAGAGTATGATCACAACTTTCAGAAGTTTCTGGCTAATAACATAGATAGAAGCAAGATGGCTTCAATGATCTATGGAGTTAGAAGGAATGGAAGAAAAGGAATAGGATACCAAGGTAAGGTATCTACACCTAAAAAAGTCATGGACCTTGTCATAAAACGCACACCACTAAAATCACACTTCACATATGGGCACACACATGACCTAAAATACACTAGTAATGATTACTCTGTCAAACCATAATTCAACAAGGATTTTGGTAAAACTAAAAAACCAGGACCCAAAAAGATATGGGTACTTAAGGATAAAATTATATATGTAGCAGATATATTTAGCAGCAAGGCTAAAACACCATTCATGGTACCTGGACTCTGGATACTCTCGACACATGACGGGAAGAAAGCATATGTTCCAAAGCCTGGAAATTAAACCTGGATGCTACGTGGGCTTTAGAGGCAACCAAAGAGGGAAGATCATTGGCTCTGGAACAGTAGGTAATGGTAATCTTCCTTCTACAAATAATGTGATCTTAGTTGATGGATTAATGTATAACCTGTTATCCATAAGTAAATTAAGTGATAACGGTTATGATATAATCTTTAATCAAAATTCACGCAAATTTGTTAGTCAGAAAGATGGAACTATCCTTTTTAATGGAAAGAGGAAAAATAACATTTATAAGATAAAAATTTATGAACTAAAGAGTCAGAATAAAAAATGTCTTCTTTCTGTTAACAATGAGCAATGGGCCTGGCAAAGAAGATTGGGGCATTTTAGTATAAGAAGATTATCTTAAATTAACAAACTCAATCTGGTCAGAGGACTTCCTAATCTGAAGTTCAGCTCAGATGCTCTGTGTGAAGCATGTCAGAAAGGCAAATTTGCAAAACCTTCTTTTAAATCTAAAAATGTTGTTTCCACCTCTAAGGCATTAGAACTTCTGCACATAGACTTATTTGGACCAGTAAAAACTGCGTCTGTTAGTGGCAAGAAGTATGGGTTAGTGGTCGTAGATGACTATAGCAGATGGACATGGGTAAAGTTCTTAAGACACAAGGACGAGTCACATTCTGTGTTTGTTGCATTTTGTACCCAAGTTCAGAATGAAAAGGATCTTAGAATTGTAAAAGTCAGAAGTGATCATGGTGGAGAATTTGAAAATAAAATTTTTGAAACATTCTTTAATGAAAAGGCATCTTGCATGACTTCTCTTGTCGTAGAACTCCCCAACAAAATGGAGTTGTAGAACAAAAGAATAGAAAACTGCAAGAAATAGCCAGAACCATGATCAATGAGACTAACATTGCTAAGATCTTCTGGGCAGAAGTAATTAACACAGCGTGGTACATTCAGAATAGAATATCTATAAGACCTATTCTAGAAAAGACTCCATATGAATTGTAGAAGAATGGAAAGCCCAACATTTCTTATTTCCATCCTTTTGGATGCACCTATTTTATTCTAAATACTAAGGATCATTTGAACAAGTTTGACTCTAAAGCACAAAAGTGTATTATGTTAGGATACTCTAAACGCTCAAGAGGGTACAAAGTATACAATACAGAAACACAGATTTTTGAAGAGTCAATCGCTGTTAGATTTGATGATAAGCTTGACCTTCAAAAGTAAAAGCATAATGAATTCTTTGCAGATATAGAAGTTGAATTCATAGGTACTGAAGACAACTCATCTGAAGTTCCCAACATAGACGCTCCAATAACTTCAAAAAGAAATATTACAAGTGGTCATGTACCTCCTGTTGAACAACTCCAGAAAAGGTTATCCAGAAGCAGCATAGCTCACCTAGAAGATAAGTTCCTGGGAAACAAGGATGATCCAATCAGAACAAGATCAACATTTAGAAACTCTGAAGAATCCCTCATGGGACTGGTCTCTCTGATTGAACCAACAACAATTGATGAAGCTCTTCTGGACAATGACTGGATTTTGGCAATGCAGGAGGAACTAAATCAGTTCACTAGAAATGACGTATAGGATCTGGTTCCCAAACCAAAAGGATTCAGTGTCATTGGAACAAAGTGGGTGTTCAAAAACAAACTGAATGAGCAAGGAGAAGTCATCAGAAATAAAGCATGACTGGTGGCACAAGGTTATAGTCAGCAAGAGGGGATAGACTATACAGAAACCTTGGCTCAAGTCGCCAGGTTAGAATCTATCAGACTCTTAATCTCATTTGCTGTGAACAATGGCATCACTCTGTATTAGATGGATGTCAAAAGTGCATTCCTAAATGGATACATAGATGAAGAGGTATATGTGCACGAACCCCCTGGGTTTGAAAATTCCAAACACCCAGAATATGTTTTCAAACTAAAGAAGTCACTTTATGGGCTGAAACAAGCTCCCAGAGGTTGGTATGAAAGACTAAGTAACTTCCTGTTAGAAAAGGAATTCACCAGAGGGAAAGTGTACACAACCTTGTTTTGTAATACATTTAAGAATGACATTTTAGTTTTTCATATTTATGTAGATGATATTTTTAGATCCACTAAACCTTCTCTGAGAAGAGAAATTGCTAAGGGCACACAGGCAGAGTTTGAGATGAGCTTAATAGGGAAACTCAAATTCTTTCTGGGCATTTAGATAAACCAAACTATTCATCAGATCAAATATGTCAGAGAACTTCTGAATAAATTTGACCTCTCAGAATGTAAGCCCTCAAAGACTCCAATGCATCCCACGTGCGTTCTGGAAAAGGAAGAGAGTGGATCGTAAAAGCACTTCTGGAAGCTGCCAGTTCTGGGAGACAATCTGATCTCATGGACCAGTAAGAGACAGTCCACAATAGCATTGTCAACAGCAAAAGCTGAATATATATCAGCTGCTGGATGTAGCACTCAAATGCTCTGGATGAAAAGTCAACTTGAAGACTCCAACATATTTGAGAGTAGCATTCCTATCTTCTGTGATAACACTTCTGCCATATGTCTCAGTAGAAATCCCATTTTGCATTCTAGGGCTAAGCATATAGAAATAAAACATCACTTTATTAGGGACTATATTCAGAAAGGAATTCTTACTTTAAAATTTATTGACACATACCATCAATGGGCTGATTTATTTACAAAACCTCTTTCTAAAGATAGATTCAATTTCATTCTGAAACATCTCAGCATGAAGTTATGCCTAGAATAAATTATCTTATTTGCATATCATAACCCTCAGAAATTTATTGTTTTCTTTGAACATCTGACCAACTTGTCTTCAGAAATTAGAAGTACAGTTGCCTCAGAATCTATCTATGAAGATCTGAATGTTTCATTTCAAGGATAGAGGCATGGAGTTCACATCATTAAACATATGTCATCCTCTCACAAGCTTCCTTCTGAGGCTGAACACACGTTCAAATTCTGAAGGGTCCAAGGCTCTAATTGGATGCATTGAGACACTTGTCAGTGATAACTGTTCAATATCTCTCTAAATCCCCTAATTTCGGGTTTCATTAATGCATATAGTCATTACTTATTTTCTTTCTTACTTATTACGCTTTCTAAAAACCTATATAAACTCAATTTACTATTTCATTCATTCACGTTTTACCCTCTTCTCTATTCTCTCTTGTTCTAGTCTTTTTCAAAAAACCCTTTCCATTATTTTTACTCAAAGAATCCGTGTGAACAATGGCATCATCATCAAGTCTTAAGAATCTCAGTGCTCTTGAATCTGCATCAACGGAACAATATGAAGAACCCATTAGAATGCTACTCACTCCAGTTGACAACCTTGAAGTTCTCCCTGAATTAATCATTGATTTTGAAAGCTTACAAGAAAATGGGTTTGATCTGTATGAAGAAGTAACTTCATAGGGATGGAATAGATAATTTGATCGTCTATTGGGTCCAACTTTTCCCATTCTTGTTAAAGAATTCTGGATTCATGCTACCTCGTCCAACCACCAGGTCACATCATATGTTATGGGGAAGAAGATAGTGATAACAAAAGATTTTATTTGGAAAATCATTGGATACAATGGCGGTGGAGTCAGGTGCATTGATATGGCTGATAGATGCTCTGACCTAAAATCTATTGCTAGGGAAATCTTCACTTCTGGACAACCATCCAGCAAGATCAGAGACTTAAAGGATCATCACAGAATCTAGGCCAGAATAATTCTGGGATGCATCAATCACAGGAAGCCTATAAGCTCTCCTGATTACATCAATATTGATCAGCAATTTCTGATTTACTTCATTGCAAAGAAGACCAAGATAAACCTTCCATACTTGCTCTTCAACCATCTCAGAACAAGTGTGAAAGAGACAAGAGAAGAAGAAAGAAATAAGATGGATTGGATTCCTCTTGGAAGATTGATTTCAGATATGCTAACAGAAAACAGGCTGATAGAACATCTGACAGAGACTCAAGAAATCAATACTCTGGAAGCAACCGCTGGAAAACCCTTGAATGCCAAGAATATGAAGAAAATGAAGATTATTGAGAACATTAAGAAGGAACAAACAATTGCTCCTCATGAGGCTATAACTTCTAGGAGAATCCCTCTGAAGGATTTCCACTCTTTTCTGAGATAGATGCCTCTCCAGAAATCATAGTCAGATACATTGAGGCTTGCAAGGCTGATGGGAATATTCTAGAAATCAACATCCAAGATTTGCACAATCCAGCTCTAGAGGTTATGCTAAAGAAATCCCAAAAGAGGAAGGCAACAGGAGAAGGATCCTCTCAGAGGACACCTAAAGCTGTGAAAAAGAAAGGTAATCCATCTTCTGTTTCTGTTGTAGAGTCAATAACTATTCAAACATCTGAAATCATTCCCCCTCAACCAACAGAAAATCCTTCACCCCAAACATTTGAGGATTTTGACATAGAGTTTGATCCATCTGTAACTCTTGGAAACTTCTTGAATGAACCTCACTCCCCCAATCCAAATCCAAATCCAGAACAACATTAACCAGAACTTGCTAAAGTTCTATCTGATATTGACCTGTTTGATCAAGAATTTTCCTCACCACTCCCAGAAAATCCAAACACTCAACCTCAACAACCAGAAAATCCACAACCACACTCTCCTTAACCAGAAAATCCACAACCACACTCTCCTCAACCAGAAAATTCCCAACCACATTCTCCTCAACCAGAACATCTGAACGTCAACTCACCTCAACCAGAGAATGGAAACTCTCTCACTCCTCCTTCTGAAAATCCATCTTCTGAAATTCCTGAATCAGAAATTCAACACGCTACCGCAAACCAATCTGAAGAATCCTCTTCAGATTCTGATACCACTGTCCCAATCCCTGGAATAACAAAACCTCTTACGGTTCGCTTAGCTCTCACTATTCATGATATTCCAGAAATCCCTTCACCTAATGAATCTACACCACCAAACACCCCTAACTCCCCAATCCTGATTTCTGACTCTTCCACTCCATCACCCATCAACCGTCCAACTGACAACCTCAGACCTGTCATTGATCCACAAGTGCTGGACCAACTAGCTTCCACCTCAAACAAAATTGCCATTCCAAAACCTAAACCAACCTCAACCAAATCTGATGTTGGTAAGAATATTTTGATTTTTGAAACATAAATGCAGGAATGGATTATTTCTTTGAAGCAAGCAAGTCAAGAGATTTCTAATCCTGCTGCTTCTGATTCTTTATGGGAATGATTCAGAAAATGGCTCAACTCTGAAACCCAGAAGCTGAAAGAATTGGGCTATGAAAGGGCTCAGTGGAACTTCAGTGATCAGCTGAAAGCCTTCCAAGATCAAGTTCTGAACCAATGGTACAAGAAAGAAATTCTTCTGCTGGATAATGCTCTTGGAAAGAGCACCATCCTTCAGAAGTCACTGAACCAGATTTTGATAGTCACCCTCTGACTGCTGCTCTAAAAAACATGACTGCAATAGAAGAAGTGGTTCAATCAGAAGAGGCTGCAGAATGTTCTAAACAACATGCAACCCCTGAAGATACACTAGCTTCGTCACTAGTCATGCAAACTCTAGAAGAGTTGAAAAAGAAGAATGCCTTAATCCATGCCAGACTAGATAAGCAAGAGGATACAAACAAAGAGATCAAGGGTATTTTGGATAAACAAGAAGATACAACAAAATAAATCAAAGACATTCTGGGAAAGCAGGAAGAGTCAAGCACTCAGATCAAGAGCTTGTTGGAAGCGTTGTTCACATGCCTTCCCCCTCCTTCTTAGATTTTATTTAAATTGTTTATCTCTATCTTTTAACTTATCCTCCTAGTTTCTGAAAATTGTCATTGCATTTTGTTTTCAATATAATTCATCCTTTTGACTCTTATTATATTTATTTTTGATATCTAACAAAAAGGGGGAGAAAGTAAGATATTTTCAATAATAGAATACCAGGACAAAGTCTCAAACATCTAAATATTTTAATCTCTATATTTTCTGAAAAGCTTGAACAAGAACACATTCTGATAAGTACAGAAGGAGATGCATCAAAAGCTATGACGAGAAGGAACTTCAGGGAAGTAATCAACTCAGGGGGAGTCTCTCTTAAACTTTTTGTTCTATATTTTTCATTGAAAATCCTAGTTTTTGTCATCATAAAAAAGGGGGAGATGTTATAACATAGTATGATTCTACATCCCTTAATTAGAGTTTTGATGATAACAAACATAAAGAACAAATATGCACTCTAAATTTATGTTATTTTGTATGCAGAAGTTCTGGCCAAAACAACATCAGAAGTTAAGCTATAGAAGCTTTCAAGTTGAGGTAATTAGAATCTGCGCTAAAGAATGATGACCAGAACCTGCGCTGAAGTGAAGAATACTCTGATTCTGAATAGAAGTTTCATATACCATCAGATCCTCACATCTCTGAATCATCAATGTGCTAAAGCATTTGCAGCATGCAAGATTCTTAGTTCTGAAGCGTTAGTATTCAATTAAGACAACATCACATGCAACAACTTCATTCAGACAAGAATCTTCTCAATATGGAAACAGCATTGAATGTCCATTATCACGCTTTATGTTAGATATGATTTCCCTGCCTATATAAACAAGATAAGAGGACAAATCGTTTACGATTTTGATAGAACTGCAATATACCTCTAAAACGCTGCAAGCCTTCATACTCATATTTACGCTCAAAATTGTGTAAAATATCACAGTTGTGATACTGTTTTTGTAAGGAAAAACAACTATACACAGAATACTCTTTTATCTTGATTAAGCTAGTTTTCCTTGAGATTAACCGGGTTATGGTTGTACTCAAGAAGACTTTGGCAGTTGTCAAAGTAGTGTTGTAATCAGTTTTTGATTAGTGAATTAAGTCCTCGTTGGAGAGAGGCGAAATCACCTTGACGGGTGGACTGGAGTAGTTTGAGATCAAACGGACCAAGATAAAAATAGCGTGCCTTCTACGCTTTTGATTTTAAGTTTCAATTCAACCCCCCCTTCTTGTGTTTTTCACTTCTTCAATTGGCATCAGAGCGCCTGGTTCTGAGTTCACACACTTGACCGTGTCATTACAAGATCCAAGCTTTATAAAAACACTATGGTGGGACCAAGCCAAAACATGAGCAATGACTATCATGAGGACAAGGATAGAATGAGCGGAAAACCTCTAGTCTTTGATGGAAAAAATTTTGACTACTGGAAAGACAGAATTGAGAGCTTCTTTCTGGCTCATGATGCTGATCTATGGGACATGGTAATTGATGGATACACACATCCAGTGGACGAAAGTGGTTAGAGGATAGATAGAAAAAGGATGTCTGACCAGCAAAAAAGTGATTTCAGAAACCATCATAAATCCAGAACAATACTTTTCAGTGCTATCTCATACTCAGAATATGAGAAAATCTCAAACAAAGAGACAACAAAAAACATGTTTGACTCTCTGAGAATGATGCATGAAGGCAACATATAAGTCAAAGAAACCAAGGCCCTTGCGCTCATTCAGAAATATGAAGCATTCAAGATGGAAGACAGTGAATCCATAGAAGAAATGTTCTCAAGATTCTAAATTCTTGTTGCTGGGCTGAAGGTTCTTGACAAAGGATACTCTACTGCTGATCACGTAAAGAAGATCATCAGAAGTCTACCCAAGCAATGGAGGCCAATGGTCACTGCACTTAAGCTAGCTAAAGATCTCAACAAGATATCTCTGGAGGAACTTGTCAGCTCCCTCAGAAGTCACGAGATAGAGCTAGAAGAAGATGAGCCTTAAAAGCAAGGTAAGCCTCTAGCATTAAAATCTAACAAAAAAAATCTGATTCTAAGGTTTTACAGGCTACGGAAGAAACCTCTGATGGATCCTCATCAGAAGAAGATGGATTGTCTCTCCTCTCCAGAAGGGTCAATAAACTGTGGAAGCAGAGACAAAGGAAATTCAGAAACCCGAGAAGATCAGAGAATCAAAATGAATCCTCCTCTAGATACAGAAAGTCTGAGTCCTCCTCTGGACACAGAAGATCTAAAGGTTCTTCAAGACACAGAAAGTCAAATAACAAGGACATCATCTACTATGAGTGCAATGAGAAAGGGCACTACAAAAGTGACTGTCCAAGGCTTCAGAAGGAGAAGCCCAAAAAGAAGTTCTTCAAGGAGAAGAAGAAAAGTCTCATGGCAACATGGGACGAATTCAGACACTTCTGATGTTGACTCAGAGTCAAATGATGAAAGAGCCAACATAGCTCTCATGGAAAATGTGTCAGAAGACAGTGAAGCTTTTGGTTCAGACTCAGAATCTGACACAGAAGAGGTATTCCCTGATTTCACTGTTAATTTTACTAAGGCTGAACTTGCCGAAAGTTTGAATGAAATTCTGGAAAGGTATCAGCAAATCAGAGTCAAATTCAAAAACCTGAAAAGGAATCTTGTCTCTGACTCTAAAAAGACTGAGAGACTTAGATTAGAGAATTCTTAGTTAAAAGAAAAGGTTTCAAAATTAGAAAACGATTTACAAAACTCTCAGAAAGAAATAATCTCAGAGACTCCTAGTAATGATGATAAGATCATCAAAGAGTATGATCACAACTTTCAGAAGTTTCTGGTTAAAAACATAGATAGAAGCAAGATAGATTCAATGATCTATGGAGTTAGAAGGAATGACAGAAAAGGAATAGGATACCAAGGTAAGGTATTTACACCTAAGAAAGTCACGGACCTTGTCATAAAACGCACATCACTAAAATCACACTTCACATATGGGCACACACATGACCTAAAATACAATAGTAATGATTATTCTATCAAACCAAAATTCAACCAGAATTTTGGTAAAACAAACAAACCAGGACCCAAAAAGATATGGCTACCTAAGGACAAAATTATATATGTAGCAGATATCTTTAGTAGCAAGGCTAAAACACCAGTCATGGTACTTGGACTCTGGATGCTCTCGATACATGACGGGAAGAAAGGATATGTTCCAAATCCTAGAACTTAAACGTGGAGGCTACGTGGGCTTTGTAGGCAACCAAAGAGGGAAGATCATTGGCTCTGGAACATTAGGTAATGGTAATCTTCCTTCTATAAATAATGTGCTCTTATTTGATGGATTAATGCATAACCTGTTATCCATAAGTCAATTAAGTGATAACGGTTATGATATAATCTTTAAACAAAATTCATGAAAAGCTGTTAGTCAGAAAGATGGAACTATCCTTTTTAATGGAAAGCGGAAAAATAACATTTATAAGATAAAACTTTCTGAACTAAAGAGTCAGAATGTAAAATGTCTTCTTTCTGTTAACAATGAACAATGGGCCTGGCATAGAAGATTGGGGCATTTTAGTATGAGAAGATTATCTTAAATTAACAAACTCAATCTGGTCAGAGGACTTCCTAATCTGAAGTTCAGCTCAGATGCTCTGTGTGAAGCATGTCAGAAAGGAAAATTTGCAAAACCTTCTTTTAAATCTAAAAATGTTGATTCCACCTCTAAGCCATTAGAACTTCTGCACATAGACTTATTTGGACCAGTAAAAACTGCGTCTGTTAGTGGAAAGAAGTATGGGTTAGTGATCGTAGATGACTATAGCAGATGGACATGGGTAAAGTTATTAAGACACAAGGACGAGTCACATTCTGTGTTCGTTGCATTCTATAACCAAGTTCAGAATCAAAAGGATTTTAGAATTGTCAAAGTCAGAAGTGATCATGGTGGAGAATTTGAAAATAAAAAATTTGAAACATTCTTTAATGAAAAAGGCATCTTTCATGACTTCTCTTGTCGTAGAACTCCCCAACAAAATGGAGTTGTCGAACGAAAGAATAGAACACTGCAAGAAATGGCCAGAACCGTGATCAATGAGACTAACATTGCTAAGATCTTCTGGGCAGAAGAAATTAACACGGCGTGTTACATTCAGAATAAAATCTCTATAAGACCTATTCTGGAAAAGACTCCATATGAATTGTGGAAGAACAGAAAGCCCAGCATTTCTTATTTCCATCCTTTTGGAAGCACCTGTTTTATTCTGAATACTAAAGATCATCTGAACAAGTTTGACTCTAAAGCACAAAAGTGTATTATGTTAGGATACTCTAAACGCTCAAGAGGATACAAAGTATACAATACAGAAACACAGATTGTTGAAGAGTCAATCAATGTTAGATTTGATGATAAGCTTGACCCTCAAAGGTAAAAGCATAATGAATTCTTTGCAGATATAGATGTAGAATTCACAGGTACTGAAGACAACTCATCAGAAGTTCCAAACAGAGACGCTCCAACAACTTCAAAAAGAAATATTACAAGTGATCTTGTACCTCCTGTTGATCAACTCCAGAAAAGGTTATCTAGAAGCAACATAGCTCACCCAGAAGATAAGATCCTGGGAAAGAAGGATGATCCAATCAGAACAAGATCAAAATTTAGAAACTCTAAAGAATCCCTCATGGGACTGGTCTCTTTGATTGAACCAACAACAATTGATGAAGCTCTTTTGGACAATAACTATATTCTGGAAATGCAGGAGGAACTAAATCAATTCACCAGAAATAACGTATGGGATCTGGTTCCCAAACCAAAAGGATTCAACGTCATTGGAACAAAGTGGGTGTTCAGAAACAAACTGAACAAGCAAGGAGAAGTCATCAGAAACAAAGCATGACTGGTGGCACAAGGTTATAGTAAGCAAGAGGGGATAGACTCTACATAAACCTTTGCTCCAGTCACCAGGTTAGAATCTATCAGACCCTTAATCTCATTTGCTGTAAACAATGGCATCACTCTGTATCAGATGGATGTCAAAAGTGAATTCCTAAATGGATACATAGATGAAGAGGTATATGTGCACCAAACCCCTGGGTTTGAAAATTCCAAACACCCAGAATATGTTTTCAAACTAAAGAAGTCACTCTATGGTCTGAAACAAGCTCCCAGAGCTTGGTATGAAAAACTAAGTAACTTCCTGTTAGAAATGGAAATCACCAAAGGGAAAGTGGACACAACCTTGTTCTGTAAGACATTTAAGAATGACATTTTAGTTTGTCATATTTATGTAGATGATATCTTTTTTGGATCCACTAATCCTTCTATGAGAAGAGAATTTGCTAAGTGACTGCAGGCAGAGTTTGAGATGAGCTTAATGGGGGAACTCAAATTCTTTATGGGCATTGAGATAAACCAAACTCTAGAAGGAACTTACATTCATTAGAGAAAATATGTTAGAGACCTTCTGAAGAAATTTGACCTCTCATAATGTAAGCCCTCAAAGACTCCAATGCATCCCACGTGCATTTTGGAAAAGGAAGAGAGTAGAGCATAAAAGCACTTCTGGAAGCTACCAGTTTCTGGGAGACAATCTGATCTCATGGACCAGCAAGAGACAATCTACAATAGCATTGTCAATAGCAGAAGCTGAATACATAGCAGCTACTGGATGTAGCACTCAAATGCTCTGGATGAAAAGTCAACTTGAAGACTTCAACATATTTTAGAGTAATATTCCTATCTTCTGTGATAACACTTCTGCCATATATCTCAGTATAAATCCCATTTTGCATTCTAGGGCTAAGCATATAGAACTAAAACATCATTTTATTAGGGACTATATTCAGAAAGGAATTCTTACTTTAAAATTTATTGACACAAACCATCAATGGGCTGATGTATTTACAAAACCCCTTTCTGAAGTAGATTCAATTTCATTCTGAAACATATCAGCATGAAGTTATGCCCAGAATAAAATGTCTTATTTGCATATCCTAACCCTCAGAACTTTATTGTTTTTGTAAGGAAAAACAAGTATACACATGATACTCTTTTATCTTGATTAAGCTAGTTTTCCTTGAGATTAACCGAGTTGTGGTTATACTCAAGAAGACTTTGGCAGTTGTAAAAGTAGTGTTGTAATCATTTTTTGATTAGTGAATTAAGTCCTCGTTGGAGAGAGGCGAAATCACATTGACGGGTGGACTGGAGTAGTTTGAGAATAAATGAACCAGGATAAAAATATCGTGTCTTCTGCGCGTTTGATTTTAAGTTTCAATTCAACCCCCCCCCCCTTCTTGTGTTTTTCACTTCTTCAAATTTCTCTTAACCAAAATAGATGGCATGAAATAGACCTCTTGTATGACATTTTGAGACTTGAAACATTAAAAATCTCCAAAAATTGAGAGAGTTATGAATTGTTGAAGTTGGAAAAAGAATCATGAAATCACCTATAATCTTTTGTATCCTTAGGGAATCTTCCATCCATTTTCTCAATTTTCACATAAAAGAAGGCATAAATTTCACATCCTCAAGATAATTATGGAAAAAGAATGGGTTCAAGTTGATAAAAATTGACCAAGTTATGATCATTTGAAGTCACACCTGAGAAATAGGGGGTTCATCTAGAGGACTTGTAATATTTCTTCAAGATTAAGTTTCTTCCACGTGAAAACTCCTTGAAACTTTTGAAGTGATTTGTTGATAACCCTTTGAATATAAGGATGTCTTTTGAATCACTCAAAAATACCAAAATATGAGCAAGATATACTTCTTTGAAGTTCAAAACCCTAGCTTCTAGATTAAGAAAAGGCTTTGAGGAACTTTGACAACTTTGAACAAACTTCTTGTACCAACACTTTTGCTTTGTTCATAGAAGTTGTTGATGATGATAATGAGAACTCATAGAAACCAAAACCACTTCCATATCTTGAGAATTAAGAGAAATGTGCACTTGTGACCAATGGGAGCAAGACCTTGTCCAACCATGACAACATCTTCAATCAACCCCTTGTACTTTTGAATCAATATTGATAAGTTTGAAATATGGTGAACCAAAATAACTTTGCCATGCCATTTCTTCCAAAACAACTCCAATGGTGAGGTTTGAACTTCTCCAACTTTATTGAATAGGGCATGGAAATAAACTCATGAACCTATGGATCAACTTGCTAAGCCACATTGCCTTTACCTACATTATTAACAAGTAAGACAAGCAAAAATTGCATTTTGTTAATTATAAAGAAATTCAAAACAAAAATGCATAATCACAAAAGAAAAACAAGTCAAGGTGCTTGGTGATCTCTCAAAGAGCAAAGCTAAAGATAGGGAGGAGAACCAAAAGCCCTAATGTGATCTTGTTGTGATTGAATCAACATGGTATGACGAAGGGATCTTAGGGACAAAAATTGGGGTACAACATCGACAAAATTGAAACAATGTGAATCAAAATTGCATTTTACTGATTTGGACTTGAGAATTCACAATTTACAACTAGAGTATCGTCTCGAGCTGATTCTTCAAGCATCTTAATTTTCTTGGTATTCTCTTCACCGTGTGTTCATGCCAGAAATTCATTATGAGCATAACGTTTCCAAATAATTCAATTTCTCTGAAGTGGTGTTGGATTTAATTTCTGGTTACTTGTTCCCCCGACATTTGGGAATTTATAACTTGGATTTGATTCAGCATATTCAGCATATTCCTCAAGTACCGAGACTTCTCAATTTTATTACTAACCTTCATATTCAGGTCAAGGACTAATTCTATGAAGAAAGCATCCAAGAAATTTATTTTCTTGAAGGTGGTAACTTGAATTAATTGTCGTTTCACCGTCTTGTGGATATTCAAAATATAGTGAAAAAGTGTGTTGAAGGTGCAGTTTTTGAACGCTAATAAATTATAATAAATTCATCGTTCGTTTTTTGATGTCCATTCCGATGCCTAAGATTCCATATCGATGACATCTACATTTCATCTTTTATGGCCGAGAGCTGATTCTTTAGGGAAGGTGTCACAAGTTACAGATTTCTGAGGAATTTTTCAATATAAAAATAATGACAAATATTGTTTTTGGCGATGTTCAAAAATTCATATCTCGATCAATTTTTGTCGTATCGCGTTGGTTCTAGCGACATCGGTTGAAAAATTTTGTTAGCTTCGTTTCGGTTTCACATTCCATGCGTGTACGATATCTAGAAGGCTTCCGTTTTTCATCTGTTTCGCCCATGACGCACTAAAAATCCTGAACTGGAAATTAAAGTTATTTGAGGCGAAACTTCAAAAATTCATAACTAAATCACCTTTTATCTGATTGATCCCATATTCAGACACAAGGTCATTATTAACGTTATCTATGCTTTGGATTTATATTTTGACCTTAAAAGTTATACTGAGGCCCCTCAAATTTGACCTGAACGTGTCAGACTAAAGTAAATTAAAAAATATGCATTAGTGTTTGTGATTACTTGAAGGCCGTTAACCAAATTCACTCACATAAGCCTACACTATATATTCTCATTCACATCAATTTCTCTAAAAAAAACTCATTAATCTTAAAAAACACTCTACAATTCTCTCTCATTCTCTCAAGGATCAAACACTTCTCTCTCACTTTTCTTCCAAGGTCTTCATCAAGATCATCAATAATTCTCAATAATCTTCATCAATTTTCAAGATCAAGAATCAAAAAGTTGGAAAGTCACTTCCCTATTCCTCCTTGAATCTCGCGCCCCACTCCCTCTCCACTTCACATTCGATTCCAAATCTTCTTCTTCTACAAACTCATCTTCTCTTCAAGAGGTAAACTCGATATAAACTCCATTATTTTCTCATAAGTGAAACTTGATTGCATTTGGTTATTGAATTTTGAAATTGAATTGGTGAATTGAATTGTGATTGGAAGTTAGGTTTTGGTTATAATTGTTGAACTAAACATAGAATTATGGAGTTGTGTTATTGATTTGTAATGTAGAAATTAGGTGCACACTAGGTGTTTGTGTTAATGCCTAGTGTTAATTTTGATTTAAAAATTGACATAGATTAAGAAATCACATAAACTAACACATATAGTAGTTTAATTCTAATTTTTTACTCTAGTTTGATAATTGATAGCAAAAATGTTAGAGAAACTTGGCATTGATTAATGATTCATAAGATTATTTCGAATTCTTGATTTCATAAATTTGATCAAAAAAGTGTTATTATTCAATTAGTCTCATGAGTTGAAACTCAATGCTTAGAGTTACCTTAATTAAGGCCTCAATGCATACTTTTGATTACTAACTCTCATTAACATTCATGTTTAAACATTAACACTAACTTTTGATAACATATAATTGTATTAAGTTGTGTTGTTATACATAGTTATCTACTAACATAACATTGATCACTAACATAGAGTAGTTTTCTCTTAATGCTACTAACATTTGATGTGCATATTCATAACATTTTCATACTTTGACATAACATGAGATTTTTTTTGGTTAACATCGAAGTTGCTAACTCTTGTCATTTCCATAAGTTGTGATAATGTCTAATGGTCTCAAGATGTTTCATAATCCATATTTCACACTTCAAAACTTGAGTTTAATGAGAAATGTCACAATTCTTGGAAAATTAAAATTTTATGACATAAATGCATTTTTGCTCTAACTTCCAAATCATGATGAGTTTTAACACTTTTTAATAATGTAACTTGACTTTTCAGCCAGTTTCAGACAAATATTTTTTATCGAAAAGTTATTGCCCATCAAACAAAATTGGCTTAAAAGTCACACTTCCGGGTGGAATTTATTCAAACCGAGTTCACTTATGAATCTAGTGGCCCGTTTGTAAGCTTCCACGGGGGTTTCATTTGATTTCGAACAACTTCTTTTACCGTGTTTTGAACGGACCGTTCGTGGAAGTCTTGCTCCCGCTTCTTTTTTTATCGAACCGATTACGAATTTGAGTTCTTGAGCATGTTTATAATTTACCATGAAAATCTCATTCTATTTCGAACATATTTTTTCGGATGCCTATTTTTCAAAATACGTTTTACACCGTAATGCAGAATTTTTTCTAATGCAGTTTTAGTGCAGTTTTTTTATCCTTCTTAGTGAAGAATTTTAATGCAATAATTACCGTTTGATGCATGCTTACTTGTTGCGCTTCATTGGTTGACCATCAGATTAGTTTTCGTGCACTTTTCAATCCGTTTTGCCTTGTTATTTTTTGACATATTTGTTAATTATGCAAGGTACATTGTGGTGTTTCCAATCATATACAAAAATGGTAGTTATGTGATTGTGTTATATGTTGTTCGAATGTGTATATTTTATGATGCCTTGCAGGAACATTATTATGTGTAGTGCTTCCATGGCACACATTTACCTTAGTTGGATTTATTTCTAACTTTGTTTGTTTCTTAGTGAAGCTTGCTCGATGCGCACTCCTTTCTTCTCCATTGCTTTCGTCCGCTTTTGATGATTTGCTTACTTTTGGTAGTCGCTGCTACTGCTTTTACATTTTCGCTCACTTTATCGCATATCTTCACCACTTTCTAGATATCATGAGAAGTAGGAACTTTACTTCTTTTTGATTCCATAAGAAGTAGGAATAGAGACGTATGATAAGGGTCTCTGTTGTTGATCATATCAGGAACCTCTTTAGTTTATTTAAAGACCCGTTTAGGGAAATTCCGCATTGTTTGCTATTGTGTGCTACTTGTGTGTGATTTGTTTATAACCCTACCTTTGTGTAGGTATTTTGCAGGTGTGTTTACATTTGTGCCCGCATTATTCCCCCATCCCTTATTGAAGTCCTGAAAAGAATGAGAGCGGAAAAGGGTTAACAATCAACCCCCGCAATTTCATTTGTGTCATCCTTAGCTCGTGATGCACCATGATGCTTCGGAGTTGTTCCTACTCTTGTTATCTAGTCGTCAAGTTGACAAGGGTTTCGTAATCGAACCCCCACACTTTGTCAGGAGTTCGCATTGGCCGATGTTGATACTTTGTGATTGTTCATATTGCCTTCTGTCGCCTACCTCGATCTTTTATATCTTGGTTAGTTGTTCAGTCACTTTGGACATCACATTTTTGTTTTACATCTGATTCCCGCTTGTTTGTCTCGGGTGATACCCTCCCCTTGACTAAAGCATTTCACTTTTTTTCTTTACCTTTTTATGTGTGTGCTATTTCGAGCTTGTTTGTTCATTTGCTTTCTATACCATATTCCCTTAGGATGTACTTTTTCCTTTTAGATGAAAGTTAGACATTAGGATAGGTATCCATGCATCTAACATTAGATAGACGTTTCCCATTTGTTAATCCAAACTTTAGGACTACCATTGTATGATAACATTAGGATTGGGAATAGTCTAGTCTCCCGTATACTTTTTTCTTCCCCTTTTGCATATGCATTAAAACTAAAACTTCCTTTTTCTTAGCAAATCATACAACATGTTATTCATACTTAAACCCTTTTTCGAGGTAACAAAACACAAACCAATCAAATGTGGCATCTTGTCTTGAGGGCGTAACTCAAAACCATTTTCAAGTAAGGACATGATTAATTTACTTTTGTTCCAACGCATGAGTCTCTAAAGGTCAAGCTGCGGAAGAAGGCGGAATTAACATTGTTCATAAAAACACAAAAAAAACAAAAACATGTGAGTCGAAAAACGGTAAATATGATTCCTCAAAAAGGATATGTAGGCATTGGGGTAGGGCCCAAGCGAGCACAACTCAATTTTCCATACATTATTTTCTCCTTTCTTTTGCATGCATTCTCCCTCAGTAATAAGCAGTAAACATAGAATAAACACACCCATAAGATAGATAACAAGAGTGTATACCGTAGAGTACTTCGGGCGTGTGGGGTGCTAATACCTTCTCCCAGTGTAATAGACTCCCTTACCCGATCTCTCGGTCGTGAGACCATGACTTCTCGCTTCTCAGGTTTTCTCGATGTTTACCTTTCCCTTCATGTGGGATAAAATACGTTTGATGGCGACTTCATTGTCTGATGATTTTCAGCCAGTTGTTTTAGCTGGTGACTTCACTGGGGACAGGTCGACCAGTTGTTGGTCCATCCCGGAGTCGCTCCTAAATCTTATTTTATTTTCTTTAGGTTTTTATTTTCATGCTTTCAGTTTATTCATCAATACATGATTACCTGAGCATATGTATGCATTGCATTTTACTGTTTTCCATATAATACTGTTGTACTAGATCTGTTTCTTATTGGGTGGGTGTTACTAAGAGTTAAAAGGCCCAATACCCAGGCCAAGTGACAAATAATAGGAACACTAGGAATAGAGTGGAATACGACGGATAGGGGGTGTAGATTACCCTAGATGGATGTGTCGTCCATGCTTAGATGAGGTTTTAATGAGGTGCTATCATTATCATGTAGGTGTATGATGATAATATTTTCAAGTGAACCCGTGATTTTGAGTTACCATTGGCTTACCCTGATCTAGTCTTTATCTATGAGTGGGGAGGGGATAATTTACAGGTACAGATGGTGACCATATGTTTTGTTGGTGACTATGGGGTTCTCGAATTGATTTTCTGAGTTCCTGACTTATTTATTTAGAGGTTCATTCGGGTCTTCAATCTTGGTATTCCCAACATGTTCAGAAAAGGCTCAGCATTATCCGGTGATCCAGAAGCCTTGATCCCATACAATTGATGATCTACATGGTACTTGGTTCTTATATATGCGGAAGCTATGCCAGACCTTTGATCTGATGATATTCATATGGTTCAGAAACACAACAATCATATTCAGAAGTGATGGAACTTTGATCCCATTTCTTTGCATACATAACATGGTTAACCCCACGCTTAACATACATGTTCTGTTATTTCTAGGGAATCTTATTTTTAAGTCTTGTGCTGAAATTTTCCATCCATGAGCTGTGTAAAATCAAAATCAAAGCACGTAAATGGGGTTAGTTGTGGTATACATGCAAGCTTTGGCCCGTGTTCGAGAATTCTTCGAGAAGGGTATTAATTGATTGACGACTGAGGTGAGTCGGGTCATGGAATTGCTTTCAACCATGGAGTGCTATACAATCTTGAGTTCTTGGAACATCTTATCAGCAGATGGTTCCTGTTATATGGTGGCAGAACCGACTGTTATATTGGTTTGCATTTTGTATTCGCAAATGTCGCGGTAAGCAAGAGTCGCCATCGATTTTATTTTGTCCAACAAAGGAATAGGAAAAAGAACAGAAAAAACCTTTTTTCAAGATGCTTCTGAGTATGGGGGGTAGATTATAGAAAGGGAAGGTGTTAGCACCCTTTCTATCCATGGTTTTCCATGGGCTCTTAGGTACTTTGCTCATTTTTAAAATTGCTTGTGTGTGCTTATTTTGAAAAGTTTTACTTCGTGATAACCCTTGTATCGGTCCTCAAGAGTGTGATGAAGTTGTTTTGAAAAGTGTTTGTGTGAAAAATTTTGTTTGAGTAAGTACCTAGGAACTAATCTACCTACTTGAAAAAAGTATGTTCATTTTCCTTTAGACAGCGCTATCCTATTATTAAGGAATAGGTAGCACCGTCGTTGAAGTTTTAAGGGACGTTCGAAGGGACAAGTACGATCACAAAAGCAATGTTAGGAAATTTTAGTAATCATCCCAAAGCCTTAAAGATCTTTTTCTGAGGCAACATCTGGAAGGGTCATTTTAGATCTTTTGGGACTAGAGGAAGACCACTAACATTCCCTATACTTCATGACCGTTTACCAAAGGCAACTAGATTGGAGTAAACCCTATGAGTGAGCATGTGGAAGTGTGTCTTTTTTTCCCGTTTATTTATCTTTTCACATTTAGGGTTTTCTACTGTATTAATTGCAATTCGTCTTTCCATACAATCCTATTAACATACATCTAAGCAGTTTATAGTTTGCGGAAATTAAAATGAGAGAAATTAAAGTCCTAGCTATTATAAGGCTTTTGCAGATACATAATTATTTTGACTTTAAATAAAGATACGGAAATTTAAAATCCTAATTACTATTACAAACTCGGATCAATTACAATAATAAAAAAAGAAAAATAAAAAACGCGCGCGGCGAATTAAATGCGAGAAATAATTGGAAAACCTAAAAAAACTAATTGAGGAAATATTTAGGTTATTTTTTGAGAAAAATTAGGTTATGCACAACATTAAACCCTAATTCTAGTTGATTTTAAATTATAATAAAAAAGGAATTAAATTACCATAATTTAATTAAACTAATTAACTAATAAAATGTTTTTTAAAAAAATGACTTTTGATGTTTTTATGATTTTTTGATTAAATTAAAAAAACATGATTTTTAGTGTTATTTGAAAAAAAAAAGAAAAGAATTAATAAATAATAAAAGGAATTAAAATAGAAAAAGAAGAGAAATGGGCCTGGTGTTGAGCAATCAGGGGGGGTGTGCTGCTGAATTGTCTGGGCCCAAATTCTTTGGCCCAAAGGTCCTGCGCCTAATCCCGTGGGATCATCTTCTGAGGGTCTACCATGAGCTTACGCATGCTGAGCGTTGGATCTGGCTGGAGATGGATCCAATGATGAAGCACTGAGGTGTACGGTGGACGCCAGGCTATGAGGCACGCTGGATCTATAAGGAATTTTTCAGAAAATAAGAAAATGTTTGGACCTGGGAGCGAACCCAGGTCCTTTGCTTCACATGCCCATACCCCTTGCCATATGCGTTACGTTGTTTAATTTTTAATATAATAAGAAAACAATATAATAATGACAAGCCACGTAGTTTCCTCCAAAAATGCGCGAATTTCAAATGGACCAGTGGTTGATTGCCACACCTTCATCTTCTTCCCAAAAGTGTCGTCTTAGGTACCATACTTATACCTATGGACATCTTTCAAAGCTATAAACCTGTAAGCTTCAAAAATTCACAAAACACATGATAAATTAATTCTAGCTATACCAATCAACTCGTCTTGATATCACGAGTACCATGGCACCATTTTCTTGGCCTAATTTTACATGTACAGAGAAGCCCTAAAACAACTTCTTAAACCCTAGCCATGGCAATCATCAATATATGCATCAAAACGTCAATTAAATCATTCAAGCATGTTGCAAATATGTCAATAATCACAAATACATTATTAATATATGTTTATGATGCAAGAATTGTCGTATTCAATTTTGAAACAAAGGGCAGACCATGTGAAGGCTATGGGGAGATTCTGGACTTGGGAACACTTGAAATTGATCATGTCAGCTTCAGAAGATATCCAGGAAGCAATTAGAAGGTTTGAATGGCCTTGAATCGTCCCCTAGGTTAGAAATCAGATCCACTCTTTTTTTTGCCAAAATTTGAGTTTTGTTCTTCAGCTCTCACAACTGCAATTCTTTCTCTTTTGCCTTGGTTGTGTTGTGTATATGTAATAGAGTGTATTAGGTCAATAAAAACTTATTGAATCTTTTTGAATCATGGAAATTGAATATGATTTGTTTGCTATATGATATCTTTCCAAAACCATCCTAATCATGCTATTTTTGTCTCAATTTGCCTTGATTCGATTTGATCTG
Source organism: Vicia faba (assembly GCA_948472305.1). NCBI lineage: Eukaryota > Viridiplantae > Streptophyta > Magnoliopsida > Fabales > Fabaceae > Vicia > Vicia faba. Next base: position 1,253,757,441 of record OX451739.1, on the reverse strand, counting down.
ATTAGGCCATCTTGATTAGATTTGGTTCTAACAAAAATCAGATCAAAAAATCAATCTTTTATATCTTTTGCCATTTATTTGATTTAATTTGACTTTTAAATAATAAAAATCAAAATAAAATAAATAAATAAAGAAAATAATATGTGGATGATGATTTGGGACGTGGACCATGTCTTCAACAAGATACAATCATGAAAAGCTAGGCCCATTTGACAAAAATGGACTTTTGAGCACCTTAACTTTCGAAAATTTTCCAAAAATGTCCAACTTTGACAATGCATATCTCCTCCAATTTTGATCCTAAGACAACCCTTTTGGTTTCATCTCAATTGGATCTTCCATGTTCATGTAAGAAGCTTTGACCCAAAAGGTGTTTTTGTTGACTTTTCAAAAGAACCTATAATGTAGAAATTCATATCTTTCCATGAGTGCATTTTTTGAACTTGAGGGATTAAGTTGAGCTGTAGTAAATTGGATTCCCTTCAAAATGAGCCTTTGATGAGAAATTTCTGATAAAGTATGAGAGAGTTATGCTTAGTCAAAGTTTGCTTGACTTTTCCTGAGAAACCCTAATTTAGCAACTTTTGAATTTTGATGAATTAGGAGCATTCCTTGAGGAATCATGATCAACCCTTGACCCAATGATGGATATAACTTCAAAATGTTGATGTTGACCAAAAATCTTGAAGTTTGACTGTATGTGGGCCACAGTTGACTTTTGACCTAATATAGTTGATGTTCAAGCATTTGAGCAGTTGACTGAGCAAATTTCTTGTGTAAGGCATGCAACTTGACATGGATGATCTTGAGAACATATTAGGACCATGTAAAATATTTGAGGCCTTTGGAGCCACCCATCTTGATGAAAAGGGAAACCCTAGTTGGAGGTTCCTTACTTTAGGAGAGGATTTTCCTGATCAATCCTTGGGCATCCTTGGGCAAGTTGAGGACTTCAATGAACATATGTTGAGCAAAATGAGAGGGTAAATTTTAGGGTACAACAGTTTCCCCCTGTTCAATCTTCTTAAACCTGAGGATGTAGATTGGCTGGTCTGCCTTTCGTGATCTGAAGGTAGAAGATGATTGAACACTAGAGCGCCCAAAAATTTGCACTCGCATGAAGTAATACTGATTTGTGATATCGGGAATGGGCATACAAATGACATTTGGAAGTCGACATAGAATCGTCAGAGATGGGCTTGAAGATGCCATCCGAAAAAGATATCGGTCGCATAAGAGATTCCTTTGCGAGAAACTTTGTACCTGTCGCTAAGGAGGACTTCACCAGGGAATGTTGATTTATGTCCTGGGAAATAGAGTATAAGAGCTTCAGTTGTCCATTACTCTACTGGGTAATTAACTCTTGACTGAGGAGGTGGAAGTGAACAACATATCTGATCAGGGTCCAGGCTGCATAGTGACTTACTGGGGAAAGGTGAACTCGACCGTAATTGGTCGGGTCCAGGTCTTACAGTGTTGTAAACTGTTGTCTGGAGATAAGAGAGGAGGAACCTGGATAGTAGGGTTGCTTCGAGGTGAAAGCCTGGATAGTAGAGTTATAAGAAGGAACCTGGATAGTAGGATTACTTCGGCGTGAAAGCCTGTATAGTAGGGCTATGAGAAGGAACCTGGATAGTAGGGTTACTTAGGGATGAAATCCTGGATAGTAGGGCTATGAGAAGGAACCTGGGTCGTAGGGTTGCTTCGGGACGAAAGCCTGGATAGTAGAGCTATGAGAAGGAACTTGGATAGTAGGGTTACTTCGGGATGAAAGCCTGGATAGTAGGGCTATGAGAAGGAACCTGGATAGTAGGGTTACTTCAGGATGAAAGTCTGGATAGTAGGGCTACGAGAAGGAACCTGGGTCGTAGGGTTACTTAAAAATGAGAGCCTGGATAGTAGGGCTATGAGAAGGAACCTGGATAGTAGGGTTACTTCAGGATGAAAGCCTGGATAGCAGGGCTATGAGAAGGAACCTGGATAGTAGGGTTACTTCGGGACGAAAGCCTGGATAGTAGGGTTATGAGAAGGAACCTGGATAGTAGGGTTACTTCAGGATGAAAGCCTAGATAGTAGGGCTATGAGAAGGAACCTGGATAGTAGGGTTACTTCAAGATGAAAGCCTGGATAGTAGGGCTATGAGAAGGAACCTGGGTAGTAGGGTTACTTCGAAATGAAAGCCTGGATAGTAGGGCTTATGAGAAGGAACCTGGGTCGTAGGGTTACTTCGAAGTGATAGTGTAGATTAGTTGACCTGTTTGGTTTCAGGAACTGAGTTTCTATTAGTTGTCTGCATGCATGACCTGTATAACTGCTGGATTTGTTGAAGATAATTGTCTTTCCTGAAAAGATACCAGGGTTAATTATATGCTATGATTCGGTGGCAGAACCGACTGTTTGAAATGCTGGTTTGCGTTTTGCATTTTTTGTTTGCAAAATGTCGCGGTAAGCAAGAGTCGCCACCGACTTTTATTTTATCCAACTGGAAAGGAAAAAAGCACAGAAAAATTCCTTTTTCGAGATTTTGGGTACGGGGGATAGATTATAGAAAGGGAAGGTGTTAGCACCCTTTCCATCCATGGTTTTCTATGGGCTCTTAGGTACTTTCTCATCTTTTGAAATTGCTTGTGTGTTTGTGTTTTGAAAAGTTTTGTTTTACTTTTTTTAACCCTTGTTTCTGTCCTCAAGAGTGTTACGAAGTTGTTTTGAAAACTTTGTTTGAAAAGTGTTTGGTGTGAAAAGTTTGATTTTGAGGAAGTACCTACTATCATCTACCTACTCGAAAAAGATTGATTTTGTTCTTGTTTCCTTTAGACAACGCTATCCTATTATTGAGAAATAGGTAGCACCGTTGTTGGAGTTGTAAGGGTCAATTCGTAAGGGACGTACGATCACTAAAGCAATGTTAGGATGTCTTAGTAATAAACCTAATGTCTTAAGATCATATTCGAGGCAACATTTCTGAACGGGACATTTGATCTTTTGTTTAGACAAGAGGGAAACCACTAAGACACCCTATACTTAATGACCGTTTACCGAAGGCAACCGAAGTGAGAGTATACCCTAAGAGTGCGCATGTGCGAGTGATTTGATTTCAGTTATTATCTTTGCACATTAGGGTTTTCTAGCCATTTTAAATTATCATGCAATCTTATCATACAATCCTATTAACATACATCTAACAGTTAATATTTGCGAGAATTAAAGTGCGAGAAATAAAAACCTACGCTATTACAAGGCTTCGGGGTAGGGATTAATTACATAGCCAAAAAAACCGTAAAACGATAAATAAAAGAAAATCCTAGGTTAAACTATTACATACTGTGAGCAGTTTCATTAATATCAAAAAAATAATAAAATAATAAGCGCGTGCGATGAATTGAATGGAAAGAAAAATTAGGGTTTTGACCCCACTGTACCTAATTGCAATTTAAAAGAAAAATCATTTTTTGTGGTTTTTGCTATTTTGAGAAAATAAAGTTTGATTGAATAAATAAAAAACCTAATTACTAATTAATTTAAATTTAAGAAAAATAATTAAATTAACTTATTTTTGTATTTTTTGGTTTTGAGAAAAAAAATAAAAATAAAATCACATGCTAACCCTAATTTTTCTAATTGATTTTAAATATATTAAAAAAAGTTAGAATTAACCTAAATTAAATTAAACTAACATTAAATTAAATTTGATAAAAATAAAAAACCTAATTCTAAATTTGTGAGATTTGATTTTATGATTTTTTTTGGGAAAAAAAGAATTAGTTTAGGTTAGAAAATAATTAAACTAATTAAATTAAATAAAATAAAATAAAAAGAATGAATAAGAAGGGCCTGGTGTTAGCAAAAGGAGGGGGTGCCATTTTCAAATTCAAGCCCAATAGGTCTAGCCCTGTTTGACTTTTTCCAGATCTTGTGTGTATGCTTGACCAATGCACATGGTGGTCCCTCAAGGATAAGGCATTGGATCTGCAGCCTTGATGATCTGATGGTGGGATATTGATGACGTATGGTTGGCACATGGGAGGCTAACGCACAACGTGTTTCAAGGCTTGAGGAAGCTTGCTAATGGTTGCAATGTGATCCAGGGATATCCAGCAAGCGATTGGGATGCTTAAAATGGCTTGAGATAGCCCGAATCCTGAAAAATTGATTTACAACTTTTCTTGAATTCTTGCAACTTTGCTTTCTGTTTTGCACGCCTCCAACCTCTTGTTTCTTGTCTGCAATTGTTCCTTATGTACCCTAGAACGAATTAGGGTTGCAAACTTATATCAAATCTCCCTCAATTAATATTATTGATTCATGATTTGATCCTTTATGCAAATATTTCCAAATCAAGCAAAATGCAATCTTTTTGTGTCCATATGAGTTGTGTAATACTCCTAAACATGCACAAAATCTCAAGATTTTATTAGCTTTTGATATTTTTACTATTTTCTTTTGATTTTATTTGATTTAAATGAAATAAAATCAAAATAAATGACAAAAATAAAATAATGACAAGTGAAAGGGATCATGGGTTGTGGGTCACATTACAAACTCAGTGCAAGCATAAAAAGTTGGGCCCATTTAGCAAAAAATGCAATTTTGGCCACTTTTGACTTTTAGCAATTTTGTAAAAAGGGTCAACTTTGCCAATGCATAACTCTCTCAATTTTGACCCTAGAGATGTGTTCTTGGACTTTTTAGAAAGCTTAAGATGTCCTCTAAGCAACCCTTTTGGTATCATCTCAATTGAGTCTTCCGTTTTCTTGTATGAAGCTTTAACCTAAAAGGTGTTTTTGTTGACTTTTCAAAATGACCTATAATGTCCAAATTTATATCTTCTTGTGAGTGCATATTTTGAACTTGGGAGATGAGGATAAATTGTAGGGAATTACATCCTCTTCAAAATGAGCTTTGGATGGGTCATTTTGGATAAAGTATGACAAAGTTATGCTTGGTCAAAGTTGAGTTGACTTTTCCTACAAAACCCTAATTTAGCAACTTTTGGGTTTTGATGAATTGTGAGCAATCCTTGAGGAATCATGATCAAACCTTGATAAAATGATGAATAATACTTCAAAATGAGAATTTTGACCAAAAATATTGATGTTTGACTGTATGTGGGGCCACAATTGACTTTTGCCCTAACATAGTCGATTTTCAGGCCTTTGAGCAATTGACTGAGCAAACTTCCTATGCAAGGCTTGAAACTTGACATGGATGATCTTGAGAACATATTAGGACAATGGTGAGAATTTGGGATCCTTTGGACTCAAATATCTTGATGCAAAGTGAAACCCTAATTTGAGGTAGACTGTCTTAGGAGAGAGCTTGTCTGGTCAACTCTTGGACTTCCTTGAGCAAATTTAAGACCTCACTTAAAATGTATTGAGAAATATGGGAGGGAAAATTTTATGGTACAACAACTTCCCCTGTTCAATCTTCTTACACCTGAGGATGTAGATTGGCTTGTCCGCCTTTCGTGATCCGAATGTGGAAGATGATTGAATCACTAGAGTGCCCTAAAATTTGCACTCGCATGAAGTGGTACCGATCTTGCGATATCAGGAATGGGCTTATAGATGCTATTTGGAGGTTGATGTCAGAATATGGGCTTAAAGATACCATCAGAAGAAGTGTCGACCGCATAAGAGATTCCTTTGCGAGAGCTGGTACACCTGTTGTTGAGGAGGACTACGCTGGGGAATGCTGGTCTCTGTCTTGAGAGGAATAGAGTTTTAGGAACTTCAGTTGTCCGTTACCCTATTGGGGAATCATCTCTTAGTCGAGGAGATGAAAATGAACTGCTATCTGGTCGTGCTCCAGGCTTTACAGTGATTTGCTGAGAAAAATAAGACCGACTGCTATCAAGTCGTGCTCCAGGTTTTACAGTGACTTACTGGGGAGATGAGATTAGACTTGCTATTTGGTCGTAATCCAAGATTTGCAATCTCTCAATTCTTATCTGGTCGTGCTCCAGGCTTCAGAAGGAATCAAGTGGTTATCTGGTCGCGTCTGGGCTTCAACTTGAATTTAAGGCTTACTAATATCCGATCGATTTCCGGGCTTCATAGTAATTGGCCGAGTAAACTGCTATTTGGTCGAATTCCAAGCTTCGCAATACCTGATACTGTTATCTGGTCGTGTCCCAGGCTTCAGTGTCTTTTGCTGCTATCTGGTCGTGCTCCAAGCTTCACAACGTCTTATACCGTTATCTGGTCAATTCCAGGATTCATGGTATCTTGTATTGCTATCTGGTAGATTTCCAGGCTTCACAATAACTTGTTGAGGGTTAAGCTATTTTTCGGTCGACTTCCGGGCTTCAAAGCTTGTATTTAAGATATACCACTATCTGGTCGATTCCAGGCTTCATAGCATTTTAGAGAGATCAAGATACTATCCGATCGATTTTTGGGCTTCATAGCTTGAGTTTATGATATACCACTATCTGGCCGATTCTAGGCTTTGTAGTATTCTGGAGATATCAAGATATTATCTGGTCGATTTCCGGGCTCCATAGCTTGAACTGAAATAGAAATCTTAGTATCAATTTGACTAAACCAGAGAAAACTTGTGAGAACTTGATTGTATCTTTCCCTGAAAGGTAAAGAGTTAGTCGTATGTAATGTCATGATGTATGAAATGTATTGAGTAATGATGTTCTCAAAATAAATGAGATTGTGTTGTATGATGCATATGTGCATGCTATGATGCATGGATATATAATGTTCTTGTGATATTCTCCGGTTGGGGAGAATAAATCCTAGACTGTTGTTGGAGAGTACAAGGAGTTGAGTTCTTCGTTCTCACTGGGGATAGTGACCGGAGATGATTAGCTGGAGACTTGCGTCCGTTCTGCTTGAGAATAATCTGCTGAGAGAGACTCTATTCGAGAATAACCCTGTGGGAGAATGACTTTGGGGGGAAGAGAGATGCTCTTTTGGATGATCTGCTGAATTGGAGAAATAAACTCAGCTGGTGGTGAACTTCTATTGCTGATGACAAATAAGCTCTGCTTGGGGGGAAATTTGCCGACTCATTCGCGATTATGAACCTTGGCTGGGGAGAGCTAACACTATTGTTTTTGGATACTTCCAACTTTGTGGGGAGTGTATATACCTTTAGTCAAATTCTCAAGCTGGCTCTATCCCTGTACATGGTGGGTAGAGCAACTGTAAGGTTTGGGCACTTCTTGTTTGCCCCTGTTCTTGGAATTACAAGTAATTGTCTTTTGTTTCATATGTAAATATTTATGAGCAATAATTATTTTCAAATGCATATATCAAAAATGAATCATTGGACGTTCTTGCAAAACAAAACATAACAAGAAAAACAAGTTGAAATTTCTTGTGAAAATGAATTGTATTGATTTTTTTGAAGTTGGCCTGTAATAGGCGTTTTGTACAAAGAGGTTGATGTCCTAGTAAGAGAATGTCGCTGAGGGAACATAAATTGTACAATTTGTGTAAAAGAAAGAAAAACATCTATGTGAAATAATCCCATTGGGTTCCAACTCTGCTATTGCCTTTATATCTTCAAGCGTCTCATCACTTTGCTACTTGGTCGAAGGTGGACCGATTGATTGGCGTCGTCTGAGCTTGATAGTTGATACTGAAGTCTGGTTGCAAGATGATCCAATGAGACATAGTGTTACTCTTCAATCCCTTATTTTTGCCTGGACCGCCTTTTCAGGTTTTCAGCCCACCAGGATACCCTTTTTTTCCCAAGCCGCCTTTTCAGGTTTTCGACTTGCCGGGTGTATATTTTTCATTTTCATCTCTTACTTTTGCCCGAACCCTTTTAGTTTGCCGGGAAGCCCTTAGATTTTCCTAGGCCAGTCAACCTAGCGGGTCTTTGATTATGCGTAGTATTTTTTCACTATGTCTGCATTGACAGAGTGAGGAAGGTCGTCACCGTCCATGGTGGCTAGAATCATAGCTCCTCCTGAGAAAATGTTCTTAACCAAAATTGGCCCTTCGTACGTGGGGGTCCATTTGCCCCTGGGATCGCCTTGCGGCAGTATGATGCGTTTGATCACCAGATCCCCGACTCGATATTCTTGACGTCTGACTTTCTTGTTAAAATCATTGATCATTCTTTTTTGATACGTCTGACCATGACAAATAGCAGTAAGCCTCTTTTCATCGATTAAATTCAGTTGATCAAGCGGGGTTTGGATCCAGTCATCTTCAATCAAACCTGCATCCTTCATAATCCGGAGAGATGGTATTTGGACTTCAATGAGTAAGACCGCCTCCATGCCATACACTAGAGAGTAGGGTGTTGCCCCTGTCGACGTCTGCGCTGAGGTGCAGTACCCATAAAGTGCGAACGGTAACTTCTCGTGCCAGTCTTTGTATGTCACCGTCATCTTCTGCACAATCTTCTTGATGTTCTTATTTGCTGCTTCAACAGCCCCATTCATCTTTGGCCGGTAGGGAGAAGAGTTGTGATGCTGTATCTTGAACTGTTTGTAGAGCTCGGTGATCATCGTATTGTTGAGATTTGTACCATTGTCCATAATGATTCTCTCTGGTACACCATATCGATAGATTAGATTATGTCGGATAAACCATGCCACGATGTTCTTGGTTACTGTAGCAAAGGAAGCTGCTTGGACCCACTTTGTAAAGTAATCAATAGCTACCAGAACGAAACAATACCCGTTAGACGCAGTAGGTCTGATCTCGCTGATCATGTCGATGCCCCACATTGCGAAAGGCCAAGGAGCTATCAAAACATTCAAAGGAATTGGAGGTATATGCACCTTATCAGCATAGACTTGGAACTTATGACAGGTTCGAGAGTGCTGATAACAATCGGCTTCCATAGTAGACCAATAATATCCTTCCTGTAGGATCTTCTTTGCCATGGTATGTCCACTGGAATGAGTTCCGAAGGTACCTTCATGTAACTCTGCCATGATTCTTTCTGCCTCGCTTCTGTCCACACATCGCAGTAAGGTTGAATCATGGTTACACTTATAGAGAACCCCATTGCTAATGAAGAATTTCGCAGTAAACCTTCTCAAGAACTTCTTATCATTAACAGATGCGCCTTCGGGGTACTCTTGAGACTCAAGATACCTCTTTACCTCGTGGAACCAGGGTTTATCTGCTACCTCTTCAGTCTTGATGTCACAACAATGTGCGGGTCCGTCCAACCTCTCGATGGTAATCTGGGGAGCTTCATTTTCCCACATGACTTTGAACATAGAAGACATGGTAGCTAGCGCGTCCGCCAACTTGTTCTCTTCTCTAGGGAAGTGTTCAAAGGTTATCTCCTCAAAGTGTGGGAGCAATGTCAGCACGTACTCTTTATAAGGAATAAGATTTGGGTGCTTCGTATCCCACTCGCCTTTGATCTGACTGATCACTAGAGCAGAATCTCCGAATACACTCAAGAACTTGATCCTTAGGTCAATAGCTGCTCACAGGCCTAGGATACATGCTGCATACTCTTCCATGTTGTTGGTGCAGTTGAAACATAGTCGGGCGGTGAACGGAGTATGACAGCCTTCCGGTGATATGATCACGGCGCCAATTCCATTTCCCAATGTGTTAGAGGCTCCATCAAAATACATAGACCATCGGGATCCTTCCTCAGGTCCTTCATCCAGTCCAGGTTCTTCATAATCGGTCACCAACATGATGTTCTCATCCGGGAACTCGAAATTCATGGATTGGTAGTCATCCACGGCCTGATGCGCCAAATGATCCGCCAATACACTCTCCTTGATTGATTTTTGGGTTGTGTATTGGATGTCATACTCGGTTAAGATCATCTGCAATCTTGTTATTCTTCCGGACAAGGCAGGATTTTCAAAGATATACTTGATTGGATCCATCTTTGATATTAATAAGATGGTGTAAGTTAGCATATACTGTCTCAGCCGGAGAGCATCCCATGCCAAAGCGCAGCAAGTTTTCTCGAGCAACGAGTATCGGGTCTTGCAGTCGGTAAACTTTTTACTAAGGTAGTAAATAGTGTTCTCTTTTCGGCTAGACTCATCATGCTGACCCAACACGCACCCTATTGAATTATCCAGTACTGTCAAGTATAAGATCAAAAATCTTCCTTCAATTGGAGGCATCAGAATTGGTGGCTCTTGGAGGTATTCCTTGATCCTTTCGAAAGCGATCTAACACTTATCATTCCATTTTACCACTTGATCTTTATTCTGCAGCTTGAAGATTGGCTCACAAGTAGCGGTCAGATGTGAAATGAATCGGGCGATGTAGTTCAGACGTCCTAGAAAACCTCTAACTTCCTTTTCTATGCGGGGAGCCGGCATCTCCTGTATGGCTTTCACCTTTGCAGGGTACACCTGAATACCTTTATCACTGACGACAAAACCTAGCAGCTTACCACACCTCACCCTGAAGGTGCACTTGTTCGGGTTCAACCTTAGCGTGTACGTCTTCAACCTGTCGAACAGTTTCTGGAGATGGTCAAGGTGATCTTCTTCAGTCTGGGACCTTGCGATCATATCATCAACATAAACCTCGATTTCATGGTGAATCATGTCGTGGAACAAAGTGACCATGGCGCGTTGATAATGGCTCCAGCATGCTTCAATTCGAAAGGCATTACCTTGTAACAGAAGGTGCCCCACTGCGTAATGAAAGTTGTCTTCTCCATGTCTTCAGGAGCCATTTCGATCTGGTTGTAGCCAGAAAAACCATCCATGAAGGAGAAGATCTTATGTTGGGCGGTGTTGTCGACCAGAACATCAATGTGAGGAAGTGGGAAATCATCCTTGGGGCTTGCCCTGTTCAGATCTCTATAGTCCACACACATTCGTACCTTACCATACTTCTTAGGAACCAGAACAACGTTGGCAACCCACTGCGGATAAGAGGTGACAACTAAAAATCCTGCGTCAAACTGTTTCATGACCTCAGCTTTGATTTTCTCAGACATCTCGGGGCGCATACGGTGAACCTTCTGTTTTACCCGAGGGCAATCTTCTTTAGTTGGTAGGCGGTGTACCACAATATCGGTGTCCAAACCAGGCATATCTTCATAAGACCAAGCGAAAATCTCAACATAGTCACGTAGCATTTGTATCAACCGTTGCTTGACACTAGGCTCCAGATTTGCACCTATCTTGACCTCTTTCCTGTCTTCCTCAGTACCCAAATTCACTGATTCAACTGGCTCTTCATGAGGTTGTATGGCCCTTTCTTCCTGTAGTAACAGTCTAGCAAGTTCTCCAGGCACCTCACAATCATTCTCACTTTCATCCTCGGCTTGGTTGATCGGATTTTTGAAGTCATAACTGGCAGTAGCAGAGTCGTTATCAATGGGATCCAGAGTGGATATGGATATGCATTATGATACGTGAGTGTGTGTAAGCGAATAGCTGTTTTGATAAAGTGCGAGATAGAAAAGAAAGACAAGGAGCGCAAAATTTTTAATGCAAGAAATGTCCAATGTTTTATTAATGATATATGAAATGACAAATAATAATCCCTCACAAACAGAGCCAAGGTGCCTCGGGTAAGGCACCGGGCCGTAAACTTTCAAACTGTCTATTACAACTCTTAAAACAAAAGTCAATTACTGTGGAATAAAAGAAACAGGTATGAAGTCCTTCGCCATCCAGTTGTTCAATCCACCACTGGTCATTGGGTAGATCCAGCTGTTGATATCTGAATTTTCTTCACCATCTTCAATCGCATTAACTCCCTGATTGATGATGCGCAGAGGAGGTCTTCCAATCCGCGCGCGCCTAACATCCCTTTGAGCCCCCTGTAGTAAAGCCCAAACCAAATTTGTCAGTTTTTTGCGTGAAATAGGGGAGCTGACCCCAATTGGTACACCCACCTTCTTCAATTACAGCCCTGACATCCTTGAGAGAAGCCATCTTCATCAGAGGTTTGTCGGTAGCAACTTCAGTTGACGCTAAAGTCTGGGGGACCTCTTCAAAGTTCTGACAAGGGGTTTCGATGAATTCCCTATCCATCTCCATGTAGCGAAAGGAATTGAGATGACTCACCATGTACTCCTCTTCTCCTCGTACTGTGACAATCTTCCCCTTTACCGGATATTTCAACATTTGATGGAGCGTGGAAGTCACTGCCCCAGCCTTATGAATCCAAGGGCGTCCCAACATGCAAGAATATAATGGTCTGATATCCATCACATAAAAGGTGGACGCAAAAGTCTGAGAGCCGACTTTAACAGGGATGTCCACCTCCCCGTGCACCATCCTTTTTGACCAGTCGAAAGCCCTGACCACAATATTGCTCGACTTTAGAATCAAACCTTCACAGTCCAGACGGTTTAATGCTTTCTTTGGAAAAACATTCAATGAGGACCCAGTATCTACCAATACATGGGCCATAGTATTGCCCCTGCACTCGATCGAGACGTGTAGAGCATCATTATGATTTCTCCCCTTAGCAGTCAGATTTGTGTATAAGAAACCCAACCCATTGTTGGCAGTCAAACTAGCTACGCAATCTTTGAATTGATTGGCTGAAGTTTCCTGCGGCACATGCGCAGTCTTGAGGAATGTAATTAGAGAATTTGCATGGGCTTTAGAGCACAATAATAAGGACAGCATGGATATTTTTGACAGGGTATGCCCCAGCTGTTCGACTACGTTGTAGTCTCTCTTCTTGATAATCTTCAGAATTTCCTCTATCTCCTGCTTAGAGGTTTCCACAATGATCTTCTTAGGTGCCTCCGTCCGGGAAGGCTCACCTGTGATTTCTTTGCCCCGAGTCCCAGATGGCTTGGCGACAGAGGTGATGACTGGAATAGGAACTGGGATAGTAACTAATGTACTAGCAGATGGAATGACAATAGGTTTGTGAACAGTCGGAGGGGAAATCTCGGGAGAAAAGAGTCTTCCACTTCTGGTGACTTTGCTAGCCCCGACAATATTGATAACATCAACTTCAGCTTCCTCACACTTCAAGTCTTGTTTAACTCCATGGTAATACACGTCAGCACCATAGTTCCAAGGGACAGCCTTATCCGAAGTGTATGGGATAGGACCAGGGACAATAATTATTAACAGAGAAATTCTTGGAATGGGTGTAATCCTAACAGTTTTTCTCGAGGAAACCTTGGAAGTATTGGTGGAAATGGTTATGATGGCAACATCTTGAATTGGAACCAACATAATCATATTCTTTTCGAACAGGATCTCTTTATTGTCCATCAGGCGCTGAACACCTGATTTCAATAAGTGGAAACCAGCAGGCAAAATTGAACACGTGTGGCAACCTTCACCACAACCCGGAAATAAACCGGCCAACAAAAAATTCCTCTTAACTGTCATTAAATGAGTAGAAATTTCTTCCACGGAGGTCACAAATAAATCATCGTTCACATCATTTACTCCATGACCATGTTTGGGCATGGGAGCAGTTATGACGTTGGGCTTCTCCGGAGCGTCAAACTCAATCTCTTTGGCTTCGATCAAGTCTTGCACCTTGTTCTTCAAGGCCCAACAGTTGTTTGTATCATGACCTGGACCTTCGGAATGATAGGCGCAGCGGGTATTTGGGTTATAGTGAGGAGATGTGGTGTTGGGGTTCTTCGGGGCTTCCCTCAGAGTTACCAAATTGGTCTTCAATAATTGTGGTAGAATTTGAGATAAGATCATATTGAGCCGAGTGTACTGCCTCTATGGTCTTTCCACCCTTTGTTGATTGTTGCATTGTGGAGAAACTATGGGTCTTGATATCACTACCGCATTTACTTCTTGACGGTGTTCAGGTCTGCTTTGGCCCCTCGAGCCATAGACCGCACTAGCTTCTTCTTACCGGTGAAAGGCTTCTTTACTGCACTTGATGAAGTATCCTTCTGTATCTTACCACTTCGGATACCAGCTTCTACTCTCTCTCCAGTCAAAATCAACTCAATAAACCCAGATGATGAACTGCCGATCAGATGATTGAAAAACGGACCAGATAGCGTCCCTAGAAACATGTCAACCAACTCCCTATCAGACAGAGGGGTTGGACTCTTCCAGATAAGTCTCTCCACTTCTGAGCATAGTCCTTAAAACCTTCATTTGCACCTATAGACATACCCTGGAGCTGAGTACGAGTGGGAGCAAGGTCGGTGTTATACTGATACTACCTGTAAAAAGCAGCAGCAAGGTCTTCCCAATTTCGGACATTGGCTCCTTCCAACTGATAAAACCATTCAAGTTGAGTCCATGACAGAATATCTTGAAATAAGTGTACCCACAAATTTTTATCAGCAGTGTGGGGTTGGATTTTCCTGACATACGAGCGAATATGAAGTTTTGGACAGGACACCCCATCGTACTTGGCAAAAACCAGAGCTTTGAACTTATGAGGGATCACCACTCCCGATACCAATGCCAGCTCTCCGAAATCCAAACCAGGGATCTTCTGAATCTCCATAGCACTCAGACGGTCTTCTAATTGCTTGTACCTATCCTCAGTAGGAGGATATTGCTCTTCGTCGTAATCTGTATCGTTATCAGAAACTGCCGGACTAGGGTCTTTTGTCCTTTCTTGGTTCTCCCCGTCCTTGGATGAGGAGGTCAGATCAGCTGATTGTCTTATCCTTTCTCCGAATCTTCTACCCATGTTCCGAATACCATCCTTTTTCTTCTCTTTCAGAATCAGGGTCTTCAAATCTTCTTGCCCTTTAGCCAGACACAAGAACATTTGCTAGAATTGGGTGTTTTGTACCTGAAGATCTTTGATGGCTTGATCGAAAGACATAACTTCTAAAATAAACGGCAAAGAAGATGAGAAACCTGTAATGGTACCTGTAATGGTGTGCATGATAATGGGATGCGTATGTAATGATTTCAAAGACTTTGGGAGATTTAAATTTGCAAACCAAAAATAAAACAAACTTTATTAGATTAACTTTTAAAAAGCCTAACAATGCCTTCGAGGCGTTACAAAGAAATAAATGGAAAACAAATCTAAACTAGAAAAAGCAAAATCAGAAATCCCATGGACGCTTCCTCTTTGTGCTGACGTAGTCGTTGATCACTCGTTCTTCCTCGAGCTGCCTTGTGAGCTTCAAGATCTTCCTTTCTTGCTCATGATACTTTTCTCGGTAAGTGTCCCTTTCCTCTTTCAACTGAATCCAGGATCTCTACAATGCCCCCAAGATCAGTGGGCATGTAAGTATAAAGAATTGTGTAAGGAATGCCCTCTTCATTGGTGGGCTCCACAATCACTGGCAATATGGCTTCATAAGGCATCCCAAGCTTCTGGGCACGAGCTTGGACCCACTGGAGATAAGGCTACATAGGGAGAGAAGTCTTTGGTCCCAGCTCTTGGGGGTCAGATCTGTTCATCATGCCCTAAGCTCGTATAAACCTCCGGCGATGCTCGTCAACGTCTTCCTTGTAGTCAAATGCAATATCCTCAAGAAGTAGCTCATGAGGACCGTCTCTCCGAGCACAACCAAATTATCGCAAAGCTAGACAGGGATTGTATGTTATATCCCTACTAATCCCAAGCAATGGGACATTAGGGTATCCCCCACAATGATCAATGACAGCAGTGTCCTCCATAGTCTGGGAGTTCCAAAGAATATTTGTATAGGCAAGAGACATTATCCTGTAAGGCCAACCCAAAACCTCTTCATTCTTCAACACAGACTTGGGGAGGTGAGAAATAAACCACCTCGACAGCAGCGGCATGAAACACATGAGATTCCCTCTTCTTCGCACAGTACGAGTGTGCAGGGCATGCAGGATATCACCCAGTAGAGTAGGCATAAGATTGCGAGAGAAGAATATCTTAACCGCATTCACATCCATAAAGGAATCTGGATTCGGGAAGAGTACCAAACCGTAGATAAGGAGAGCCAAGATATCTTCGAAAGCCTGAAAATACAAATTATCCCAGAACAGCTAAGCCTGATCCATCATAAATTTGGCTAAGAAACCTTCGACCCCGCTTCGTGTTTCCCAATTGGATACTACATCAGCCCGTTTCAGATGTAGAGCTGAAGCAATGTCTTCTGGCCTAGGAGTCTCTTCCATACCTGTGAAAGGCACCTCCTCTAGAATGGATACGCCCAATAAGTGAGAGAACTCTTCCAAACTGGGAACCAGCTGATAATCTGGAAAGGTGAAACAATGATGCACAGGATTGAAGAACTGGAAAATCACATTCATCATCTGCTCATCAAGTTTTGAGGTGACCAGACTAAGAAGCTGACCATGCCTCTTAATAAACATAGAAGTCTCAGACACTCTTGAGGCTAACTCTTTGAGTTGAGCATGTATTTGCACAAAGTTAACTCGGATGGTATTTCTGCATATGGAAGCCATAATCTGCAAAAACATAACAAAGATAAATTCCCTCGGTCTTTGAAATGGTTAGTATAATGAAGTATGAATGCCATGTTATGATGAATGATGTCATGATAAAACAAACAACAGCTATAGCAGATAACAGGCATGGCAAAGGCAAACAAGTCACACAATAGCCCTTAAGTTTAAGGCTTGCTTGGGGTTGAAGGTATTACCCTCTTGAAGTTCAGTTGGTTTCAACCTATCCTAGCAAAAGTAACCGGGTTGGAGAGGTTCTCAATATCATTGACCATCCTCCATCGGTCATGGTTTCAGCTCACACAATCTTTTCTTACGGCCCAAGAGTATGGTCTCAATGAGTGTAGCATTGAGTATCAACCAGTTCTCAGCTTTACACCGAGGCCGGCTATCTCACTACTTTCTCCTGGCTAAGTTGGTCTATTAAGGGTTCTAAGGTCAGTTGATGCTTAACGACACACATAGCGGCCCCGTATTCTCCTCGTTTCTCCATAAGGGATACCAGTACCAACCAATGTGCCACATCAACGTAGCTACTACTTCAACCGTATCAGTCTACGCCGTACAGTTCCCTCACAGTTTATTGCTACTTACCTAAAAGGTATCCCCAGATTCGGGTTAGGATCTATAATAACTCCCAATACAAAACCCTTAAAAGTAAAGCAAACAAAACAAACAAGAGAAGCAATTTATGATGAACTAATCCTAAGGTATACCCCACTTACTTTCCCCAGCAGAGTCGCCAGTTCTGTGATACGGTGGCATAACCGACTGTTTAAAATGTTTGTTGCGTTTTGCATTTTTTGTTCGCAAAATGTCGCGGTAAGTAAGAGTCGCCACCGACTTTTATTTTATCCAACTGGAAAGGAAAAAAGCATAGAAAAATTCCTTTTTTCGAGATTTTGGGTACGGGGGTTAGATTATTGAAAGGGAAGGTGTTAGCACCCTTTCCATCCATGGTTTTCCATGGGCTCTTAGGTACTTTCTCATCTTTTGAAATTGCTTGTGTGTTTGTGTTTTGAAAAGTTTTGTTTTACTTCGTTTTAACCCTTGTTTCTGTCCTCAAGAGTGTTACGAAGTTGTTTTGAAAACTTTGTTTGAAAATTGTTTGGTGTGAAAAGTTTGATTTTGAGCAAGTACCTACTAGCATCTACCTACTCGAAAAAAGATTGTTTTTGTTCTTGTTTCCTTTAGACAGCGCTATCCTATTATTGAGAAATAGGTAGCACTGTCGTTGGAGTTGTAAGGGTCACTTCGTAAGGGACGTACGGTCACTAAAGCAATGTTAGTATGTCTTAGTAATAAACTTAATGTCTTAAGATCATATTCGAGGCAACATTTTCTAGGCAATGTTTCCGAGGCAACATTTCTGAACGGGACATTTGATCTTTTGTTTAGACAAGAGGGCAACCACTAAGACACCCTATACTTAATGACTGTTTACCGAAGGCAACCAAAGTGACATTATACCCTAAGAGTGCGCATGTGCGAGTGATTTGATTTCAGTTATTATCTTTGCACATTAAGGTTTTCTAGCCATTTTAAATTATCATGCAATCTTGTCATACATTCCTATTAACATACATCTAACAGTTAATATTTGCGAGAATTAAAGTGCGAAAAATAAAAACCTACGCTATTACAAGGCTTCGGGGTAGGGATTAATTACATAGCCAAAAAAACCGTAAAACGATAAATAAAAGAAAATCGTAGGTTAAACTATTACATACTGTGAGCAGTTACATTAATATCGCAAAAATAATAAAATAATAAGCGTGCGCGATGAATCGAATGGAAAGAAAAATTAGGGTTTTCACCCCACTATCCCTAATTGCAATTTAAAAGAAAAGTCATTTTTTGTGGTTTTTTCTATTTTGAGAAAATAAAGTTTGATTGAATAAATAAAAAACCTAATTACTAATTAATTTAAATTTAAGAAAAATTATTAAATTAACCTATTTTTTTATTTTTTGGTTTTGAGAAAAGAAATAAAAATTAAATCACATGCTAACCCTAACTTTTCTAATTGATTTTAAATATATAAAAAAAGTTAGAATTAACCTAAATTAAATTAAACTAACATTAACTTAAATTTGATAAAAATAAAAAACCTAATTCTAAATTTGTGAGATTTGATTTTTTGATTTTTTTTTATGAAAAAATGAATTAATTTAGGTTAGAAAATAATTAAACTAATTAAATTAAATAAAAAAAATAAAAAGAATGAATAAGAATGGGCCTAGTGTTAGCAAAAGGAGGGGGTTCCATTTGCAAATTCAAGCCCAATAGCTCTGGCCCTGTTTGACTTTTTCCAGATCTTATGTGTATGCTTGACCTATGCACGTGGTGGTCCCTCAAGGATAAGGCATTGGATCTGTAACATTGATGATCTGATGGTGGGATATTGATGACGTATGGTGGGCACATGGTAGGCTAACGTAGAATGTGTTTCAAGGCTTGAGGAAGCTTGCTAATGGTTGCAATGTGATCCAGGGATATCCAGCAAGCGATTGGGATGCTTAGAATGGCTTGAGATAGCTTGAATCCTGAATATCGATTTACAACTTTTCTTGAATTTTTGCAACTTTGCTTTCTGTTTTGCACGCCTCCAACCTCCTGTTTCTTGTCTGCAATTGTTCCTTATGTACCCTATAATGAATTAGGGTTGCAAACTTGTATCAAATCTCCCTCAATTAAGATTATTGATTCATGATTTGATCCTTTGTGCAAATCTTTCCAAATCAAGCAAAATTCAATCTTTTTGTGTCCATATGAGTCTTGCACGATTTGATCTCACTTCCAGTTGTGTAATAATCCTAAACATGCACAAAATCTCAAGATTTTATTAGCTT
Source organism: Vicia faba (assembly GCA_948472305.1). Taxonomy (NCBI): domain Eukaryota; kingdom Viridiplantae; phylum Streptophyta; class Magnoliopsida; order Fabales; family Fabaceae; genus Vicia; species Vicia faba. Next base: position 1,253,738,313 of record OX451739.1, on the reverse strand, counting down.
TTGATATTTTTACTATTTTATTTTGATTTTATTTGATTTAAATGAAATAAAATCGTAATAAATGATAAAAATAAAAGAAAGACAAGTGAAAGGGATCATGGGTCGTGGGTCACATTACAAACTCAGTGCAAGCATAAAAAGTTGGGCCCATTTAGCAAAAAATGCAATTTAGGCCACTTTTGACTTTTGGCAATTTTGCAAAAAGGGTCAACTTTGCCAATGTATAACTCTCTCAATTTTGACCCTAGAGATGTTTTCTTGGACTTTTTAGAAAGCTTAAGATGTCCTCTAAGCAACCCTTTTGGTCTCATCTCAATTGATTCTCCCATGTTCCTGTATGAAGCTTTAACCCAAAAGGTGTTTTTGTTGACTTTTCAAAATGACCTATAATGTCCAAATTTATATCTTCTTGTGAGTGCATATTTTGAACTTGGGAGATGAAGATAAATTGTAGGGAATTACATCCTCTTCAAAATGAGATTTGGATGGGTCATTTTAGATGAAATATGAGAAAGTTATGCTTGGTCAAAGTTGAGTTGACTTTTCCTGCAAAACCCTAATTTAGCAACTTTTGGGTTTTGATGAATTGTGAGCAATCCTTGAGGAATCATGATCAAACCTTGATAAAATGATGAATAATACTTAAAAATGAGAATGTTGACCAAAAATCTTGAAGTTTGACTGTATGTGGGCCACAATTGACTTTTTCCATAACACAATCGATTTTCAGGCCTTTGAGCAATTGACTGAGCAAACTTTCTCTACAAGGCTTGAAATTTGACATGGATGATCTTGAGATCATATTAGGATAATGGTGAGAATTTGGTATCCTTTGGACTCAAATATCTTTATTCAAAGTGAAACCCTAATTTGAGGTAGATTGTCTTAGGAGAGAGCTTGTCTGGTCAACTCTTGGACTTCCTTGAGCAAATTGAAGACCTCACTTGAAATGTATTGAGAAATATAGGAGGAAAATTTTTGGGGTACAACATATGCAATGCATGAAATTCCTTGTGAGATGATGTTCTCAAAATAAATGAGATCTTGTTGTATTTGATATGTATGCACATGTCATGATGTATGTACATGAAATGCTATTGGGGTATGTCCGAGTCTGGGAAAATAAATCCCTGACTTCTGCTGGAGAATATAGAATTCCTGACTGTTGCAGAGAAATGTGGTTCTTCTACTTCCGCCGGGGATGGTGAATGGAAATGACTGTGATGGAGATTTACTCTTTGTTATTTATTAATATTCTGTCAGGGAGAGATTCTTTTTTAGAATAACTCTGCGGGGAACAACTTGGAAAGTGAATTTTTGTACCTGAAGTAATGAGCTATGTCGGGGATTGAGCTTCTATATCCAAAGAAATAAACTCTGCTTGGGAGATACAATTTACTGACCCGCTCGCGATTATGAAATTCGTCTGGGGATATAGTTGTCAGGTTTCTGAATGACCCTGGCTAGGGAGATTACTTCCTGTTTCGGGAAAGCCGAAATCAATGCTTTTGAATACTTTTACTCTATGGGGAGTGTAGGTACTGATGATTGTGCTCCAAATCTGTCTCTGTCCCGGTACCTACTGGGCAAAGTAACTGTTGGGTTTGACACTTCTTGTTTTTGCCCCTGTTTCTCGAATTGTGAGTAATTGTCTTTTTGTTTCTTATGTAAATATTTATGAGCAACAATCATATTCAAATGCACATGTCAAGAATAAATCATTGACGTTCTTGCAAAACAAAACAGAAAAAGAAAAAACTCAAAGTTTCTTGTGAAAATGATTTTGTATTAATTTTTTTGAAGTTGGCCTGTAATAGGCATTTTCATACAAGGAGGCTGACGCTCTAGTAAGAGAACACCGCCGTAAAAATAGAAACTATACAATTTTGTGCAAAAGAAAACAACTATGTGCAACAATCCCATTAAGTTCCAACTCTGCTATTGCCCTTATGTCTTCGAGCGTCTCATCACTTTGCTAATTGGCCGAAAGTTGATTAGATTGATTGGTGTCGTCCAAGCTTGATAGTTGATACCGAAGTATGGTCGCAAGATGATCCAATGGGACATGGAGATATGCTTTACATCCCTAACTTTTGCCTAGACTGCCCTTTCGGGTTTTCAGTCCACTGGGATACCCTTTTTTTCCCAAGCCGCCTTTTTAGGTTTTCGGCTTGCCGGGTGTACAGATTTTTTTTCATTTTCATCCCTTATTTTTTCCCGAACCCTTTTGGTTTGCCGAGAAGCCCTTATTTTTTCCTAGGCCAGTCAACCTAGCGGATCTTTTAATTAGGCATAGTATCTTTTCACTATGTATGCATTGACAGGGCGAGGAAGGTCGTCACCGTCCATGGTGGTTAGAATCATAGCTCCACTCGAGAAATTTTTTTTAACCACAAATGGCCCTTCGTATGTGGGAGTCCATTTGTCCTTGGGATCACCTTGCGGAATTATGATGCGCTTGATCACTAGATTCCAGACTTGATATTCTTGACGTCTGACTTTCTTGTTAAAAGCCTTGATCATTCGCTTTTGATACGTCTGACCATGACAGGTAGCGGTGAGTCTCTTCTCGTCGATTAGATTTAACTGATCAAGTCGAGTTTGGATCCAGTCGTCTTTGTTCAAACCCGCATCCTTCATAATCCTGAGAGAAGGTATCTAGACTTTGATGGGTAGGACTGCCTCCATTCCCTATACCAGAGAGTAGGGTGTTGCCCCTATCGACATCCATGCTGAGGTACGGTATCCATGAAGAGAAAATGGTAACATCTCATGCCAGTATTTGTATGTCACCGTCATCTTCTACATAAATTTATTGATGTTCTTGTTAGCCGCTTCAACAGTGCCATTCATCTTCAGTCGGTAGGGAGAAGAGTTATGATGTTGTATCTTGAACTGTTTACAAAGCTCGGTGATCATTGTGTTGTTGAGATTTGTACCATTGTCAGTAATAATTCTCTCTGGCACACCATACCAATAAATTAGATTATGTCGGATAAACCGCGCCACAATGTTCTTGGTCACAGTAGCAAAAGAGGCCGCCTCAACCCACTTCGTGAAGTAATCAATGGCCACTAGAATGAAGCGATGTCCATTAGAAGCAGTGGGCCTGATTTCTTCAATCATGTCAATGCCCCACATTGCGAAGGCCCACAGAGCTGTTAAGACGTTCAAGGGAACCGGAGGCACGTGCACCTTATCAACATATATTTGGCACTTATGACAAGTTCGGGAATGCTGATAACAATCTGCTTCCATAGTGGACCAGTAATATCCTGCCCGTAGGATCTTCTTAGCCATGGTATGTCCACTGGAATGGGTTCCGAAGGCACCTTCATGTAGATCTGTCATAATCCTCTCTGCTTTACTCTTGTCTACACACCGTAGTAAGGTGGAGTCATGATTGTGTTTGTAGAGAATCCCATTACTGAGGAAGAATTTCGCCGCGAACCTTCTCAGAAACTTCTTATCATTGACAGATGCCCCTTCGGGATCTTGAGTCTCGAGATACCTCTTGACTTCGTGAAACCAGCGTTTGTCTGCCACCTCTTCGGTATCAATCTTACAACAGTGCGCTGGTTCATCCAACCTCTCAATGGTGATTCGGGGAGCTTCATTGTCCCACCCGACTTTGAACATAGAAGACATGGTAGCTAGCGCGTCGGCTAACTGATTCTCCTCTCACGGGAAATGTTCAAAAGTTACCTCCTTAAAGTGTGGGAGTAATGTCAGCACGTGCTCTTTGTATGGGATGAGATTCGAATACTTTGTATCCCATTTTCCTTTAATTTGACTTATTACCAAGGCTGAATCCCCGAAAACGTCCAAGAAGTTAATCTTGAGGTCGATAGCGGCTTTGAGACCCATGATGCAGGCTTCATACTCTGCCATGTTGTTAGTGTAGTTGAAACATAATCGGGCGGTGAAAGGAGTATGACAGCCCTCAGGAGATATGATTACAGCGTCGATGCCATTACCAAGTGCATTCGAAGCTCCGTCAAAAACCATGGTCCATCGAGATCACTCTTTGGGTCCTTCATCCGGTCCAGGTTCTTCGTAGTCAGTCACCAGCAAAATATTCTCATATGGGAACTCAAAATTCATGGACTGGTAGTCATCCACGGAATGATGAGCCAAATGATCAGCCAATACACTCTTCTTGATTGCTTTCTAGGTTGTATATTGTATATCATACTCAGTTAAGATCATCTGCCATCTTGCTATTCTTCCAGTGAGAGCTAGTTTCTCGAAGATGTATTTGATTGGATCCATCTTAGATATCAACAAAGTAGTGTGGGTCATCCTATACTGTCTTAGTCGACGAGCATCCCATGCCAAAGCACAACAAGTTTTCTTGAGCAGTGAGTATATTGTCTCACAGTCGGTAAACTTTTTGCTAAGGTAGTATATCGTGTGCTCTTTTCGACCAGACTCGTCATGCTGCCCCAGCACACACCCCATTGCATTGTCTAGCACTGTTAAGTACAATATCAAAGGTCTTCCTTCAACCGGAGGCATCAGAATTGGCGGTTCTTGAAGGTATTCCTTGATTCTCTCGAAAGCTGTCTGGAATTCGTCATTCCACTTTACTAGTTGCTCTTTCTTCAGAAACTTGAAGATGGGCTCACAAGTAGCAGTTAGATGTGAAATGAATCTGGAGATATAATTCAAGTGTCCCAAGAAACCTCTAACTTCCTTCTCTTTATAGGGAGCTGACATTTCTTGTATGGCCTTTACCTTCGCAGGGTCTACTTGGATGCCTTTGTCACTGACAATGAAACCCAGGAGCTTACCAGACCTTACCCCGAAGGTAAACTTATTCGGATTCAACCTCAGCTTGTATGTCTTTAACCCGTCAAACAACTTTTGTAAATGATCAAGGTGCTCTTCCTCGGTTTGAGACCTGGCTATCATGTCATCAACATAAACCTCGATCTCATGGTGGATCATATCGTGGAACAAAGAGACCATGGCGCGCTGATAAGTTGCCCCAACATTCTTCAACCCAAAATACATCACCTTGTAACAGAAGGTGCCCCACTGTGTGATGAAGGTTGTCTTCTCCATGTCTTCAGGAGCCATCTTGATCTGGTTGTAGCCAGAGAAACCATCCATGAAGGAGAAGATTTTATGCTGCGCGGTGTTGTCAACCAGAACGTCAATGTGAGGAAGTGGGAAGTCATCCTTAGGGCTTGCCCTATTCAGATCTCTGTAATCCACACACATTCATACCTTACCGTCCTTCTTAGGTACCGGAACGACGTTAGCAACCCACTGTGGATAGGAGGTGACAGCTAAGAACCCTACATCGAACTACTTCATGACCTCTGCCTTGATCTTCTTTGACATTTCAGGGTGCATACGGTGGACCTTCCGTTTAACCGGAGGAAAGTATTACTTAGTCGGAAGACGATGTACCACAATATCAGTGTCTAAACGTGTAACATTTGTATCAACCGTTGTTTGATCTTAACTTCCAAATTTGCACCAATCTTGACTTCCTTTCTGTCTATCTCCGTGCCCAGGTTTATCGTCTCAACTGGATCTTCATGAGGTTGTATAGCCCTTTCTTCCTGTTGTAATAGTCTAGCAAGTTCTCCAGGCACCTCACAATCATCCTCACCTTCGTCTTCGGCTTGGTTGGTCGGATTTTCAAAGTCATAACTGGCAGTAGCAGAGCTGTTATCAATGGGATCCAGAGTGGATATGGATTTTCAGTATGATACGTGAGTGTCTGTAAAAGCATAGCTATTTTGATAAAGTGAAAACAGAAAAGAAAAACAGAGAGCACAAAATTTGTATGCAAGGAACATCGAATGTTTTATTGATGATATATGAAATGAAAAATGATAGCCCTCACAAACAAAACTAATGTGCCTCAGGCAAGGCACAAGGTTGTAGAGTTTAAATTGTTTATTATAAATCTCAAAACAAGTAATTGCGGAGTAAAATAAACTGGTATAAAGTCCCTAGTCGTCCAGTTACTCAGTCCACCATTGGTAGTTGGGTAGATCCAGCTGTCAATGTCAGAGTCTTCCTTACTGTCTTCAATGGCATTAATTCCCCGATTGCTGATGCGTAGGGGAGGTCCTCCAACCCGAGCACGTCGAACAACCCTTTGAGCTCCTTATTCAACCACTGCTCTGGCGTCTTTGAGGGAATCCATCTTCAGAGGAGGTTTGTTGCTGGTAGGTGTTTCAGTTGATGCTAAGATCTAGGGAACCTCTTCAAAATTCTGGCAAGGAGTCTCTGTGAATCCCCCGTCCATCTCTACGTACCTAAAGGAGTTGAGGTGGCTCACCATATACTCCTCTTCACCTTGCACAGTGACAATATTCCATTTTACTAGATACTTCATCATTTGGTGCAGTGTAGAAGTAACAACCCCAACTTCATGGATCCAAGGATAACCCAACAAACAAGAGTATAACGGCCGGATGTCCATTACATAGAAAGTGGACTCAAAAGTATGGGAACCTACCTTGATAGGGATGTCCACCTCCCCATGCACCATTCTCTTTGATCCATCAAAAGCCCTCACCATAATGTTACTAGGCTTTAAGGTCAAGCCCTCAAAATTCAACCGATCCAGCGCCTTCTTGGGCAGAACATTCAGTGAAGACACAATATCTACCAGCACATGAGCCAGAGTGGTGCCTCTGCATTCGATCGAGACATGCAGGGCATCATTATGCTTCCTCCCTTTCGGTGTCAAGTCTGTATCTGAAAAACCCAGCCCATTGTCAACAGTCAGGCTGGCCACACAATCTTTGAATTGATCGGCAGAGGTGTCCTACGGAACGTACGTAGTCTTGAGGAATGCGATCAAATCCTTTGCATGGGCCTCAGAGCATAATAGCAGGGACAACATGGATATCTTTGAGGGGGTGTGCCAAAGCTGCTTGACCACATTGTAGTCGCTCTTTTTGATTATTTTCAATATTTCCTCTATTTCTTGCTTAGAGGCTTCTACGATAATTTTTCTACGTGTCTCCATCCGGGCAGGCTCACCTATAACTTCTTTTCCTTGGGTCCCAGATGACTCGACGACGGGAGTGATAATTGGAGTAAGCACATGAATAGTAGTTGAAGTACCAGTAGGAATAGCAGATGGAATAACAACAGGCCTATTGATAGTCTTTAGGGAAATCTCGAGAGAGAAAACCCTTCCACTTCTGGTAACCTTCCTGTTCCCGACAATGTTACTGACATCAGGATCAGTCTCTTCATTCTTCAGATCTTGTTTGATGCCATGATAGTACACATCGGCACCATAATGCCAAGGGACAGCTTTGTCTGAGGCATACGAGACAGGACCCGAAAAGGTGATTATTAACGGAGTGACTCTTGGAGTAGATGTAATCCTAACAGGTCTTCTCAAGGAGGCCTTGGAAGGATTGGCGGAAATGGTTATAATAGCAACGTCTTCAAGCGGAACAAAGGGAACCAAAGTTTTCTCGAACAAGATTTCTTTGTTGTCCATCAGGCGCTGAACACCTGACTTCAACAAATGGCAAGCAGAAGGAAGAGATGAGAACATGTGGCAACCTTCACCACAACCCAGAAATAAATCGGCCAACAACAAATTCTTCTTAACAGTCATAAGAGGAGTAGAAACTTCATTAACTGAGGTCACAAACAGATAAGCACGATTATGCTTAGGCATGGGAGCAGTTATGACATTGGGCTTTTCTGGAGCATCAAACTCAATCTCCTTGGCCTCGATCAGATCCTGTACCTTATTTCTCAGAGCCCAACAGTCATTTGTATTGTGGCCGAGACTCTCTGAATAGTAGGCACACCAAGCATTTGGATTATATCGGGGAGATGCGGTATTCAGATTCTTGGGAGCCTCTTTCAAGGTTGCCATGTTGGACCTCAGCAGGTGGGGTAGAACTTCATCCGACGTCGTGTTAATCCGGGTAAACTTCCATTGTGGTATTTCCACCCTTTGTTGATTGTTGCATTGTGGAGCAACCGCAGGCCTCGGTATCATTACGACACTTACTGTCTGATGGTGTTCAGCTCTGCTTTGGCCTCTTGGGCTATAGATGGCACTGGCTTCCTTCTTACCAGTAAAAGGCTTCTTGACCGAACTCGAATAGGCATCTTTTTGTATCTTACCGCTCCGGATCCTAGCTTCTACCCTCTCTCTAGTTAGAATCAGCTCGGTGAAACCAGTTGACGAGTTGCCGATCAAATGATTAAAGAATGGACCAGATAGCGTCCCAAGAAACATATCGACCAACTCCCTATCAGACAAAGGGGGTTGGACTCTTCCGGTCAAGTCTCTCCACTTCTGTGCATAGTCCTTAAAGCCTTCACTTGCACCCATGGACATACTTTGGAGTTGAGTACGAGTAGGAGCAAGGTCGGTATTGTATTGATACTGGTTATAAAAAGTAGCAGCCAGATCTTCCCAGTTTCAGACATTGGTTCCCTCCAGTTGGTAGAACCATTCAAGTTGAGTCCCTGACAGACTGTCTTGAAAGAGTGGACCTACAAGTTTCTATCAGCGGTGTGGGGATGGATCTTCCTTACATAGGACCGAAGATGGAGTTTTGGGCAAGAAACACCATCGTATTTTGCAAAAATTGGAGCTTTAAACTTCTGCAGGATGACCACTCCCGACACCAATCCCAATTCTTTGAAATCCAACCCAGGTATCCTCTGGACTTCCATAACACTCAGAAGATCTTCCAACTGCTTGTATTTATCCTCAGTAGAAGGATACTGCTCATTATTGTAGTCTGTATCATTGTCAGAAACTTCAGGACTAGGGTCTTATTCCCTTGTTTCGCCCTCTTGGTTCTCCCCTTATTTGGATGAAAAGGTCAGATCAACCATTTGCTTCAACGGTCCCTTGAACCTTTTGCCCATATTCAGAATACCAGCGACCTTCTTCTTTTTCTTTTTCTCCTTCAAGATGAGGGATTTCAGATCCTCCTGCCTTTTCGCCAGATTTATGAACATCTGTTGGAATTGGGGATTTTGTTCCTGAAGATCCTAGATGCTTTGTTCGGAAGACATTACTTCTGAAATAAACAACGAAGAAGATGAGAAACCTGTTATGGTACCTGTTTATGCGATGCTATGGATGGGATGTGTATGCAATGATTTCAAGGATTCTTAAAGGCCCAAATTTGTTTAACCAAAAGGAACACACGTTAATTGCATTAATAAGTTCGAATTGTTACAAAGAATTCCCTTTAGGCTTACAATTAAACAAAACAAAACTTAAAGCAACAAAAAAGAAACTAAGCCTCCCAGGAGCGCATCCTCTTTGGTGCGATGTAGGCGTTTATGTTCCTTTCTTCATGAAGTAGCCTAGTGAGCTCCAGGACCTTCTTCTCGCTGGCCTAGAACTGAGCTTCAAACGTGTCCTGCTCCTCTTTGAGTTGAACCCAGGACTTCTGTAGCTCTTCATGATCAGTCGGCATGTCAGGATGATGACCGAGGGAAGTAGTATCTCCTTCAATAACTGGTTCCACAGTTATTGATAGGACAACAGAGTAAGGCATCATAAGACTTTGGGTGCGAGCTTGTACCCATCGGAGATAAGGCTCAAGAGGAATGGAATTCTTGTGCCCCAACATTTTTCTATCAATTTTATACACCATGCCCCAAGATTTTATGAACCTTTTGCGGTATCCCTGAGCATCATTCTCATAGTTGAAGGCGACTCCTTAGACAAGCGTATCATGAGGACCATCTTTTCTTGCATAACCAAACTGACGCAATACCAAACAAGGGTTGTAAGTGATTTCCCCCCTAATGCCTAAGAGAGGAAAATTAGGGAATTCACCACAACGATCGATGATGGTAACATCTTCCGAGAACCGTGAACACCAATGAATGTATGAATGTGTAAGGGACATCAGCCTATGAGACCATTTTAAACCCTGTTCATTCTTCAAAATCGACCTGGGTAGGTGGGAAATAAACCACCTAGCCAACAGAGGAGTGCAAGACAGGAGGGTCCCCTTCTCTTTAGAGTGCGAGCATGCAGAGAGTGTATAATATCCCCGAGTAATGTAGTCACCGGATTATGAGACAGAAAAACCTTAATAGCATTCACATCTACGAGTTGATCCGCATTAGGGAAAAGTACCATCCCATAAATGAGAAGTACTAGCACCTCTTCGAAATCTTATTCAATTAGTCTCATGAGTTGGAAATCAATGCTTAGAGTTACTTTAATTAAGGCCTCAATGCATACTTTTTATTACTAACTCTCATTAACATTCAAGTTTATACATTAACACTAACTTTTGATAACACGTAATTGTATTAAGTTGTGTTGGTATACATAGTTCTCTACTAACATAACATTGATCACTAACATAGAGTAGTTATCTCTTAATGCTACTAACATTTGATGTGCATATTCATAAAATTTTCATACTTTGACATAACATGAGATTTTTTTTGGTTAACATCGAAGTTGCTAACTCTTGCCATTTCCATAAGTTATGATAATGTCTAATGGACTCAATATGTTTCATAAACCATATTTCACACTTCAAAACTTGAGTTTAATGAGAAATGTCACAATTCTTGGAAAATTGCAATTGTATGACATAAATGCATTTTTGCTCTAACTTCCTAACCATGATAAGTTTTAACACTTTTTAATAATGTAACTTGACTTTGTTGATGATTCCAGAACCGTTGGTATAGTTTTCATCCAGTTTCGGACAAATATTTTTTATCGAAAAGTTATTGTCCATCCAACGAAATTGGCTTAAAAGTCCCACTTCCAGGTAGAATTTATTCAAACCGAGTTTCCTTATGAATCTAGTGGCCCGTTTGCAAGCTTCCACGCGGGTTTCATTTGATTCCGAACAACTTTTTTTACCGCATTTCGAACGGACCATTCGTGGAAGTCTTGCTCCCGCTTCTTTTTTGACCGAACCGATTACGGATTTGAGTTCTTGAGCATGTTTATAATTTACCGTGAAAATCTCATTCTGTTCCAAACATATTTTTTCGGACGCCTATTTTTCAAAATACGTTTTACACCGTAATGCAGAATTTTTTCTAATGCAGTTTTAGTGCAATTTTTTTATCCTTCTTAGTGCAGAATTTTAATGCAATAATTACCATTCGATGCATGCTTACTTGTTGCGCTTTATTGGTTGATCATCAAATTAGTTTTCATGCATTTTTCATACCGTTTTGCCTTGTTATTTTTTGACATATTTGTTAATGGTGCAAGGTACATTGTGGTGTTTCCAATCATATACCAAAATGGTAGTTATGTGATTGGAAAACACTAGCTTATGCTCGCTTACGATGCGACACACTTTGATTTCTCATTCCATGAGAAACACTTATTACTCATATTGTGTTATATGTTGTCCGAATGTGTATATTTTATTATGCCTTGCAGGAACATTATTATGTGTAGTGCTTCCATGGCACACATTTACCTTAGTTGGATTTATTTCTAACTTTGTTTGTTTCTTAGTGAAGCTTGCTCGATGCGCACTCCTTTCTTCTGCATTGCTTTCGTCCACTTTTGACGATTTGCTTACTTTTGGTAGTCACCGCTACTGCTTTTACATTTTCGCGTACTTTATCACATATCTTCACCGCTTTCTAGATATCATGAGAAGTAGGAACTTTACTTCTTTCTGATTCCATTAGAAGTAGGAATAGAGATGTATGACGAGGGTCTCCGTTGTTGATCATGTTAGGAACCCCTTTGGTTTATTTAAAGACTCGTTTAGGGAAATTCCGCATTGTTTGCTATTGTGTGCTACTTGTGTGTGATTTGTTTAAAACCCTACCTTTGTGTAGGTATTTTGCAAGTGTGTTTACATTTGTGCCCGCATTATTCCCCCATTCCTTATTGAAGTCCTGAAAAGAATGAGAGCGAAAAAGGGTTAACAATCAACCCCCGCAATTTCGTCTGTGTCATCCTTAGCTCGTGACGCACCATGATGCTTCAGAGTTGTTACTAGTCTTGTTATCGAGTCATCAAGTTGAAAAGGGTTTCACAATTGAACCCCCACACTTTGTCAGGAGTTCGCATTGGCCGATGTTGATACTTCGTGATTATTCATATTGCCTTCTGTCGCCTACCTCGATCTTTTATATCTTGGCTAGGTGTTCAGTCACTTTGGATATCACATTTTTGTTTTACATCTTATTATCGCTTGTTTGTCTCAGGTGATTCCCTCCCCTTGACTAAAGCATTTCACTTTTTTTCTTTACCTTTTTATGTGTGTGCTCTTTCGAGCTTGTTTGTTCATTTGCTTTCTATACCATATTCCCTTAGGATGTACTTGTTCCTTTTAGATGCAAGTTAGAAATTAGGATAGGTATCCATGCATTTAACATTGGATATACGTTTCCCATTTGTTAATCCAAACTTTAGGACTACCATTGTATGATAATATTAGGATTGAGAATAGTCTAGTCTCCCGTAGACTTTTTTCTTCCCCTTTTGCATATGCATTAAAACTAAAACTTCCTTTTTCTTACAAAATCATAAAACATGTTAATCATACTTAAACCCTTTTTCGAGGTAACAAAATACAAACCAATCACATGTGGCATCTTTCCTTGAGGGCGTAACTCAAAACCATTTTCAAGTAAGGACATGATTAATTTACTTCTGTACCAACGCGTGAGTTTTCAAAGGTCAAGCTGCGGTAGAAGGCGAAACTAACATTGTTCTTAAAAACCCAAAACAAACAAAAACATATGAGCTGAACTACGGTAACTCTGATTCCTCAAAAAGGATACCTAGGCATTGGGGTAGGGCCTAAGGGAGCACAACTCAATTTTCCCTACATTATTTTCTCCTTTCTTTTGCATTCATTTTCCCTCAGTAATAAGCAGTAAACATAGAATAAACACACCTATAACATAGATAACAAGAGTGGATACCATAGAGTACTACGGGGGTGTGGGGTGCAAATACCTTCTCCCCGAGTAATAGACTCCCTTACCCGATCTCTCGGTCATGAGACTGTGACTTCTCGCTTCTCAGGTTTTCTCGATGTTTACCTTTCCTTTCATGTGGGATAAAAGACGTTTGATGGAGACTTCATTGTCTGTTGATTTTCATCCAGTTGTTTCAGCTGGTGACTTCACTAGGGATAGGCCGGCCAATTGCTGGTCCATCCCGGAGTCGCTCCTAGCTCATGTTTTATTTTCTTTGGGTGTTTATTTTCATGCTTTCAGTTTATTCATCCATACATGATCACCTGAGCATATGTATGCATTGCATTTTACTATTTTCCATATAATACTGATGTACTAGATCTGTTTCTTGTTGGGTGTGTGTTACTACGAGGTAAAAGGCCCAATACCCAGGTCAAGTGACAAACAATAGGAACACTAGGAATAGAGTGGAATACGACGGATAAGGGATGTATATTACCCTAGATGGATGTGTTGTCCATGCTCAGATGAGGTTTTAATGAGGTGCTATCATTATCATGTAGGTGTATGATGATAATATTTTCAAGTGAACCTGTGATTTTGAGTTACCGTTGGCTTACCCTGATCTAGTCTTTACCTGTGAGTGGGGAGAGGATAATTTACAGGTACAGATGGTGACCGTATGTTCTGTTGGTGACTATGGGGTGCTCGGATTTATTTTCTGAGTTCCTGACTTGTTTATTTAGAGGTTCATTCGGGCCTTCAATCTTGTTATTCCCAACATGTTCAGAAAAGGCTCAGCATTATCCGGTGGTCCAGAAGCCTTGATCTTATACAATTTATGATCTACATGGTACTTGGTTCTTGTATATGCAGAAGCTATGCCAGACCTTTGATCTGATGATATTCATATGGTTCAGAAACAGTGCAACAATCATATTCAGAAGTCATGGAAATTTGATCCCATTTCTTTGCATACATAACATGGTTAACCACACGCTTAACATACATGTTCTGTTATTTCTAGGAAATCATATTTGTAATTCTTGTTCTGAAATTTTCCATCCCCTACCTGCGTAAAATCAATATTAAAGCACGTAAATTCCTTGGAAATGAAGGAACATGCTTTGGAATCCATTCATGCACATTCATGCATCCATAACATGTACTCAAAGATTGGGGATTCTTATTCAGACCTGGTGTTCTCCTCAGAGGGTCAGACTTAATTTCTTACTGTACGTGTTCAGAGATCAGTATGGGATAACTCTGTGGGGGATTGACCTATACGAAGATCTTGATGGGGTTAGTTGTGTTATACATGCAAGCTTTGGCCCGTGTTCGGGAATTCTTCAAGAAGGGTATTAATTTATTGACGACTCAGGTGAGTCGGGTCATAGAATTTCTTTCAACCATGGAGTGCTATAAAATCTTGAGTTTTTGGAACATCTTATTAGAATATGGTTCCTGTGATACGGTGGCAGAACCGACTGTTATACTGGTTTTCATTTTGTATTCGCAAGTGTCGTGGTAAGCAAGAGTCGTTACCGACTTTTATTTTATCCAACAAAGGAAAAGGCAAAAGAAAAGAAAAAACTTTTTTTCGAGATGCTTATGAGTACGGGGGGTAGATTATAGAAAGGGAAGGTGTTAGCACCCTTTCTATCCATGGTTTTCCATGGGCTCTTAGGTACTTTGCTCATTTTTAAAATTGCTTGTGTGTGCTTGTTTTGAAAACTTTTACTTCATGATAACCCTTGTATCGGTCCTCAAGAGTGTGACGAAGTTGTTTTGAAAAGTGTTTGTGTGAAAAAATTTGTTTGAGCAAGTACCTAGGAACCAATCTACCTACTCGAAAAAAGTCTGTTCATTTTCCTTTAGACAGCACTATCCTATTATTAAAGAATAGGTAGCACCGTCGTTGGAGTTTTAAGGGACATTCAAAGGGACAAGTAAGATTACAAAAGCAATGCTAGGAAATTTTAGTAATCATCCCAAAGCCTTAAAGATATTTTTCGGAGGCAACATCCGAAAGGGTCATTTTAGATCTTTTAGGACTAGAGGACGACCACTAACATTCCCTATACTTCATAACCGTTCACCAAAGGCAACCGGAGTGGAGTAAACCCTAGGAGTGAGCATGTCCAAGTGTGTTTTTTTCCAATTTATTTATCTTTGCACATTTAGGGTTTTCTACTGTATTAATTGCAATTCGTCTTTCCATACAATCCTATTAACATACATCTAAGCAGTTTATAGTTTGCGAAAATTAAAATGAGAGAAATTAAAGTCCTAGCTATTACAAGGCTTTTGCAGATACATAATTATTTTGACTGTAAATAAAGATGAAGAAATTTAAAACCCTAATTACTATTACAAACTCGGAGCAGTTACAATAATAAAAAAAAGAAAACTAAAAACATGTGCGGCGAATTAAATGCGAGAAATAATTGGAAAACCTAAAAAATCTAATTGAGAAAATATTTAGGTTATTTTTTGAGAAAAATTAGGTTATGTACAACATTAAACCCTAATTCTAGTTGATTTTAAATTATAATAAAAAAGGAATTAAATTACCCTAATTTAATTAACTAATTAATTAATAAAATATTTTTTTAAAAATGATTTTTGATGTTTTTATGATTTTTTGATTAAATAAAAAAAAAACATGATTTTTGGTGTTATTTGAAAAAAAAGAAAATAATTAATAAATAATAAAAGGAATTAAAATAGAAAAAGAAGAGAAATGGGCCTGGTGTTGAGCAATCAGGGGGGTGCTGCTGAATTGGCTGGGCCCAAATTCTTTGGCCCAATGGTCTTGCGCCTGATCTAATGGGATCATCTTTAGAGGGTCTACCATGAGCTTACGCATGCTAGCTTTGGATCTGGCTGGAGATGGATCCAGTGATGAAGCGCTGAGGTGTACGGTGGACGCCAGGCTATGAGGCATGCTAGATCTGCAAGGAATTGTTCAGGAAATAAGAAAATGTTTGGATCTCGGATCGAACCCAGGTCCTTTGCTTCACATGCCCATACCCCTTTCCATCTGCGCTGCGTTGTTTAATTGTTAATATAATAAGAAAACAATATTATAATGACAAGCCACGTAGTTTCCTCGAAAAATGCATGAATTTCAAATGGGCCAGTGGTTGATTTCCACGCCTTCATCTTCTTCCCAGAAGTGTCGTCTTAGGTACCAGACTTATACCTACGGACATCTTCCATAGCTATAAACCTGCAAGCTTCAAAAATTCACCAAACGCATGATAAATTAATTCTAGATATACCAATCAACTCGTCTTGATCTCACGAGTACCACGACACCATTTTCTTGGCCTAATTTTACCTGTACAGAGAAGCCCTAAAACGACTTCTTAAACCCTAGCCATGGAAATCATCAATATATGCATCAAAACGTCAATTAAATCATTCAAGCATGTTGCAAATATGTTAATAATCAAAAATACATTATTAGAATATGTTTATGATGCAAGAATTGTCGTATTCAATTTTGAAACAAAGGGCAGACCGTGTGAAGGCTATGGGGCGATTCTGGACTTGAGAACACTTGCAATTGTTCGTGTCAACTTCAAGAGATATCCAGGAAGCAATTAGAAGCTTTGAATGGCCTTGAATCGTCCCCTAGGTTAGAAACAGATCCACACTTTTTTGCCAAAATTTGAGTTTTGTTCTTCAGCTCTCGCGATTGCAATCCTTTCTCTTTTGCCTTGGCTGCGTTGTGTATATGTAATAGAGTGTATTAGGTCAACAAAAACATACTGAATATTTTTGAATCATGGAAATTGAATGTGATTTATTTGCTATATGATATATTTCCAAAACCATCCTAATCATTCTATTTTTGTCTCAATTTTCCTTGATTCGATTTGATCTGATTAGGCCAACTTGATTAGATTTGGTTCTAACAAAAATTAGATCAAAAAATCAATCTTTTATATTTTTTGCCATTTATTTGATTTAATTTGACTTTTAAATAATAAAAATCAAAATAAAATAAATAAATAAAGCAAATAATATATGGATGATGATTTGGGTCGTGGACCATGTCTTTAACAAGATACAATCATGAAAAGCTAGGCCCATTTGGCAAAAAAATGCACTTTTGAGCACATTTGACTTTTGGCAATTTTTCATAAATGGCCAAATTTGACAATGCATATCTCCTCCAATTTTGACCCTAAGAGGGTGTTCTTGGACTTTTTAGAAAGCTTAGGATGACCCATAAACAACCCTTTTTGTTTCATCTAAATTGGGTCTACCATGTTCAAGTAAGAAGCTTTGACCCAAAAGGTGTTTTTGTTGACTTTTCAAAAGGCCCTATAATGCAGAAATTCATATCTTTCCATGAGTGCATTTTTTGAACTTGAGGGCTGATGATGAGTTGTAGGAAATTGGATTCCCTTCAAAATGAGCCTTTGGTGAGAAATTTATGATAAAGTATGAGAAAGTTATGCTTAGTCAAAGTTTGGTTGACTTTTCCTAAGAAACCCTAATTTAGCAACTTTTGAATTTTGATGAATTAGGAGCATTCCTTGAGGAATCATGATCAACCCTTGATCAAATTATGGATATCACTTCAAAATGTTGACATTGACCAAAAATCTTGAATTTTTACTGTATGTGGGCCACAATTGACTTTTGACCTAATAAAGTTGATTTTCAAGCATCTGAGTAGTTGACTGGGCAAATTTCTTGTGTAAGGCATGAAACTTGACATGGATGATCTTAAGAATATATTAGGACCATGGAAAAGATTTGAGGCCTTTGGAGCTCATCCATCTTGATGAAAATGGAAACCCTAATTGGAGGTTCCTTACTTTAGGAGAGGATTTTCCTGATCAATCCTTGGGCATCCTTGGGAAAGTTAAGGACTTCAATGAACATATGTTGAGTAAAATGAGAGGGAAAATTTTGGGGTACAACAGTTCCCATTTACTATGTGAATTCAAGAAACTTTTTTAACTAGCGAGATTAGAATACACCTGAAGAAGAGTTGATCTTATATCAGTGCTTCATTCTCATTGGTTTCCACACTTGTTTAGGCTTCAGTGGGTTAGACCCCGTACTTTGGTACCATCTATAAATTCCCCTGCAGATCATGATACCAACGTCATATGTGGTGGTTACCACGCAGAGGCATCCGACTATTCAATTAGGGGCACTCTCTACAGCTTTGCGTTCCATGATCTGTTCGACAACAACTAGTCTTTGTTCCCCAAGTGAATACATAGGGAAAAGCTTTTAAGCAAATACAGAAGAAGCTTGATAAGCATGTTGATACAAGCCCAAATCATTACATCCAATTATTTCCTCGTCGGGTGGAAGTTCAATTGGTAAAGCTCTGATCTTTGGGATACTCCTTCCACAAACATCTCTTCTGATTGTGATACACATGCTAGATAGGTCTCCTATTCTGGGGCACCCGATTTCAATGGCAAAGACTGTAAATGGGCTGAAGTATAAAGTCCAACACATGTCTGGCATCTCTTTCAAAAGTCTAATTCCTATTTGGCCAACTGTCGGACTCTTTCTCACCAGGTGAATGTCTCATTTGTTGTGATAGAAGATGAATTGTATTATTTATTTGTGGCATAAGATGCTTGGTTATGTATTTTATACCAATTCTTCTGGTAAAGCATTCATTTGTTCTCCTGAAAGAATCTTCTATGCATATTATTCTTGGGCACCTGGCCATTCGATTAAAGATGGCATGTCATCCAGAGACAAGGTCCAAGATTGGATAAATTCAGAGACTGTTATGCTCGCATCAGGCCAGAAGGAGAATTCTCTCGCCCATTTAAGCATCAAGACAACAAAAAGTCATCAAAGTAAGAAGTCCATACGGAGTCAAGTCTCCTTAACAATGGCAATCATTAGTTTCTTTACTGCATTTTCATTTGCATATTGCTTGTTGGATTAAACATTGCTTACATGTAGAAACCTACCTATTTTGAATGAAAATCTTAATGCAATAAGTATGCTTGTCTTGAAGTGTTCCTTTCGTTTTTATTTATCCATTCGCTATCACTCTTTAAATTTTTTACCTGCATATTGATGCCAAGTTTTCAAGTCTTGTGCTCAGGAAAAGACTAGAGGGAGGATGACGATAATCTAAAAACTCAAAAAACTCTCTGGTTGGTATACTTTTGAGTAATACTCTACTGACGATGTACATTCCTTGTTCCAATTCTTAAACACCATAGATATAAGGGATATAGACCCTCGTTAACCCCTCTGAGCCTTCAAAGTAGGAGTTTCATTTTTGTTCATAAAAAACCCTCATTTTAACCCTGGGGAGGGTAGTATTCAATTAATATGATCAAACATTTAGAACTCCTCAAGAGTATGCATCCAAGGATACAAGATTGGTTATCCTTCAAAAGGTTGAGGAAAGTCAGAACCACAATGGCTAACTTTCACTTATCAAGAATGTGCATCAATTATCGATATTCCAATGGGTACCTCTCGCACATCAGAAGTCGAGATCAGATGATGATACAATAATGGATATCCATCATCTACCAAAGACTCAAACAGTCACGATCACTTCCAACAAATCAAAAATGACATAAAGATCAACAACTTGTTCAAAAGGGAAAGTATGAATAAGAAAGAAACAAAAATCCCCGCTAAGTTGAAACTTGAAAACAAGTCGCTTAGGAAAAAGTTAGGGCATCCCGCTGGACTTTCAAATCAAAATTCAAAAGAATTTGTCCAGGAAAGATTTAGGGAAAACTAGAAATAAATTGAAAAGCCTAAAAGGCGAGAAAAGGATTACCAGTAAAACTCCTCATCGAAAGAACAAGGTCGTGTGATCAGACACAAAAATCAAAAGTTAGTGACTGTCGTTTCCAAGGAACCTCTGTGATTCCTCAACCATCGAAAACTCCTATTTTGAGAGATGAATGCTTGTATCGGGTTAACCGAATGTAGGACTGGAGAACATCATGAAGAATGGGTGGTAACCAAATAATTTTGAGCCTTAAATCTTTTTTTCTAAAACCGTGAACCAGGCCACGTTACAACCTTTAAAAGTCCTAACTGAAGCATGGGTTAATTCGAAAGCATGCTACAACGAGATAACATTTAACTGACTCCTAAGAGGCATGTTTAAGTATCTATGTTGGCATCATATGCTTGCTTGCATTATCTTTCATGAAAAAGAATTTATAGAGGTTGCTCTCTAGCTAGTGATTCATTCACAACATAGTTGTGACACCATTCATTCAAAGTTTTTTCAAACTTTAAGACTTACATACGTGTTGCATTAGGATTATCATTCTCATAATAAACATTATTCTGCATACAACACAACTGATCGACATCAAGTAAGTTTACACAATGAACATCAGTAAAGTGCTTAATCTTGTCAGAGAAGAGAGGCTTGAATACTCTGTTGAAGCAAAAGTCCATTGTCACGAGAGAAAGACTTATCCAGGGGCACGTTAACCAAAGATTATGTTAAGCGAAAACATCTCGGTGCTTTAAAATTTAAGTACCCTTTAGGTTCCGCCAATCTGGAGCAATCAAGTCGAGATTCGAACTCTCTAAGTTCAGTAAAATCTGAGGCATTCCCTCAAAGCTGTCAATCAGAGGCTATCAAATCGATAAATCTCTTCAAGCTATACTAAATCAGAGGCTATCATGTCAATAAATCTCTTCAAGTTTTCGTCAATCATGGGTAATCACGTCAAAAAATCTATTCATGATTCATTCAAGTTGGGGAAGTTACGTAGAGATTTGATAAATCTCTCCAATAAATCTATAATCAAAGACAATTTATTTTGTGACTCAAGACATTGGGGAAAGCCACCTCACATCATATTGTGCCACAGATATTCTGGTGTTCTATTTAGCATGGATCCTCTTAGAGATCCTCCAGACAGAGGCATTCTTCATCCATACTCGCAAAGCTGCTCAAGTCAATTATGTTGTAAGAGACAACTACAATCAAGTTAAAAGCATCATAACAGTTACTCTGACCTGGCCAGCATGCGAAGCCACCTTTATATTCTATAGACAATTTCAAAACCGATTCCCCAAGTGAATCTAGAAATTCTGGAGTCGTTATTTGACTTGGCGCGCGCAAGCGCATGACTCCCGAGAGCTAAACCAGGGCATTCACAGAGCTAAACCGGGGCATCCCCAGTGGAGTAAACTGGGGAATTTGCAGAGCTAAACCGGGGCATTTGTAGATGTCCATATCCATCTTTTTATTCCCATAGTGATTTAAGAGGACATTCCCAAGTGTGGCGTACACTTGGGGCATGTATTCAAAGAGATTCACATGGTGTTCAGTATCCGTTCCTCGATGTGTTCAGTTCTACCATCCTCCAAGCAGTTCAGGACGTAGGGAATTCAGGCCAAATTATCTCTTCCCCAACAATACAATTCAGAACTCAGCGACGTACTTGAAAACTCGCTTAGTCAACAATCCAATCTTCAGCGGAGTCATTGATAATCTCTGATATCATGAGCTCCCTAGTGAAAATTCTTATCACTATCCCCAGTGATCCTTGGTACCGCAGGTGTCCAGCGCTGATATGTATTGGCATCTCAGGTGATGAGCAACAATTCCTAACGAGCCTTCTCTTATCCCCATGAAGTCAATTTCTTTGCATTGCATATAGTTATGACTGCATAACATTGCACCTTCAAAAGCGCGTAGCCAATCCATCAGAATGGGTCTTTGCGAAAAAATAAATTCAAACATTCATATGAAGCATAAGCCAGATCGGGTACCTTACACGAAAGACGTGAATCCTTCAAAGACAACAATACATTCCCACAAGAGGATATCGCTCCTAAAACTGCAGCTGATGTCCTTCATTACATCATGATATCCAACTAGCGGTGTTAGTACATTGTACTTCTAAACACTCATTCATGTCAGTTTCCTAAACACTCACCATGTCAGTTTCCCAAACACTTGTTTTTGTCTGTTTCTCAAACACTCGTCCATGTAAGTTTTCTAAACACTCGTTCTAGTAAGCTTTTCCAAATACTCGTCTATGTTTATTTTCCCTCTGGATCCTAATAAGATCAGTACAGTCAGTCATCCCTTGTATCTTCACTCGTCATGTCATAACCAATGTTTTCATCTTAGAACCTGAGATCTCCCGTAGGCTAGGTTCTCCCTATAGATCTTGTTTTAGAATTCTGAGGTCGCCCTTAGGCCTAGTTCTCCAGCAGATCGCCCATAGGTATCTTCGTAGAATCCCGAGGTCGCCCATAGGCCTAGTTTTCCGACAGATTGCCTTGATGTCTCATCATTGAATTATGAGGTCTCCCATAGGCCTAGTTCCCCAGTAGATGAAGTTTCATCTTAGAACCTGAGATCGCCCGTAGGCTAGGTTCTCCCAATACATCTTGTTTTAAAATTTTGAGGTCGCCCTTAAGCTTAGCTCTCCAGTAGATCACCCATAGGTATCTTCGTAGAATCTTGAGGTCGCCCATAGGCCTAGTTCTTCGATAGATCTCCTTGATGTCTCATCGTAGAATTTTGAGGTCGTCCATAGACCTAGTTCTCAATTAGATGAGGATTCATCTTAGAACCTGAGATCGCCCGTAGGCTAGGTTCTCTCTATTGATCTTGTTTTAGAATTCTGAGGACTCCTTTAGGCCTAGTTCTTGAGCAGATCGCCCATATGTATCTTTGTAGAATCCCGAGGTCACCAATAGGTCTAGTTATCCAACATATCTCCTTAATGTATCATCGTAGAATTGTGAGGTCGCTCATAGGCCTAGTTCTCCAGTAGATAAGGTTTCATCTTAGAACCTGAGATCGCCAGTAGGATAGGTTCTCCCTATAGATCTTGTTTTAGAATTTTGAGGTCGCCCTTAGGCCTAGTTCTCCAACAGATCGCCCATAGGTATCTTCGTAGAATCTTGAGGTCGCCCATAGGCCTGGTTTTCCGATAGATTGCCTTGATGTCTCATCGTAGAATTTTGAGGTTTCCAATAGGCCTAGTTCTCCAATAGATAAGGTTTTATCTTAGAACTTGAGATCACCCATAGGCTAGGTTTTCCGTAGATCATATTAGGACTTGATATCTCCCGTCGGCTAGGTTCTCCCTATAAATCATTTTAGAAATTGAGATTTCCTGTAGGCTAGGTTCTCCCTATAAATCATTTTAGAAATTGAGATTTCCTGTAGGCTAGGTTCTCCCTATGATCATCTTAGAACCTGAGATCGCCCGTAGGCTAGGTTCTCCCTATGATCATCTTAGAACCTGAGATCGCCCGTAGGCTAGGTTCTCCATATGATCATCTTAGAACCTGAGATCGCTTATAGGCTAGGTTCTCCCTAGGATCATCTTAGAACCAGAGATCGCCCGTAGGCTAGGTTCTCCCTATGATCATCCTAGAACCTAAGATCTCTCGTAGGCTAGGTTCTCCCCATAGATCATTTTGATACGGTGGTAGAACCGACTGTTATACTAGTTTTGCGTTTGTGTTTGCAAATGTTGCGGTAAGCAAGAGTCGCCACCGACTTTTCTTTTATCCAAATTAAGGAAAGGGTGAAAAGAACAAAAAAGGACCTTTTCGAGAATTTTCTGAGAAAGGGGGGTAGATTATGGAAAGGGGATGTGTTAGCACCCTTTCCATCCGTATATGGGCTCTTAGATGCTTAGATCATTTTAAAAGTGCCTTGTGCTTTGTATCTTTTGAAAAATGTTTTGAAATGCCTAAGTGCGGCAATTCGCTTTGTGATAACTCTTGTATCAGTCCTCAAGAGTGTCGACAAAGCAAATGTTTTTTGAAAGTTTTTTTTGAAAGGTGTAAGTGTAAAAGTTTGTTTGGAGCATAACATCTAAGAACTATCTACTTATACTGGAAAAGGTTATTCTTTTCCTCCTATCCTTTAGACAGTGCTATCCTACTATTAGTGAGTAGGTAGCCCTATTGTTGGATGTTTTGAGGGACATTCAAAGGGATGTACATTCATAAAGGAAACATGTGGAGACGCTTTAGAAATTTTTGTTTAGGGACTAGATCATTTACCGAAAGGAAACTGTAGGGTCATCGCGGGACTATGATCTTTTGATTTACGGGTCTTTGCTAAAGCTTCCCTGTCTCAAGGGACATGACTGTTTTATTTCCAAAGGCAACCAAAGTGGGTGTACCTTAGAGGTGTGATGTGCAAGTGATTCAATTCAGTTTATTTATCTTTATTATTAGGTTCACTAACGTTTGATTTCAATCTTGCCATATAAGCCTAATTACTAGCAGTTAATATTTTGCAGAAATTTAAAGTGCGGGAATTTAAATCTACGCTATTACAATGCTTTAGGAGGGGGTATTTACATATCCAAATGTGGGAAAGAAAATAAAGAAAAGAGGTAAATACCTAGTTTAATCTATTACATACTATCAGCTGATACATTATTATGAAAAATGCGAGAACAAGATAATGTGCACGAAATAGAGACGAATGTTTAAAGACCCTAAGAAATTGCTAAGTAAAACATAAAAATCTTTTTTTGGTTGTTTTTGTGCTTATTAAGAAAATACTTAAAATCAACTTAAATCTAAATTTAATTAAGAAAATAAATATCAAATGAAATTAAACCTAATTCTAATATTTTTGTATTTTTTGTTAAGAAAGGTTTGAATGAAATAAATCTAAGTCTATCATTTTTGTTTTAAGAAAGATGCTAAAGTAATTAAATTAATTAGTTAATAATTTTAATTAAAAAAAAAAACAAACTAGACCTAATTTTTGGTGATTTTGTTTTAAAGTTAATAAAAAAACAAGAAATAAAAGAAATAAACAAAATAAAAAATAAGACAATGAATAGAGATCCTTCGACCCCGGGAAGGAATTTTCCACTTTGATCCAGGGTATGAGCGGTCTCCTTCGATCTAGGGTATGAGTTGTCTCCTTCGATCCAAGGTATGACCCGTCTCCTTCAATCTAGAATAGGAACTGTCTCCTTCGATCTAGGATAGGAGTTGTCTCCTTCGATCCATGTGAGGAGGTGATTTTCGATCTAGACATGGTGTCAAACCCTAAGCTTTCCTAGCTTAAACACGCATCTAAACAACAACATGAGTATGGATATGTGCATCGAATTTATTTAAATTGCATGAACTGAAGGTGTTTGTACAGGGAGACATGATCAAAACATCGCAGGCTACCCTAACAATGGTGTTTCTGGATTCCTTCCTTAACCTGGCATGTGTTATGTCAAAAAAAATCTAAAAAAAAACATGAGTATGGATCTGTGCATCGAATTTATTTAAATTGCATGAACTGAGAGATTAGAGCGTAAGAATTTTACCCTACCGGAGCAACGAAACCTGCTTGTGTTAAGGTGCTTTAAACATCAAGGAGGGCTGGTAGGAACTCCTGGGATCCTCAAGGTGATGATGGGACTCCTGAAAAGGACTGAATGCGGCTAGAATTGGCTGCTCGAATTTCACTACTTCGCTAGATTTTTGGAAATTTTCTATAGCTCTCTAGGCAGTGTATGTGCGTGTATGAGGCCGTCCCTTTGCATATGGAATTGTTGGGTTTATATAGGCAAAGACTTAGGTCAAAATTTGTGTACCAAATCTTTAGTCATCATGAGGGAGAGATTTGATTTGATTTTTTCATGAAAACTTGCCATATTTGATCCAATCATGCATTTCTGCCAGCTTGCTCTGAGTTGTTTTGGGCCTCCAACTTGATGGGAATCGAAAGCCTGGGATACCTTTGGTCGAAGCTTGATAAATATGGAAAGAATAAAGTCTTTAAAATGGCCTTCAAGAATTTGAAAATCATCCATTTATGTTACATTCTTGCCATTTTCGTAGGTTGCATGAACCTGGACTCTTTGGCTCCTTCGAATTCCCTTCAGCGTTTCTCTTCGATTAGCCTAGAGTTTTGATTCGAAGTGTTCAGAAACTTCTTTATGAGAGATTCTTCGATGAGTCAGCTTATGCATTGATTTCTTGATTATCTAAAGACATCTTGCTCTGATATGCCAATCAAAGGACACTTTGTTAACATGCCTTCGAAGTACACCTTATCCTTGCTCTTCGATTGGCTATGACTTACTTCTCATGGCTCCTTCGATTGTAACCATCTATTTTCCTTAGCTGCTTGATTCAAATAACCTCAAATGAAAACTTCATTCTGGTCAATCGAAGCCTCCTTTATCACCACCTTCGAATGCCATTGTACAAGAGGTTAGGGCCTGGCCACACGTAGGACCAAGACCCATCATAAGACAAGCTTGTATTCATTAACCATGTGTCCTTCGAATGGACCAATGAATACTTCTTTGAAGGGACCTCATGAATGCGCCTTTGAAGGCACTATCATGCGTGTCAAAGTGTGGACAACTGTTTCAAAGTGGACCATTTCCCAGTCGAAGCTAGCACAAAGGTAGCCAATGCCTTGTGGATGTTAGCATGAGAAGGTCATTGCTTTGTGAATCGATGGCTAGTTGAAAGGTTCTTGGCCTTGTGCATTGAAAGCAAGCACAAAAGAAGCCTCTGCCCTTGTGAATCAAAACAAACTTGTAGGGGGTTCCTATCTTACGCAATCGAAGCCTTGTGAACTTAACTTGATCGAAGGAAGTCCAACACCCAATCAAAGACTTTTTGAACTTATCTTGATCGAAGGAGGCCCGACGCCCAATCAAAGACTTGCTGACCAAAGCCTGGTCGAAGGGTTTTAGATGCCCAATCAAAGCCCCTTCTCCAAATGCCAATCGAAAAACAAACTGCTCAGGCGCCAATCGAAAACACCATGTCTCAAAGCCAATCGAAGACACCTTGTTTATCTTCAAAAAAAAATTATTTTCTTTAGGAAAGTGTTTGTAACCACCCATGTAAGAGAAAACCTTGGAAAACATGAGAGGGCAAATTTTGGGGTATAACAACTGCCCCTGTTCAATCTTCTTAAACTTGAAGATGTAGATTAGCTTGTCTGCCTTTCGTGATCTGAAGATGGAAGATGATTGAACACTAGAGTGCTCAGAAATTTGCACTCAATGATGTGTCGGTTGATTATGTAGGGAATGGGCTTACAGATTCCATTTGGAGAAGATGACAGAGAGTCGTCAGAGATGGGCTTAAAGATGCCATCCAAAGTAGATGTAGACTTCCTAAGAGGTCTCTTTGTGGGGAATTCTTAATCTTGTTGTCTGAGGAGGACTCCATTGGGGAATGTGGGTTTCTATTATTCCCCTGCTTGAGGAAACTCTGTGGGGAATAAATTCTAGGAACTTCAGTTGTCCAAGGCTCTGCTGAAGAGTTATCTCTAGAGAGATGAAAGTTTGTTGTTTTCTGGTTGAAATCCAGGCTTCACAGTAGCTTGTTGTGGATAATGGAATTAACCGTTACATGAAAATGTATTAGAAAGAGCCTGTGTAGGACTGTTCCAGGATGAGTCTGTGTTAGTCTGCACCCGGAGATATATGAGAAGGAACTCGTGTAAGATTACTTCTTCTGGTCGTGTAGATAGTTTTCCTGTCTGGTTTCAGGTATTAATCTACAAATCAGGTGTTCGCAGATAATTATCCTATCTAGTTTCAGGTATTAATCTGGAACTTGAAAATTGTCGGTCGCTGAGATAGTTGTCCTTGCCTGTTATAGTTATTAATCTCGACCTGAGAAATAAAGATAGTTTTCCTGGCTTGTTACAAGTATTAATCTTCAATCTCTTCATATGGATAGTTCTCCTGGCTTGTTACAGGTATTAATCTGCAGTCGATCGTCCACAGATACTTCTCCTGGCTTGTTACAGGTGTTAATCTGGAACTTGAAAATTGTTGGTCGTTGAGATAGTTGTCCTGCATTGTTACATGTATTAATCTCTGTCCTGAGAAAGAAAGATAGTTTTCCTCTCTTGTTATAGGTATTAATCTTCAATCTCCTCATGTAGATAGTTCTCCTGGCTTGTTACAGGTGTTAATCCATAATCGGCCTTCCACAGACAGTTCTCCTGGCTTGTTACAGGTATTAATCAGGAACTTGAAAATTATCGGTCGGTGGGATAGTTGTCATGGCTTGTTACAGGTATTAATCTCTGACCTGAGAAAGAAAGATAGTTTTCCTGGCTTGTTACAAGTATTAATCTACAATCTCCTCATGTGGATAGTTCTCCTGGCTTGTTACAGGTATTAATCCGCAGTCGGTCATACATAGATAGTTCTCCTGGCTTGTTACATGTATTAATCTAGAACTTGAAAATTGTCAGTCGCTGAGACAGTTGTCCTGGCTTGTTACAGGTATTAATCTCTGACCTGAGAAAGAAAGATAGTTTTCCTGGCATGTTACAAGTATTAATCTTTAATCTTTTCATGTAAATAGTTTTCCTGGCTTGTTACAGGTATTAATCTACAATTGATCGTCTAAAGATAGTTCTCCTAGCTTATTACAGGTATTAATCTGGAACTTGAAAATTGTCGGTCATTGAGATAGTTGTTCTGGCTTGTTACAGGTATTAATCTCTGACCTGAGAAAGAAAGATAGTTTTCCTGGCTTATTATAGGTATTAATCTTCAATCTCTTCATGTAGTTAATTTTCCTGGCTTGTTACAGGTATTAATCTACAATCGATCATCCACAGATAACTCACTTGGCTTGTTACAAGTATTAATCTGGAACTTGTTTTTGTTGGTTGTCGAGATAGTTGTCGTGGCTGGTTACATGTATTAATCTCTGACCTGAGAAAGAAAGATAACTTTCCTGGGTTGTTACATGTATTAATCTTTAATCTCTTTATCTAGATATATTTCCTGGCTTATTACAGGTATTAATCTACAATCGCTTGTCCACAGATAGTTTTCTTGGCTTGTTACAGGTGTTAATCTGGAACTTGAAAATTGTCGGTCGCTGAGATAGTTGTCCTGGCTTGTTACAGGTATTAATCTCTGACCTGAGAAAGAAAGATAGTTTTCCTGGCTTGTTACGGGTATTAATCTTCAATTTCCTCATATAGATAGTTCTCCTGGCTTATTATAGGTATTAATCCATAGTCGGTCGTCCATGGATAGTTTTCCTGGCTTGTTAAATTTATTAATCTGGGACTTAATTTTGTCGGTCGTTGAGATAGTTATCCTGTCTGGTTTCAGATATTAATCTCTGACCTGAGAAAGAGAGATAGTTTTCCTGGCTTGTTATAGGTATTAATCTTCAATCTCCTCATGTAGATAGTTCTCTTGGCTTGTTACAGGTATTAATCCACAGTCGGTCGTCCACAGATTGTTCTCCTGGCTTGTTACAGGTATTAATCTGGGACATAATTTTGTCGGTTGTTGAGATAGTTATCCTGTCTGGTTTCAGGTATTAATCTCTGACCTGAGAAAGAAAGATAGTTTTCCTGGCTTGTTACAGGTATTAATCTTCAATCTCCTCATGTAGATAGTTCTCCTGTCTTGTTACAGGTATTAATCCACAGTCGGTTATAGATAGTTATCCTGGCTTGTTACATGTATTAATCAGGGACTTCATTTTGTCGGTTGTTGATGTTGTACCCCAAAATTTTCCCTCCCATTTTTCATGCAAGATACTATCCTAGGGTTTCTCGAATATCCAATTTGGCTCAAAAGATTGATCATACAGATTCTCTTCTTAGGCGACAAATCAACAATTAGGGTTTGGTATTTCTCAGAGAAAATTAAGTTTTCAAGGTTTCAAATGGTCTTCATAGGTATTCTTGTCTCCTCAAGGATGTTTATGCCAGTTTTCAAAATTTGCATTGGAAGTTTGCTCAGTCGATGGCTCAGATAACTGAAAATGACTACATTGACCCAAAAATCGACCTTTTGCGAGAGCAAGTTCAAACGATTAGAACTTCTTCATTATTCTATATTTTTGAGCGTTTCTTTTTGCGTATGATTCTACTTGATGTCATCTCCAATTTCTCTTCACAAATCAAGAGCTGATTATATGTAGAAGATCACCAAAATTTTGAATACGTTAGAAGTTGCATCATGGACTTTGACCTAATCTTAAATAATTGTCGCCTGATTTCTAAGAATTGTGGTTCCCTCAAATTACAAGATCTTGGGACGATTATTTCTGCATATGGTCATAAGTGATGTCGCTCATGAGTTTATCTTCAAAAATCAAAAGGAAGTTGTGTTTGGAGGACTTTGAAAGTTATCAAATCATTGCAAGTCATTTTTTTGATTTCGAATGTTCTTAACCACAATTTTGTTTTTCTCAGGACTATGTTTCTCAGGTTGAAGTTTGTTAATTATACAAGATTGATGAATGTTCTTAAGGCATGTTTGTTTTGGCAATGAAGTTCCATTTTGATTAAGCATGGCATGCGAGACCATTTTGAACGCAAATTTGATATGGGCAAGATGTGAAGATTAAGACTTTCATTTAAACGACCATAGTTTTGGGTTCGAGTTAACCAAGTGGAATTGGATTCTTAAACATTTATTTTATTTAGAAATTTGATTGGAGTACAAGGCACATGTTTTATTTGATCACTTGTAATTGCTTGAAGTTCAAGTTACCAAGTCAATGTGTATTATTCAATCCATTCAAATTGAGAATTTCAAAATTCAAACAAAGTTCAAAATTCGTAGAATGAATTTCATCATTTACAATTTTTCTCAAGGTTTTGTGTTCATTACACTACAAATGAAATAAATTACAAATTTTGTTTTATTTATAAAGAAAGAATTTTTGTTTTGTTTCTTCAAGCCTTCATTTCTTCATCTTTAAGAAATCCATCCAATCCTTGCTAGCCATGATTTTATCTTCACCTTGCCTCCCTTGTCATACATGAAACAAAATCAAGAAAGAATTAGTGATTAAATAAATTCAAAATAGACAAAATTACAATTGATTGGAAATTCATCATTAGGGTAGTTCTTGGAATCAGAAAAGGAAAAAGTTTGTTTATGTTCTAAGGCCTCAAAATTTCAGTTTTATCACGGGCCAAGTTTCTATTGCAAATCTCAAAGGAATTGGTTCACAATAGACAAAAAGGTGCAAACAGAATTTCAAGTCCAACACAATTCAAATACAACAGAATTCAGCCCAACATAATTTCAGGACCAAAAGTCAAAGCCTCATACATGTTGTTTCAATAAAAGTCATATTTATATCATTCGCTAGGAAGGAGTCTTTTGCAAATCTCAATATTTGGTTCACAGAAGATAAAGAGGAAATCAAGAAAAGTCAAAACTAGCATCACAGAAAATACCAACCCAGCAAGCAAACGAAAAAGTCTCATAATTATGTGGTTTCAATAAAAAGTCAAAATATACCAAATCAAAATCATAGGACAAAGACAATGGTACTATAAAATCTCAAAGAAACAATGTGTTGTCTAGTTTATAGTAAAATAAGATATACTGCAGAAATAACCAGTACAATAAATCAGCAAGCCAACATCCACCATGAAAAAGAGAAGTACAGAAAAGTACCAAAGCCTGTACAAGATCTAAAAGAAACAAGCAACCGGCCACCAACAAGCAACAAGTACCAAAGTTCAGAAAATCAGAAGAAAAGTGATAAGGCAAGCTCCCTCAAGTCAAAATCGACTTTGTACAAAAAACCGAGCAAGCTAAAGGTCACAATATAAAAAACAGAAAGAAGTTCACAATAAGAGAGGGTTTTTTGGTCCAAAATATGCAGAGGTACAAAAATTGCAACAAACACATAAACCCCCAACATCATTTTAAACTCCACTCACAAAATATACACAAACATACAGATACAGAATTGAAATACCCAAATAACACAAAACCTTAAACAATCTTATCATCATTTTCCAACAACATACACCTTCAGAAATTCATAAAGGAGAAGAAGAAAAACAAATCAGAAAAATCTCATCGAGATAAATCTGGAAAATCAAGTTGTTAAAGATCCAAAATCCTTCTTCCTCCTTTCTATTTTTTTCCATTGATGCTTCACTGAAAATCACACAAGAAACAGTTAGAAACTCAGAATAAAATAAATTTAAGGAGTGAAACTTAAAACGAAACACAGTGAGGAAGACGAAATGCAGTGAGGAAGATGAAGCAGCGAAAGAGATGAAGAGGTGCCGCTTGCCTTTGTTTTGTTTAGGGTTCACAAACCATTTCATTTGTTTAAGTTATTAGAGGTGGGTCTTGGGTCGACCCGGTTCGGCCCAAGCCCACCATATTTTTTTTTATTTCAAAAACTAACTTTTTTTGTTATATATTATTGGATCCATGTTATGTATAGATGAAACAGCTTGGCGCGTTGGTGAAGGTATTGCTTGGTAAACACAAAGGCCCGGGTTCGAGACCCCCTGGGACCTTTTGCTGTTTTCAATTTCTTTATTTTTGTTTGTTGTTTTGATTTCAGCATCATTGGGCTTAAATTCTTTGGCCCAGTACCACATTCACATGCGCACCCCCACTACTTTGTACCACGCAGCCCATATTATTTTTATTTCATACTTTTTTATGATTTAAAAAAAAACCAATTTACACAAAATCTGTTTTATTTCATAAAAACATCCAAAGTTTAATATTCACCCCCCTGGCTTTTTATTTATTTTCTTTTTATTTTATTTTTATTTTTATTTATTATTATTAATATTAATATAATATTTAATTTTTATTGACAAAAAAGATAAAAAAAATATATTTTTATTTATACTATAAACATTTATTTTGTTTTCTAGACTAAAACATCAAAAATATTTTTGTTACAAACTTAAATTTTTTAATTAAATATATTTAGGCTTATTTTATTTTCTTAAAATAAACATAGAATTTAGGCTTTTCCTAATTTAATTAATTTTCATACTATTTAGTTTAATATTAAAATCTTTTCATAAAACTTAAAAATATTTTCTTTTTAAAATTAAATTAGTTTAATTTTCTTTTATTAAACTTTTTTTTAGTTCATTAGGTTAAATAATAAAAAAAAAATTTTAACAAAGACAACCAAACAAAATCCATTCCTTTTTTTATTCATTACCTTATACATTATTTATTTTTCATACTTTGCACATTGTATATTTTAATTCTTGTACATTCATTCATTCGATTCGATATGGTTGTAATAGGTAACTAGGGTATAAATTCTTGCAATCCCCATTTTTAATTTGTATACCCCATCCCCAAAAATAATGTAATCGCGTAAAATATTTATTTTTCCGCAATTTAATGCTTTATATATAAGTTCTAGTAAATTAGGGTTTGTATGAAAAGATAAAATCAATGCTTAACAAACCCTAATTCAAGACAAAAAAGGCATGTAAATCAACACACTTGCACACTTACACCCTTAGGGTAAATCCACTTTGTTGCCTTGTAAAATGGCCATATTATGCATGTGGGGTATCTTAGCAAAAGAAATCCAAAAATATAAGATCATAGTCCCTCGATGATGCTATCAAAGTTGCCTTTCAAAAATGATCTTAGTCCCTAAAGAAAATGCTAAGATATCTTACAACATTGCTAATCATGGCTATACGATGTCCCGTGCCCGTCCCTTTACATCCAAAGATAGGGTTTCTTACCAAATCAATAGTAAGATAACAATGTCAAAGGAAAGAGGAAACAAACATGAAAGACTTTTGAGTAGGTAGAATGTTCCTAGTTGCTTGCTCATTTTCAAACCAAAACATCCTTTCTATTTTCAAAACAAACACCAACACTTTCAAAACATCTTTCAAAACTTGAAACATTTTCAAAATATCAACACTTTGTATACATTCTTACAAACGAGAATCATTACAAAATTTTCATAAACGATGGTGCCTTTTCGAAAACACATTCCACAAACACCTCTTTGAACTATTTTCAAAACAATACTTTGTATGCGTTCTTATAGAAACGAGAACCATTACAAAGACATTTTAAAAATATTTTCAAAAACCACACCACAAGCACACATACAAACAAAAGCTAGTGATCTAGCAAGAAACTAAGATCCCATAGATAATTATAGATGAAAAGGGTGCTAATACCTTCCCTTTTCATAATCTACCCCCCGAACTCAAGAAAACATCTCTAAAGGTCTTTCCTGTTCTTTTCAACCCTTCCTTTTGGATAAAAGAAAAGTCGGTGGCGAATCTTACTAACCGCAACATTTGCGACCAAACGCAAAACAACCAAGTCAGTTCTCCCACCGTGTTACAGAATTGGCGACTCTGCTGGGGACTTTTTAAAAGTGGGGTTACCTTAGGGCTAGATCACATTTACTTGCTTTAATTTTTTGATTTGTTTGTTTTACATTTTGGTTCTTTGTTTGGGTTTAAATCCTCTACCTGGATTTGGGATACCTTATAGGTAAGTAGAAATACATTGTGGGAACTGTGTGGGGTATACTGACATGGTGTAAGAAATAGCTACGTTAGTGTGACATATTTGTGGGTACTGGTATCCCTTGAGTAGTCAAGGAGAATATGGGGCCACTAAGTGATGTCATGAAGCACTAACTGACTTCTAGAACCTTTACTTGACCAACTTGGCCATTAGGACGTAGTGAGATTACCGACTTTGGTGTAGTCCGAAGTTGGTAGATACTCGATACTACACTCATTGAGGTTTAGTTTTTTGGGATATTTCGGTCGCCATTAAAGAGGCTTGCACTAAAACAATGCCCGAGAAAACAAACCAGTGATATTAAGCTCCCTTAAAACCCAGTTACTATTTCTAGGACAGGTTGAGCCAACTAAACTTCAAGAGGGTACTTACCTACAAACTCCATGCAAGCCTAAAACTAAGGACTTGTCTGCTTGTGTGTATATGATTATTTGCATATAAACTTGCTTACTTTACATACTTGTACATAACATCATACCATAGAATTTTCAATAACCGTTTCAAGGATCTCAAGGGCCTATGATGCAGGGTCACGTTGAACCAGACGTCTATCAAGGGACAAGAGGATTTATTTTCCTCTAACCAAACACAGTCAAAGATCAAGTACAACAACTTGATTCAAAGGTTATGACCCACTCGACATGGTGAGCTTAATTCTCATGGAAGGACATCCACTAATACAAAGTTCTCCAATAAAAACTGTAAGTGACTACTAACATGTACCCCGCGAGATCCTTGAAAACATACATCCACATATCATGCATCATATCATGACAGGTTTCTCCCATACAGGCCTCCTTATCTTCCTACTATTTATTTCAGTAAGATGGATATGGAACAAACAATGAAAGATCTCTAAGCTCAAAATGCCCAGTTCCAACAGATGTTCCTGGCTTTGGATAAGGGGCAAGAAGACCTGAAGACTCTTCTTCTCAAAGATAAGAAGAAAAATTCCAAGAAGTCAATAGGTGTCCTGAACTTGGGAAGGATACTTAAAGGACCAGTCAAGAGAACTCTAGATCTCCTAACTCCATCCAACATGTGGTAAAGTCATGAAGAAGACAATAGTCTAGATATGGATGAAGTCGAAGCTAACTACTCTGAGGAACAATATCCTCCCGTTGATGACAAGTACAAACAGTTGGAGGATCGCCTCAATGCTATGGAGATTTAGCAGACACCTGGCTTGGATTTAGTAGACATGGGCTTGGTTTCTAGAGTGGTCATCCTGCCAACGTTCAAAATCCCTACCTTTTCCCTGTACGATGGAGTTTATTGCCCTAAGATGCACTTAAATTCTAATGTCCGCAAGATTCAACCATACACAACTGATCCGAAGTTATGGATCCATTTCTTCCAAGAGAGCCTGGTATAGACTCAACTTGAATGGTTCTATCAATTAGAGAGTTCTCGCATCCACACCTGGTAGGATTTAGCTGCTACTTTCTACAAGAAGCACCAGTACAACGCTAATCTTACACCAACTCGTGTGCAATTGCAGAACACGACCATGGGTTTCAATGAGAGCTTTAAAGGATATGCCCAAAAGTGGAGAGATCTGGTTGGTAGGGTGCATCCCCCTTTAACTGACATGGAGTTGATTGACATCTTCATGGGAACTTTGACAAGACCTTTCTTCAAACACCTAATCGGAAGTTCCTCGGTCGAGTTCACCGAGCTAATACTGACTGGCGAAAGAGCCGAAGCTGGCATCAAAAGCGGAAAGATTCAAGGAGCTACACCCTATGATGCTTAGGTTTGATAAGGTGGGAGAACTAACATTGAGGGTTTTGCGATTATGTTCGCAAATGTGTTACGGTTTAGCAAGAGTCGCCACCGACTTTTCTTTTATCCAATAAGGAAAGGTGAAAAAAGCACAGGAAAGACCTTTTGAGATGTTTTCATGAGTTCGGGGGGTAGATTATGAAAAGAGAAGGTATTAGCACCATTTCCATCCATGGTTTTCCATGGGCTCTTAGTTACTCATTAGATCACTTGCTTTTGTTTGCAAAGTGTGCTTTTGTGTGGTTTTGAAAGTATTTCGAAAAGGTGCCATCATTTAGGCAAACTTTGCAATGATTCTCGTTCGTAAGAATGTACGAAAAATGTTGAGCTTTTGAAAATATTTCAATGTTCGGAAAGTGTTTTGAAGATGTTTTGGAAAGTGTATGTGATTGTTTTGAAAATAGCAAGGATGTTTGTTTTGGAATTGAGCAAGTAACTAAAAGTAATCTACCCACACAAAAGGTCTTAGATGTGTTTTTCCTCCTCCTTTAGATGTTTCTACCTTACCATTGATTTGATATGAAGCCTCATCGTTGGAAGTAAAGGGACGAGCGTTGGGTCATCGTATGACCATGATAGCAATGTTGTGAAATGACTTAGCACTTTTTCTGTAGGGACTAAGATCATTTTTTGAAAGGAAACTTTGATAGCGTCATCGAGGGACTATGATCTTTTTTTGATTTGCTTGTGCTAAGACATCCCACATGCATAACATCGCCATTTTTTAAGGCAACAAGTGGAATTTCCTTAAGGGTGCATCTGTGCAAGTGTGTTTGATTTGCATGTAGTTTGTCTTTGATTTTTGGGTTGTCTACTTGTTGATTTTATCTTGTCATACACACCTAATTACTAGCATTTGTACAAAGCAATAAAAATGCAGGAAAGAAATATCCTACACTATTACAACCATATTGAATTGCATGAAAATATAAAGGCAAAAATAAGGTAAAAGCAATAAAAATGGATCCTTCGACTTAGGGCAGAAAACCCTTCGACTCTGCCATTTTTGGCCTTCTTCGACCTTACCTGAAAAGGGAGTGAAAGAATGAGTTTCGACTGGGGGTCTGGAGACCTGCATGTTATGCCTTTCGACTGGCTCTTTCATTTGGCCTGAAGGTTAGTATGGAAGCCAGAGGCTTCGTTCCTAAATTTCATGTCTCCTGTTTCTTTCATCTGAGTTTGAATAGTAATATGGCCGAAGGCCATGCCTTAAGACTGGATTAGTTCTTTAAAGCGTATTTAAATGTACCAAGAGCAAAAGCCAAGAAGATTGTTAACCATGACATATATTAATAGAGTTAAAACAAAACAAAAAGAAGAAAATAGTATGTACAGGTTTCAAATGAAAAAGAAAACTTATTTACATGCTATGCTGGAAATGAAGGGCCAAAGGTTAGAAATGACTTACCTTGCTGGAGGTTGGAGCGTGTTCTGGACATTGAAGTGATTGTATTAAATGCCTCTGGATTTGAAGGAAAAAGGCCCTAGATAGTCCTTTGAAACTGGGTTTGAAAGAACCAAACGAGTTAACTAACCTTCTTTGTTGGATTCAAAGGAGAGAACAAATGGGATGTTCCTTGAGTCGAAGGAAACTGGAATGTATTGTTTGAAGGAGGTAACAATAATTCTGGTTTTTTGTGATTTCTCAAGTGTTGATGAACTTGAGATTTTTTATGTTTGAGAGAATTTGGGGAATTCGTTCCTCTGGTCCAAAGATCCCCTTTTCTTTGTGCAAATGAACTCTTTATTTATAGAGAAAGCTTTTGGGAAGTTTGGTGAGCAAGAATAATAAAATAAGGCTTAGTCTCGAAAGTGAGTGCTCACTTGTGTCATAAAGCAAAATGAATGGTTCAGATGGGGTTGCTTGCTTCTAAAGGAAAATAGGCGCAAGGCTCAAGACAACTTTTCTAAAAGGTAGTGTTATGCTGTTAAGTGCAAGTGGTCTTGGACAAAAAACTGGGTAAAAGCCTAAAAAGGGAAAACACGTAGCCTAGCCTATGGGTCTAAATGTTCAACTTGATCTTTTGAGTCGAATCCTCCGTCTTTCTAGACCTTTCGACCAGATTAGAACAACTCAACATTAGTTTTCACCAGTTGTGTGTCATAACGCAGGACTATGGCGTGTCGAAGGATTTACAGATGGATTCGAAAGTGATATGAAGGCGCATTCGAATCATGCATGAAGATGAATTTAAAAGTCACAGGAAGATGGCCATTCATCCAATCGAAAAATTATGAATCCAAGGTCAACAGGTGAGGGGAGAACGGTGCCGTCGAAAGACACTTTTCAGAAGGCTATTAACTTCTGAATCGAAGGAAGCTTTCAGAAGATTATTGACTTTGAATTGAAGAAAACCAAAAGGAGGTCTTTACTTCGTGAGTCGAAGGACGTTCTTGAGTCGAAAGACATTCCTGAAGCTCATTTCCCTCTGAGTCGAAGGAGACCTATTTGAAGTCACATGGTCAGATGAAAGAGGCACGCTAGTAGCAACTTTTGAGCAGTCGAAGGAGGTGCAAAGTCCAGTCGAAGGGGACTGAATCGAAGGAGACCTTTTTCCTCTAAATTCTTCAAAATGTTATTTTTATCTGTTTTCTCCCTTTTTGACAAAATCTTCTTGATTCTGGTGCTGGAAAATCCCAATGTACTTGTGCAATCTTGAATTTTGAGAATCATTGTGAGAGATGCCTTGAGAGTTGAGAGGGAAAATTTTGGGGTACAACAGCTGCCCCTGTTCAAACTTCTTGAACCTGAAGAGTTAGGTTGGCGGATCCGGCATCTGTGACTTGATGGTGAAAGATGTTTGAACACTAGAGTGCCCAGAAATTTGCACTCGAAGATGGATGGTGAATGGGCTTATAGATGCCATTTGGAGGAATGTTGATAAATTCTGGAAGAAGTATCAACACAAATCTCCTATTGATCCATACTAGACTTGCTATTTTACCTATGAGAAAGGGGTGCAGATGCTTGCATGATGCTTACCAGATGTGGTATCATGCTAAATGCATTGTTATGTACATGATATGATGTATGAATGCAAAATGCGTTTTCGTCCGGGAAAATAAATCACTGACTACTACTAAGGAAATCTTCGGAGGTTGAATCCTTGATTGCCTGTTAAAAATGAAGAATATGCATATCTTCAAATTCTATTGAAGAGATGTTTCTACTGAGGAGCATCACTCAAAGATCAGCTATTATCTGGTCGGGTCCAGGCTTCACATTTGTTGAGGATGAAGTAGTCGGTTTCCATCTGGTCGGGTCCAGGCTTCATGGCAACTTACTGGGGAAAGAGATGAATTAACTGTTATCAGGTCGGATCTAGGCTTTGCAGAAAATTCCTTGAAATTGAATAGTCATCTGGTAGGGTCCAGGTTTCATAATAACTTGTTGGGGATATGGAGATTAACTGTTATCTGGTCGGATCCAGGCTTCACACTGATATCTTGAAGGCTGTTATCTGGTCGGGTCCAGGTTTTATGGAAAATTCTTTGAAATTTAAGTTATCTGGTCGGATCCAGGCTTCACGAAAACTTGCTGGGGATACCAAAGTTAACTGTTATCTGGTCGGGTCCAGGCTTCGTAGTAACTTGGAATGGCAACTACTATCTGGTCGGATCCAGGCTTCATGTTTTTTTTTTGGGAAAGTTGTACTATTATTTGGTCGAGTCCAAGCTTCATAGTGTCTTTTTGGGGATCATATTTAATTGTTACCTGGTTGGGTCCAGACATTACAATAAACTGCTGGAAAACTGTTATCTGGTCGGGTCCAAGCTTCGCAGGTTTCTGAGCTTGATGCGGTCAATTGTTATCTGGTCGGGTCTAGGTTTCACAATAAACTGCTTGAAAAACTATTATCTGGTCGGATCCAGGCTTTGCAAATTTTGATGAGGTTTAATTGTTATCTGGTCGGGTCCAGGCTTCACAATGAACTGGTTGAAAACTATTATTTGGTCAGGCCCAGGCTTCACAATGAACTGGTTGAAAACTGTTATCTGGTCGGGTCCAGGCTTTGCAGATTTCTGATGAAGTTAATTGTTATCTGGTCGGGTCCAGGCTTCACAATGAACTGGTTGAAAACTGTTATCTTGTCGGGCCCAGGCTTCACAATGAACTGGTTGAAAACTGTTATCTGGTCGGGTCCAGGCTTCGCAGATTTCTAATGAAGTTAATTGTTATCTGGTCGGGTCCAGGCATCACAATGAACTGGTTGAAAAACTGTTATCTGGTCGGGTCCAGGCTTCACAATGAACTGGTTGAAAACTATTATCTGGTCGGGTCCAGGCTTAGCAGATTTTTGATAAAGTTAATTGTTATCTGGTTAGGTCCAGGGTTCATAATGAACTGCTTGGGGATTTAGTTGTTATCTGGTCGGGTCCAGGCTTCACAATGAATCTCCGAGGATGATTGCTATCTGGTAGGATCCAGGCTTCGCAATGACTATCTTGAAAAGATGGAAGTGAGGAATGATATCTGGTGACTTCACTGGGGAATAAAAAGGCAACTCTACTGGGAAACAGTAGTTAAAATCTTGGTTGGATTAAGTTTAGGTTCTTTTATATCTTGGAAAAGTTGGGCTGGTCGTCAT
Organism: Vicia faba; assembly: GCA_948472305.1. Lineage (NCBI taxonomy): Eukaryota > Viridiplantae > Streptophyta > Magnoliopsida > Fabales > Fabaceae > Vicia > Vicia faba. The sequence goes on along the minus strand of OX451739.1, from coordinate 1,253,697,758 downwards.
AGCTTTTTGAGGAATGCGATCAACCGTTATCTGGTCGGGTCCAGGCTTCAGTAACTCAAGAGGTCAAACTGTTATCTGGTCGGGTCCAGGCTTCAGTATAACTTGAAAATCGTGCTAATATCTGGTCGGATCCAGGCTTCATAGCATTTCTTGGTAATAATAAAGGCTTTGTTGAAGACTTTACTAGGTATCAGGGGTTGTGGCCCTGTGATTTGCAGTCTTTTGAAGGGGAAATTCTAACTGGAGAGTATAGACTCAGTCAAGAAATGTAGACTCATCTTGGTGAGAATGAACTCAGTTGGGGATGATGGACTCATCTAGGGAGGATATATTCTGTTTGGAGAAAATAGCCTTGGTGGGAAAAGATGTACTCCGCTGGGTGATTCAGACTCAAATGGGGAATTTGGGTTCCGTTGAGGGATTTGTACTCCGCTGGGGGAATAGAATCTTGATTGAAATATATACTCCTCTGGGGAAGATGGACTCAGTGGGGAGTGCTTATTCAGCTGGACTTAGCTTGGGGAATAAAATCTTGGTTGGAAGATACACTCTATTGGGGATAAAATCTCCTGGTTGGGAGATATACTCCACCGGGGATGATGGGATTATTCAGGCAATTTTGGACTCAACGGGGAGTGATTACTTGGCTGGGGAAATTGGGGTGTCTTGTACATTGAGGAATTTACACTCGACCCGGGGAAATAGCTCTGTTGGGGAAATAAATCCCTGCTGAGGAGATGAATTTCTTTTAGACAGAGACCTCTAGGCTTCAAATTTGTAGAAGTTGTCGAGAGATTGAGGCTCTGGCAGGGGGTTTATCTTTTGTGAAGAAATTTTTGTAGGCAATTCTTCTGTGGAAAGGTTGCATTGGGGTTGTTCCGATAGGGATAATGATGACGAGATAACCCTGTGGGGAATAAACTCTGCTAAGGAGATGGATTCCCTTTAAGAAGCGATCTCCTAGGCTTTAGCTGGAAAAAAGCTGTCAAGAGATTGAGACTCTGGCCAAGGATCATCCCGTGCACGAATATTTTATGGGCAACTCCGTTAGGGAAAGGTTTATTGCCAACACCCGGGTGGGGATAATTATGGTGAGATAACTTTGTGGGGCTATTTCACGTTCATTAAAGGGATGCTTACTGTTGTTGTGCACTGATGCCTTATTGAAGTTGTTGCTTGGCAGGACACATGTGCCAAATAGCTTTAATTATGTTCATATGCATATGTTCATTCAATTTTAATCATTGGACAAATTTGTATTCAAAACAGAGATAAACAATTTTGCACTTCAAAGTGTATTTGTACTGATATTTTTCCCATGAATAGGTGTTTTTGTACATAGAGGCGGAAATCCTAGTAAGAGGAAATCGCCGAAAATAAAACAAAATTGAGAATGAAAAACAAATAGCCATGTGAAATGATCTTATTTCCTTTCGGCTCTACTATTGCCCCCATGTCTTTGAACGTCCCTTGTCGTTGATCGAAGTTGATTGGATTGATCCTGGACCATTTGAACTTGGACCTTGGTGATAGTATTGACTGTGTTGATTCCACAGGACATAGTCGTACGCTTTTAATCCTTAATTTTTTCCTGAACCGCCCTTTCGGGTTTTCGGTCCACCGGGATTCCCTTTTTTGCCCAAGTCGCCCTTTCGGCTTTTCAACTTGTCGGGTGTACAATTCTTTGTATATATCCCTATTTTTTGCCCAAACCTTTTGGTTTGCCGGGATGCCCCTCTCTGCTTAGGTCTGTCAACCTAACGGGTCTCTTATGCGTAGTATTTTTAACTATGTTCGCGTTTATAGGCTATGGGAAATCTTCACCGTCCATGGTGGTCAGTATCATGGCACCACCAGAGAAAATTCTTTTGACAACAAACGACCCTTCATAGGTGGGGGTCCACTTTCCTCTGGGGTCAACTTGTGGTAAAATGATGCGTTTTATCACCAGGTCACCAACTTGATATACTCGAGGCTTGACCTTTTGTTGAAAGCTTTGATCATCCATTTTTGATATGTATGACCATGGCAGATAGCAGCTAATCGTTTTTCATCGATCAAGTTCAGCTGATCCAATCTTGTTTGATTCCATCGTCTTCACTTAGACCTGCCTCAATCATAATCCTTAGCGAGGGAATTTGAACTTCTACTGGCAAAATGACTTCCATGCCATAGACTAGAGAGAAGGGAGTTTTCCCAGTTGATGTTCTAGTTGAAGTACGGTAACCATGTAGAGAAAATGGTAGCATCGCATGCCAATCTTTATAGGTCACTACCATTTTCTGCACAATCTTCTTGATATTTTTGTTGGCGGCTTCGACTGCGCCATTCATTTTCGGTCTATATGGAGAAGAATTGTGATGCTTGATCTTAAATTGATTGCACAATTCCCTGATCATGGCATTGTTGAGGTTAGTCCCATTATCGGTGATAATCCTTTCAGGGATACCATAACGACAGATAAGATTGTGTCTGATGAATCTGGCTACCACGTTCTTGGTGACTGAGGCAAATGAGGCGGCTTCGACCCATTTGGTGAAATAGTCGATAGCAACAAGAATGAAGCGGTGTCTGTTGGAAGCTGTGGGCTTGATCTCTCCGATCATGTCAATACCCCACATTGCAAATGGCCACCGAGAGGTCATGACATTCAGAGGGATTGGAGGTACATGGACCTTGTCAGTGTAGATTTGGCATTTGTGGCAAGTTCTTGAATGTTGATGACAATCTGGCTCCATCGTTGACCAATAGTAACCAACTCTTAAGATTTTCTTAGCCATTGTATGTCCACTTGCGTGAGTACCGAAAAGGCCCTCGTGCATGTCTTTCATGTTTCCTCTGCCTCCTTCTTATCCACACATCGGAGAAGAGTTGAACCATGGTTGCGCTTGTAAAATATCCCGTTACATAGGAAGAATTTGGCTGCAAATCTTCGTAAGAACTTTCTGTCATTGATAGATGCTCCCTCTGGATACTCTTGCGCTTCAAGGTATCTCATTACCTCATGGTACCATGGCTTTTCCACATCGGTGTCAAGCTCATAGCAATGCGCATGTTCATCAAATCTTTCAATTGTAATCATAGAGGTTTCGTTGTCCCATCTGACTTTGAACATTGAGGACATGGTTGCCAGAGCGTCAGCCAACTAGTTTTCTTCCCTAGGGAAATGTTCGAAAGTGATCTCTTCGAAGTGAGGAATTAGTGATAGCACAAGTTCCTTGTAAGGGATAAGATTAGGGTGTTTAGTGTCCCAATCTCCTTTTACTTGGTTGATCACCAAAGCGGAATCTCCAAACACATCCAAATGCTTGATCCTTAAGTCAATAGCAGCCCTTAGACCTAAGATGCATGCTTCATACTCAGCCATATTATTTGTACAATCGAAGCATAGTCTGGCGGTAAAAGGAGTGTGGTAATCTTCAGGGGAAATGATTACAACACCAATTCCGTTACCTAAGGCGTTGGAAGCCACATCGAACACCATAGTCCATCGGGATCCTTGTTCAGGTCCGTCATACGGTCTAGGTTTTACACAGTCGGTTACCAGCATAATATTCTCGTCAGGGAAGTCGAAGTTCATTGACTGATAATCATCCACATCTTGATGGGCTAAATGATCTGCTAGTACACTTCCTTTGATGGCTTTTTGATTTGTGTATTGAATGTCATACTCAGTCAAGATCATTTGCCATCTGGCTATTCGTCCGGAAAGGGCAGGTTTTTCGAAGATGTACTTAATCGGATCCATCTTAGGAATCAACAAAGTGGTATGAGTCAACATGTATTGCCTTAGCCGGAGAGCAGCCCACGCTAAAGCACAACAAGTTTTCTCGAGCAGTGAATATCTGGTTTCACAGTCGGTAAACTTTTTGCTTAGGTAGTAAATTGCATGCTCTTTTCGGCCAGACTCGTCATGTTGGCCCAAAACACACCCCATAGAATTCTCTAGTACTGTCAAGTACATGATCAAAGGTCTTCCTTCAACTGGAGGCATGAGAATAGAAGGTTCTTGCAGGTATTCCTTAATTTTGTCAAAGGCAATCTGGCATTCATCCTTCCATTTGACTACCTGATCTTTCTTCAAGAGTTTGAAGAGTGGCTCACAGGTAGCAGTTAAGTGTGATATGAAACGGGCAATGTAATTCAGACGACCCAAGAATCCTCTAATTTATTTTTCAGAACGAGGGAATGGCATTTCTTGGATGGCCTTTATCTTGGCGGGATCAACTTCAATGCCTTTATTGCTGACAATAAATCCTAGAATCTTTCCAGAGCATACTCCGAATGTGCACTTGTTAGGGTTTAACCTCAGTTTATATTTCTTCAGTCTCTCAAATAGTTTGTGCAGGTGATCGAGATGTTCTTCTTCGGTTTGTGGTCTGGCGATCATATCGTCCACATATACCTCTATCTCATGATGAATCATGTCATGAAATAAAGCCACCATAGCCCTTTGATATGTTGCCCCTGCATTCTTAAATCCGAATGGCATGACCTTGTAGCAGAAAGTGCCCCATTGCATGACAAAAGTTATCTTCTCCATGTCTTCGGGAGCCATCTTTATTTGATTATAACCCGAGAAGCCATCCATGAATGAGAAGACTTTATGATAAGCGGTATTGTCGACTAAGACGTCAATGTATGGTAGAGGGAAATCATCCTTGGGGCTTGCCCTATTTAGATCCCTATAGTCTACGCACATGCGAACTTTCCCGTCTTTCTTTGGCACTGGCACTATGTTAGCCACCCATTGAGGATAGGATGTTACAGCTAGGAATACTGCATCAAACTGTTTCATTACTTAGGCTTTGATCTTTTCAGACGTGTCAGGCCTCATACAACGAACTTTTTGTTTAACAGGAGGGCAGTCTTTTGAGGGTAGTCTTTTTTAGTTGGTAGACGATGAACCACAATGTCGGTATCCAACCCAGGCATATCTTCATACGACCAGGCAAATACTTCCATATAATCGTGCAACATCTGAACGAAACGGCTTTTGACACTGTTTTCCAAATTAGCACCGATCCCGATTTCCTTCTTATCTAAATCAGTACCCAGGTTGATAACCTCAATTGACTCTTCATGTGGTTTAATAGCCTTTTCCTCTTGTAACAGAAGTCTGGCTAGTTCTCCTGGTATGTCACAATCTTTCTCGCCTTCGTCTTCATCTTGGTTGATAGGACATTCAAAGTCATAGTTGGCAATAATAGAGTTGTTGGCAATAGGATCCAGATTGGATGTAGACCTGCAAGAGTGTGTGTGTGTGTGTGCATGTAAGATACATGGCTATCTTTTGGAAATGTATTTGAAAGAAAATAAAGACAATGAACACAAATATTTGAATGCAAAAGAGTCCAATGTATTAAATGATCATATTATTAGATGAACAAAATATAAAACCATTGACAAAAGAACCAAAGTGCCCCAGTCTAGGCTCATGGCTTAAAATTTAATATCAAGATATTACAGACAAAGATTTCTTGAATTGATTAAAAGAAAAAACAAGTAGATTACTCCTCAATGAAAGAGATGGGCACAAAGTCCTTCACATGCCAATTGTTGGGCTTCCCCTCGGTTGTTGGGTAGATCCAGTCTTCGAAGGCACACTCATCATCAGAATCCTCTACAATGTTCACTTCATGACTCTTGAGGTGGAGAGACGGCTTTCCAGTACGAGCACTTCTAATTTCTTTCTGAGCTTTGGAGGTGAAACCTATCCCAAACTTATCTTCCTTGAATGGGATGTTGGGGAGCTGACCCCACATCTCATTGTTTCCTTCTTCTACCACCGCACGGGCATCCTTAAGAGAAACCATTTTGGGAGTAACTTTATCGGCCTTTGGAGTGTCGGAGGAGATTTTGGTGGTGGCCACAACTTTAAATGTCTGGCAAGGAGTCTCTATGAATTCGCCATCCATTTCTACGTACTTGAAAGAAGTGAGGTGGCTTACCATAAATTCTTCTTCACCGCAAACAGTGACAACCTTCCCTTGAACTGGGTATTTTAACTTCTGGTGGAGAGTAGAAGTGATCGCACCTGCCCCATGGATCCATGGGCACCCAAGCAAGCAGGAATACGTAGGCTGTATGTCCAATATGTAGAATGCGGAGTTGCAAATATGTGAACCAACCTTAATTAGGAGATCCACCTCTCCATGAACCATCCTTTTCGACCCATCGAATGCCCTCACAACAATATCACTTAGCTTTAAAACCAAACCTTCACAGTCTAGCCAATCTAAAGCGCCTTTGGGTAACACGTTTAAAGATGAGCATGTGTCTACCAAAAGATGTGCCAGAGCGGTCCCCTTACATTCAACAGAAACATGCAAGGCTTTATTGTGATTATTTCCCATGGGAGTTAAATTTGCGTCGGAGAATCCCAGACCATTGTCAGCTGTCAGACTCGCTACGTAGTTCTCAAACTGGTCGGCTGTGGTTTCTTGAGGCACATGAGCCTTTTTCAAGAACTTAATCAGAGCTTGTGCATGGGCGTCGGAACATAGGAATAGGGACAACATTGATATGTTATAAGGGGTTTGTCCCAATTTCTCTACTATTTTGAAGTCGCTTTTCTTAATGATTTTTAGAATCTCCTCCATCTCTCGAGTGGATGGTTCTTCCATAACAGTCTTTTTAGCAAGTGCCTCTTCTCTGACAGGCTCACCTTCTTTCTCTTTCCCTTTAGTACTGGCACCAGCATTGTCGTTGGTTATGCGGATTGGAACTGCAGTAGTGGTTGGTGGTGAGATATCAGGGGAAAAGACTCTTCCTGTTCTTGTGACTTTACTAGAACCAGTAATATTGGTAACATTATCATCAATCCAAGAATCTTATTTTACCCCATGGTAATAAACATCGACACCATAATTCCATGGTACAGCTTTATCAGAGGTGTATGGAACAGGTTTGGCAGCACTGATTATGAGAGGAGCAATAATTGGTTCGTTTGAAATCGTGATAGGACCTTGGGATGAGATCCTAAGAGGTTTGTTTGAAATTGTTATGATGGCCAAGTCTTCAGCTTTGTCGACTGAATTTTGGATGGCAGGATTCTTTTCTAATAGAATTTCACGGCTATCCATTAGGCGTTGTATACCTTTCCTCAGTTTTTCACACCCATCAGATTGTCTCATACAGCCCACACAGTCTTTTTCACAGTCGGGGAAAGTCCCAGCTTTCAACAGATTGCTCTTGATTACATTCAATGGAGTAGTTAACCCTTTGACGGAGGCAATGAAAGTTGTATCTTCGATGGCATTAACACCTTTGTCGTGCTTCAGAATTGGAGCGGTAATTACATTTGGCGTTGGAGGAGGATCAAATTAAATAGTCTTGTTGTCGATTAAATCCTGGATTTTGTTCTTCAGGGCCCAACATAGATCAGTCTCATGCCCTGGCCTATTTGAATGATAAGCACATTTTGCATCTGGATTATATCTCGGAGATGAGGTGTCAGGGTTGGCAGGAGGGTCCCGCAACGTCACTAAATTGATCCTGAGCAGATGCTGAAAGGCTTGAGATAGTGGCATGCCTAACCTTGTGAACTGTCTTCTCGGAGCTTCAACCCGTTGATGATTGGTAGATGGTCTTTGAGTAGCAGTTGGATTGGAGATTCGGACAACATTGATAGACATATGATTATTCATTTTGGTATGGGCCTTTTCTCTATACACAACATTAACTTCTTTCTTCGTGGTAAAAGGTTTCTTGACAGGATTAGGAGCGGAAGTAGACGCCACAGAGATCTAACCACTCTTAATGCCACTTTCTACTCTTTCACCGATTAGGATTAATTCGGTGAAACCAGAAGAAGAGCAGCTAACCAATAGATTAAAGAAAGGACCAGATAATGTGCTCATGAACATGTCAATGTGTTCCCTATCAGTCAAGGGAGGTTGGACCCTACTTTCAAGGTCTCTCCATTTCTGCGCATACTCCTTAAATCCTTTATCCTTCCCCATGGTCATACCTTGCAATTGAACCCTCGTCGGTGCCAAGTCGGTGTTGTACTGATATTGATGGTAGAAGGCAGTAGTTAGCCCCTCCCAGGTATTGATGCGAGAGCCATCCAACTGGTAAAACCATTCAAGTTGTGTTCCAGCCAGACTCTCTTGGAAAAAGTGAATCCAGAGTTTTTTATCAGTAGTGTGCAGTTGTATCTTGCGCACATAGGACTCTAAATGAAGCTTTGGGCAATAAATCCCATCATATTTTGCGAAGGTTGGTATTTTGAACTTGTGGGGAATGACTACCCCAGAGATCAGGCCCAGATCGTCAAATTTCAAACCGGGAATAACTTGGATTTCAACTGCTTTCAACCTGTCTTCTAGCTGCTTGTATTTAATGTCTGCGGGTGGATATTGTTCATTGAAGTAATCATCATCAGATTCTTGGTCATTGATACAGTTGGCCTGAGTACTCTTGACTTCACCAATTTGGTTCTCGTCCTCTTCGGATGAATCTTCCTCTATCGGAATTTGACGGATTTTCTCTTTGAACCTTCTACCCTTGTTGAGCGGAGCTTTCTTCTTTGGCTTCTTCTTAGCAGCCAACAAGGCCATCATATCCTGCTGCCCCTTGGCCAGGGCGAGTAAAGCTTCCTGAAATTGAGAATTCTGAGCCTGGAGTTCTGTCACAGTTTCTCTAGATCCATCTTTCTTGCTAAAATAAACAGCAGAGAGATGAGGAGACCTGTTATGCGGACGCCTGTCATATCATGATGCATGAATATGCAGTATGCAAATGATTTCAAGGATTTAAAGAATTTAACTTTGTATAGACAAAGAGTGAACAAACGTTAACTTGCATTAAAGATATCTTGATCTGAATACAAACATGCCTCTTGGGCTTACAACAGCAGAAATAAGCATAAAGTAAACTCTTAAGACAGAAAAGTTGTGCGCCTTTTCTTTTGCGCAACGTAGGTGTTTAATCTCCTTTCTTTATGAAGTTCCCTTGTAAGCTCCAATATATTCATCTCTCTTTCATAGAACTTAGCTTCAAAGGTGTCTCGCTCTCCTTTTAATTGAATTCAAGCGTTTTGCAAATCTTCAAGAGAAGTAGGTATATCAGGATAGAGGATCGTATGTGGAATGTCTCCCTCGACTATTGGTTCCATGATAACAGGTAAGACTGCTTCATAAGGCATCTTGAGACTTTGAGTGCGATCCCTTACCCATTTAAGATAAGGTTCCAAAGGAATGGAATTCTTACGCCCCAAGCTCGTATAAATCTTTGACGGTAACCTTGGGTATCGCTTTCGTAATCAAATGCAATTCCTTGGATGAGTACCTCATGAGGGCCATCTCTTCTAGCATACCCAAATTGTCGCAAAGCTAAACACGAGTTGTAAGTAATACCTCCCTTAATGCCAAGTAGAGGGACATTAGGGAATTCCCCACAGCGGTCAATGATGGTAATATCTTCTAAGGAGAGATAATACCAACGGATATCAGCATGTGAAAGTGACATCAATCTTTTAGACCATATCATGCCTTGTTCATTCTTCACCACTGATCGAGGTAGGTGCAAAATAAACCACCTAGCCAACAGAGGAGTGCAACACATCAAAGCTCCCATTTTCTTCAAAGTGCGAGAGTGAAGAGAATGCAATATGTCTCCAAGCAATGTTGGCACCGGATTACGAGACATGAAAACCTTAATTGTGTTCACATCTATAAATTGGTCAGGATTTGGAAATAGTACCCATCCATAGATGAGAAGAGCCATAATTTCCTGAAAGGCTTGTAGATCCAAAATATCCCAACACTCTTGAGCCTTCTCCAACAAAAACTTTGCTAGTAACCCTTTAACACCACTCCTTGTTACCCAATTTGCTACTATGTGAGATGGTTGCAAATGTAGAGCTCGGGAAATTTCCTCAGGTTTAGGGTCTCTTTCAATACCGTTGAAAGGTAACTGATTAAGAATAGGGATCCCCATGAGTTGAGAAAAATCCTCCAAAGTGGGCACAAGTTGGTAATCAGGAAAAGTGAAGCAATGATGCAAAGGGTCGAAGAATTGGACAAGAACCTTTATCATATCCTCTTCAATACTTGGGGTAACCAAACTAAGGAGTCATCCATGTCTTTTGGTGAACGGGGAATCTTCAGGGACCCTTGATACTAAATCCTTGAGTTGTGGAGGTACCCTCACAAGACTGACTTGGATAGTGTTCCTACGAGCGGAGGCCATGTCCTACAAAACAGAACAAAGATAAATCCAAAAAATCCTTGAAATGGTTAGTGATGTTTATGATGTTTATGATGTTTATGATGTTTATGACGTTTATGTACAAGTGCATATACAAGAAAATCAAACAAGTCCTTAGTTTAGGCTTGCATGGGGTTTCAGGTAAGTACCCTCTTGAAGTTTTAGTTGGCTCAACTTGTCCTAGTTAAAAGTAACAGGGTTCTAAGGGATCTCAATATCATTGATCTTTCCCCCAAGTTTCGTTTGATAAGCGATTAACTCGCAACAAAACAAAACTCAAGAGTCCAACCTTAATGAGTGTAGCATCCAGTATCAACCAACTTCAGACTGCACCAAAGCCGACTATCTCACTATGTCCTAATGGCCAAGTTGTTCAAGTAAGGTTCTAAGGTCAGTTGATGCTTTATGACACCACGCGGAGGCCCCGTACTCTCCTTGATTGACTCAAGTGTTACCGGTACCAACCAAAGTGCCACAACAACGTAGCTACTGCTTCAACCGTGTCGGTATACCCCGCACAGTTCCCTCACAATTTATTGCTACTTACCTAAAAGGTGTCCCTAAATCCAGGTGTAGGATTTTTTAACATTAACCCAAACAAGGAACCAAAATGTAAAGCAAACAAATCAAGCAATGTAATTAAGTAAATGTGGTCTAACCCTAAGGTAACCCCACTTTTGAAGAACTCCCAAGCAGAGTCGCCAGTTTTGTGATACGGTGGGAGAACTGACGTTGAGGGTTTTGCGATTGTGTTCGCAAATGTGTTGCGGTTTAGCAAGAGTCGCCACCGACTTTTCTTTTATCCAATAAGGAAAGGTGAAAAAAGCACAGGAAAGACCATTTGAGATGTTTTCAGGAGTTCGAGGGGTAGATTATGAAAAGGGGAGGTATTAGCACCCTTTCCATCCATGGTTTTCCATGGGCTCTTAGTTACTCGTTAGATCACTTGCTTTTGTTTGGAAAGTGTGCTTTTGTGTGGTTTTGAAAGTATTTCGAAAAGGTGCCATCGTTTAGGCAAACTTTGCAATGATTCCCGTTCGTAAGAATGAATGCAAAATGTTGAGCTTTTGAAAATATTTCAATGTTTGGAAAGTGTTTTGAAGATGTTTTGGAAAGTGTATGTGATTGTTTTGAAAATAGCAACGATGTTTGTTTTGGAATTGAGCAACTAAAAGTAATCTACCCACTCAAAAGGTCTTAGATGTGTTTTTCCTCCTCCTTTAGATGTTTCTACCTTACCATTGATTTGATAAGAAGCCCCATCGTTGGAAGTAAATGGACGAGCGTTGGGTCATCGTATGACCATGATAGCAATGTTGTGAAATTACTTAGCACTTTTTCTGTAGGGACTAAGATCATTTTTTGAAAGGCAACTTTGATAGCGTCATCGAGGGACTATGATATTTTTTTGATTTGCTTGTGCTAAGACATCCCACATGCATAACATGGCCATTTTGTAAGGCAACAAGTGTAATTACTTTAAGGGTGCATGTGTGCAAGTGTGTTTGATTTGCATGTATTTTGTCTTTGATTTTTGGGTTGTCTACTTGTTGATTTTATCTTGTCATACACGCCTAATTACTAGAATTTGTACAAAGCAATAAAAATGCAGGAAAGAAATATCCTACACTATTACAACCATATTGAATTGCATGAAAATATAAAGGCAAATATAAGGTAAAAGCAAGAAAAATGGATCCTTCGACTTAGGGCAGCAAACCCTTCGACTCTGCCATTTTTGGCCTTCTTCGACCTTACCTGAAAAGGGGGTGAAAGAATGAGTTTCGACTGGGGGTCTGGGGAGCTGCATGTTGTGCCTTTCGACTAGCTCCTACATTAGGCCTGAAGTTTAGTATGGAAGCCAGAGGCTTCGTTCCTAACTTTTATGTCTCCTGTTTCTTTCATTTGAGTTTGAATAGTAATATGTACAAAGGCCATGCCTTAAGACTGGATTAGTTCTTTAAAGCATATTTAAATGTACCAAGAGCAAAAGCCAAGAAGATTGTTAACCATGACACATATTAATAGAGTGAAAATAAAACAAAAAGAATAAAATAGTATGTACAGGTTTTAAATGAAAAAGAAAACTTATTTAAATGCTATGCTGGAAATGAAGGGCCAAAGGTTAGAAATGACTTACCTTGCTGGAGGTTGGAGCGTGTTCTGGACTTTGAAGTGGTTGTTTAAATGCCTCTGGATTCGAAGGAAAAAGGCCCTGGATAGTCCTTCGACACTGGGTTTGAAAGAACCAAATGAGTGAACTAACCTTCTTTGTTGGATTCAAAGGAGAAAACAGATGGGATGTTCCTTGAGTCGAAGGAAACTGGAATGTATTGTTTGAAGGATGTAACGATAATTCTGGTTTTTTGTGATTTCTCAAGTGTTGATGAACTTGAGAGTTTTTATGTTTGAGAGAATTTGGGGAATTCGTTCCTCTGGTCCAAAGATCCCCTTTTCTTTGTGCAAATGAACTCTCTATTTATAGAGAAAGCTTTTGGGAAGCTTGGTGAGCAAGAATAATAAAATAAGGCTTAGTCTGGAAAGTGAGTGCCCACTTGTGTCATAAAGCAAAATGAATGGTTCAAATATGGATGCTTCCTTCTGAAGGAAAATAGGCGCAAGGCTCAAGACAACTTTTCTAAAAGGTAGTGTTATGTTGTTAAGTGTAAGTGGTCTTGGACAAACAACTGGGTAAAGGCCTAAAAAGGGAAAACACGTAGCCTAGCCTATGGGTCTAAATGTTCAACTTGATCTTTTGAGTCAAATCCTCCATCTTTCAACACCTTTCGACCAGATTAGAACAACTCAGCATTAGTTTTCACCAGTTGTGTGTCATAACGCAGAACTATGGCGTGTCGAAGGATTTACAGATGGATTCGAAAGTGATATGAAGGCGCATTCGAATCATTCATGAAGATGAATTTAAAAGTCACAGGAAGGTAGCCATTCATCCAATCGAAAACTTATGAATCCAAGGTCAACAGGTGAGGGGCGAACGGTGCCGTCGAAAGACACTTTTCAGAAGGCTATTAACTTCTGAATCGAAGGAAGCTTTCAGAAGATTATTGACTTTGAATTGAAGAAAACCAAAAGGAGGTCTTTACTTCATGAGTCAAAGGACGTTCTTGAGTCGAAAGACATTCTCGAAGCTCATTTCCCTCTGAGTCGAAGGAGACCTATTTGAAGTCACATGCTCAGACGAAAAAGGCACGTTAGTAGCAACTTTTGAGCAGTCGAATGAGGTGCAAAGTCCAATCGAAGGGGACTGAATCGAAGGAGACCTTTTTCCTCTAAATTCGTCAAAATGTTATTTTTATCTGTTTTCTCCCTTTTTGACAAACTCTTCTTGATTCTAGTGCTGGAAAATCCCAATGTACTTGTGCAATCTTGAATTTTGAGAATCATTATAAGAGATGCCTTGAGAATTGAGAGGGCAAATTTTGGGGTACAACATCAGGAAAATCCATACAATGGGAAGAAAGAGTCCAATGTTGTGTATGGTCAAAAGAGTCGTCGTGACCAACACGTGGGGGAATTCCTGATCTCTGGTTGTGTCGCATCGACAATAGCAAAGGGGAAATCAACGAAGGCCAGATGAGCCCAAAAGAAAGTTTACCAACATCAACATGTTGTTGTCTCAAGCGCTATAACACTTGTTGAGGATAAATCTGATTATGTTGATAGGACCTCATCCAAACCCAAAAACTTCTTATCCTAACTACAATCCTAATGCAACATGTGCTTATCATTCCGGCAGTCCCGGGTATGATACTAACGATTGTTGGGCATTGAAGTACACGATTCAGAATTTGATTGACGCAAAGGAGATCGAGTTTGACCCTCTAGAGACTCCAAACGTGATCACTGCTCCTATTGCCGAACCATTGAGAGCGTCTTGTTCATTTTGAATTTTCAATTATAGTTTATTTCGTTATTCAAACAATTATCTATTAATGTCAAAATTTGTTTCATTAATGCATTGCATTTGTTTGTCTTGAATTCATCCATTCGTTTTCACTATATTTAAACTATGCTTTTTTCTCTATTTATGGCATTCAACACTTGCTAAAAGTTACAAGCCTTTAGAGGGAGGATGACGAAAACAATGCCATAATCTCATACAGTATGCTTTTGGATAGACCTTGCAGACGATGTACAAGCGTTTCTTTCAAATCTTAAACACTGGAGTTATAAGGAAGATAATCCCTAGTCAACACCTTCGAGCCAAAGAAGTAGAAGTTTCCTTTTTTACACAAATTGAAACCTTTAATCAAAACCTGTGGCAGGGTAGTCTCTCAGTTAATTCAAATGCGTGTTTAAATCCCAAACTCTCATCTCTCAATACAACGAGCAACATCCAAAACATTCCTTCCAAACCAAAAGGTGGTGATGGTTTCCTATCAAATAGGCAGTCATTATCTCTCAAAAAAGAAAAGCCCACTTAGTCAAAACCTATGAAGGAGACTTAAGAAAAGTTGGGGCATCCCGCTGACCGTAATCTCAAAACAAGAACAGTCAGGCAAAAATTAGGGATAATAAAAAAAGAGGCCACTACAAATCCTTAACAACATGAAAAATGTTGCAAAAATGACTGCCTTCTGAAAAACTAAACTTGTCTGAACCATCACCAAAATGTCATTCCAGACTCAATTGGAGTTCAAACGTACAATTAGCTGAGTTTAGAACTGAAGAACATCACGAAGAACAGGCGGGTACAAATACACTTTGAGCCTTTATCCTTTGTTTCGTAAATCGTGAACCAAGCCATGTTACAACCCTTCAAAATTCCTAATTGAAGCATGGGTTAGTTCGAAGTTTTTTTAACAAAACTTCTTTACTTGCTAAAAAGCATTTTCAAAATTTCAAGACAAGCATAAACGCTGCATTATTTGAATATAGTTGTTTACATATGGCTATTTGTTGGACAGTGGAGAAATTCACACAATGAATATCCAGTGGACGAAAGCTCTCTCAGTGAACAAAATCACTTCGATTGGAAAGACACTTCCAATGAAAAATCTCTCATGATGAAAGGGGAACGGCATGACCTTTGTCCAACACATCTGGGGCAGTCAAGTCAAGATTCAAAGAATCTCTTAAAGAATCGTTGAATAACCAGGGGAAAATCTCCATATGTATCACTCAAGGGGAAATGTCATGTTGATCATGGGTTTGAATAATATCCACTATGAAGACTTCTGGTACCATCAATTTGCTTGTCTGTACCAATAATATCAGATGGTGTCAGTATCATATGGTATCAATATCATGTCTTCAGATCCTCCCATGACAGTTCTTAGAAAATTCTGAGACTTCACTAAAGATCTTGGGTACCACCAGTTTGTTCGTCTGTACCAACAGTATCAGATGGTGTTAGTATCACATGGTGTCAGTATCATGTCTTCGATTTCTTCCACAACAGTCTTAGAAAATATCTCTAGGAAGTTCAGGGCTACCGGAAATGTGATCAAAATCTCAAGCATCAAGGTGCACCAGATTAACTCTGAGGGCAAACAGGATCCCACATAAAGGGTAATGTGCGACCAAGCAAACATTTTCTGGCATTACTACAACCCTTACTATTAGGGGCAGTGACAAATATCCCTAAGATCCTCCTCATAGGATGACTCCCAGCCAGAGTTTCAATCTCTAAAAACTTCTCACCAGCTGAGTCGACCCCAAGAACCCTCGAGGATTTTCCCCAGTGAAGAAGACACCTCTCCAACATACCAACAATAGGGTTTATTTCCCCATCAAACTACAAATTCCCCAGTTTGAGTTTGCCTCTCCGACTACTACAAATCAAAGGACCACAACTCCTCTTCCCCAGTAGACTACTCTACAATCCCGAGTAAGTTACTGTAAATCCTGGACCCGACCAGATATCAGTTCAACTTCGACTCCCCAGTAGAGCCATGAACAACTGAGACTCCTGAAATTTTTCCCCAAGCAAGGATCAAAACTCTCCACAGGGTTTTCAACATTCCTCAATGGAGCTCTCCTCAAACAACAAAATAGGAATCCTTGGTGGAAATATGCTAAGCAAAGTTTGAAGACTCACCAACTCCTCAACATCAATCCAGGATTTAATAAACTCCCCAACATTTGTCAATGATTTCTTTTCCCAGACAAAGATACATTCAAATAATGTTTCACCCTTCATGCATCATATTACGTACATGAAAAATGCATACGACACAATCTCATTTATTTTGAGAACAACATTGCACCATGCATTTCATACATCATGACATTGCATACAGCTAATGTTTTACTTTTTTCAGGAAAAGGTTAATCAATAGATTGTTATTGTCAATTATCTTCAAAAGGTCAGAAATTGATACCTGTAAAAAGCTTGGGCAATTATCTACACGACGAGCTGAAGCAATCCTACACGGGCTCCTTCCCATGCACTCTTCTAGAAACAGTTCAGACGCAATCCAGATATGGCTGACATTCTAACACTTATTCCAGATTTCGTCTAGAAACAATTCAGATGCGATCCAGATATGGATGACATTCTGATACTTACTCCAGATTCTCTTCTAAATAAAGCCCAGATACGATCAAAATTCGGATGTCATTCTGTCACTCATTCAAAATACAGTCCAGATGCGATCCAGATTCGGATGTCATTCTATTACTCATTCAAATATAGTCCAGATACGATCTAGATATGGATGTCATTCTGACTCTCATTAAGTACATCTCTCAGATATGAGTCAGATACAATTCATTTATGAATATTATTCTCTTGCTCATCCAAGACCTCTGCTGGTTCACTTTAAATCTCTCAAAGGTTTGTCCTGATTCTTTCCGGTGGACATTTTCCCTTTTTCCTGTTTCGGTTGAATCAATCCTAAGATTCTTCTGATTTCCATTCTAGTAAAAGATGATTCAAGACCTTTACTATTTCAGATGAATCTATCAACGATTTATTCTGATTCTTCTCCAGATCCCTTCCGGTTCAGTTTAAATCTCTCAACAATTTATTCTGATTCTTTCCCCCATATACTTTCTCTGGTTCAGATAAATTCTCAATGATTTGTTCTGATTCTTCTCCAGACACTTGTCAGTTCAGTTTAGATCTCTCAACGGTTTATTCTGATTCTTTCCCGCAGATATTTTCTCTGGTTCAGAAAAATCTCTCAATGGTTTATTCTGATTCTTCTCGAGATCCCTTCCGGTTCAGTTTAAATCCCTCAACAGTTTATTTTGATTCTTTCCCGCAGATACTTTCTCTGGTTCAGATAAATCTCTCAATGATTTGTTCTGATTCTTCTCCAGATCCCTGTCGGTTCAGTTTAGATCTCTCAACGGTTTATTATGATTCTTTCCCGCATATACTTTCTCTGGTTCAGATAAATCTCTCAACGATTTATTCTAATTCTTCTCCAGATCCCTGCCGGTTTAGTTTAAATCCCTCAACGGTTTATTCTGATTCTTTCCTGAAGATACTTTCTCTGGTTCAAATAAATCTCTCAATGATTTATTCTGATTCTTCTCCAGATCCCTGCTGGTTCAGATAAATCTCTCAATGATTTATTCTGATTCTTTCCTAGTAGGCACTTTCTCAGTTTCAGATAAAACGCTCAAAGATCTACTCTGATTCTCTCCAGTTAAAGAATTTTCAAAACCTCTTTTGGTTCAGTTTAAACCTCTCAATGATTTATCCTGATACTTTCCAAATGAATACTTCTGGTTCAGATAAATCGCTCCAAGATTTATTATGATTCTTCCCAGTCAAACAACATACAAGACTTCTGCTAAGTTTCAGATAAATTACTCCAAGATTTATTCTGATTCTCTTCCAGTTAAAATCAAGTTTAGAAATAGTCTATTTTTTTGTCAACAATCACTTTTGGATGGCATCTACAAGCCTATTCCCTACACAATCAATCAACACACCATCAAGTGAAAATATCTGGGCACTCTAGTGTTCAATCATCTTCCACCTTCAAGCCACGAACGACGACATGCCATTCTCGCTTTTCAGGTTTAAGAAAATTGAACAGGGGCAGCTGTTGTACCCCAAAATTTCCCTCCAATTTTTAATGCAAGATACTATCCTAGGGTTTCTCGAATATCTAATTTGGCTCAAAAGATTGATCAGACAGATTCTCTTCCTAGGCGACAAATCAACAATTAGGGTTTGGTATTTCTTAGAGAAAGTTGAGTTTTCAAGGTTTCAAATGGTCCTCATAGGTATTCCTGTCTCCTCAAGGATGTTTATGCTAGTTTTCAAACTTTTCATTGCAAGTTTGCTCAGTCGATGGTTCAGATAACTGAAAATGACTACATTGACCCAAAAATCGACCTTTTGCGAGAGCAAGTTCAAACGATTGTAACTTCTTCATTATTCGATATTTTTGAGTGTTTCTTTTTGCGTATGATTCTCCTTGATGTCATCTCCAATTTCTCTTCACAAATCAAGAGCTGATTACTTGTAAAAGATCACCAAAATTTGAATACGTTAGAAGTTGCATCATGGACTTTTACCTAATCTGAAATAACTGTCGCCTGATTTCTAAGAATTGTGGTTCCCTCAAATTACAAGATACTGGGATGATTATTTCTGCATATGGTCAAAAGTGATTTCGCTCACGAGTTTTTCCTCAAAAATCGAAAGGAAATTGTGTTTGGAGGACTTTGAAAGTTATCAAATCGTCGCAAGTCATTTGTTTGATTTCGAATGTTCTTAACCATAAGTTTGTTTTTCTCAGGTTGAAGTTTGTTAATTCTACAAGATTGATGAATGTTCTTAAGGCATGTTTGTTTTGGCAATGAAGTTCCATTTTAGTTAAGCATGGCGTGCAAGATCATTTTGAATGCAAATTTGATTTGGACAAGATGTGAAGATTAAGACTTTCATCTAAACGACCATAGTTTTGGGTTCGAGTTAACCAAGTGGAATTGGATTCTTAAACATTTATTTTGTTTAGAAATTTGATTGGAGTACAAGGCACATGTTTTATTTGATCATTTTTGATTTCTTGAAGTTCAAGTTACCAAGTCAATGTGTATTATTCAAACCATTTAAATTGAGAATTTCAAAATTCAAACAAAGTTCAAAATCCGTACAATGAATTTCATCATTTACAATTTTTCTCAAGGTTTTGTGTTCATTACACTACAAATGAAATAAATTACAAATTTTCTTTTATTTACAAAGAAAGAAGTTTTGTTTTGTTTCTTCAAGCCTTTATTGCTTCATCTTCAAGAAATCTATCCAATCCTTGCTAGCCATGATTTTCTCTTCACCTTACCTCACTTGTCATACATGAAACAAAATCAAGAAAGAATTAGTGATCAAATAAATTCAAAATAGACAAAATTACAATTGATTGGAAATTCATCATTAGGGTAGTTCTTGGAATCAGAAAAAGAAAGAGTTTGTTTATGTGCTAAGGCCTCAAAATTTCAGTTTTATCATGGGCCAAGTTTCTATTGCAAATCTCAAAGGAATTGGTTCACAATAGAAAAAAAGGTGCAAATAGAATTTCAAGTCCAACACAATTCAAATCCAACACAATTCAGACCAACATAATTTTAGTACCAAAAGTCAAAGCCTCATACATGTTGTTTCAATAAAACTCATATTTATATCATTGGCTAGGAAGGAGTCTTTTGCAAATCTCAATATTTGGTTCAAAAAAGATAAAAAAGAAATCAAGAAAAGTCAGAACTAGCATCACAGAAAATACCAATCCAACAAGCAAACGAAAAAGCCTCATAATTATGTGGTTCCAATGAAAAGTCAAAATATACCAAATCAAAATCATAGGACAAAGACAATGGTACTATAAAATCTCAAAGAAACAATGTGTTGTCTAGTTTACAGTAAAAGAAGATATACTGCAGAAATAACCAGTACAATAAATCAGCAAGCCAACATCCACCATGAAAAAGAGAAGTACAGAAAAGTACCAAAGCCTGTACAAGATCTAAAAGAAACAAGCAACCGGCCAACAACAAGCAACAAGTACCAAAGTTCAGAAAATCAGAAGATAAGTGATAAGGCAAGCTCCCTCAAGTCAAAATCGACTTTATACAGAAAAACGAGCAAGCTAAAGGTCTCAATATAAAAAACAAAAAGCAGTTCACAGTAAGAGAGGGTTTTTTGGTCCAAAAGATATAGAGGTACAAAAATTGCAGCAACCACATAAACACCACCAACATTTTCAAGCTCCCTTCATAAAATATACACAAACATACAGATACAGAATTGAAATACCCAAACAACACAAAACCCTAAACAATCTTATCATCATTTTCCAACAACATACACCTTCAGAAATACGTAAAGGACAAGAAGAAAAACAAATCAGAAAGATCTCACCGAGATAAATCCAGAAAATTAAGTTGGTAAAGATCCAAAATCCTTCTTCCTCCTTTCTATTATTTTCCATTGATGCTTCACTGAAAATCACGCAAGAAACTGTTAGAAACTCGGAATAAAAGAAATTTAAGGAGCGAAACTGAAAATGAAACACAATGAGGAAGATGAAGCAGCGAGAGAGATGAAGAGGCGCCGCTTTCCTCTATTTTGTTTAGGGTTCACAAACCCTTTCATTTGTTTAAGTTATTAGAGGTGGGTCTTGGGTTGACCCTATTCGGCCCAAGCCCACCATATATTTTTTTATTTCAAAAACTATTTTTTTTGTTATATATTATTGGATCCATGTTATGTACAGATGAAACAGCTTGGCGCGTTGGTGAAGGTATTGCTTGGTAAACACAAAGGCCTGGGTTCGAGACCCCCTGGGACCTTTTGCTGTTTTAAATTTCTTTATTTTTGTTTGTTGTTTTGATTTCAGCATCATTGGGCTTAACTTCCTGGGCCTAGTGCCACATTGACATGCGCACCCCCACTACTTTTTACCACGCAACCCATATGACTTTTATTTCATACTTTTTTCTGATTTCAAAATAAACCAATTTACACAAAATCTATTTTATTTCATAAAAGCGTCCAAAATTCAATATTTACCCCCTGACTTTTTATTCATTTTATTTTTATTTTCTTTTTATTTTTATTTATTATTATTAATATTAATATTAATATTTATTTTTATTGAAAAAAAAGATTAAAAAAATATATTTTTATTTATACTATATACATTTATTTTGTTTTCTAGACTAAAACATCAAAAATATTTTTGTTAGAAACTTAACTTTTTTAATTAAATAGATTTAGGCTTATTTTATTTTCTTAAAATAAACATAGAATTTAGGATTTTCCTAATTTAATTAATTTTCATACTATTTAGTTTAATGTTAAAATCTTTTCATAAAACTTAAAAATACTTTCTTTTTTAAATTAAATTAATTTAATTTTCTTTTATTAAACATTTTTTTAGTTCATTAGGTTAAATAATAAAAAAAATTACAAAGACAAAACCAAACAAAATCCATTCCTTTTTTTTATTCATTACCTTATACATTATTTCTTTTCATACTTTGCACATTGTATATTTTAATTCTTGTACATTCATTTATTTGATTCGATATGCTTGTAATAGATAATTAGGGTTTAAATTCTTTCAATCCCCATTTGTAATTTATATACCCCATCCCCAAAAATAATGTAATAGCGTAGAATGTTTATTTTCCGCAATTTAATACTTTATATATAAATGCTAGTAAATTAGGGTTTGTATGGAAAGATAAAATCAATGCTTAGTAAACCCTAATTCAAGACAAAACAATGCATGTAAATAAATACACTTGCACACTTACACCCTTAGGGTAAATCCACTTTGTTGCCTTATAAAATGACCATATTATGCATGTGGGGTATCTTAGAAAAAGCAATCAAAAAATAAAAGATCATAGTCCCTCGATGACGCTATCAAAGTTGCCTTTCAAAAATGATCTTAGTCCCTAAAGAAAATGTTAAGATATCTTACAACATTGCTAATCATGGCTATACGATGACCCGCGCCCGTCTCTTTACATCCAAAGATAGGGTTTCTTACCAAATCAATGGTAAGATAACAATGTCAAAGGAAAGAGGAAATAAACATGAAAGACTTTTGAGTAGGTATAATGTTCCTAGTTGCTTGCTTATTTTCAAACCAAAAGTCGGTGGCGACTCTTGCTAACCGTAACATTTGCAATCAAACGCAAAACAACTAAGTCAGTTTTCCCACCGCGTTACAGTTGAGATAGTTATCCTGTCTGGTTTCAGGTATTAATCTCTGACCGGAGAAGGAAATATAGTTTTCCTGGCTTGTAACAAGTATTAATCTTCAATCTTCTAATGTAGATAATTTTCCTATCTTGTTACAGGTATTAATCTACAATCGGCCGTCCACAGATAGTTGTCTTGGCTTGTTACAAGTATTAATCTGGGACTTGTTTTGTTGGTCACATAGATAGTTTCCCCTTCCAGTTTCTGGCATTAATCTGTGGCCTGCTGTATTTGTTTGTAAACCCTTCTTGCTTCAGGAGTTCATACCACTTGTTCATATAGATAGTTTTCTCGTCTAGTTTCGGGCATTAATCTTTGACCTGTTGTATGAGTTGATAGTGTTTGTCTGTTTGATGATTTAACTTGAAAGGTAAAGTCAGTTTCATGTGATATGATGATGTATGAATTGCATGATGCTCTCAAAATAAATGAGATTTTGATATATGCATTTGTGCTGCATATACTATGACGTTTGTAGAATGATGCATGAATGCAATGTATGAACGTATCAGTTGCTCAATTGCAGTATTATTGAACCAGGGAAAATAAATCCCTGATTGTTGCAGGGGGTGAAGAATGTAGGTCTTCAAATATGTTGAAGTTAAAACGCTGGGAGATAAACTTCCGTTGTTAGGGAAATAAACTCTGTTGGGGAAGGTAAACTCCATGAACTGAACTGTTGCTAGAAGATACTCTAGAATAAGTATCAGGATGACATCCGTCTCTAGATCGTACCTGAACCATTTCTAGAAGATGATCTGAATAAGTATCAGGATGACATCTGTCTCTAGATCATACCTGAATTGTTGCTAAAAGATAGTCTGGAATAAGTATCAGGATGACATCCGTCTCTGGACATACTTGAACCGTTTCTAGATGAGAGTCTGGAATAAGTGTCAGGATGACATTCATCTCTGGATCGTACCTGAACCGTTTCTAGAGGAAAATCTAGAATAAGTGTCAGAATGACATCTGTCTCTAGATTGTACCTGAACCGTTTCTAGAGGAGAATATGGAATAAGCATCAGGATGACATCCATCTCTGGATCATACCTGAACCATTTCTAGAGGAGAATCTGAAATAAGTGTCAGGATTACATCAGTCTTTGGATTGTACCTGAACCGTTTCTAGAGGAAAATCTGGAATAAGTGTCAGAATGGCATCCGTCTCTGGATTGTATCTGCACTATTTCTAGAGGAGAGTCTGCTTTATTTAGAATGTTTCTGTTGAGGATTACTGTTTTTTTGTTTTGAGAAGAAATCCGCTGGGGAAGGGAAACTCCATAATTCGCATGGGGATTTTGTGAGATCCTTATAGGGAATCCTGAGAAGCTTGGTGACTTCACTGGGAAATTTTTAGATGTTGGAGCAGTAATTTGGAGATTCTTGCTTCGCCGGGGATATGAGAACACATGACACCATTAGGCTGCATGATGAGAATATGACAGTGACCTTGTAGCAGGATGCCCCTGCCTCTATACCTATTGGAGAAAGTATCTGCGAAGATTTTGTGGATGGTTTGAGTGTCATCCCAACTCCTGGGGTTTTGAGTAGATGTTGATCAGGGAGTATTCTACTGATAGACAAATGACAAGATGATGGGACATAGCCGTACACTTTAATCCCTAACTTTTTCCTGGACTTTCCTTTCAGATTTTCAGTCCATCGGGATACCCTTTTTTACCCAAGCTTCCTTTTCAGGTTTTCGACTTGCCGGGTGTACAAATTTTTTCATATGTATATCCCTAATTTTTACCCGAACTCCTTTGGTTCGCCGCGATGCCTTTATTTTTGCCTAGGCGAGTCAACCTAGCGGGTATTTGTTCATGCATAGTATTTTCTGACTATGTCCATGTTCACCGGGTACGGAGAATTGTCATTGTCCATAGTAGTAAGTGTTGTCACACTTCCAAAATATGTTTGCTTGATCATATGTGATTCGTTGCTGGAATTCATATCCAATGCCCCAAGTGATTCAGATGGAGATCTGCCCCTGGCACTTTTGAGAAATTCCTCGAATCTTGGCTTGACTTCCCCAGATCAATTAGACACCATGCTATTCCCTTTGATGATGAAAGGCCTATCACTGGAATGTCTTTCCATATGAGGTGATTTTATCTATTGAGAAGATTTATGTTCATCAAATATTTATGGTGCGAATTTCTCTACCGTTGAACAAAAGGTCATATGCAAACAATGGTATTTTAAGAATGCAAAGCTCATGTCTGTCTTGAAGTTTGAAAATTTATTTTTAAGTAAAACATACCAATTTTGTAAAAGTGATATCAGCTCAGGATTTATAGTGAACCCAACAGGAGTTAGGATACCTTTTGTAACAGTATGCTTTCGAACTAACCCATGCTTCAACTAGGACTTTTAAGAGTTATAACGTGGCCTTGTTCACGGTTCAAGAAACAAATAATAAAGGCTCAAATTTTATTTGTACCCAACCCATTATTCGTGATGTTCTTTAGTCATATGTTCAGTTAATTGTGCGTTTAAATCTCGATTGAGTCTGGCATCTTGTCCTTGATGTTCTGGTGAGGGTTCGGATACTGAAAGTTTATTTTAAAGAGGCAGTCATTTTTGTAATCTTCTTTTTGTCGAGGATTTGTAGTAACCTCTTTTTTTTTGTTTTCGTTATCCTTACTTTTTCCTGAACTGGTTCTTTTATGATTACAGTCAGCGGGATGCCCCCGTTTTTTTTCTTCAGTCTCCTTCATAGGTTTTGACTTAGCGGGTTGTTCTTTTGAAAAATAACGACTTCCTGCTTTAATGATTATGCGGAACCATCACCATCTTTTGGATAGCATCTTCTACACTATTTTTCGTGTATGAAGGATGAGCTTGCGACTGAATGCACCTCTGAATTAACTAAGAAAGCTAACCTGCCCCGGGTTATGATTAAGGGTTTAATTTGTATGAAAAGAAAAAAACACCTACTTCTTAGGCTCAAAGGGGTTGACTGGGGATTATCTTCCTTATAACTCCATTATTTAAGATTTGAAACAACGCTTGTACATCGTCAGCGGGGTCTGTTCAAAAGCATATAGTACAGATTATGGTATCGTTTTCGTCATCCTCCCTCTAAAGGCTTAGAGCTTTTGATCGAGAGTTAAATATCACAAAAAGGAAGTAAAAAGACAGTTAGAATATAATGAATACGAAATAAATAATTCAAGACAAAACATATGTGATGCATTAATGGGAAAACCAAAGTTTGACATAACAGTAATTGTTTGAACAAGCAAAGGAAATTACAATTGAAAAATCACAAATGAACTAGACGCTCTCAATGATTTATCCTGGGAGAAGTGATCACGTGGTGAGTCTCTAGAGGGTCGAATTCAATCTCCTTGGCATCAATCATATCCTGAATTTTGTTCTTCAGAACCCAGCAGTCGTTCGTATCATGTCCAGGACTATTAGAATGGTATGCACACCTTTCATCAGGGTGGTAGCTAGGAGAAGAGGTGTTAGGATTCTGTAGAGGAGCCTTTAATGTAATCAATCCTACTTTAAACATGTGTTGTAACACTTGAGCTAGTGACATGTTGATTTTGGTGAATTGTCTCTTAGGCGCGACCTCCTTACGCTGATTCCCTTGTTGATGTCATTGCACAGGCATAGGATCAGAGACGAGTACTGCTGCCATAGATGGGTTGTGGTTACCTCTAGCACGTCCCTCTTGGCCATATACAACATTAGCTTCCCTCTTGCCACCGAATGGCTTCTTCTTAGCATTAGAAGATGCAGCCATTGAAATCTTCCCACTCTTGATACCGGCTTCTACTCTTTCACCTGTCAGTATCAGCTCTGTGAACCCAGCTGAAGAACTTCCAATCAAGTGGCTGAAGAATGGACCAGACAAAGTGCCCAAGAACATGTCTACCAACTCTTTATCAGACAGAGGAGGTTGGACTCTCCCTGCAAGATCTCTCCATTTCTAGGCGTAATCCTTGAAGCCCTCGCTAGAACCCATAGACATGATTTGAAGTTGAGTACGGGTTGGAGCGAGGTCAGAATTGTATTGGTACTGCCTGTAGAAAGCAACAGCCAAGTATTCCCAAGTATGAATGTCAGTTCCTTCCATCTGATAGAACCACTCCAGTTGAGTGCCAGCCAAACTTTCTTGGAACATATGAACCCATAACTTTCAGTCAGCAGTGTGAGGCTGGATCTTTTTCACATATGATCTCAAGTGAAGTTTAGAACAAGAAACCCCATCATATTTTGAAAATGTGGGAACCTTGAATTTTGGTGAGATCGTCACGCCAGAAACCAGCCCTAATCCTTCAAAGTCTAAGCCAGGTATCTGCTGAATCTTCATAGAATTGAGACAATCCTCTAGCTATTTGTATTTTTCTTCAACAGGAGGATATTGCTCCTCAGAGTAACCAGCTTCATCTTTATCAGTCCTTGGGTTTTTATCATCTTCATGATTATCCCCCTCATTTGATGGAGTTGTGAGATCTAGAGCTCGCTTGACTGGTCCTCTAAGTCTTCTTCCCATATTCAAGATTCCAGCCTGTTTCTTTGGCTTCTTGGTCTTCTCTTTGATGATAAGGGTTTTCAGATCCTCCTGCCCCTTAGCCAGAGCCAGGAACATTTGCTGAAACTGAGCGTTTTGAACTTGGAGATCCTTCACTATTTGTTCGAGAGCCATTTCTTTTGCTAAAATAAACAGCGAAAGGATAAGAAGCATGTCCGGAGAATACCTGTTATGCAATGACATGTATGATATGTAAATTTTTTTGAGGTTCTCGCGGGTTAAACAAGAAAATGTCAGAAGTTGAATTTTGCAGCTTTGATTGAAGAACTTCGTATCGTTGAAGGTCCTTCTACGAGATTCAAGATCACCATATCGAGTGGGTCATCGCCCCTGACTCAAGTTATTGTGTTATGGTCCTTTTAACGATATTGGCTAGAGGAAAATAAATCCCCTTTCCTCTTGCTAGACGTCTAGCTCATCATAACCTGCTTCACAGGCCCTTGAGATCCTTGAAATGTTTAAGGGAATGTTATGGTATGATGCTATGATGTGTATGTTATGCATCAAGAAAAAAATATAGGGTGATGAAGACAAGTATGTCTTGCAGGAAAACCAGTTTATTGGATAATGGATACAAACAAGGTCCTGCAAGGAACACAAACAATGGCCTACAATGAGTTCAAGTTGTTAGACAATGAAAGCAGACAAGTCACACAAGTATCCTTAGGTTCAGGCTTGCATGGGGTTTGCAGGTAAGTACCCTATTGAAGTTTAGTTGTCTCAACCGTTCCTAATAGTAACTGGGTTCTAAGGAGCCTCATATCATTGACTTTTCTTTTAGGCATTGTTCTAGCTCAAGCACAGAAGTATTGCGGTCAGAATATCCCAAAAGTCTAGTCTCAATGAGTGTAGCATCGAGTATCAACCAATCTTCAGTCGGAACCAAAGTCGGCCATCTCCCTACTTTATAATGGCTTAGGATGAGTCAATTAAAGGTTCTAAAGGTCAGTTAGCGCTTAATAAAACTATAAGGAAGCCTAATGTTATCCTTGACTGACTCAAGAAACATTAGTACAAGCCATAGTATCACGCTAACATAGCTATCACTTCGTCCATATTAATATACGTTGTACAATTTCCATGATTTATTGCAACTTACCTAAAAGGTTCCATAGATTCGGGTGTATGATCTTTAACAAATAACCCCAACAAGCCCTCAAAAGTAAAGCATACAAGGTAAAGCAGTTAAAATGATCTAAACTCTAAGGTAACCCCACTTTTTATAAATATCCAACAGAGTCTCCAGTTTTGTGATATGGTGGCAGAACCGACTGTTATACTGGTTTTGCGTTTGTGTTTGCAAATGTTGTGGTAAGCAAGAGTCGCCACCGACTTATCTTTTATCCGAATTAAGGAAAGGGTGAAAAGAACAGGAAAAGACCTTTTCTAGAATTTTGAGTAAGGGGGTAGATTATGTAAAGGGAAGGTGTTAGAACCCTTTCCATCCGTAGTTATCTACAGGCTCTTAGATGATTAGCTCATTTTAAAAGTACCTTGTGCTTTGTATGTTTTGAAAAATGTTTTGAAATGACTTAGTGTGGTGATTCGCTTTGTGATAACTCTTGTATCAGTCGTCAAGAGTGTCGACAAAGCAAAAAAAATTTGAAAGTTGTTTTTGAAAGGTGTAAGTGTAAAAGTTTGTTTGGAGCATAGCATCTAAGAACTATCTACTTATACTCGAAAAGGTTATTCTTTTCCTCCTACCCTTTAGACAGTGCTATCCTAATATTAGTGAGTTGGTAGCCCTATCGTTGGATTTTTTATGGGACATTCAAAGGGATCTACATTCATAAAGGCAACATGTAGAGACGCTTTAGCAATTTTTGTTTAGGGACTAGATCATTTACCGAAAGGCAACTGTAGGGTCATCACGGGACTATGATCTTATGATATACGGGTCTTTGCTAAAGCGTCCCTGTCTCGAGGGACATGACTGTTTTATTTCCGAAGGCAACCAAAGTGGGCGTACCTTAGAGGTGTGCATGTGCAAGTGATTCAATTTAGTTTATTTATCTTTGTTATTAGTTTCGCTAACGTTTGATTTCAATCTTGCCATACAAGGCTAATTACTAGCAGTTAATATTTTTTAGAAATTTAAAGTGCGGGAATTTAAATCTACGCTATTACAGTGCTTTGGGGAGGGGGTATTTACATATCCAAATGGGGGAAATAAAATAAAGAAAAGTGGTAAAGACCTAGTTTAATCTATTACATACTGTCAGCTGATACATTATTATGAAAAATGCGAGAATAAGATAATGCACGCGAAATAGAGTTGAACGTTTAAAGACCCTAAGAAATTTCTAAGTAAAACATAAAAATCTTTTTTTGGTTGTTTTTGTGCGTTTTAAGAAAATACTTAAAATTAACTTAAATCTAAATTTAATTAAGAAAATAAATATCAAATTAAATTAAACCTAATTCTAATATTTTTGTATTTTTTGTTAAGAAAGGTTTGAATGAAATAAATCTAAGTCTATCATTTTTATTTTAAGAAAGATGTTAAAGTAATTAAATTAATTAGTTAATAATTTTAATTAAAAAAAACAAACTATACCTAATTTTTGGTAATTTTGTTTTAACGTTAATAAAAAAACTAGAAACAAAAGAAATAAACAAAATAAAAAATAAGATAATGAATAGAGATCCTTCGATCCAGGGAAGGAACTGTCCACTTTGATCCAGGGTATGAGCGGTCTCCTTCGATCCATGGTATGAGTTGTCTCCTTCAATCCAGGGTATGAGTTGTCTCCTTCGATCTAGGATAGGAGCTGTCTCCTTCGATCTAGGATATGAGCTGTCTCCTTCGATCCATATCAGAAGGTGATTTTCGATCTAGACCTGGTGTCAAACCCCAAGCTTTCCTAGCTTAAACACACATCCTTCACTATTGGTCCATCTGTTCAATCAATAAGACAAACAACAAGAAAACAGTATATTTGAAATATCATAAAATACTGTGGTGTTAAAACCATGGCACTGGTTTGGAATTAAGGTGTTTGTACAGGGAGATACGACCAAAACATCGCAAGTTACCCTAACAATGGTGTTTCTGGATTCCTTCCTTAACCTATCATGTGTTATGTCAAAACAAATCTAAACAACAACATGAGTATGGATTTGTGCATCGAATTTATTTAAATTGCATGAACTGAGAGATTAGAGCATGAGAATTTTACCCTACTGGAGCGATGAAACCTGTTTGTTTTAAGGTGATTTAAACATCAAGGAGGGATGGTAGGCACTCCTGGTATCCTCAAGGTTATGATGGGACGCTTGGAAAGGACTTAATGCGGCTGGAATTGGCTGCTCAAATTTGACTACTTCGCTAGATTTTTGGCAATTTCCTATAGCTCTCTAGGCAGTGCATATGCGTGTATGAGGTTGTCCCTTTGCGTATGGAATTGTTGGGTTTATATAGGAAAAGATTTAGGTCAACATTTGTGTACCAAATCTTTGGTCATCATGAGGGATAGATTTAATTTTATTTTTTTCATGAAAACTTGCCATATATGATCCAATCATGCATTTCTTCCAGCTTGCTCTGAGTTGTTTTGGGCCTCCAACTTGATGGGAATTAAAAGCCTGGGATACCTTTGGTCTAAGCTTGATAAATATGGAAATAATCAAGTCTTTAACATGGCCTTCAAGAATTTGAAAATCATCCATTTATGTTACATTCTTTCCATTTTCGTAGGATGCATGAACCTGGACACTTTGGCTCCTTCGAATGCCCTTCAGCGTTGCTCTTTGATTAGCCTAGAGTTTTGATTAGAAGTGTTCAGAAACTACTTTATTAGAGCTTCTTCGATCAATCAGCTTCTGCATTTATTGCTTGATTACCTAAATACATCTTGCTCTGATATGCCAATCAAAGGACACTTTGTTAACATGCCTTCAAAGTACACCTTATCCTTGCTCTTTGATTGGCTATGACTTTCTCCTCATGGCTACTTCAATGGACCCATCTATTTGCCTTAGTTGCTTGATTCAAATAGCCTCAAACGAAAACTTCATTCTGGTCAATCGAGGCCTCCTTTATCACCACCTTCGAATGCCATTGTACAAGAGGCCTGGGCCTGGCCACACGTAGGACCAAGACCAATCATAAGACAAGCTTGTATTCAGTAACCATGTGTCCTTAGAATGTACCAATGAATGCTTCTTCGAAGGGACCTCATAAATGTTCCTTCGAATGGAATATCATGTGTGTCGAAGTGTGGAAAACTGTTTCAAAGGGGACCATTTCCCAGTCGAAGTTGGCAAAAGGCAGTCAATGCCTCGTGGATGTTAGCATGAGAAGGCCATTGCTCTCTGAAGCGATGTCCAGTTGAAAGGGTCTTGGCCTTGTGCATTAAAATCAAGAACCGAAGAAGCTTCTTCCCTTGTGAATCGAAACAAACTTGTAGGGGGTTCTTATCTTACGTAGTCAATGCCTGATGCGGTATATTCTCACGTCTACGAATCGAGTTAGAGTAATATAAAAGATTATTGATCCACAGAGACCAATCGTCAACCTATCATTTCCTATTGTTATGGTGTTTAGCTAAGTCAATATCAAATAGGGAATTGAGCATGCAAGAAAGTAAAGTGTGGCGAAATAAACTTCAGATATAAAAGCAGGGTCGAATGTAATTCACATAGTCAGATGATATTCGCAATGCTTTGGAATAGAACTACTTATAGGGCAATATTTTCTACTAAAGAAAAGAACTAATTTAACAGGAATTGTCGCTTTCGCGTAATCAAAACCGAGTTTACTCTCTAATTAGACCTTCTTATCGTCACTTATAAAAATGCGTGCATTACGTTAAAGTAATAAACCTATTTTTAAGAAATAAAGTACTTGACCTAGTTCAAAAGTATTTTGATCTGGAATTTCTAATAAAAAGGGGACCTAAATTTAACCCTATAAACGCGTCCGAAAATAGTTTCAAAATTGATTTCTTTGATAATAAAAATCCCTAACTAACCGGACAAAGCGCTTTCGCTTCCTTTGACCAGTTAGAACTAACTGTGTTTAACAAAGGGTTGGACGGCTTTCGATCTTACCCAACAACAATAAAGTACAGAAAACTCGTATTAAAAACCAAAATAGCCCATAAGCATTTCTATTGACACATTATTTGGAATATCGATCTAACTAGATTCCTTACATTTTAGCCCAGTAAGGTTCACCCTGACATGGGAATGTAAACAGACATGTTAAAATAAATCATGCGAGAAAGTAAATAACTTAAAGTGCGGTGCAGGAAATAAACAAAGTAAAAGCAGTGCAGAAAATAAACAAAGTAAAAGCAGGTGCGGGAAATAAACAAAGTAAAAGTAGGTGCGGAAAATAAACAAAGTAAAAACAGTGCGGAAAATAAACAAAGTAAAAGCAGGTGCGGGAAATAAACAAAGTAAAAGAAGGTGCGGGAAATATAAATAGAAACCTACTCCAAACGGGGAAGTTTTAAATCAGGTACAAACTAGAAGTAAAATGCGACTGGAAATAAACAACATTTGAAAATAAATGTGGCAGGATAAACTTCTTCCGAAGTGCTCCAAACTTGATTACAGACTCAATCTACGAACTCGATCACAGACTCAATCAACAGTACAATAATTCCCCGATTTGAAGAATTATCACTTTACAATGGTGAAATTATATGGCTTAAGTTCGCAACTATGGTTGGATCAAGTTTGCAACTAAGCTTGGGTGAATTGAAATGAAATCAGGAACTTCTATTTATAGAGGATGAAGAATGCAGGAAATCACAGGAATGCCCCCCCAACTCATTTTTTTGGGGGGGGGGGGGGGGGGGGGGAACATCGTCCAAAGGTGGCGCCCGCCATGAGTGTAAATGTAAGGAAGTGGGGAACGTGGCAGTTGAGGGCAGGAGGAGCTGGTCCACGTCATGGCCTACCCTATGGTTGGCGCCATGGTGAATGCCATGAGTGCAAATTTGACCTAAACTTCTATTTTTCACCCTGTTTTCCTTCATTTCTTCAGGGGAGCTCTGGATAATTGAAATACCTGAAAAGGAAACAAAAGATAGGAATGGTACAAGAAAACAATAATAAAAAACCTAAATATCATGTGAAATCAGGGTCAAAAATAAGTGTAAAGAAAGTGTTATCAAATTCTCCCACACTTAAACCTTTGATTGTCCTCAAGCAAAAACTCTAATTAGATTAAGAAGAAAAACAGTGTTAGTGAACAAGTTGGGCTGCAAGGGGCCTCTGGAATTAAAATAGGGATATATTGATAGGTACTGACTAATTCAAACCAAGGATATCGTAGTGAAACTCTTCCGTAAAATGGACATAAGCTTCGTTCTTTTACGAACCAATCCATATCATGCCACTATGCTTAGGCCTATATTTTTCCTTTTTTCAAATCCTTTTTCATTCAGGCGCAATCACATTAAGCCCATTATTTGTACATGCTCATAGTAAAGTGACTGGGTAGTGATTCTGATCATAAAACGCAGGGCTTTGGTACAAAAAGTTAGTGTAACCCCTTTTATTGACCCATTTAAAGTTGCGGGGGATCGGATCGTAATCCTCCCTACCAAGTTCAGCACCAGATACCTCTGAACCAACTAAAGATGGGTAAAAAAAAATTCTTTTTCTTTTTCTTCTTCTTTTGCTTTTGCTTTATTTTTCAACATACAACTTTTGTTGAGTTAAATGACTTTATGAGGGTCACCTATGGGTTATAGTTTATAATAAGAACATAGCATATAGATCATTCACTTCTCTTCGGTCCCCTACGTAGAGCATGCTTAGACCGGAGCTGACTGCTAGGATAAACTATTCAAGGATTTAAGAATGAAAATTTGAATGACATGGCATAGGAGGTATCAGGATCGAATTCCTAAATTTATGAAGCTTAAGGTGTAAAAATGATGTTGATGCTTCAAAAGGGCTTCCCAATTCATACTACATCCTATCTCAACCAGGTCTTATAGCCCAACTAAGTTCAAAACATAGTGTTTTTCTTAGGAAAAATTTTCGGTTAGGCTCAAGAAATGGGGGATTGGACATACACTAGACCATACAGATATAGATGACTCGTCAAACACATGTATTATTTTGAAAAGAAAGCAAACAAGAAAACTAAAGCAAATAAAGAAGTAAAATAACGAGAAGGAAAATGCAGGAAAGGAAAAATAAAGCAAGAAAAAATAAAGCGAGAAAAATAAAGCGAGTAAATCTCCTCCCACACTTAAATCGAACATTGTCCTCAATGTTATGAAATAAGATAAGGAAAGAGTCACCTGGTAAAGTACTAATGCTGGTTGGGTCCCTCACCATCCTATGGTGAATGTCTAGGATGACAGGATCGACTGCGATGACGACTGCTCTGAGAAGCCTCGAACTGGTCGAATCTGGTGGACAAGGAAATCTGTGAACTCTGAATCTCGCGAAGGTTTCCTAAAATGGAACCTTGAGTTGCCTCCATGAGGGCGGAGTGCCTCTGAAACTGGGCTTGTTTCCTATGTTGCTCGCGGGATATCGCCAATTGAGATTCCATAAGACTTTGAAAAGAGCGGTTTGTCTGCTATCGTGATCCCTCCATAAAACTCATGTTATCCGCCAGTTGTTGTTGGATGGTAGAAAGTAAACCATCTCTTCTCTCCTCCCATGCTAGCTGGTCACGCCACATCTCTTCAGTGATGTAGAAGCCAGGAGCCGTACCTGCAAAAGTTTAGAAGTACAAGGTGCAGTGTGTGCGGGTGAAGCATGGTGGGGGGACACTGGTGGGGCATGAGGTTCATCCCTCTGCTTGTATTGTTCATCATTCTCGTGTCTGTCCCCAAGTGGAACATTAGGAGGTAATGAACCCGTAAAAGGTGGAGCATCTAGATCGTAGGTCCATTTCCTTGCAATTCGTACATTAGTATGTCTAGTGCAAGGCAGAACGACTGCTGGGATAGTGACACCCCGAACCATAAGTTCACAGCCACCTGCTCTCCTCACCTTGCACAATTTCATATATTTTAGAAATTTCAAATTAATTGTGCGGGGAGGCAGGGGTGCTAGGGTAGCTATCTCAGCGTCGAGGTGCAGATCTTTAGCAATAGATGTAACTAGTCCTCCAAAAGCTATGGTCCTTGTATGTCTCAGGACAACAATCATGTGAGCAATCATAAACGGGACTAAATTAATTCTTCTATTAGTGAGACTACCTTGCAAAAATAGAAGTTCTCTAGCATTTACCTTGTTTGGGTTCTCCCAGCCAAAAATAGTACAAGCGAGCATATATCGAAAAATTCGAATAGCCGAGTTATGGATCAGGGATGCTAAAATTCCTTCAAAAGAATTTATAGAAGAGTTTGACAATTGACACCAGAAGGAAAATGCATCAGTGGACCATTCAAAATCCAAAGGGGTCTCACAAATAGCGCCATCACCATGAGGAATACCCAACAGGACTGCTAGTTCGTCGGTGCTATATTCATATTCAACATTAAACAGACGGAATTTAACCGTAGCGACGGTACTAGCAGTGTCGGGGTGAACCAAATAAATTAGGGAACTTAAGAATTCCCGATTTAGCCTCTCAAAGGTAGGATCTTTTCTAGTAAAAATATCGTGCAATCCTAGGATGTCAGCTAAATGAAAAACTATGATAAAGTCCTAAAGTATACAGACAGTCTTTATCGACATACCTAGTTGAGACAATTTCTCATCCTTGCAATTTTTCAAGGATTTTTCGTTGTCAGTCTTCGGGTTTGCCTTCACGAAGAACGTATCCATTGAACTCCATTGTTGCTCCTTTGGAAGAAAATTGAAAAAAAATAGGTTTCAAAACGGGTGTTGGAGATTGGGAGGAGAATGTTTGAATTTTTATGAAGGTCAGAAAAATGGATGTTGGAGTGGTTAATGGGGTAGTAGGTGGTTGATAAAATGAGAGTTTTTGGGGTTGAAAATGGAGAAAGTTGGAGGTTTTTGAAAATCTGCCCGTTATAGTCCCAGACCCCATGGCGGGCGCCATGGTCTTGGTGGCGGGCGCCATGCTTGGAATTTGGGTTGAGCTCAAATTTCTTTGTTTTATTGGTTTGGGCTTCTTATTCCAATTTCTTCTCGTAGGTGCAAACATCAATTCTTCATTTGGTGCTTCCAAGGATTGGTGTATTGAATTTTTTTTCTTTTATGTTTATAACTTGAAAATAATAAACTCATAAAAAATAAAATAAACAATTAATTAAAGAGAAAAAAATATGATAAAATAGAAATATACTTAATTATGGTAAGTCACGAAAAATAAAAATAAAAAGAAAGTAGAATGCAAGAGTTAGGCATAAAAATAGATAAGTCTGAAAAAGGAAACAACATGATAAAAGA
Source organism: Vicia faba (assembly GCA_948472305.1). Classification (NCBI taxonomy): domain Eukaryota; kingdom Viridiplantae; phylum Streptophyta; class Magnoliopsida; order Fabales; family Fabaceae; genus Vicia; species Vicia faba. The sequence goes on along the minus strand of OX451739.1, from coordinate 1,253,661,462 downwards.
AATAACAAAACAACAAAACAATGCAGATATGAATCAAGATCATGAAGGAGTAGTAGGGTCCTTGGTCGACTCAGAACCATGAGCTGCAACTAACTTACTGCGAAGATCATCAATTTCCTGTTGTAGGAGGTATGCCTCAGTAGAGTGAGTAGCATCAAAAACCATAACTCGAAGAGAGAGGTCTTCAACTGTCTGACAAAGTTGGGCTACCTCTCTACGCAGCTCAGCAACCTGTGCATAGATGTCGGGTTGCTGCAAAGAGAAATTATTAGAGAATACAGTGGTCCTTTCTAGTGATGGACATGGATGATACTCAGGTACCAGAGGTGATTTTCGCTCATCCATGGTCTCTCCAAGACCTTCTAAGGCATATGTCCAATTGGCAGGGTTATAGACATTGGTCATCCAGGGATCAGGCAAGGTAAAATAGTGAACGATTTCATTATTAATCAGGAGTCTATACTGGTTGGGATTTAAGTAGACTCTTCTCATCAGCCCACGATCCAAACAGAAATCAATGTCCATTGTAGTATATCCACAGTAGGAGGTAAGGTGAGATAACTTACTTGTATGACCCAAAGCAGAAGCAATCTGAGTCACTGTCCCTCCCACGTGGAGGATACCTTCAGAAGACTTAGAAGTCATCATGAGATTCCACAACAGAAAATTTCCACAGGCTACAGGGAGAGACTGGGTCGCACAGTAGAGGAAAAAGATCTCCTTCTCGCTAACATGGGTATCAGTGTCGGCCTTCCCTAGGAAAGTGTGAGCAATAACCATCTGAAAATACCTGAAAGTGGGGTTGTGAATAACAGGGGATAGCTGAGTGGAAGGATCAAGCCCCCCTCCAGCAGTAATATCTCTCCAAAATTTCTCTATGTCCCTAGTCATGAAATAGCCAACTGGTAGCTCAGGTATAGCATCGGGTGTGGTCTGGAAGCCTAGCAAGTCGCCAAACTCCCTCTGGGTAAAACAATATTCTATCTCGAATAGTCTGAAAGTGAGATATCCATCCTGGCCATTATAGGGCTCAAACTCGAATGAACTGAGGAATTCTAAGGTGAGGTTCCTGTAGGTCACATTTAGGTCATCTGCATACTCGTCCTACTTTAGCTGGTTGCATAGATACCTAATACTAGCTTCAAAGCCAAGAGCTTCCATGCAAATCTAGTATGGGTATTTGCTCGGTGCCATGGGTCGCTGTGAAAGGACCGCATAGCATTGTCTCTGAGTGTCATCTCGGAAGGAAACATGCATGTCATCGAAATGCTCCATCCTAAAAAATGTAGTTAGCAAAGACGACTAGCAGGTGATGCCTGAAATCATAAATTTTGCAACTGTTAGTATAAATATAAAAATAAAATTTGATAAAGTAAAAAGTAAATAAATGCAAAAAATAAAAATAAACCCATGGGTTTCCTCCCATGCAGCGCTTGTTTAACGTCGTTATCTTGACGAGTAAACTTCATATATCGGAAATTGGTACTGGTGGATCAATCAGAGTGTGGTTGGAGTAGTACGTGGGAATGTCACTTCCTTCGTAGTGCTTCAACCTTTTCCCATTAATGATGAATGGGATACAAGAATTTTTCTTGATCTCAACTGCTCCAGATCTTAGGATTCTAGAGACCTTAAAAGGACCAGTCCATCTTGAACGTAGCTTGCCAGGAAAAAGCCGCAACCTGGAATTGAAAAGGAGAACAAGGTCGCCTATATTGAAATGTTTCTTTACAATTCTTTTGTCATGCCAAGTTTTGGTTCCTTCTTTATATATTATAGCATTCTCATAGGAAGACTGGCAGAATTCCACTAATTTATGAATGTCAAGGATGCGATTTTCACCAACAGTCTAATATTCCAAATTCAGGGTCTTAATGGCCCAATTGGCTTTATGCTCTAACTCAAAGGGTAAATGACAAGATTTTCCATAGACTAATTGGTAAGGGGTTGTTCCAATAGGGGTTTTAAAAGCTGTTCTATAGGCCCATAGTGCTTCATGTAGCTTCTGAGACCGATCTTTCCTGGAAATTGAAACGGTTTTTTCTAAGAATTGTTTAATCTCTCTGTTAAACACTTCTACTTGGCCGTTAGTCTGTGGATGATAAGGTGTTTCTACTCTATGCTTTACTCCATACTTACTCAAGATCTTATCAAAGATTCTGGATATGAAATGTGATCCTCCATCACTTATAACAAGACGGGGTGTTCCAAACCTCGGAAAATGATATTCTTAAATAACTTGACTACCACTCTTGTGTCGTTTGTGGGTGATGTAATAGCCTCAATCCATTTAGACACGTATTCCATAGCTACCAAAATGTACCTATTTCCCATTGAAGGTGGAAATGGTCCTATAAAGTCTATACCCCAAACATCAAAGAGTTCAACTTCCTGAATATTCCCCATTGGAATCTCATCACGTCTTGATATTTTCCTGGTGCATTGGCATCAGTCGCACTTGATAATGTAGGCATGAACATCGCGCCATAAAGTTGGCCAATAGAGGCCTACTTGAAGAATCTTGGCGTGCATTTTAGATATACCTGCATGTCCACCATAAGGTGCAGAATGACAGTGTTTGATGATGTCTTCTATTTCCTCTTCTGGGACGCAACCCCTGAAAATATTATTTATTCCTCTCTTGAATAGGAGTGGTTCTTCCTAGTAGAAATGTTTAACCTCTTTGAAGAACTTCTTTTTCTGTTGGTAATTTAGATTAGGGGGTATGATATCTGCAGCTAGGTAGTTTACAAAATTAGTGTACCAAGGTACGCTCTTCATTACTGAAATGTTTTCAAAATCTTTATCTCTGTAAGGCTCGAAATCATCAGTCTTAGCTATAAGTCTGTCATAGGTGAAATCATCATTTATAGGCAATAAGTCAGGTTTTAAGTGTTCTAATTTAGAGAGGTGGTCAGCGACAACATTCTCTATGCCTTTCTTATCCTTAATGTCTAGATCAAACTCTTGGAGTAACAGGATCCATCTAAGTAATCTATGTTTAACGTCCTTTTTATTTAATAGATAACGTATGGCAGCATGATCATTGTAAACAATGATCTTTGCTCCAACTAGGTAGAACCTAAACTTATCTATCGCAAAAATTACTGCCAGTAATTCTTTCTCTGTTGTTTCATAGTTGAGTTGGGCGGTATCTAGGGTTCTACTTGCATAATACATAACATGTAATTTCTTGTCTTTTCGTTGTCCTAGAACAACACAAATTGCATAATCGCTGGCATCGCATATGATTTTAAAAGGTTGTGTCCAATCAGGGGATTACATGATCGAAGCTGAAGTCAGTGCTTGTTTTAAAATTTTAAAAGCTTTGAGACATTTCTCGTCAAAAACAAGTTCAACGTCCTTCATTAGAAGATTAGTCAAAGGTTTTGTTATTTTAGAGAATTCTTTTATAAAACTCCGATAAAAACCAGCATGTCTAAGAAAACTTCTAATCTCCCTAATGGTTTTAGGCGGGCTGAGTTTTTCTATAACTTCAATTTTGCCTCTATCGACCTCAATGCCTCTTTCGGAGACAATGTGTCCTAATACTAAACCGTTATTAACCATAAAATGGCATTTTTCCCAGTTTAGCACTAGGTTCACCTCTACGCATCTTTCAAGGATTTTTTCGAGGTTGGAGAGAAAATCTTTAAAATTGAATCCACACACCGAGAAATCGTCCATGAAAACATCCATTATTCCATCTAGGTAATCTGCAAATATAAACATCATACAACGTTGAAAACTGGAAGGGGCATTACAGAGTCCGAAGGGCATTCGTCTATAGGCGAACGTTTCATAAGGGCAGGTGAAAGTTGTTTTCTCTTGATCCTCAGGGTGAATAGGTATTTGGAAAAATCCCGAGTATCCATCTAGATAACAAAAGTGTGAGTATCTAGCCAGACGTTAGAGCATTTGATCTATAAATGGAAGAGGGAAATGATCCTTCCTAGTTTCTTTGTTTAATTTTCTATAATCTATACACATACGCCAACCTCCTTCTGTTTGTTTAGAAATATGATCACCTTTCTCATTTTCTATCACTGTGATGTCTCCTTTCTTTGGCACCACATGCAGAAGGCTCACCCAATTACTATCTGATATTTGGTAAATTATACCAGCCTCTAGTAACTTAAGAACTTCTCTTTTAACAACATCGCTCATTATAGGGTTTATTCTTCTTTGATGTTCTCTTAAGGGTTTTGAGTTCTCCTCTAACAAGATCTGGTGCATGAACACCGATGGACTTATTCCTTTTAAATCGGAGATGTTATACCCTAAGGCTGAGGGATATTTTCGTAAGATCTCTAAGAGTTGAGTTGTCTCGTCTTGACTTAAAACAGCGTTAACTATAACAGGACGATTCATCTCTTTATCTAAGAATTCGTATCTAAGGTTCTTGGGAAGTTCCTTCAGTTCTAAAGATGGTTTCAAAGGGCAAGGCATGGGATCGGGAGTAAGCGATAAACATTGATAGAGGTCGTCATCGATGTAAGGTTCTAAACTTTTAAATTCAGCGTACTCCATAATGAGGGTCGAAGGTAACTTGATATTTTTGTTAGATTCCTCTTCCTTAAGTTCCAATATACACTCGTCAATGACGTCGATGGCATAACATGCATCTCCTATGATTGGTGCTATTAAGAACTTTGAAAGAATAAATTCTATCTTTTCATCACCCACCTCAAATGTTAATTTTCCTTTCTTAACCTCAATTATGGCTCCGACTGTGGATAGGAATGGTCTACCTAAGAGGATTTGGATTTCTTTGTCTTCTTTAATATCCATAACCATGAAATCAGTTGGGATATATAGCTGACCGATCTTAACTAGTATGTCTTCAAGTATTCCTATAGGATACTTAACTGATCTATCAGCCAGCTGGAGAGACATTTTAGTCGGCTGCAATTCTCCTAAGTTTAACCTTCTACAAACTGCTAAAGGCATAAGGCTGGCGCTAGCTCCTAGATCTAAGAAGGCTTTGTCAATAGTATGATTTCCTAATATACAAGTAATGGAAAAACTTCCTGGATCCTTTTCTTTCTTGGCAAGTTTATTTTCTGAAATAAAATTGCATTCGATAGGTTTGGGATCATCAAGTCTACGCTTGTTGGTCAGGATGTCTTTTAGGAATTTAGCATAAGATGGTATCTGAGTGATGGCTTTGGTGAAAGGAATCTCTACATGGAGTTTTTCTATAACTTTAACGAATTTCCGGTATTGATTGTCAAGTTTGGTTTGTTTAAGTCTTTGCGGAAATGGGATTGGGGGTTTGTACGGGGGTGGTAATTTATTAGTTTTATCTTTTAATTCTGTTTTTTTTTTTGCTTTTCGGGTTCCTCTGGTTCCTCCACTTGGTCTGTAGGCAAAACATTTGTCTTAGGTTGTGAGGGTGTACTCATGGCTGGATTCTTGGGTCCATCCTAAGTAGTCCCACTTTGTAAGGAAATGGCATTAGCTTGCCCTTTAGGATATGGTTGAGGTTGTCCAGGGAATTGTCCTCCAGGTGTAGTTTGTGGGGCTTGTTTTTAGGCTATCTGCGAGAAATAGGTTTCAAGCATCTTGTTATGCATAATTATCTGATCAACCTTAGTTCCTAATTACGTGATTAGTTTGTTTACGTGAATAATCTGATTTAGGAACTCTTTGTTTTGCTTGGTTTGAGCTAAAATGAAATTTTCCATGATTTTCTCAAGGTTTGGTTTTGGTGCCACAACTTGCATAAGTTGATTTGGTCTTTGGGCTTGGAAACCTATAGGTCTCGGAGGTGTAGAGTTTTGTATTGGGCTATTGTTTTTATAAGAAAAGTTTGGGTGATTCCTCCACCCGGGGTTGTAAGTGTTTGAAAATGGGTTTCCTTGGGTGTAGTTTACTTGGTCTGAGCAAGGCTCATTCAACAAGTTACATTCTGCAGGTTGATGTCCTTGGGTTCCACAGAGTTCGCATTCTGAAGCTACTGCAACCACAGTATTAGGGTTTTGAGACATGTTTTGAACTTTTAAGGCAAGAGCATCCATTTTAACTTGCATCATGTCTAGAGAACTTATCTCATATTTTCCTCCTTGGGTCTCCTTTTTCTCTATCATAGCTAGTTCTGTTCCCCATTGGTAATGGTTTTGGGCCATGTCCTTAATGAGAGCACATGCTTCTAGGTAAGGTTTATTCATCAATGCGCCACCAACGGCAACATCGATAGACATCTTTGTGTTATACTGGAGTCCATTATAGAAAGTGTTGATGATTAGCCATTGTTCTAGGCCATGGTGTGGACATGCTCTTAACAGGTCCTTATATCTCTCCCATGCTTCAAAAAGTGATTCTCCCAAGTTTTGGTTAAATCTAGTGATTTGGTTTCTAAGGACATCAGTTTTGCTGGGCGGAAAATATCTTGCGAGAAATACTCTCCTAAGGTCTTCCCAGGTTGTTATTGAATTGGGTGGAAGGGAATCCAACCAATATCGTTCTTTATCTCTGAGGGAAAAAGGGAATAATCTTAGTCATATTTCCTCAGGCGAAGCATCATTGCATTTTAAAGTGTCTGCTAGTTGTATAAAAGTTTTTAAGTGTTGATTCAGGTTCTCAGTAACGAGGCCATCGAATTGGTTTTGTTGCACCAATTGCAGCAATGAGGGTTTTAGTTCGAAATTATTTGTGGTTATAGCTGGTTTTACGATACTTGAACTAGGTCCCTCATCTGACGGTTGGGAAAATTCCTTAAGGGGTCTTTGGTTATGATTCTTGGCCATAGTTTTTCTAATTCTACGGAGAAAATGGATGTAACGTTCAGGTTCTGCTAAAGAATTGAATAAGGTTCTGGTGCTGCGAGATCTTCGCATCAACCGGACTGTAAAACTTAGTTTAGACGGTGCGACTATAGGGTGTGAAATTTGACGAAATTGTTTCCCGGCAACGGCGCCAAAAACTTGATGTGGTATATTCGCAAGTGTACGAATCGCGTCAGAGTAATATAAAAGATTATCCATCCACATAGGCCAATTGTCAATCTACAGTTTCCTATTGTTATAGTGTTTAGCTAAGTCAATATCAAATAGGGAATTGAGTATGCAAGAAAGTAAAGTGAGGCAAAATAAACTTCAGACATAAAAGCAGGGTCGAATGTAATTCACATAGTCAGATGATATTCGCAATGCTCCAGAATAGATCTACTTATAGGGAAATATTTTTCTACTAAAGAAAAGAACTAATTTAACAGGAACTGTCGCTTTCGCGTAATCAGAACCGAGTTTACTCTCTAATCAGACCTTCTTATCGTCACTTATAAAAAGGCGTGCATTGCGTTAAAGTAATAAAACTATTTTTAAGAAATAAAGTACTTGACCAAGTTGAAAAGTATTTTGATCTGGAATTTCTAATAAAAAGGGACCTAACTTTAACCCTATAAACGGGTCCGAAAATAGTTTCAAAATTGATTTCTTTGATTATAAAAATCCCTAACTAACCTGACAAAGCGCTTTCGCTTCCTTTTACCAGTTAGAACTAACCGAGTTTAACAAAGGGTTGGATGGCTTTCGATCTTAGCCAACAATAATAAAGTACAGAAAGCTCGTATTAAAAACCAAAATAGCCCATAAGCATTTCTATTGACACATTATTTGGAATATTGATCTAACTAGATTCCTTACATTCTAGCCCAGTAAGGTTCAGCCTGATATGGAAATGTAAACAGACATGTTAAAATAAATCATGCGAGAAAGTAAATAATTTAAAGTGCGGTGCGGGAAATAAACAAAGTAAAAGAAGTGCAGAAAATAAACAAAGTAAAAGCAGGTGCGGGAAATAAACAAAGTAAAAGCAGGTGCAGGAAATAAAAGAAGTTAAAGCAGGTGCGGAAAATAAACAAAGTAAAAGCAGTGCGGAAAATAAACAAAGTAAAAGCCGGTGCGGGAAATAAACAAAGTAAAAGCAGGTGCGGAAAATATAAATAGAAACCTGCTCCAAACGGGGAGGTTTTAAAACTGGTACCAACTAGAAGTAAAATGCGACTAGAAATAAACAGCAGGTGAAAATAAATGTGGCAGGATAAACTTCTGCCGAAGTGCTCCAAACTTGATTAGAGACTCACTCTACGAACTCGATCACAGACTCAATCAATAGTGCAATAATTCCCCGATGTGAAAAATTATCGCTTTACAATGGTGAAATTATATGGCTTAAGTTCGCAACTATGGTTGGATCAAGTTTGCAACTAAGCTTGGGTGAATTGAAATGAAATCAGGAACTTCTATTTATAGAGGATGAAGAATGCAGGAAATCACAGGAATGCCCCCTAACCCCTTTTGGGGGGGGGGGACATCATCCAAAGGTGGCGCCAGCCATGGAGGCCATGGCGCCCGCCATGATTGTAAATGAAAGGAAGTGGGGAATGTGGCAGTTGAGGGCAGTAAGAGGTGGTCCACGTCATGGCCCACCCTATGGCTAGCGCCATGGTGGACGCTATGAGTGAAAATTTGACCTAAACTCCTATTTTTCAGCCTGTTTTCCTTCATTTCTTCAGGGGAGCTCTGGATAATTGAAATACCTGAAAAGGAAACAAAAGATAGGCATAATACGAGAAAACAATAATAAAAAACCTAAATATCATGTGAAATCTGGGTAAAAAACAAGTGTAAAGTATGTTTTATCAAAGCCTTGTGAACTTAACTTGATCGAAGGAAGCCCAGAGCCCAATCATAGAGTTTGTGAGCTTATCTTGATCGAAGGAGGCCCGGTGCCCAATCGAAGACTTGTGGACCAAAACCTGATCGAAGGGTTTTAGATGCCCAATCGAAGCTCCTTGTCCAGATGCAAATCGAAAAACAAACTGTTCAGGAGCCAATCGAAAACACCTTGTCTCGAAGCCAATCAAAGAAACCTTATTTATCTTCAAAAAAAATTATTTTCTTTAGGCAAGTGTTTGTAACCACCCATGTAAGAGAAAACCTTGGAAAACATGAGAGGGCAAATTTTGGGGGTACAACAATCATCTTGGAACCTAAGATCGCCCATAGGATAGGTTCTCCCTATGATCATCTTAGAACCTGAGATCTCCTGTAGGATAGGTTCTCCCTATAGATCATGTTTTAGAATTCTGAGTTCGCCCATAGGCCTTGTTCTCCAACAGACCGCTCATATGTTTCACCTTAGGATCATAGGTCGCCCGTAGATCTTATCCGCCGTCTTTTTGTACCAATATTTGTCTTGTATTAGAATCACTGCTACGTTATGAGTCTATCTTTTTCCTTGTATTCGTATCACCGCCACATTACAGGTCAACCTTTCTGTTGTATTAGCCTCTATTGCTACGTTACAAGTCAAATCTCCGTATTCTCACTAGAAAACATGAAATTTCTTTCCCCAACAAATATCACAAAAATAAACAAACACTCACACTTTCTTTCAGAACACATTTTTATCATTGATATTTAATCATCTTCTACCTCGAACGTCTGAAAGGCACGCACCAATCATACTTTCAGGTTTAAGACGATTAAATAAGGGCACCGGTAATACCCCAAATTTGTCCTACCCCTTTTTAAGGACTATCTGGCTTATGCATCTTGCATTTTTCATATGTATATTCTCCAATAGGTCATTTGGCATTGCATGTATCAGTGACTATGGGATCAGAGGACTTATTTTTGAGGCTTATTGCAAAGAAATCTGGCGTTTCGGCAAATTTGAAATAATGTGAATCAGAAATAGCGTTTTACTGGTTCGGACTTGAGAATTCAAAATTTGCAACAGGAGTATCGTCTCGAGCTGATTCTTCAAGCATCTGAATTGTCTTGGTATTCCCTTCACCATTTGTTCATGCCGAAAATTAATTGTGATCAGAACATCTCTGAATAATTCGATTTCTATGAAATGGTGTTGTATTTAATTTTTGGTTACTTGTTCCCCCGACATTTGGGAATTTATAACTTGGACTTAATTCAGCATATTCCTCAAGTACTGAGACTTCTCGGTTCTATTACTAACCCTCATGTTCAGGTCAAGGACTAATTCTATGAAGAAATCATCCAAGAAATTTATTTGCTTGAAGGTGGTAACTTGAATTAATTGTCATTTCACCGTCTTGCGGATATTCAAAAATTCCTAAGTCTGATATGGTTTATCGTATCGGAGTGGGTTTTATATAGGAAATTCGGCCTTGATTTGCTCTCCAACTCTTAGGTTCGGACCAAAAGCCAATTCCTCAAGGAAAGTCCCCGAACGGACGGATCTTCGGAAGATGCACAGGGGAAAACATAGTGAAAAAGTGTGTTGAAGGTGCAGTTTTTGAACGCCAAGAAATTCATAATAAATTCATCGCTCTTTTTTTGACGTCCACTCTGGTGGCCAAAATTCTATCTTGATGTCATATATATTTCATCTTTTATGGACGAGAGCTGATTCTTAAGGTAAGGTGTCACAAGTTATGGATTTTTGAGGAATTTTTCAATATAAAAATAGTGACAGATATTATTTTTGGTGACATTCAAAATTCATATCTCGATCAATTTTTGTCGTATCGTGTTGGTTCTGGAGGCATCGGTTTAAAAATTTCATTAGCTTTGTTTAGGTTTCACATTCCATGCGTGTACGGTATCCAGAAGGCTTCCGTTTTTCGTCTGTTTCACCTGTGGCACACTAAAAATTCTGAACAGGAAATTAAAGTTGTCTGAGGCGAAACTTTAAAAATTCATAAATAAATTACCATTTATCTGATTGAGCCCATATTTGGATACGAGGTTATTCTTAACGTTAGCTACATTTTGTATTATATTTCGACCTCAAAAGTTGTCTTGAGCCCCCTGCGAATTTGACCTGAACGTATCAGACTCAAGTGAATAAAAAATCGGCATCAGTCTTTGTGATTATTTGAGGTCCATTAATCAAATCCACTCACATAAGCCCATACTATATATTCTCATTCATACCAATTTCTATAAAAAAAAACTCATCAATCTCAAAAAACACTCTACAATTCTCTCATTCTCTCAAGGATCAAACACTTCTCTCTCACTTTTCTTCCAAGATCTTCATCAAGATCATCAACAATTCTCAACAATCTTCATCAATTCTCAAGATCAAGAATCACAAAGTTGGAAAGTCACTTCTCTGTTCCTCCTTGAATCTCATGCCCCACCCCCTCTCCACTTCGCATCCAATTCTGAATCCTCTTCTTCTACAAACTCCTCTTCTCTTCAAGAGGTGAACTCAATATAAACTCTATTATTTTCTCATAATTGAAACTTGATTGCATTAGGTTATTGAATTTTGAAATTGAATTGGTGAGTTAAATTGTGATTGAAAGTTAGGTTTTGATTATAATTGTTGAATTGGATATAGAATTAGGGAGTTGTGTTGTTGATTTGCAATATAGAAATTAGGTGCACACTAGGTGTTTGTGTTAATGCCTAGTGTTAATTTTGATTCAAGAATTGACATAGATTAAGAATTCTCACAAACTAACATATAGAGTAGTTTAATTCTAATTTTTTTACTCTAGTTTGATAATTGATAGCAAAAATGTTAGAGAAACTTGACATTGATTAATGATTCATGAGATTATTTCGAGTTCTTGATTTCACAAATTTGATCAAAAAAGTGTTGTTGTTCAATTAGTCTCACGAGTTGAAAATCAATGCTTAGAGTTACTTTAATTAAGGCCTCAATGCATACTTTTGATTAGTAACTCTCATTAACATTCAAGTTTATACATTAACACTAACTTTTGATAACATGTAATTGTGTTAATTTGTGTTGGTATACATAGTTCCCTACTAACATAATATTTCTCACTAACATAGAGTAGTTTTCTCTTCATAATACTAACATTTGATGTGCATATTCGTGACATTTTCATACTTTGACATAACATGAGATTTTTTTGGTTAACATTGAAGTTGCTAACTCTTGCCATTTACATGAGTTATGATAATGTCTAATGGGCTCAAGATGTTTCATAAACAATATTTCACACTTCAAAACTTGAGTTTAATGAGAAATGTCACAATTCTTAGAAAATTGCAATTTTATGACATAAATGCATTTTTGCTCTAACTTCCTAATCATGATGAGTTTTAACACTTTTTAATAATATAACTTGATTTTGTTGATAATTCTAGAACCGTTGGTATAATTTTCAGCCAGTTTTAGAAAAATATTTTTTATCGAAAAGTTATTGTCCAGCCGACGAAATTGGCTTAAAAGTCCCACTTCCAGGAAGAATTAATTAAAATCGAGTTCACTTATGAATCCAGTGGCCCGTTCGTAAGCTTTCACGCGGGTTTTGTTTGATTCCGAGCAACTTTTTTTACTGCGTTTCGAACGGAACGTTCGTGGAAGTCTTGCTTCCGCTTCTTTTTTGACTGACATGATTCTGGATTTGAGTTCCTGAGCATGTTTATAATTTACTGTGAAAAACTCATTCTGTTGAGCATATTTTTCCAGATGCCTATTTTCCAAAATGCATTTTACACCGCAATGCAGAATTTTTCTAACACAGTTTTAATGCAGTTTTTTTACCCTTCTTAGTATAGAATTTTAGTGTAATAATTACCATTCGATGCAAGCTTACTTTTTGCGCTTCATTGGTTGACCATCAGATTGGTTTTCATGCACTTTTCATACCGTTTTGCCTTGTTATATTTTGACATGTTTGTTAATGGTGCAAGGTACATTGTGGCGTTTCTAATCATATACCAAAATGGTGGTTATGTGATTGGGAAACACTAGCTTATGCTCGCTTCCGATGCAACACGCTTTCGTTTCTCATTCCATGAGAAACACTTATTACTCATATTTTGTTATATATTGTCTGGATGTATATAATATTTTATGATGCCTTGCAGGAACATTGTCATGTGTGGTGTTTCCATGGCACACATTCACCTTAGTTGGATTTATTTCTAACTTTTTTTGTTTCTTGGTAAAGCTTTCTCGACGCGTACTCCTTGCTTCTCCATTTCTTCTGTCTGCTTTCGACGATTTGCTTACTTTTGGTAGTCTCCCTACTGCTTTTACATATTCCCACACTTTATCGCATATCTTTACCACGTTCTAGATATCATGAGAAGTAGGAACTTTACTGCTTTCTGATGCCATAAGAAGTAGGAATAGAGATGTATGATAGGGGTCTTCGTTGCTGATCATGTCAGGAACCCCTATGGTTTATTTAAAGACCCGTTTAGGGAAATCCTGCATTGTTTGCCATTGTATGCTACTTGTGTATGGTTTGTTTTAAACCCTATCTTTGTGTAGGTATTTTTAAGGTGTGTTTACATTTGTGTCTGCATTATTCCTCCATCCCTTATTGAAGTCCTCAAAAGGAGGCGAGTGTAAAAGGGTTAGAAATCAACCCCCGCAATTTCGTTCGTGTCATTCTTAGCTCGTGACGCATCATGATGCTTCAGAGTTGTTCCTAATCTTGTTATCGAGTAGTCAAGTGGAAAAAGGTTTTGCAATCGAACCCCCACACTTTGTTAAGAGTTCGCATTGCCCGATGCTGATACTCCGTGATTGTTCATATTTCCTTCTGTCGCCTACCTCGATCTTATATATCTTGGTTAAGTGTCCAGTCGCTTTGGACATCACATTTTTGTTTTATATCCTATTTCCGCTTGTTTGTCTTGGGTGATACACTCCCCTTGACTAAAGCATTTCTCTTATTTTCTTTACCTTTTTATGTGTGTGCTCTTTCGTGCTTGTTTGTTCATTTTCTTTCTATACCATGTTCCCTTAGGATGTTCTTGTTCCTTTCAAATGCAAGTTAGACATTAGGATAGGTATTCATGTATGCTAATATTAGGTATACGTTTTCCTTTTGTTAATCCAAACTTTAGGACTACCATTGTATGATAACATTAGGATTAGGAATAGTCTAGTCTCCCGTAGACTTTTTTCTTCCCCTTTTGCATATGCATTAAAACTAAAACTTTCTTTTTCTTAGCAAATCATACAACATGTTATTCATACTTAAACCCTTTTTCGAGGTAACAAAACACAAACCAATCAAATGTGGCATCTTGTCTTGAGGGCGTAACTCAAAACCATTTTCAAGTAAGGACATGATTAATTTACTTCTGTGCCAACGCGTGAGTCTCCAAAGATCAAGCTGCGGTAGAAGGCGGAATTAACATTGTTCATAAAAAACAAAAAACAAACAAAAACATGTGAGCCAAACTACGGTAACTCTGATTCCTCAAAAAGGATACGTAGGCATTGGGGTAGAGCCCAAGAGACACAACTTTATTTTCCCTATATTATTTTCTCCTTTCTTTTGCATGCATTTTTCCTCAATAATAAGTAGTAAACATAGAATAAACACACTCATAAGATAGATAACAAGAGTGGATACCATAGAATACTATGGGCGTGTAGGGTGATAATACCTTTCCCTCGCGTAACAGACTCCCTTACCCGATCTCTTGGTCGTGAGACCGTGACTTCTCCCTTCTCAGGTTTTCTCGATGTTTACCTTTCCCTTCATGTGGGATAAAAGACGTTCGATGGCGACTCCAATGTCTGGTGATTTTCAGCCGGTTTTTTCATCATGCTTGTTGTACCCAAAAATTTTCCCTCCCATTTTCTTCAAGACATTCTTCTAAGATTCTCAAATACTCAACGATTCTCAAGAGTTGATCAGACAAACTCACCTTTTAAGAAATGAGTCCACAACTAGGGTTTCATCTTGTACAAGGAAGAATGGGTTTCAAGGTTCTCAAATTACTTTCATGGTTCATCATAGGTCTTCAAAAATGCTCATGTCAAGTTTCAAGTCTTGCATCACATGTGTGCTTAATCAATTGCTCAGATGACTGAAAATCAACTATATTGGACAAAAAGTCAAATGTGGTCAACACAGTCAAACTTCAAGATTTTTTGTCAAAATCAACATTTTTAGGTAATATTCATCATTTTATTAAGGGTTGATCATGATTCCTCAAGGAAAGCCCTCAAATCATTAAAGGTCAAAAATTGCCAAAATTAGGGTTTTGACTGAAGATGACTAATCATTGACTGTTGGTCTAGTGCATGACCTAATGTCTTGAAGCATGAAATCAAGGACTCAAATATAACATCTTGACCTAATTACATGGTTCAAGACATTTTCAAATATACAAGTGATTTATAGTTGAAGAATTGAATCAATTGAATGAAAAGTCAACTGTCACTCAAAAGTTAAACTTTGACTTTTTGGTCAACTTTGGAATTCAAAAATCAAGAACCATCAAGATATTCAAAACTATCAAACTTGATCATCAAGAAATAAGAAAGTCAACAAAAGTCAAAAGTTAAGATTTTCAAACACTTAGAAGAAATTCTAGTGTTTTGTGCTTAAAAAAACCTAACTCCACAAGAAAGTTTCCTCAAGATACAAGTTGATTCAAGGAAAACTTTCAACATGAAAGTTGTAGGGATTGATGAATTCTACAACTTTGTTAATGTGGGGTGATCCTCAAAAAGTTATTAATTTAAGAGATATGAGCCCATGAAGTTGGGATGTTTTTTATCCAACACTTAGGAAATTTTTCAACAAGTTTTGATGAGTTTTTTGTCCCAACTTCATGGCCATATTTTACCAAGTTCCCATTTGATTTAGCCAAAACTCACAACATGAAAGTTGTAGACAATATTTCAAGCTTTACAAAATGTCCAAGAACACAATTTTATCATGCTTGATCTAGAAGTTTGGAAGAGATGAAGTTGGGTATCTAAGGTTGCATTATAGGTCATTTTTGTGACAAGTTCGTAACCAAATCTTTAAGCCATGCTGCAAAATCTTACTTTACAGGCTTCTAACCTCCAAATCAATCCATAATCATAATATTACACAAAATTTTGAGCCATTATCCAAGTGATTCAATCATTATCCAATCCATATGGCTATTTAAGGAAAAAATATCACACTTTCATTCTTGTAAAGTGACTTCAATCACAAAGTCCACTCCTTGAACCTCTAACTTGTTTATTTTGATCACACTCAACATGAATGCTCAAAAGAAACATCTCTAAGCCTATCAACCACCCTACATTTCCTTGGAACCATGACTTTGCAAATTACTTTAGAACCAAGCTTCAAAACCATAACTTGTTATCTCAAGATTCTGGTTACTTCAAGATGTCAAACCTTTTACCTATAAATAGAGAGGTCTTTTGCAAGCTAACACATGAATTAACGAGTTTTAGAACCCTATCATACACTCTCAAACTCAGAATTTCTCAAAAAACTCCATTGTTGAGCCAAAAATCCATTTCTTCGAATTTCACAATCCTTGCAAGTTCCTTGCAAACTAATCATTTATACACCTCATATACATCATATAGAAGTTGTCTAAACATAATAACAACTTCTGTAACATCACCATCATCATCTTCCAAACTCAAAAATAGGGCCCTGCAAGTTGACTTGGTTGATGAGACTCAAACACTTTCAGCATAAAGTAAGGGTTAGAATAGCTTCAGGGAAGTTCAAGGAATCTTAATCAATCATCACACTGCACCTGGAAAAACTAGAAGAAGCGTTGGACTTTCTCCAACTTGGTAAAAAACTCAAACTTTAAACTTCTTATTCATGCACCTTTTGTGCATACGTACAAAAGGAAAATGTAGATATTGATGTCTTGAAGCTAACCATGTGCTTACTTTTCATTTATATTGCTTGTGTGTTGAGAATCATATCTCTGAACAATTAGGGTTGCATTTTGGTACTGACAGAAATTCTTGTTCATATTTGATTTATAGCTTAAATAAATTACATCATTGCATTCCTTGTAAAATTTTAGACATGTTTGGTTTTTACAATTCTAAATTTGGTTGAGAAATGAAGGATTTACGAATTTAGCAATGGTGTTGTTAGTTGTTTGTCCGCACGAGGAAGAAGATGAAGCAATGGCTCCATTTGTTCCATTTTCAAATTTTGAGTTTATATTATATTGAATGGTTGTTGTTCTATGACCAGATGAAACATCCACCTCAGTGGTAAGCGTATGTGTGTAAGGCGTTAGTGTTTCAGGACAGGGGTTCGATCCCTGCCTCTGGCATTTTATTTTTCAACATTTTCTTTGTTGATCAGGTGCAAGCAACCCCATCATGTAATGACCCTCATCAACACCATTAGATCATCATGCAATATGATCTAACGCACCAAGTGTGTGCCCCATGGTACATCCCAAAGAGCTATCCCCACTGGATCACAAACAAGCGCTGGACTCTTTAGTTCTGTGCTTAACAGTTTAATCTTATTCTCAGCCCCCCCCCCCCCCCCCTCAATTTCTTTTACAGACGCAGGCCCATTCTAACACTTATTTTATTTTTCTGTTTCAAACAATAAAACTGGTTGTTGGGCCTAACCTTTCTTTTTTTTCTTCTCATACCCCCAATTTGCTTATGATGGTCCATTTTAATTTTCTTTACTTTATTTTAATTAAAAAAATTATTTATTTTAATTAATTTTATTTAAAATCATAAAAATGATTAAAAAAATTAGATTTAGGTTTTTAATTAATTAATTTAATTTTTGACAAATAAAATTAATTTAATTTAATCACTTTAATTTTATAAGAATTAGGTTTTGTACTTCAAATATCTTTTCTAAATAAAACACCAAAAATATTTTCTAAATACTTAGAATTCTTTAGATTTTAATTAATTAATTTAATTTTTGATAATAAAGATTAATTAATTTAATCACACCTTATTTCATTTTAAATAATATAATTGTAAATTAAATTAGAATTAGGTCTAATTTTTTATTTCACTTTTCAAATATTTTCTAAACAAAGAAACAATAAAATACTTTCTTAAAATACCTAGTATTTTTAGGGTTTTTGCATCTTTCCCCTTTCTATCTCAGCGCATTTGTTTATTTTTCACACTAATACAATTAAGCAACTGTCAAAAGTTTGTAATAGATAATTAGGGTTTATTGCTTTCCTCCCCCATTCATAAACTTGTACCCCTATCCCCGAAGCCCTATAATAGCGTAGGACATTTAATTTCCGTAATTTATTGCTTTCCTTATTACTGTTAGTAATCAGGGTTTGTATGGCAAGATTAAAATCAATCATTAGAAAACCTAATCACAAGACAAATACTTGAATCAAAACACTTCGCACATGCACACCTCTAGGGTAATCTCACTTGTTGTCTCAGATTTAAACAGTCATGTCCCTCGAATGTGGGATGCTTTAGCAAAGACGCTCAGTTAAAATATCATAGTCCCTCGATGACCCTTCGATGATGCCTTCGGTAAACAATCTTAGTCCCTTACGACAAATTACTAAAGCATCCTAAAAGTTGCCTTCTATAACTGTACGATGACCCTCGTCTGTCCCTCAAATCCAATGATATAGCTTCCTACTAACTAATAGTAGGATATCACTATTTAAAGGAGGAGGAAAAGAACAAATACTTTTTGAGTAGGTAGATCGCTCGTAATCGCTTGCTCACAAACTAAAACAACTTTCACACCTCACACTTTCAAAACAAAAACTTTCAAAACGCTTTATAAACACTCTTGAGGACTGATACAAGGGTCATTATAAAGCAAACTTCCTTACATTGGCATTTTCAAAACACTTTTCCACAAAAAAACATTTTCTTTCAATAAATATTTTCAAAATAAACATTTTGTATACATTCTCAATGATACTAGAGTCATTACAAAATTGTCGCACTTAGGCATTTTCAAAATATTTTCAAACATACACAAACACAAAGCATTTCAAAAAGTGAGCTAGCGATTAAGAGTCCGTAGATAACTACGGATGAAAAGGGTGCTAAAACCTTCCCTTTTCATAACCTATCCCCCGAACTCAAGAAAATTCTCAAAAGTTCTTTCTTGTTCTTTTCACCCTTTCCTTTATTGGATAAAAGAAAAGTCGGTGGCGACTCTTGCTATCCGTAACATTTGCGATAAAACACAAAACCAAAGTCACTTCTCCCACCGTATTATAGAACTAGCGACTCTGTTGGGGATATCTAAAATAAAATTGGGGTTACCTTAAGAGATATATCACTTTATTACTTTACTTGTCTGCCTTGTATGCTTTATATTTTGGGATATGCTTGGGTTTATTTCTTGTATAGATCCTATACCCGGATCTGGGGATATTTTAGGTAAGTAGCAATAGATCGTGAAAACTTTACAATGTAGAATGATATGGTTGAAACAATGGCTATGTTAGTTCGATACATTGGTTGGTATCGGTGTCTCTTGAGTAAGTCAAGGAGAATGCTAGGCTGCTGTGTGGTGTCATAAGCACTAACTAACTGTAGAACCTTAGTTCACACAACTTTGCCATTAGAAAGTAGTGAGATGGTTGGCTTTGGTGCAGACTTAAGTTGGTTGATACTCGATGCTACACTCATTGAGATCAGATTCTCGGGATATTTCGATCACAATTTAGATGCTTGTGTTGAAATAATGCCCGAGAGAAAAATCAATGATATCGAGGCTCCTAGAATCCAGTTACTTCTTTTAAGACAGGTTGATCCAACTAAAACTTCAAGAAGGTACTTACCTATAAACTCCATGCAATCTTAAAAATAAGGTCTTGTGTATTTTATTTGTGTTTGATTAATTGTTCTAACATGACATCATGATATCTGTTGTACCCCAAAAATTTTCCTATCATTTATCAAGAATTTGCTCACAAGATCTTCTTTGGTTCAAGACTGCATTAGGGTTGATCAACTCAAGACACCTCCTTAAGCATTGATGACCAAAATTAGGGTTTGATATTGCACAAGGATATTTGAACTTCCAATTCCCCATATTACTTTCATGGATCATTATGGACCCTCAAGATTACTCATGTCAAGTTTCAAGCTTTGGATCACACTTTTGCTCAGTCAATTGAGAAGTTGACCTAAAAATTAGTTGTATTGGGGAAAAAGTCAACTATGGCCAATTTACAGTCAAACTTCATAATTTTTTATCCACATCAACATTTTAAACTCATATGTATCATTTGATCAAGTTTGGACCATAATTCCTCAAGAAATTTGATCAAATCTTCAAAAGGGCAAAATGGTCAAAATTGGGGTTTTGACTGGGAAAGGGAAATATTTTATTTTTGATCTAGAAAATGATCAATTGGTTTAAGGCATGATCTCAAGAGTCCAATTGCATCATTTTTACCTAATTACATGGCTCAAAACATTGCTCAAGTCCAATGGATTGACAGATGAATTTTCAGTCAACTGATCAAAAGTCAATTGTGTACTGAAAAGTCAAACTTTGACTTTTTGATCAAAATCAAATGACAAAGATCACAATCCATCAAAGCATGTAAAAATATGAAACTTATTCATCAAGAAATCAAAAATTCAAAATTTCATTTTGAAAAGTGAAAATTTCTAAACTTAGAAATTTTTCTAAGTGTTGGAAATTTATTATTTTTTCACAACTTTAAGCAAAATTTTCACCATGATGCAAGATGATTCATAAGAAACTTCCAACATGAAAGTTGTATATCGCCATGAAATATAAAACATTTCTTTACACAACTCCTCCCAAAAGTGCTTGGATCTCAAGTTATAATTTTAAGAACACATGGTCATGAAACAAAACACTTAGTGAAATTTTGCCCTAATTTGGTCAGGATTTTGACCCAACTTCAAGGCACTTTTTCATATAGTTCCAAGGATAATTTTCAAAAGTGATTCAAATATGGGTTTTAGATCACATTACAAGCTTTTTAAGTTGTCCAAGAACTCCTTGAGATCATTTTTGAGTATGGAGAATCGAAAATATGAAGTTATGGTTTTATCACTTGAATTACAAGTCATTTTGTGATGAACAAGATTCAAAAATTAAAACTTATGCTGCATAACCTCTACTTTGCAGGCCTCAAACTTGTTAGGAACTCCATAATTAATTTCTTGCACAACTGTTAAAGGTCTCATTTCAAGCATTCAATGCAAGGCCATGCTTTATATCCATGTTAGGAAGAAAGTGCACATTGCCATTTTGATAAAGTGACTTTTTGCATAAAACTTGTTATTGAGCCTTGCAATTGCTTTCTTCTGATCATACAAGTCCCATAACTCAAGAGAAACTTGTTAGACACTTACAATCACTCAGCCCATGCTTGTACTTCCTCTTGAAATTTGTTTTCCCACTTTTCTTCAAAATCAAGTAACCTAGCAATTAGCTTCGAACTTGTACTTATGACTTTCCAAGGCACTCAGACCCTTTTGTTTATACATACACAAGTCATTTTCCACAAATCCCATGCATGCTTAAGCCCTGAAAACACCAAGAACACAGAATCACCAAAAACACTTCAAAACTTGTCATTTCTGAGTTTTGAATCCAATCTCCAAATTTACTTGTGTGTTTCTTGGCCTTTTACTTTCAAAAGATTTTATACAACATACACAAACAATCCCAACACCTGCAGCACCACTGTAACACCTCCATCATCATCCACCATTTTCAAACTTAGCACTTTGCACCTTGACTTCTACAGAACTCCTCAGGAACTTTTAGCTCAAGCTAAGCATCACATTAGCTTCCAGGGAACTTGAGGAATCTAATCCAATCATTAGAACTCACTGAAAGCTACTCAAACTCCAAACACGATACCCTCTTGCAAGGTATGTTTTCTGACTTTTGAACTCTTCATACAGGCATCATTAATGGTTTATTTGTGAATGAAAAATATAGATATCATTACCCTAAAACTAACCATATCCATAGTTTTCATTAATTTTTCTTGAGCTTAGAGAATTTTAAGATTGAAGTTTTTGAGATTTTTAGGGTTCAGATTAGGGTTATTAAAATTCATGCTTGTCTTTAATCTATAATTTCATTGCTTTTCATTTTTGAAATCGTGAGAAAATTTGCTACAAGTTTCCTGCTTATAATTTTCATCTTTGTTGAGATTTGAATTAGATACAGAGTCTCTGGATCGGCGTGAGGTTGAAGATGAAGTTCAGGCCATGGACTTGTTTACTATCATATATTTATTGTTTTGATTATATAAACGGATGTATATCCACCCTAGTGGAAGAAGCGCGCGCATGTGACTAGAGGGACCTAGGTTCGAGCCCCAGTGGCACCGTTTTGGATATTTTCACATTCTGACTTTTCTTTTTTGGCAGCGCTTGGCCTCTTTCCTTGGGCCTTAGGTTTTTTTTTTCATTTCTGACCCCCTGTTGGCTATTCGCACCCTGGCCCATTTTATTTTCTTTTTTTTCATTTTTATTTATTTTTGTTTTCTTAAATATTTTATCTAATATTAAAAAATCCGAAAAAATATAAAAACATTAGATTTATATTTTGATAAATTTTTTTTTACACAAGAAAATTATTTTGTTTAATCATACTTTATTTATTTTACTAGTTGTTTTGTAAATTTAATTTAAAAACTAGGGTTTTAGTTATTTTCTTTTACACCATTTAAATATATTATTTTAAAACAAAAAATACCAAAAATATTTTATAATACTATAAATTATTTTTAAGACAAAAATACCAAAAAATATTCTTCTCATGAACTTAATTTCCTTTTTAATTAATATTTAGATTAGGGTTTTATTTAAATTATTCTCCTAGTAAATTTAGGTTTTAATTTTTATTATTTTAATTAATTATTTTATTTTATTTAACTAGGTTAAAACAAAATCCTTTTTTTCCCTAAAAAATCAAAACAAACATCCATTTTCTTTACATTTTACATTCTTGTATATTTATTCATTTTATACATTATTTATTTCAATTCTTGTACAAATTCAATATAGTTGTAATAGATAATTAGGTTTTATTTTCTTACAATCCCCATTTGTAATTTGTACACCCCCCCCCCCCCCACAAGTATTGTAATAGCGTAGTAATTTTAAATTCCCCAATTTATAGCTTTATATACAAGTGCTAGTAATTAGGGTTTGTATGGAAAGACTAAAACTAATCAATTAGAAAAACCTAATCAAAGACAAAATCAA
Source organism: Vicia faba (assembly GCA_948472305.1). Taxonomy (NCBI): domain Eukaryota; kingdom Viridiplantae; phylum Streptophyta; class Magnoliopsida; order Fabales; family Fabaceae; genus Vicia; species Vicia faba. Next base: position 1,253,638,524 of record OX451739.1, on the reverse strand, counting down.
GCATGAAAAACAATACACTTGAACACAAGCACCCCTAGGGTAAATCCACTTGGTTGCCTTACAAAATGGCCATATTACGCATGCCAGGTATCTTAGCAAAAACAAGCAAAAATATAAGATCATAGTCCCTCGATGACGCTATCTATGTTGCCTTTCAAATGATCTTAGTCCCTACAAGAGAATGCTAAGATACCTTGCAACATTACTAATCATGGTTATACGATGACCCACGCCCGTCCCATTTACATCCAAAGATAGGGTTACTTACCAAATCAATGGTAAGATAACAATGTCAAAGGAAAGAGGAAATGAACATGAAAGACTTTTGAGTGGGTAGAATGTTCCTAGTTACTTTCTAAATTTTAAAACAAAACATCCTTGCTATTTTAAAAAACAAACACTTATACTTTCAAAACATCTTACAAACTTGAAAACACTTTCAAAAGATCAAACACTTTGTATACATTCTTACGAACGAGAATCATTATAAAGTTTTCCTAAACAATGGCCTCTTTACAAAATACTTTCAAAAACCACACAAAGCACAATTCAAACAAAAGCAAGTGATCTAGCAAGTAACTAAGAGCCCATGGAAAATCATGTATGAAAAGGGTGCTAATACCTTCCCTTTTCATAATCTACCCCCTGAACTCAAGAAATAATCTCAAGGGTATTTCCTGTGCTTTTTCACCTTTCCTTTTGGATAAAAGAAAAGTCGGTGGCGACTCTTGCTAACCGTAACATTTGCAATCAAACACAAAACCTTCAAGTCAGTTCTCCCACCGTATCACAGAACCGGAGACTCTGCTGGGAAATAATTCTAAAAGTGGGGTTACCTTAGGGTTAGATCACATTTATTTGCTTTCTTTGCTTGACTTGTATGCTTTACATTATGGTTATTTTTTTGGGTTTGAATCCTCTATCCGGATTTGGGATACCTTATAGGTAAGTAGCAATACGTTGTGGAAACAATGTGAGGTATACTGACATGGTCTAAGCAATAGCTAAGTTAGTGCGACATATTTGTGGGTATCGGTAGCCCTTGAGTTAATCAAGGAGAATATGGGGCCGCTGAGTGATGTCATGAAGCACTAATGAACTTTTTAGAACCTTTACTTGACCAACTTAGCCTTTAGGACGTAGTGAGATGACCGACTTTGGTGCAGTCTGGAGTTGGTATATACTCGATACTACACTCATTGAGGTTTTGTTTTTTGGGATATTTCGGTCGCCATTAAAGAGGTTTGTGTTGAAACAATGACCAAGGAAACAAACTAGTGATATTGAGCTCCTTAGAACCCGATTACTATTGCTAGGACAGGTTTGAGCAAACTAAACTTCAAGAGGGTACTTACCTATGAGAATCCATGCAAGCCTAAGCCTAAGGACTTGTTTGCGTTGTCTATGTATATACATACTTGTACATAACATCATGAACATCATAACATCATACTTATTCACTAACCATTTCAAGGATCTTGGGATTTATCTTTGTTCTGTTTTGTAGGATATGGATTCTATCCGCAGGAAAACCATTCAAGTCAATCTTGTAAGGATCCCTCCACAACTTAAAGAGCTAGCTTCAAGGATTCCATAAAATTCTCCATTCACCGAGAGACATGTTCACCTACTAAACTTGGTCACCTCCAACACTGATGAAGACATGATGAAGGTGCTCTTTCAGTTCTTTGATCCTTTACACCATTACTTCACATTTCCCGATTATCAACTTGTGCCAACTTTGGAAGAATTCTCCAAACTCTTGAGGATTCCTATTCTCAATCAACTACCTTTCAACGGTACAAAAAGAGATCCAAAGCCAGAAGAGATTTCTCAAGCTCTACACTTGCAACCATCTGATATCACAACTAATTGTGAAATAAGGAGTGGTGTCAAAGGTTTCCTAGCAAAGTTCTTGTTTGAGAAAGCCCAAAATTGTTGGAACTCTTTGGATCTGCAAGCTTTTGAGGAAATTGTGGCTCTCCTCATCTATGGGATGGTTTTGTTTCTGAATCCTGACCAACTCATAGATGTAAACGCCATCAAAATCTTCATATCCCACAACTTGGTGCCTACTTTTCTAGGGGATATCCTACATTCTTTTCACACTTGCACTATGAGGAAAAGAGGTGTCCTTATGTGTTATACTCCTCTCTTGGAAATATGGTTTATTTCACATCTTTCCCAATCTGTATTGAAGAACGAGCAAGGTTCAAGGTGGTCACAAAAGTCGATGACGCTAAAACATCCAGACATTCATTTATGTTCCCGATCCTTAGAGAATGTTACTATTGTCGACCGTTATGGAGAATTCCCTAATGTCCCTTTACTTGGCATTAGAGGAGGTATAACCTACAACCCCTGCTTAGCCTTAAGACAGTTTGGTTACTCCCAAAGGGATCGCCCTCATGAGATGCTCATCCAAGGTTTGGTATTTAACTACAAGAACGACGATCAAGGTCATCACCAGAGGTTTATCCGAGCTTGGAGGATGTTGAACAAGGTAGATATAAAGACATTGGGGCATAATAATTCCATCCCTCTTGAGCCTTACCTCAAATGGGTATGAACTCGTGCTCAGAGTCTTATGATTTCTTATCCCTCAATTCTCCTAGTAATCATGGAGCCTATTTTGGAAGGAGATGTTCCATACACTATCCTGCATCCTGACATGCCCACCTCTCTTGAAGACTTACAAAGAGACTGGATACAACTCAAGGGGGAGAGAGATACTTTCGAGGCCCAATTCTACGCTAGTGAGAAGAAGGTTTTGGAACTCACTAAGAAACTTCATGAGGAGTGGACTCTGAATTCCTACATCGCACCAAAGAGGATGCGTATAACCTTTTCATCTTAGAGTTTTTGTATTGCCCAAAAAGGCATTGATGTACTCAAGCTTTAATTTATTAATATAACGTGTGTTTCCTTTTTGTCTAAAACAAATTTGAATCTTTAAAATCCTTGAAATCATTGCATATGCATTTACCATTCATCATAACATAAGCAGGTTTCTTGCAACAAGTCTCCTCATCTTTCTACTGTTTATTTCAGTAAGATGGATCTCGAGAAAACAGTGAAGGACCTCCAAGCACAAAATGCTCTATTTCTACAGATGTTCTTAACTCTAGCCAAAGGACAAGAAGAGTTGAAGACCTTACTGGTTGAAGAGAAGAAAAAGAAGACAAAGAAAACAACTGGAGTTCTAAACATGGGAAGAAGATTTCAAGGTCAAGAAAGAAGGACCCTAGACTTTGCAACGTCATCTGGTGAGAAAGTCAATCAAGATGGGAAAGGCAAGGAAGCAGTTGTCCAGCCAGATTCAGAAGAGGATGAGGGAGAAGAAGATTATTCTGAAGAACAATATCCTCCAGCCAGCGATAAGTATAAGCATCTGGAAGAACAATTAAGTGCAATGGAAATCCAAAAAGTGCCTGGACTGGACTTTGAGGAGTTGGGGTTAGTATATGGGATTGTCATTCCTCCAAAATTCAAAGCACCAGTGTTCGCCAAATATGACGGAGATTCATGTCTCAAAATGCATCTTCGGTCCTATGTGAGGAAAATCCAGCCTCATACTACTGACAAGGATTTATAGGTACACTTCTTTCAAGATAGTCTGTCCGGAACTCAACTTGATTGGTTTTATCAGTTAGAAAGATCCAATGTTCATAATTTGGAAGATTTGGCCGCTGCCTTTTACAAACAATACCAATACAATGCTGATCTTGCTCCCACCCGTACTCAACTCTAGAGTATGGCCATGGTTTCAAGTGAAGGCTTCAAAGACTACACGCAAAAGTGGAGGGACTTAGCAGGAAGAGTCCAACCTCCCCTATCTGAAAAGAGTTAGTAGATATGTTTTTGGGCACCTTGTCCGGTCCTTTCTTCAATCACTTAATTGGGAGTTCATCGGCAGGTTTTACCGAATTGATATTGACCGGAGAAAGGGTGGAAGTAGGGATAAATAATGGGAAGATTCAAAAAGATGCATCATCTGCTACTGTAAGGAAACCATTCATTGGAAAGAAAGAAGTTGTTGCTATATATCCTTAGAGAAATCAAGATAGGGCTGAACGACATCCAATGGTGTGGGCTGTTATGATTCCTAAACCTACCCCTGCTCAACAAAGAAGCAACCAGCCAAGAACGGAAAGACCAGTCAGATAGTCCACTCGAATTAATATGACACTATCTCAAGTATTGCCACATTTGTTAAGATCCAATCTAGTGACTTTGAAAGAAGCTCCAAAGAACCCTAACACAATCTCTCCTCATTATCATCCTAATGCCCGCTGTGCATACCATTCTGAGAGTCCCGGCCATGACACTAACAACTGTTGGGCTCTGAAAAACAAGGTACAAGACCTTCTTGATGCTAAAGAGATTGAATTCGACGCGCCAGAAATTACCAATGTTATCAATACCCCTATTCCCAAGCAAAGTCGTGATGTCAATGCCATTGAGGAAGATATGTTTGTTACTTTGGTTGATGAACTTGTGACCCCACTCCTGACTATCAAAAAGAATTTTTTGAATGCCGGTGTATTCCCAGGCTATGGTGAAAGCTGTCATTTCTGTTTGTCCTCACCAACCATCTATCATTTGTTAAAAGCAGACGTTCAATGCCTAATAGATGACAAGGAGATTTTGTTCGAGAAGACTTCTATTCCAACTATTTCTTATAATGATGTTTCCATCGTGACCATTTCCGCCAATTCTTCCAGGGTCTCTGTGATACGGTGGCAGAACCGACTGTTAAATATTGGTTTGCGTTTTTGTTTGCAAAAGTCGCGGTAAGCAATAGTCGCCACCGACTTTTTTTATCCAACAAAGGAAAAGGAAAAAGAACAGAAAAAACCTTTTTCGAGATGTTTCTGAGTATGGGGGTAGATTATAGAAAGGGAAGGTGTTAGCACCCTTTCTGTCCATGGTTTTCCATGGGCTCTTAGGTACTTGCTCATCTTTTAAAATTGCTTGTGTATGTGCTTTGTTTTGAAATAGTTTGACTTCGTGATAACCCTTGTATCAGTCCTCAAAGGTGTGACAAAGTTGTTTTGAAAATTTGTTTGAAAAGTGTAAGTGTGAAAAGTTTTGATTTGAGCAAGTACCTACTAGCATCTACCTACTCGAAAAAAGATTGTTTCTATTCTCGTTTCCTTTAGACGGCTCTATCCTACTATTTGAGAAATAGGTAGCACCGTCTTTGGAGTTGTAAGGGTCAATTCGAAAGGGATGTAATGGTCATTGAAGGCAACATGTAAGGATACCTTAGCATTTCGACGGGACTGTCATCATATATTTGTAGGCAACATCGAGGGATAAGATCATTTCTCATAGGAAACTCGAGGGACATTAAGGGACTATGATCTTTATGATGATTTTTAGATTGAGGGTCTTTTACTAAGATATCCCTACGTTCGAGGGACATGACCATTGTTTTCTGAGGCAACCAAGTGAGGAGTACCCTAGGAGTGAGCATGTGCAAGTGTTTGATTTCAGTTATTTAATCTTTGCACAATTAGGGTTTTCTACCGGGTAAATTTTCAGTTAGTCTTTCCATACAATCCTATTAACATACATCTAAGCAGTTTGTAGTTTGCGAAAATAAAATGCAGAAAGTTTAAAGCCCTAGATATTGCAAGGCTTTTGCAGATACATAATTATTTTGGACTGAAAATAAAAATGCGGAATTTAAACCCTAATTACTATTACAACCTCAGAGCAGTTACATAATAATGAAGAGTGCAGAAAAGAAATCCTAAAACTATTACATCCCGAAAGCAATTACATAATTAGGAAAAAAAATGCGAGAAAAGATAAATCTACGCTATTACATTGATAATGCGACCTATACAATTTTCCTAGAAATCAAAATGTAAAAGAATAAATAAAAAGAAATTAAAGAAAAAATTAAAACCGAAAATTCTAAGTTAATGTTTTTGGTGATTTTTTATGAAAAAGTGATTTATGATAATTAATTAAATAAACTTAAAAAACCTAATTAATTTTAATTAGTAAAAAGTGTTAATTTTGAAAAAAGTAAATTAAAATACCTAAATCCTAATTGGTTTGAACTAAAAAGAAAGATTAGTTTTGAAAAAAAAAAGGTTAATTAAAAACCTAAAACCTAATTAATTTTAATTAATAAAAAAAGGTTAATTTTGACAAAAAAGGTTAATTAAAAAAAACCTAAAACCTAATTAATTTTAATTAAAAAAAAGTTTAAAAAAAAGTTTATGTCTAATGATTAATAAAAAAGTTTAAGTTTGCCAAAAAATAGATAGGGGAAGAAACATCAATGAAAAATAGGGTTAGAAAATAAAGATAATGCAAATGTCAGGGATGGGTGGTTGTTGAACCAAAAATTAATTTAAAACCTAAAATTAAATTAAAAAAAACTTAAAATTAATTATTCGAGTTTAGGAGGAAAAATCAAAGGTTTGTGAAAAATGTTAAGTTTTATGGAAAAAAAGTTTTAAACAGATGGTTGCCTTAACCTCCTCAGGATGTCTGCCTTGCTATGAGTCATGCATTGGTGGTTGTTCTATTTTGGCCATTTGTGTTTTAGCCTCAACGTTCTGTAATGAACCTGCATGGGGCCCTGTCTAAATCTGTAGTGTTGAATCTCATGAACACATTAAATAAATTACTATATATCATGAAATACAAAATAAAGCAAATATATGAAAAAAATTAATGTTAAAACCGATATGGCATGTATGAATGATTATACCCTTTTGATCATGGAGATCAAACCAGCCTTACCCTTACTGGAGAAGTAGTGAGATGAATGCTTATATGCCCTTTTGATCATGGAGATCAAACCAGCCTTACCCTTACTGGAGAAGTAGTGAGATGAATGCTTATATGCCCTTTTGATCATGGAGATCAAACCAGCCTTACCCTTACTGGAGAAGTAGTGAGATGTGGGTTTGTAACAAGGATGACTTGTTTGTAGTAAGATGGGGATTTCTAATAAGGATTTAAAGGTTTTAGGATTCTTGAAAGAATTTGGTATTCTGACAGGGTTGTGGCAAAGGGTTTTTTTTTCTCCCCTTGTTTGTGTAAAAAGAATGAGATTATATAATAGAAGTTAAAGAGAAAAAATGGGCTTTGAATGTGCAACTGGGCCTCTAATGTTCACTTGAGTCTGTCACGTTCCAGGCTAAATCGCAGGCGCTTAAGTGCAATTTTTGAAGTTGAAATGTGAAAACAAAATGTAGCTGATATAGAGAACTAACTCCTGTCCAAAATGGGCTCAATCGGATAAACGGTGAATTAGTTATGAATTTTTGAAGTTTCAGCTCAAACAAACTTATTTTGGGCTCTAGTGTCGACTCTGACACGTTCTTCAATAAAGAACTGGTATTGATTGGAGCATAATCCGGTCTCGACTTTGGAAGAAAAGTTGTAGATCTATGAGTTAGTAACCTTGTGTAAAAAGATGGGCCCGATTCGATAAAAATTGACCGAGTTATAAATTTTCGAACTTTCGACCCAAATGAAATAATATTCAGCATTCAGGATTTTCGGTGCGTCACGCGCACTCTGAGCAAAAAACGAAGGCCATTTGGATACTTTTCGAACTCAATACCTTTTGTGAAAACGTAGCCAACTCGATTTGTAAAATTTTGGCGCCGGAACTAGCTCGATGCGATGAAAATTGACCAAGTTATGATTTTCTGAACATGACGCAAATAAAATTCTGTCACAAATTTTCTGTACGAAAATACTTGATAAATCCGCATTTTTGAAGACCTTCTGATTGAAATTGGCTTCCATCTGTGAGAGATGAAAACGTAGATGACGTCAATACAGAATTTTGGCCACCAGAACGGGTTCAAAACGAACCACGATCTTTAAGTTATGAATTTTTTTAGTGCGTAAAAACTACACTTTCAGCACAATTTTTCACCATATGTCTTCGAGAAAACTCACACATTCGGATACCTACTTTAAAGAATTGACTCTTGAGCCAAACCTGAATTTGAGAATATGTTATCATAGATATCTTGGCGAAAGAACACCTGAATATGACGCACGGAAAAAGGCGAACCGATCTTCAGCATGGAAAATACTCTGAGAATATCCATTGACGAAATAAACGTCACTTGTAACCTGAAGAAGCTTGATAAATATACCTTTATTCCATAACCATAAAACCAATAATATGCTTGTGTGAAAAGAGGGAAAATTTTGGGGTACAACAGCTGCCCCTGTTCAATCTTCTTAAACCTGAAGATTTAGATTGGCTCATCTGCCTTTCGTGATCTGAAGGTGGAAGATGATTGAACACTAGAGTGCCCAAAAATTTGTACTCGCATGAAGTGGTATTTGTCTTGCGATATTGAGAATGGGCTTATAGATGCCATTTGGAAGTCAATGACGGAAGATGGGCTTAAAGATGCCATCCGAAGAAGCGTCAGTCGCATAAGAGACTCCTTGGCGATATCCTGTATACCTGTTGTTAAGGAGGACTTCGTTGGGGAATGTTGGTCTCTGTCTTGGGAGAAATAGAATTTTAGGAGCTTCAGTTATCCGTTACTCTACTGGGGAATCATCTCTTAGTTGAGGAGGTGAAAATGAATTGTTATCTGGTCGTGCTCCAGGCTTTGCAATTTCTCAATTCTTATTTGGCCGTGCTCCAGGTTTCAGAAGGAATTAAGTGATTATCCGGTCGCATCTGAGTTTCGACTTGAATTTAAGGCGTACTAATATTCGGTCGATTTGCGGGTTTCATAGTAATTGGCCGAGTAAACTGCTATTTGGTCGAACTCCAAGCTTCGCAGTACCTCATACTGTTATCTGGTCGATTTCCAGGCTTCATAGTATTTTGGGGAAATCAAGATATTATCCGGTCAATTTTTGGGCTTCATAGCTTGAGTCTGAGATATACCACTATCTAGTCGATTCCAGGATTCATAGTAACTTTCTGGGGATTAAGCTATTTTATGGTCGATTTCCAGGCTTCATAGCTTGAATTTAAGATATACCACTATCTGGTTGATTCCAGGCTTCGTAGTATTTTGGAGAAATCAAGATATTATCCAGTCGATTTCTGGGCTTCATAACTTGAATTTAAGATATACCAATATCTGGTCGATTCCAGGCTTCGTAGTAACTTGTTGGGGATTAAGTTGTTTTCTGGTCGATTTCCAGGCTTCATAGCTTGAATTTAAGATATACCACTATCTGGTCGATTCCAGGCTTCGTAGTATTTTGGAGAAATCAAGATATTATCCGGTCAATTTCCGGGCTTCATAACTTGAATTTAAGATATACCATTATCTGTTCAATTCCAGGCTTCATAGTATTTTGGAGAAATCAAGATATTATCCGGGCTTCATAACTTGAATTTAAGATATACCACTATCTGGTCGATTCTAGGCTTCGTAGTATTTTGGAGAAATCAAGATATTATCCGGTCGATTTCCGAGCTTCATAGCTTGAGCTGGAATAGAAATCTTAGTATCGATTTGAATAAACCAGAGAAAACTTGTGAGAACTTGATTGTATCTTTCCCTGAAAGGTAAAGAGTTAGTCGTATGTAATGTCATGATGTATGAAATGTATTGAGTAATGATGTTCTCAAAATAAATGAGATCATGATGTGTGATGCATATGCGCATGCCATGATGTATGGATATGCAATGTTCTTATGGTATTCTCTGGCTGGGAAGAATAAATCCTGGACTGTTGCTAGAGAGTATAAGGAGTTGAGTTCTTAGTTCTCGCTTGGGATAGTGACCTAAGATGATTAGCTGGAGATTTACATCCGTTCTGCTCGAGAATATTCTGCCAGGAGAGACTCTATTTGAGAATAATCCCGTGGGAGAATGACTTTATGGGGAAGATAGATACTCTGTTGGAAGATCTGCTGATTTGGAGAAATAAACTCAACTGGGGATAAACTTCTGTTGCTGGTGATAAACAAGCTCTACTTGGGGAGAATTTTACCGACTCACTCGCGATTGTGAACCTCGGCTGGGGAGAGTTGTATCCTGTTCGGGAAAGCTAACACCACTGTCTTTGGATACTTCTTACTCTGCGGGGAGTGTATGTTACTGGGATGCATGCTGAGGATATGACAATGACTTCGTATCAAGACTTTTCTTCCTCTGTACCTGCTGGAGAAAGTTCCTGCGGAGGCCTTGTGGATTGAGTGTCATCCCAACTTATGAGGTGCTTGGTAACTGCCGATCGGAATGATAAGTCTTCTAATGATAGGCAAGTGACAAGATAACGGGACATAGTCGTACGTTTTAATCCCTAACTTTTTCCTGGACTGTCTTTTCAGATTTTCAGTCCACCGGGATACCCTTTTTTGCCTAAGCCGCCCTTTCGGGTTTTCGACTTACCGGGTGTACAGATTTTTCATTTTTTATCCCTAATTTTTTCCTGAACCCTTTTGGTTTGCCGGGATGCCCTTATTTTTTCCTAGGTCAGTCAACCTAGCGGGTGTTTGTTCATGCACAGTATTTTCTGACTATGTTCACGCTCTCAGGGTGTAGGGAGTTCTCACTGTCGGTAGTGTTGTGTTGCCACACTACCATAAGATGTTTGTTTGATCATACAAGATTCGTTGCTGGAATTCATGCCTAATTCCCCAAGGGATTCAGATGGAGATCTGCCCCTGGATATTTGGCATCTTTGAGAGATTCCTTGGATCTTGACTTGACTGCCCCAGATGATAGACAATGATCATGCTAGGCCCCTTGGTTGGAAGTGTATTTCCACTTAAGGTGATCCTTTTTATTGAGAAGTTTTTTGTTCACTAGATATTCGTTATGCGAATTTCTCTGCTGTTGAACAAATAGTCATATGCAAACAATGTTATTTTAAGAATGCAAAGCTTATGTCTGTCTTGAAGTTTGAAAATTCATTTTTTAGTAAAACAAGTTTTTTTTTTGTAAAAGTGTGATGTCAACTCAAGATTTATAGGAAACTTTATAGGAGTCAGGATACCTTTTGTAACAATATGCTTTCGAACTAACCCATGCTTCATCTATGAATTTTAAGGGTTATAACATGGCCTGGTTCACAGTTCAAGAAACAAAGGATAAAGGCTCAAATTTTATTTGTACCCAACCCGCTCTTCGTGATATTCTTCAGTCCTATGCTCAGTTAATTGCGCGTTTAGATCCCGATTGAGTCTGGAATCTTTGCTATGATACTTGGTGATGATTCGGATACTGACAGCTTATTTTGAATAGGCAGTCATTTCTTTTTGTTGAGGGTTTGTAGGACCTCTTTCTTTTTGATTTTATTATCCCTATCTTTTGTCTGAACTGTTTCTTTTTGTGATTACAGTTAGCGGGATGCCCCCGTTTTTTTCTTAAGTCTCCTTCATAGGTTTTGACTTAATGGGCTTTTATTTCGAGAGATAATGACTGCCTGTCTTGACGATTATAGGGAACCATCACCGTCTTTTGTTTTGGAAGGACGTCTTTGAAGCCATTCATTGTGCACCTAGATTAACTGAGAAAACTACCCTGCCCCAGGTTGTGATTAAGGGTTTTAATTTGTGTGAAAAGAAAAACTCCTACTTCTTTGGCTCAAAGGGGTTGACTAGGGATTATCTTCCTTATAACTCCACTGTTTAGGATTTGAAACAACGTCTGTACATCGTCAGCAGGGTCTGTTCAAAAGCATATTGTAGAGATTGTGGTATCATTTTCGTCATCCTCCCTCTAAAGGCTTAGAGCTTTTGTTCGAGAGTTGAATATCACAAAAAGGAAAGCAATTTAAATATAATGAATACGAATGAATTGATTCAAAACAGACATATGCAATGCATTGATAAAGTAATAGAGTTTGACATGAATAGATGTTCGAACAATCAAAAGAAAATTGAAAATTGAAAATTCTAATGAACAAAAGCCTCTTTGTTTAGTCTTGTCACTTCAGAGGACGTGCCTTAGAGGGATGGTAGAAGAACTCAACCTGACCATCTTGTGTAAACTCCAGCACTCCTTCATCAATCAAGTCCTGAATTTTATTTTTCAATGCCCAACAGTCATCAGTATCATGCCCCGGGTTGTTGGAATGTTATGCACACCTTGCATCAGGATTGTAGTTAGGTGAAGAAGTATTGGGATTCGGATGAGGTCCTATCAACGTAATCAGATTCATCCTTAACAGGTGTTGCAAAGCTTGAGACAACATGTTGAGTTTGGTAAACTGCCTTTTGGGCATATCTAGCTTACTCTGATTAACCCGTTGTTTTTGGCAAAGTTGTTGTTGGACCCGTGATGTAGTAGCAATTTGGAAAGGTCCACTCTTCCCCAAACCAACCTTTTGTCTTCTTGGAGGTTAATCAATGACTTGGTCCCCGGCCTTGACTGTTTGCTTCATACTGTTGTATCCGTCTTGATGAAGTTGGTTGATGATGGCTTTCAGCTCTTGTTGCCTTCGGGCTAGGCCTTGGATAAGAGACATCTGCCCTAGCATCTGGGTTCTCATTGCACCTACCTTAACTTGCAGTTGTTCCAGCCGTTCGTCCTTATTGTCTTCAGGACTTTTCTTGACCAAGTTCCTAACGAGGAGTGTTTTCAACTTTCCTGCCCCTTGGATAGGTTTAGGAATATGTCCCTGAACTGAGCTTCTTGAGTTTAAAGATATTTGTTGTCTTATTTGAGAGCCATTGCTAAAATAAACAACGAGAACATGAGATACCTGTACTGGAAGACCTGTTATGCAATGATATGCATGATATATGTATGCAATGTTTTCAAGGATCTCGCGGGATAAACAAGAAACTATTAGAATTTGATTGCAGCTTGATTGAAGAAACTTTGTGTCGTTAAGAGTCCTTATTCAAGAGTGAAGCTCACCATATCGAGTGGGTCATAGCCACTGACTAAAGTTATCGTGTTTTGATCTCTAGACGACATTGGATAGAGGAAAATAAATCCCCTTTCCCCTTGCTAGACGTCTGATTTACCATAACCTGCATCATAAACCCTTGAGATCCTTGAAATGGTTAAGAAAATGTTAAGGCATGATGTTATGATGTGTATGCTATGCGTTTAAGCAAAAGTGCGAGGTGATGTAAGAAAGCAAATCCGGAAAGAAATCCAAGTTATTGGATAAGGACTGTAAACAAAACCTGCAAGGAACTCATGTTGTCAGATAATAAAATTGTGCAAGTAGTTCAAGTTGAAAGCACACAAGTCACACAAACAGCCTTAGGTTTAGGCTTGCATGGGATTTAAGGTAGTACCCTCTTGAAGTTTAGTTAGTTCAAACCTGTCCTATAAAATTAACCGGGTTCTAGAGGATCTCAATATCATTGACCATCCTCCATCGGTCATGGTTTCAGCTCAAGCAATCTTTTCTTGCGGCCAGAACTATCTCGAGAGTATGGTCTTAAAGAGTGTAGCATCGAGTATCAACCAGTTCTCAGCTTTACACCGAGGCCGGCTATCTCACTACTTTCTAATGGTCAAGTTGGTCGATTAAAGGTTCTAAGGTCAGTTGATGCTTAATAACACCACGCAGCGGCCCCGTATTCTCCTCATTTCTCCACAAGGGATACCGGTACCAACCAATGTGCCATATCAACGTAGCCACTACTTCAACTGTATCGGTCTACGCTGTACAGTTCCCTCACAGTCTATTTCTACTTACCTAAAAGGTATCCCCAGATCTGGGTTAGGATCTATAGTAACTCCCAAACAACCCTTAAAAAGTAAAGCAACCAAAACAAATAAGAGAAGTAAATATGATGAACTAGATCCTAAGGTATACCCCACTTACTTAATCCCCAGCAGAGTCTCCATTTCTGTGATACGGTGGCAGAACCAACTGTTTAATATTGGTTTGTGTTTTTTGTTCACAAATGTCGCGGTAAGCAAGAGTTGCCACCGAAATTTATTTTACCCAACAAAGGAAAAGGAAAAAGAACAGAAAAAACCTTTTTCGAGATGTTTCTGAGTACGGGGGTAGATTATAGAAAGGGAAGGTGTTAGCACCCTTTCTATCCATGGTTTTCCATGGGCTCTTAGGTACTTGCTCATCTTTTAAAATTGCTTGTGTATGTGCTATGTTTTGAAACAGTTTGACTTCGTGATAACCCTTGTATCAGTCCTCAAAGGTGTGACAAAGTTATTTTGAAAATTTGTTTTAAAAGTGTAAGTGTGAAAAGTTTTAATTTGAGCAAGTACCTACTAGCATCTACCTACTCGAAAAAAGATTGTTTCTATTCTCGTTTCCTTTAGACAGCGATATCCTACTATTTGAGAAATAGGTAGCACCATCGTTGGAGTTGTAAAGGTCAATTCGAAAGGGACGTAATGGTCATTGAAGGCAACATGTAAGGATACCTTAGCATTTCAACGGGACTATCATCATATATTCGTAGGAAACATCGAGGGACAAGATCATTTGTCGTAGGCAACTCGAGGGACATTAAGGGACTATAATCTTTATGATAATTTTTAGATTGAGGGTCTTTTACTAAGATATACCTACGTTCGAGGGACATGACCATTATTTTCCGAGGCAACCAAGTGAGGAGTACCCTAGGAGTGAGCATGTGCATGTGTTTGATTTCAGTTATTTAATCTTTGCACAATTAGGATTTTCTACTGGGTTAATTTTCAGTTAGTCTTTTCATACAATCCTATTAAATTACATCTAAGCAGTTTATAGTTTGTGAAAATAAAGTGCAGAAAGTTTAAAGTTCTAGCTATTACAAGGCTTTTGTAGATACATAATTATTTTGGACTGAAAATAAAAATGTGGAATTTAAATCCTAATTACTATTACAACCTCGGAGCAGTTACATAATAATGAAGAGTGCAGAAAAGAAATCCTAAAACTATTACATCCTGGAAGCAATTACATAATTAGAAAAAAATGCGAGAAAAGATAAATCTACGCTATTACATTGATAATGCGACCTATACAATTTTCCTAGAAATCAAAATGTAAAAGAATAAATAAAAAAAATTAAAACCCAAAATTCTAAGTTAATGTTTTTGATGATTTTTTTATGAAAAAGTGATTTACCAAAATTAAAAAAAGTGATTAATGTTGAAACCGATATGACATGTATCAATGATTATACCCTTTTGATCATGGAGATCAAACTAGCGTTACCCTTACTAGAGAAGTAGTGAGATGAATGCTTCTATACCCTTTTGATCATGGAGATCAAACCAGCCTTACCCTTACTAGAGAAGTAGTGAGATATGAGTTTGTAACAAGGATGACTTGTTTGTAGTAAGATGGAGATTTGTAATAAGGATTTAAAGGTTTTAGGGTTCTTGAAAGAATTTGGTATTCTGACAGGGTTGTGGCAAAGGTTTTTTTTTCTCCCCTTGTTTTTGTGAAAAGAATGAGATTATATAATAGAAATTAGAGAGAAAAAAATGGGCTTTAAATGTGCAATTGGGCCTCCAATGTTCACTTGAGTCTGTCACGTTCCAGGAGAAATCGCAGGGGCTTAAATGCAATTTTTGAAGTTGAAATATGAAAACAAAATGTAGCCGACATCGAGAACTAACACCTGTCCAAAAATAGGCTCAATCGGATAAACAGTGAATTAGTTATGAATTTTTGAAGTTTTAGCTCAGATAAACTTATTTTGGGCTCCAGTATCGACTCTGACACGTTCTTCAATAAACAACTGGTATTGTTCGGATCATAATCCGGTCTCAACTTTGGAAGAAAAGTTGTAGATCTCTGAGTCAGTGACCTTGTGTAAAAAGATGGGCACGATCCGATAAAAATTGACCGAGTTATGAATTTTCGAAGTTTCGACCCAGATGAAATATTATTCAGCATTCAGGATTTTCGGCGCGTCATGCGCATTCTGAGCAAAAAACAAAGGCCATTTGGATACCGTTCGAACTCAATACCTTCTGTGAAAACGTATTCAACTTGATTTGTGAAATTTTGGCGCCAGAACCAGCTCAATGCGATGAAAATCAACCAAGTTATGATTTTCTAAACATGACGCAAATAAACTTCTGTCACAAATTTTCTGTACGAAAATACTTGATAAATCCACATTTTTGAAGACCTTCTGATTGAAATTGGCTTCCATTCATGAGAGATGAAAACGTAGATGACGTCAATACAGAATTTTGACCACCAGAACGGGTTCAAAATGAGCCACGATCTTCAAGTTATGAATTTTTTAGTGCGTAAAAACTGCACTTTCAGCACACTTTTTCACCATATGTCTTCGAGAAAACTCACACATTCGGAGACCTTCTTTAAAGAATTGACTCTTGAGCTGAACCTGAATTTGAGAATACGTTATCTGAGATATCTTGGCGAAAGAACACATGAATATAACGCGCCGTATTGGACTTGTGAATCTTTGAACCCCGAATCGTTGCAAAAAGGCGAACTGATCTTCAGCACGGAAAATACTCTGAGAATACCCATTGACGAAATAAACGTCACTTGTAACCTGAAGAAGCTTGATAAATATACCTTTACTCCATAACCATAAAACCAATAATATGCGTGTATGAAAAGAGGGTAAATTTTGGGGTACAACAGTCTCCACCAAAAGACCCGTTAGAATTACATCAGTTCCTAAAGTAGCTCCATTGATAATTAAAATGCATGGACCAATCTCGTATTCGTCAAACAAAACTGTCCCATGGAATTATGGAGGTGATGTCTACTACCACAGTGTCAAGCAAGATTGGCCAGTTGCCGAAGATTCAAGTTCTGAGAAAGTTGACTCTGATATCAGTAACATCGCAGAGACTAGCAAGATAACCTGAAGCGGAAGGGTATTCTCTCCAGAAATTGCTTCTCCAAAAGCTATTTCTGGACTTGTAATCATTCCTGTTGTTGTTGCTCCTTCAAAGTCTATTCACAATCCTACAATCATCTCCGCTAAAACTCCTGTTGACAAAACTGTTACAGCCCCTGTTATCACCCCTACTGACATTCCCACTGACGAGTCAACCGAGACTCGAGGCAAAGGTATTTTGGTTGAGCCTGTCCGGACGAAGGCATAATCATTAGCTATCCCTGAGACCTCCCGAAAAGAGATGGAGGAAATTCTAAAGATCATAAAAAGAAGCGACTACAACGTATTCGAGCAACTGGGGCAAACTCCATAAAAAATTTCCATGCTGGCTTTATTGTTATGTTCTGAGGCTCATGCAAAGGCCTCGGTAAAATTACTTAAAACTGCCCACGTACCCCAAGAAACATCTGTCAATCAGTTCCAAGACTGCATAGCCAGCTTGATCGCAGATAATGGTTTAGGTTTTTCGGATGCTGATTTAACGCCAAGGGGGAGGAAGCACAACGAGGCATTGCATGTCTCATTCGAATGCAGGGGAACAACTTTGGCTCATGTCTTGGTTGACACCAGTTCGTCTCTGAATGTGATGCCTAAAAAGGCTCTTGATAGGCTTGATTGTGAAGGATTGACCCTAAAACCTAGCAACATAGTAGTGAGGGCCTTCGACGGCTCAAAAAGGATGGTGCATGGGGAAGTGGACATCCCTATAAAAGTTGGAACCCAAACATTTAATTCGTCTTTTTATGTAATGGATATTCGCCATTCACATTCCTGCTTATTAGGCCGATCATGGATTCACAATGCTGGTGTCGTTATCTCTATGTTGCATCAAATGCTGAAATATCCAATTCAGGGGAAAATCATCATTGTTCATGGAGAAGAAGAGTATATGGTCAATCATCTAAATTCCTTCAGATATGTGGAATTATATGGTGAATTTATTGAAACTCCATTCCAGCATTTTGAAGAAGTCCCACAAACTGTGGCAGTAACCAAGGTTGTTTCTCAGGTCCCAAAGATTACAAGGCCTCCGCTTAAGATGTCATCTTTGAAAGATGCCAAGGCAGTGATAGAAGAAGATGGGTGCACTATTTGGGGCCAACTCCCAGATATCCCATACAAATCTGACAAATTTGGTTTGGGTTTCACTTCAAGAGCCCAAAAAGTTGTACGTCGCGCTCATGCCGGAGGACCACCCTTGAAGATCAGCAACCGCGAAGTCAACACCGTGGAGGATGATGAAGACAACTATAACCTGGAGGATTAGATTTTCCCAACTGTCAATGGAGAGATCAATAACTGGGAAGCTAGAGATTTTTTCCCGATCACATTTATCAAACAGTAATTTGTCTTTAAATTTTGTCGGATCTGTAATTAAAGCAATTCAGACTCTTAAAACCTTGTGTCTTACTTGAGGCACAATGGTCCATTGTAAGGGTTATTATCTCATTTCTATATGACATCAATGAATCATGGACGTTTTTTACATACAAACTTTTGGCTCATTGTTTTTCTTTTTACATTTTCATTTCTTTCAAAGATAGCTATACTCTTACACACAATCACACTCACAATGCATGTCTACATCCACTCAGGATCCCATGGGTAACGGTTCTTCTATGGCCTTTTGTGACTCTGTAAATCTAATCTACCAAGCCGGAGACTAAGGTGAGGAAGATTTTGAAGTACCAGGAGAACTCGCCAGGTTACTACAACAAGAAGAGAGGACCATTCAGCCCCACGAAGAACTAGTGGACACAATTAACCTAGGTACCGAAGAAGACAAGATAGAAGTCAAGGTGGGTGCCAATCTGGAACCCAGTGTCAAAGAGCGCCTGATTCAGTTGCTACATGATTATGTTGAGGTCTTTTCCTGGTCGTACGAAGACATGCCAGGACTTGATGCAGATATCGTGGTACATCGTCTACCAACAAAGGAAGATTGCCCACTGGTAAAACAAAAGGTCCATCGTATGCGACCAAACATGTCAGAGAAGATCAAAGCGGATGTCATGAAACAATTCAACACCAAATTCTTTGTTGTCACCTCCTACCCGCAATGGGTTTCCAATGTTGTTCCCGTGCCCAAAAAGGACAGAAAAGTGAGAATGTGCATGGACTACAGAGATTTGAATAGGGCAAGCCCTAAGGATGATTTCCCACTTCCTCACATTGATATTCTAGTTAACAATACGGCACATCACAAAGTGTTTTCCTTCATGGACAGTTTCTCAGGCTACAACCAAATCAAAATGGAGCCTAAGGACATGGAGAAAACAACCTTTATCACACAGTGGGGCACATTCGGCTACAAGGTTATGCCATTGGATTGAAGAACGTTGGGGAAACCTATCAGCGTGCCATGGTAGCTCTATTTCACGACATGATACATCATGAAATAGAGGTCTATGTGGACGACATGATAGCTACATCTCAAACAGAAGAAGAGCATCTTGATCATTTACAGAAACTGTTTGAGAGACTAAAGAAATATAAGATGCGGTTAGAACCAAATAAGTGCACATTTTGGGTGAGGTCCGGTAAACTCCTAGGCTTTGTTGTCAGCAATAAAGGTATCGAAGTGGATCCCTCCAAGGTGAAAGCGATACAAGAGATGCTTGCTCCTCGTACCGAGAAGGAAGTCAGAGGATTCTTGGGACGTTTAAACTACATTGCCAGATTCATTTCTCACCTGACAGCTACTTGTGAACTAATCTTCAAATTACTGAAGAAAGATCAAGTAGTCAAATGGAATGATGAGTGCCAAACTGCCTTCGACAAGATCAAAGAATACCTGCAAGAGCCTCCTATTTTGATGCCACCAGTCGAGGGAAGACCATTGATCATGTATCTAACTGTCTTGGAAAATTAAATGGGGTGTGTGCTGGGGCAGCATGATGAGTCTGGCCGAAAAGAGCATTCTATTTATTACCTGAGCAAAAAGTTTACCGACTGTTAAACAAGATACTCACTGCTCGAGAAAACTTGTTGCGCTCTGGCATAGGCTGCTCGGCAGCTAAGACAGTATATACTGACCCATACTACCTTATTGATATCTAAAATGGATCCAATAAAATACATCTTCGAGAAACCTGCTCTCTCTGGGAGAATAGTGAGATGGCAGATGATCCTAACAGAATATGACATACAGTATACTACCCAAAAAGCAATAAAGGGCAGTGTACTAGCTGATAACCTTGCTCATCAAGATATGGATGATTACCAGTCCATGAAGTTCTAATTCCCAGATGAAGACATCATGATGGTAAACAACAGTGAAGAATTCAGACCATATGACAGACCTGAACAAGGATCCCGATGGACCCTGGTTTTTGACGGGGCATCCAACGCACTCGACAATGGTATAGGTGTTGTACTCATATCTCCTGAAGGATGTCATACTCCCTTTACGGCAAGACTCTGCTTCAATTGTACAAATAACATGGCAGAATACGAAGCATGCATTTTTTGTCTCAAAGCTGCCATAGATTTGGGGATCACATCCTTAAATGTATTCGGAGATTTAGCTTTGGTCATCAGCCAGATCAAAGGGGAATGGGACACCAAACAGCCTAACCTTATCCCCTACAAATAACATATGTTGACATTGATCCCACATTTTGAGAACATTACCTTCGAGCATTTCCTGCGAGAAGAAAATCAGCTAGCAGACGCACTAGCCACAATGTCATCCATGTTTAAACTTAAATGGGATAACTAGACTCCCCAGGTCACCATTGAGCGAATGGATGAACCAACTCACTGTCACGAGATTAATACTGAAGAAGTAGTGGACCAGCCTTAGTTTCACGAAGTCAAGAGGTATCTCGAGGCTCAAGAATACCCGGAAGGAGCTTCAGTCAATGATAAGAAGTTCTTAAGGAGATTCTCTGCTAATTTCTTCCTTAGTAATGGAATTCTCTACAAACGCAACCATGACTCTGTTTTGCTCCGTTGCATAGACAAGGTTGAGGCAGAAAAGATCATGGCTGATCTACATGAGGGAACTTTTGGCACCCATTCCAGTGGGAATACGATGGCAAAGAAAATCCTACAGGTAGGTTATTACTGGTCTACCATGGAAGCAAATTGCTATCAACACTCTCGAACCTTCCACAAGTATCAGATCTATGCTGACAAGGTGCACTTACCTTCGGTTCCTCTGAATGTCTTGACGGCTCCTTGGCCCTTTGTTATGTAGGGCATCGATATGATTAGGGAAATCAAGCCAACAGCCTCTAATGGACACCACTTCATCTTGGTGGTCATTGACTATTTCACTGAGTGGGTTGAGGCGGCTTCTTTCGCTTCCGTTACCAAGAATGTTGTCACCCGGTTCATTAAACAAAATCTCATTTGTCGGTATGGTATCCCGGAGAGGATCATTACAGACAATGGTACGAATCTAAACAATACTATGATCACCGCCCTGTGCAAGAAATTCAAGATCCAGCACCATAATTCTTCCCCTTACCGGCCAAAGATGAATGGTGTTGTCGAAGCCGCAAATAAGAACATCAAAAAGATCATACAGAAAATGACAGTCACGTGCAAAGACTGGCATGAGATGCTACCATTCGCTCTCCACGGTTATCGTACCATAGCGCGCACATCAACTGGGGCAACACCCTACTCTCTGGTATATGGCGTGGAAGCTGTTTTGCCTATTGAGGTCCAGATCCCCTCTTTGAGAATTCTGAAGGATGCAAGGTTGAATGAAGAAGATTGGATCTAGACTCAACTTGACCAACTAAACTTGATTGATGAGAAAAGGTTTATTGTTGTCTGTCATGGTCAAATGTATCAAAAACGGATGATCAAGGCTTTCAACAAAAAGGTCAGATGCCAAGTATATCAAGTCGGGGATTTGGTGATCAAGCGCATCATACTTCCGCAAGGTGATCCCAGGGGAAAATGGACTCCTCTATACGGAGGACCGTTTGTGATCAAAATAATATTCTCTAGTGGAGCAATGATCTTGACCACCATGGATGGCGACGACCTGCCGCACCCTGTGAACACAGACATAGTCAAAAGATAATACACATAAGATACCCGCTAGGTTGGCACACCTAGGAAAAACAAGGGCATCCCAGCGAAACAAAAAGGTTGAGGAAAAAATTAGGCATAAAACAAAAAAAAATATGTACACCCGACAAGCTGAAAACCCGAAAGGGCGGCTTAGGCAAAAAAGGGTATCCCAGTGGAATGAAAACCCAAAAGGGTGGTCCAGGCAAAAGTTAGGGAATTAAAGCGTATGACTATGTCCCATTGGATCACCTTACGGAAAATCTGCAAACTCGACGGTTCTGATCAGTTCAATCAGCTTCGGACAAGGCAACAAATAGATAAGATGATCAGAGACATGAATGTTATAGTAGAATGGGAACCCCATTAGAGTATTTCACATAGCTATCTTTTCTTTGTATCAAATTTTAATTTTTTTTACGATGGCATTCTCTTACTAAAATGTTTGTCTCATTGTACAAAAACACTTACTCAAAGTCAATACAAAGATATCCATTTGAAAGTGCAAAACTATCTGTTTTTTCTTTACTCTTATGTTTTGTTTACAAAAACGTCCAATGATTTATTTTGAACATATGCATTTGAACATAATTACTGTTTACAAATGAACAAAATAAAAAGACAATCAGACAATCACTGATAGGGAAATCTCTCCAAGCTGTTTCCATAAAACCCCTCGCAGTGTGCAGTTTAATCCTCAGCGGAACAGAGCTTCCAGTTATCACTCCCCGGTAGAAGTCACCAAATTTCTCAGGATTTCCCAACAGGATTTTACAGGAAGTACACGACATTTCCCTTACAACAGAGTTTATTTCTCTAAGTGGAAATTCATCAACACTTCAAAACATAAAGACTTACACTTTGTATCCTCAGTAGAAATCAGGGATTTATTTTCCCCAGATCCAACAAGCAGTGCAGCAGATTAGCTCACATACGCATACATCGCATTCATATATCATAAACATCGATAACACGAATGCATGTATCACAATCTCATTATACCATGCATTTTCATACAACATGATATTGCATATTAGCTAACATTTTACCCTTTTCAGGATAAGATTAATCAATAGTTACCATTAACAATGTTCAAAGGCTTTTCAGATACAGCTCAGATACGCTCCAGACATGGATGCCATTCTGATACTCATTCAAATTCAGCTTTCAGATATAGTTCAGATACGCTCCAGGTACGGACGCTATTCTGATACTCATTCAGATTCAGCTTTCAGATACAGTTCAGATTCGCTCCAGATAAGGACGCCATTCTGATACTCATTCAGATTCAGCTTTAAGGTACAGTTCAGATACGCTCCATACACGGATGCCATTCTGATACTCATTCAGATTTAGCTTTCAGATACAAATCAGATACGCTCCAGACGTAGATGCCATCCTGATACTCATTCAGATTCAATCTTTAAGATATAGATACAATTCAGATACGCTCCAGATACGGACGCCATTTTGATACTCATTTAGATTCAGCTTTCAGATAAAGTTCAGATACGCTCCAGATATGGACGCCATTCTGATACTCATTTAGATTCAGCTTTCAGATACGCTCCAGAAAATGGACTCCATTCTGATACTCATTCAGATTCAGCTTTCAGATACAATTCAAATACGCTCCAGACATGGATTCCATCCTAATACTCATTCAGATTCAATCTTCAAGATACAGATACGCTCCAGACACGATGCCATCCTGATACTCATTCAGATTCAACTTTCAGATATAATTCAGATACGCTCCAGACACGGACGCCATTCTGATATTCATTCAGTTTCAGCTTACAGATACGGTTCAACAATCATATCTGGATGTAATCTAAAGTCCCATCTCCAACAACTTTCCATCATCTCTCCAAATGGCATCTTTAAGCCCATTCCTTAATACCATCAATCATCACATCACCGAGTGCAAATTTCTGGGCACTCTAATGTCCAATCATCTTCCACCATCGAGTCACGAATGGCAAAACTCGCCAATCTAACTCTTCAGGCTTAAGAAGATTGAACAGGGGCAGCTATTGTACCCCAAAATTTTCCCTCTCATTTATCAAGAATTTTCTCACAAGATCTCCTTTGGTTCAAGACTGCACTAGGGTTGATCAGCTCGAGACACCTAATTAAGCACTGATGACCAAAATTAGGGTTTGAGATTGCACAAGGATATTTGAACTTCCAATGCCTCATATGAATTTCATGGATCATTATGGACCCTAAAGATTACTCATGTCAGGTTTCAAGCTTTGGATCATACTTTTGCTCAGTCAATTGAGCAGTTGACCTAAAAATTAGTTGTATTGGGGAAAAAGTCAACTATGGCCAATTTACAGTCAAACTTCATAATTTTTTATCCACATCAACATTTTAAACTCATATGTATCATTTGATCAAGTTTGGACCATAATTCCTCAAGAAATTTGATCAAATCTTCAAAAGGGCAAAATGGTCAAAATTGGGGTTTTGACTGGGAAAGGGAAATTTCTGATTTTTGACCTAGAAAATGATCAATTGGTTTAAGGCATGATCTCAAGAATCCAATTGCATCATTTTGACCTAATGACATGGCTCAAAACATTGCTCAAGTCCACTGGATTGACAAATGAATTTTCAGTCAACTGATCAAAAGTCAATTGTGTACTGAAAAGTCAAACTTTGACTTTTTGATCAAAATCAAATGACAAAGATCACAATCCATCAAAGCATGTCAAAATATGAAACTTATTCATCAAGAAATCAAAAATTCAAAATTTCATTTTGAAAAGTGAAAATTTCTAAACTTAGAAAATTTTCTAAGTGTTGGAAATTTATTATTTTTTCACAACTTTAAGAAAAATTTTCACCATGATACAAGATGATTCATAAGAAACTTCCAACATGAAAGTTGTATATCTCCATGAAATATAAAACATTTGTTTACACAACTCCTCCCAAAAGTGCTTGGATCTCAAGTTATAATTTTAAGAACACATGGTCATGAAACAAAACACTTAGTGAAATTTTGCCCTAATTTGGTCAGGATTTTGACCCAACTTCATGGCACTTTTTCATATAGTTCCAAGGGGAATTTTTAAAATTGATTCAAATATGGGTTGTAGATCATATTACAAGCTTTCCAAAATATCTAATAACTCCTTGAGATCATTTTTGAGTAGGGAGAATCGAAGAGATGAAGTTAGGGCTTTATCACTTGAATTACAAGTCATTTTGTGATGAACAAGATTCAAAATTCAAACTTATGTTGCATAAACTCTACTTTTCAAGCCTCAAAGTTCTTAGGAACTCCATAATTAATTTCTTGCACAACTATTAGGGGTCTCATTTCAAGCATTCAATGCATGGCCATGCTTTATATCCATTTTAGGAAGAAAGTGCACATTGCAATTTTTATAAAGTGGCTTTTTGCACAAAACTTGTTCTTGAGCCTTACAATTGCTTTCTTCTAATCACACAAGTCCCATAACTCAAGAGAAACTTATTAGACACTTACAATCACTCAGCCCATGCTTTTACTTCCTCTTGAAATTTGTTTTCCCACTTTTCTTCAAAATCAAGTAACCTAGCAATTAGCTTGGAACTTGTACTTCTGACTTTCCAAAGCACTCAAACCCTTTTGTTTAGACATACACAAGTCATTTTCCACAAATCCCATGCATGCTTAAGCCTTGAAAACACCAAGAACACTGAATCATTAAAAACACTTCAAAACTTATCATTTCTGAGTTTTGAATCCAATCTCCAAATTTACTCGTGCGTTTCTTGGCCTTTTACTTTTAAAAGTTTCTATACAACATACACAAACAATCCCAACACCTACAACACCACTGTAACACCTCCATCATCCACCATTTTCAAAAACAACACCTTGCACCTTGACTTCTATAGAACTACTCAGGCACTTTTAGTTCAAGCTAAGCATCACATTAGCTTCCTAGGAACTTGAGGAAGCTAATCCAATCATTGGAACTCACTGAAAGCTACTCAAACTCCAAACACGATACCCTCTTACAAGGTAAGTTTTCTGACTTTTGAACTCTTCATACATGCATCATTAATGGTTTATTTGTGAATGAAAAATGTAGATATCATTGCCATAAAGCTAATCATCTCCATAGTTTTCATTAATTTTGCTTGAGCTTAGAAAATTTTAAGATTGAAGTTTCTGAGATTTTTAGGGTTCAGATTAGGGCTATTAAAATTCATGCTTGTCTTTAATCTATAATTGTATTGCTTTGCATTTCTGAAATCGTGAGGAAATTTGCTACAAGTTTCCTGTTTATAGTTTTCATTTTTTGTTGAGATTTGAATAAGATACAGAGGCTTTGTTTGGGCGTGAGGTTGAAGATGAAGTTCAGGCCATGAACTTTTTTACTATCATATATTTATTGTTTTGATTATATAAATGGATGTATAGCCACCCCAGTGGTAGAAGCGCACGCTTATGACTAGAGGGACCTGAGTTCGAGCCCCAGTGGTACCCTTTTGGATTTTTTCATATTTTTCACATTCTGGCTTTTATTTTTTGGCAGCGCTGGGCCTCTTTCCTTGGGCCTTAGTTTTTATTTCATTTCTGACCCCGTGTTGGCTATTCACACCCTGGCCCACTTTATTTTCTTTTTTTCATTTTTATTTATTTATTTTCTTAAATATTTTATCTAATATTAAAAAATTAGAAAAAATATAAAAACATTAGATTTATATTTTGATAAAGTTTATTTATTTTTTACACAAGAAAATTATTTTATTTAATCATACTTTATTTATTTTACTAGTTGTTTTGTAAATTTAATTTAAAAACTAGGGTTTTAGTTATTTTCTTTTACACCATTTAAATATATTATTTTAAAACAAAAAAGACAAAAAATATTTTATAATACTATAAATTATTTTTAAGATAAAAATACCAAAAAAATATTCTTCTCATGAACTTAATTTCCTTTTTAATTAACATTTAGATTAGGGTTTTATTTAAATTCTTTTCCTAGTAAATTTAGGTTTTACTTTTTATTCATTTCCAAACAAACATCCATTTTCTTTACATTTTACATTCTTGTATATTTATTCATTTTGTACATTATTTATTTCAATTCTTGTACAAATTCGATATGGTTGTAATAGATAGTTAGGATTTATTTTCTTGCAATCCCCATTTGTAATTTATACACCCCCCCTCCCACAAGTTTTGTAATAGCGTAGTAATTTTAAATTCCACAATTTATAGCTTTATACACAAATGCTAGTAATTAAGGTTTGTATGGAAAGACTAAAACCAATCAATTAGAAAAACCTAATCAAAGACAAAATCAAGCATGAAAAAAAATACACTTTCATACAAGCACCCCTAGGGTAAATCCACTTGGTTGACTTACAAAATGACTATATTACGCATGTGAGGTATCTTAGCAAAAATACAAGATCATAGTCCCTCGATGACGCTATCTATGTTGCCTTTCAAATGATCTTATTCCCTAAAATAGAATGCTAAGATACCTTGCAACATTGCTAATCATGGTTATACGATGACCCACGCCCATCCCGTTTACATCCAAAGATAGGGTTACTTACCAAATCAATGGTAAGATAACAATGTCAAAGGAAAGAGGAAATGAACATGAAAGAATTTTGAGTGGGTAGAATGTTCCTAGTTACTTGCTCAATTTCAAAACAAAACATCCTTGCTATTTTCAAAAACAAGCACTTATACATTCAAAACATCTTACAAACTTGAAAACATTTTCAAAAGATCAAACACTTTGTATACATTCTTACGAACGAGAATCATTACAAAGTTTGCCTAAACAATGACCTCTTTACAAAATACTTTCAAAAACCACACAAAACACAATTTCAAACAAAAGCAAGTGATCTAGAAAGTAACTAAGAGCCCATGGAAAACCATGGATGTAAAGGGTGCTAATACCTTCCCTTTTCATAATCTACCCCCCGAACTCAAGAAATAATCTCAAAGGTCTTTCATGTGCTTTTTCACCTTTCTTTTTGGATAAAAGAAAAGTCGGTGGTGACTCTTGCTAACCACAACATTTGCGATCAAACGCAAAACATTCAAGTCAAATCTCCCACCGTATCACAACATCATTACACATCATTTTTACTAACCATTTCAAGGGCCTAGGAATTTATCTTTGTTCTATTTTATAGTTTATGGCTTCCTCTCTCAGAAACACTATCTGAATCGGTTTTATGAAGATACTTTCTCAACTTAAGGAGTTAGTTTCAAGGGTTCCTGAAAGTTCTCCATTCACCAAAATGCATGGTCGACTACTCAGTTTAGTTACCTCGGGTTTTGAAGAAGACATAATGAGTGTCCTATTCCAGTTCTTTGACGCTGCACATCACTGCTTCACCTTTCCCGATTATCAGTTAGTACTCACAATGGGGGAATTTTCTCAATTACTGGGAGTATCTGCTCTTAATCAAATGAATTTCACCGATATAGAGAAAGATCCACAACCTGAAGAAATTGCACCAGCCTTACATCTAAAGCGGTATGACATTATAGCTAATTAGGAAACAAGGAGTGAAATCAAGGGTTTTATAGATAAATTTCTATTAGAGAAGGGTCGACTGTTTTTTGATTCTATGAGTTTTCAAGCTTTCGAAGAAATCTTGGCTTTGCTAATCTATGGGTTTGTGTTATTCCCTAATCCAGACCAACTTTTAGATGTGAACGTCATCAAAATATTTCTTTCTCGTAACCCTGTGCCTAATTTGCTCAGAGACATTTTGCATTCTCTTCACACTCGTACAATGAGGAAGAGAGGGACTCTTATGTGTTGCATACCTCTGCTATCAAGGTGGTTTACTTCACACCTTCCCTGATCAATATTGAAGAATGAACAAGGTCTGAGGTGGTTGCAAAGGATGATGTCGCTCTCTCATTCAAATATCTATTAGTGTTCCCGATCTCTGGAATATGTTATTATCATTGACTGTTGCGGGGAATTCCCTAATGTTCCATTCCTTGGCATTAGGGGTGCTATTACTTATAACCCTTCTCTGGCTCTACGATAATTTGGTTATGCTTGAAGATATGGTCCTCATGATGCACTTATCCAGGGTATTGTGTTCGACTACAGAAATGATCCTCATGGTTATCGTCAAAGGCTTATACGTGCTTGGGGTATGGTAAACAAGATTGATAGCAAAAATTTAGGACAAAATAATTCTATCCCTTTGGAGCCTTATCTCAAATGGGTATGAGCTTGCGCTTAAAACCTTATGATGCCATATCCAACTATTCTACTGGTGATCTTAGAGCCTGTTGTCGAAGGAGACATTTCTCGCATCATCATCCATCCATACATGCCCACTGACCTCGAAGAATTGCAAAAGTCTTGGATTCAACTCAAGGAAGAACGAGACACCTTTGAAGCTCAATTTTATACAAGTGAGAAGAAAGTGTTGGAGATCACAAAGCAACTTCACGAGGAGCGAAGCCTTAATGCATACATTGACACGAAAAAGAAGCTTCTGTGGGAGATTTGAGTCTTAGGTTTTAGAAGTTCATATTGTTGTCTCTTTGAGACCCTTTTGCTTTTCATTGTAAGCCCAAGAGGAAATTGTAATTTTGAACTTATTAATGAAATATTTATTTCTGTTTCCTTTTGGCTAGCAAATTTAAATCTCTTAAGGTCCTTGAAAACATTGCATCCACATAACATGCATCATTTCATAAGCAGGTTTTCCAATAAAAGTTTCCTCATCTATTTATTGTTTATTTCAGTATAAGATAGCTCTCGAGCAAACTTCCAAGGATCTCCAAACTCAGCATTCACAATTTCAAGAGACTCTTCTGAATCTGTCAAAAGGGCGACAAGAGATGATGGCGCTCCTCACCACGAAAAAGAAGACTAAGAAGCGGGTTGTTATTCTCAACATGGGGAGAAGATTCAAAGGTCCTGCTCAACCAGTTCGAGTGAATGATGTTTCCTCTGAGGAAGACGACAACTAAGAGGAGAATGGTAGAAGTGTCAGGGGTGAAGATAGAAATAATCAGGTTTCTGAGGATGAAGACTACTCCAAAGAATAGTACCCTCCCGCGGATGACAAGTACAAGCAGTTAGAAGACCGTCTCAAAGTTGTGGAAATCCAGAAAGTGCTTGGATTAGATTTTGGAGAACTAGGTCTGATCCCGGGGGTGGCCATCTCTCACAATTTCAAGGTCCCTATCTTTGCTAAATATGATGGGTCTCTTTTCCCAAACTTCATCTGAGGTCGTATGTTCATAAAATCCAATCTCATACTGCTGACAAAAAATTATGGGTCCATTTATTTCAAGAAAGTTTGTTCGGTACTCAATTTGAATGGTTCTATTAGCTAGAAGGAACCAACATCCACACACAGGAAGACTTGGTTGATGCTTTCTACAAGAAGTATCAATATAATGCTAACCTGGGTCCGACTCGTGTGCAGTTGCAAAACATGTCCATGGGCTTGAATGAAGGATTTAAGGAGTATGCCCAAAAATGGAGGGACCTAGCTGGAAGGGTGCAACCTCCTTTAACTGACTGGTAATTGGTGGATATGTTCATGGGCACTCTGATAGGTCCATTCTTTAATTTTCTAATTGGGAGTTCTTCATCAAGGTTTATTGAGCTGATTCTGACTGGCGAACAAGTTAAAAGTGATATCAAGAGCGGGAAGATTCTGATGGCTACATCTTCTAATGCTGTGAAGAATCCATTCGTTGGTAAAAAAGAAACCAATGTTGTCTATGGCCAGAAAAGCGGTAATAAAAATGATCGCCATCATTTCGTGGGAGCGATATTTATCTCTAATCTAATGCCTGCTCAACAACAACAACAACAACAGAGCAACCGACGTAGGTCAGAAGCTTCGAGGAGGCAGTTCACCAGAATTAATATTCCATTGGCTCAATCATTGTAACATTTTTTAAAGGCTAACCTCATAACACTACGAGATCTTCCTCCTAATCCCAACATATCCTCTCCGAAGTAAAATCCAAATGAAAAATGTGCGTATCATTCGAACAGTCCCAGGCACGACACCAACAATTGCTGGGCCCTGAAAAATAAAATCCAAGACATTATTTATAACAAGGAAATTGAGTTCGACCCTCCTGAGACTCTGAACGTGATTACTGCTCCTATACCGAAGCATGGCAAAGACATAAGTGCTATTGAAGAAGTTCTGTATGTTACTTTTGTAATTGATGTGGTTACTCCTCTCTCAAGAGTCAAGAAGAATTTGCTACAAGCCGGTTTATTTCTGGGTTGTGTTAAAGAATGTTATTGCTGTGTAGTTCAACCCAATGGCTACGGGTTAATGAAGGAAGGCATTCAACGCCTGATGGACGAACGTGTAATTTTGATTGAAAAAGTTTTGTATGCTGAAAATTTGTGCCATGATTTATCTGTCTTATCTGGTACTTCTTTCAAGATCACTACCAAGGGTTCTGTAAGGATTAGTGCCAAACCAAAATCTGCTCCCTTAATAACTACAAAACATGGGCCCATCCCATATTCCACTGAGAAGGCTATTCCATGGAATTATGGGTCTGACATCTATTACCATGTGTTGTACCCCAAAATTTGCCCTCCCATATTCTTCAAAGTTTTGACAAGCATCATCTCAATTTTCTCAAGTCTACTCAAGGGTTGCACAGTTCAAACCATCCTCCTAAGCCTGTCAAAATTAGGGTTTTGGTTCTTGCAAGGAAGTTGAGGTTTTCAAGGGCTCAATCAAGTCCCACATACCTATAAACATTGTCAAGCATCTACATGCCAAGTTTCAAGACTCACAGCATCAAGTTGCACAGTCAAAAACCCTAATTGCTTCACAATCAACTATAGGGGTAAAATGGTCATTTGGCAGTCAAAAGTCAAAATTTTTGGTCAACATCTTATTTTGAATCCACAATCATCATTTGATCAAGTCTTGATCATGATTCCACAAGCATGGCTCAAAAATCATCAAGATGCAAAAGATTCCATTTTTGGACAGTTGAAAAGTCAACTGTAACTTGACCAAGGCATAACTTTTTCATGGTTCATCAGACAAATCCCATCCAATGCTCATTTTGAAGGGGAGGACATTTCCTACAACTCATCTTCACATTCCAAGTCCAAGAAATGCTCTCACAAAAAGTTATCAATTTTAACATTATAGGTCATTTTCAAAAGTCAACAAAAAGGCACTTTAAGTCAAAGACCATAACTTGAGATTGGTAAATCAAAATGACGTGGGACCAAAGGCATTGGTTAGAGGACTTCAAGACCTTTCCAAAATGTCCAAGAACATGTTCATATGATCAAAATTGAGCAAGATATGCATTGGAGAAGTTGGAAAATTTTTGTGAAATGGCAAAAGTCAACTATCCTTGAAACTTCAATTTTTGACAGAAGGGCCCACTTTTTTCCACTTGATTCATCCTTGTCATGCCACCTACGTGTCCAATAATCAATTTCAAGACCAAATAATTATTTTTCTATTTTTATTTAATTTTTATGGATTTAATTCATTTTAATCCATAATAATTCAAGTAAATCTAAAAAATTTAATTAAATGGTATCTTATGGTTTGAATAGCCTTCATGAAGCATTTGCAACCTACCAATTTCGTGCTAAGCTCATTTAGGCATGAAAATTCAAATTTTGAACAAGCTTTGAAAGGCCTTTAATGGTGGTTAAGACAAAATCCAAAGCTTAATTGCAATGGTTAAAGGCTCCTAAATGTGACTTATTCTCACTCATTACTATATATGCAAGCCTTGCAAGCCTCATTCACAACCTAGAACTTTACACAATACGGCTAGAGCAAAATCCAAAAAGTGTCAAAAAAAGTGTGAGATCAAAAGGAGTATTGCAAGCATTTTCAGGCCAAAAGGAGAACGTGACTCTCTTCTTTGCCATCCCCTGAAGCTAAAGCAACCCTTGCCACGTCCTAAGATCCATCATACCGCGCTGTAAGTTCTTCCCAGGTCCCCCAAAATTTCTATACATTTTTTTCTTTACATTCTTGTGTGTAGGTTCCAAAAGAAGGTTCATCATACACCTTCCTCATTCAGACGTCAAGTGTCCTCAAGCGTCCATCCAGTGGCCTAAAGATGACGCACACCATGCTCCTGGTCAACCTTGTGCATAGGCAAGCAAGAAAGTCAACGTGGCTTGGCTGGTTAATGGGCCTAAATTTCCAGATTCACCTCCTTAAGGGTCCAGCACCAAAATTAGTTATTAATTGTTTTTTTAATTATTAGTATTACCACCAAAATTAACATAATTAATATTTTTCATAAAAATTCAAAAAAAACTAAAAAATGTAAATATTTTTTATTATTCACTATTAATTATTTTTGTAAATAAAACACTAATAAATTGATTTAGTTTAATTAGGTAATTTTAATTTCCTTTTCCAATAAATAAAAATGAATTAGACTTAGGTTTTTTTTTCTTTTAAATTTAAATTTCTTATTTTTTATTTTTATTTTCATTAAAAACATAAAAACACAAAAAATACTTTTTCTTGTAAATAAATTAATTAATTAATAATTAGGCATAATTTCATTAATTGCAAAAAGGGGACAAAAATTCAATTCTTATTCAAAAAAGGGTCAACACCCTTAGGACGTTCCCGATTAAATTTCCATTCGCGCGTATTTATTTATTCTGATTATATTTATGTATCTGTACAGAGGATGTAATAGTAATTAGGATTTTATTGCTTTCTTTAATTTTCTGCATTTACTTTTCAAAAACGGGTTTTTGTTTTTGGCGATGTATAGACCCGCGCCTTGTAATAGTTAGATTTACCTTTCCGCAATTTATTTTCCGCACTCCTAACTGTTAAAAAATGCATGAAAGAATGTATGACAAATGAAACCAATCCGTAGCTCACAAATAACATGTACAAGATAAACATAACATGAAAACAACACACAAGCACATGCCACTCTTAGGGTACGCCTCACTGGTTGCCTCGAACGTGGTCATCAAGTATAGGGTGTCTTAGAGGTCGCCCTTCTATCTAAAAGATCCAGTCGCCTCAAAACGGTTGCCTCGGATAAAAAAAAGGGATCTAGGACATTAGGGTTACTTCTAAGGTGTCCTACTATTGCTTTGGTGACCACACTGTCCCTAATCATCGAATTGACCCGAATACCTCCAACGATGGTGCTACCTACCTCTCAATGGTGGGATGGCACTATCTAAAGGACTCTTACACAACCTAATTCCTTAGAGTAGGTAGATCTCATGGGTACTTGCTCTTTTCAAACAAACAAAACAACTTTTCACACTCATACTTTCTAAAAGTTTTCAAACAAATTTTTCATACACTCTTGAGGACAGATACAACAGTTACTTAGAAATCTTTCAAACGAAACTTTTTTTTTCAAAAACCCACACACATTTGAAAAGCAAACAATTTTGAAAACATAAGAGCAAGTACCTAAGAGCCCGTGGATAACCACGGATAGAAAGGGTGCTAACACCTTCCCTTTCTATAAATCTACCTCCCGAACCGAGAAACATTCTCGAATAAGGAATTTTGTTGTGCTTTTGTCCTTTCCATGTTGGAGAACATAAAAGACGGTGACGACTCTTGCTTACCGCGAAATTTCGCGAACCAGCTAAAAACAGTCAGTTCTATTTCCACCGATCACAGAACTGGCGACTCTGCTGGGGAATTCTAAAAGTGAGGTGTACCTTAGGAATAGTTCATCATCACATTTTCAATTGCTTGATCTGTTTGCTTTAATATTGTGGGCCTGTTTTGGGAGTTTCATAGATCCTAACCCGGATCTGGGGGATACCTTCTTAGAAAGTAGCAACAAACTGTGAGGGAACTGTGCGGGGTATACCGACACGGTTGAAGCAGTTTGCTACGTTGATGTGGCACTTTGGTGAGTACTGGTAACCCTTGAGTCAAGTCAAGGAGAGTACGGGGCCGCCGCGTGGTGTCGTGAAGCATCAACTGACCTTAGGAACCTTAATTGAACCATCCTGGCCTCTTTAGGGGTAGTGAGATGACTGACTTTGGTGCAGTCCGAAGTTGGTTGATACTCGATACTACACTCATTGAGGGTTATTTTCTTGGAATATTTTGATCGCCAGTTCAGTGGCTAAATCAAAACAATGAACACAGAAAGCAACCCAATGATATTGAGCTCCTTAGAACCCGGTTACTTTTGATAGGACAGGTTTGAGCCCACCAACTTCAAAGAGGGTAGTACCCAAAATTCATGCTGGCCTAAACTCTAAGGGCTCTTTTGTGTGACTTGTGTGCCTTCATACTTGAACTACTTGCATACTTGTTATCTAACAACACGAGTTCCTTGCAGGTTTTGTTTACAGTCCTTAATTGGGACTCATTACAGGGCCTACTTACATCCATGCATAGCATAACATCATACCATTGCATACATCCTGCATAAGGACTAATCCATGTCAAGGATCTCAAGGGTTTGTGATGCAGGTCATGCTGAATCAAAAGTCTAGCAAGGGGGCAAAGGGGATTTATTTTCCTCTAGCCAAGGTTAATGACTTGAGTCAAGGGCTATGACCCACTCGATATGGTGAGCCTTGACTCTTGAAGAAGGACTCTTAACAACATGAAGTTCCTTCAATCAAGCTACCCAAATTCAAATTCTAACAAGTTTCTCTGTTTACCCTGCGAGATCCTTGAAAACATCGCATGCATACATACACATCATTGCACAACAGGTACCCTTGTTACAGGTCACTTACCATCTCCGCTGTTTATTTCAGCAATGGCTTCCCAACAAGGCAACCAGGACCTTCATGTTCAGGAGACTCGGTTCGGGGAGATCCTCCTAAATCTATCCAAGGGGCAGGAAGAGCTGAGAACACTCCTCACGGGGACTTTGGTCAGGAAGAGTCCCGAAGACGACAAGGACGAATGGCTGAAACATCTGCAAGCTGAGGTGGATGTAATGAGAACCCAGATGTTGGGGCAAATGGCTCTTTTCCAAGACTTATCTCAAAAACAAGGAGAGCTCAGGGTTCTCGTCAACCAACTGCTTCGGGATAACCAACTGGGGCAAACATCTAAGGTTGAAGAGAAAGCCATCGTTCAACCACCTGTGGGGCAAGAAGACCGGGGAAAAGCTCCTCAGTTTGCTTCAGGGTCACAAGCCCAGCATCAACCTCACCAGCGTCAACAGGATAATCGGCATAAGCGAAATACGCCTGGAAGACATTTCTCGGAGACTGGTATACCATCATCACTGATACTGAGACGCTTGTTGGAGGTTAAGCTGATTGCTTTAAAGGATCCTCCTAAGACTCTCAACATAACCTCCCTAAAATACAATCCTGATGAAAGGTGTGCCTACCATTCTGACAGCCCTGGACATGACACTGACGACTGTTGGAGCCTGAGGAACAAGATTCAAGACTTGATTGACGGAAGGGTGCTAGAGTTCATGTCGGGTGGTAAAATGAACATCTTCTGCTGAGAATCTTCCATCCGAGATGACTAGTTCAAACTAAGAAACTTTTGTTCATTCGAATGTTCAAGTTGTATTTTTCTTTGATTGTTTAAACATTTTATTCATATCAAACGTTGTTATTTCATTAATGCATTACACATGTCTGTTTTGAAGTAATTATCTCGTATTCACTATATTGCAAATTGCTTTCATAATTTTGTGTGATGATCAACACTCGGTTAATAATTCTAGGCCTCTTGAGGGAGGATGACGAAAACGATACCACAATCTACAGTATGCTTTTGAACAGACCCCGCTGATGAGGTACAGGCATTGTTTCAATTTCTAAACACTGGAGTTATAAGGAAGATAATCCCTCGCCAACCCCTTCGAGCCAAAGAAGTAGGAGTTTTTCTTTTCAAAAATTAAAACCCTTAATCATAACCTGGGGCAGGGTAGTCTTCTCAGTTGATCTAGGTGCACAACGAGTGGCATCAAAAGAAGTCCTTCTGAAACAAAAGACAGTGATGGTTCCGAATAAGCATAAAGACAGGCAGTCATTATCTCTCAAAATGAAAGCCCATATAAGTCAAAACCTATAAAGGAGACTTACAAAAACTGGGGCATCCCGCTGACTGTAATACGAAAAGAAACAGTTCAGGCAAAAGACAGGGATAATGAAATAAAAAAAGAAAGAGGTCCTACAAACCCTCAACAAAAAATGGGAATGACTGCCTATTCCAAATGAACTGTCAATACCCGAACCATCACTGGTATATCAGGACAAAGACTCAAACAAGGTCTAACGCACGATCAGCTGAGTTTAGGTTTGAAGAACATCACGAAGAACGGGTGGGTACAAATATAATTTGAGCCTTTATCCTTTGTTTCTTAAACCGTGAACCAGGCCACGCTACAACCCTTAAAAGTCCTAGCTGAAGCATGGGTTAGTTCGAAAGCATACTGTTACGAAAGGTATCCTGACTCCTTAGGGCTTGCGGTAAAATAACGAGTTGACATCATGTTTTCCAAATTTGCTTGTTTTACTAAAAAAATGCATTTTTCAAAAAAAAAACTTCAAGACAAACATAAGCTTTGCATTTTTAATATAACATTGATTGCATATGACTATTTGTTCGAACAGCAAAGAAATTCGAACGAAGAATATCTAGTGAACAAAAGCACTTCCAACCAAGGGGGCAGACACGATCATTGTCCATCATCTGGGGCAGTTAGGTCAAGATTCGAAGAATCTCTCAAAAGGCCAACCAACTTGGGGTAAATTTCCATCACTTGGGGCATTGGACGATCAAACGAAGATCTTCTGGTGGCATGGTAACACTGCACTACTGACAGTGACAAATCCCTGCATCCTGAGAGCACGGACATAGTCGAAAAAATACTGCGCATAATCAAAAAACCCGCTAGGTTGACACACCCAGGAAAAAATAAGGGCTTCCCGGCGAACCAAAAGGGTTCGGGCAAAAATAAGGGGTGAAATAAAAAAAAATTTGTACACCCGGCAAGTCGAAAACCTGAAAAGGCGGCTTGGGCAAAAATGGGTATCCCGGTGGACTGAAAACCCGAAAGGGCGGTCCAGGCAAAAGTTAGGGATCAAAAGCGTACGACTATATTCCGTAATCTCGTCACTTGCCTACCAGAAGAAGATTTGTCAACCGGCAGTCATCAAGCGCCTCCACAGGTATCTTCTCCCACGGAAACAGGGGCAATATGAGTTGTCTAAGCGATCTAGTTGCTCTGTCAACCAAGGTACTAAGGTAGGTTCAGCTGAAGAATGTAACCAAGATACCTTCACTCCTCGCAGAGTAAGATAAGATTCAGCAATACTCTCCCCCGAGCAGAGTTAGTCTCCTGTCAGCCCTGACAAGGTACAGTATCTCCAGCAAGTCAACCACGCTCTCCCCAAGCAGAGTTAGGCTACTGTCAGCACTAAGGAAGTTGGGTACCCCCAGAGGGTCTCAATATTCCCCAATGGAGTATACAGATGTTCCTAAGCAAGCATCCCCGACAGTCTTAATATAAGATTGTTCCCCGGCGGAATACCAGACATCCCAGTGGAGCCACTTCCCCAGTGCAGTCCAAAAGTTTCCCCAGGAGAGTTGTATCAATATCCCCAGTAGATTCTGGAAACTTATCCCCAGTAGATTCTGGAAGCTTATCCCCTGCAGAGCAGGAACGCGTCTCCCCGGCTTTATTCAAAGGTTATTCCCCACCAGAGCTTATAACTGGGTTATCCTCAGCTAATTACCACAGAAAGATCGTCCTCGGCGAAGCTCCTCCTACCCCCAGTGGAGTTCATCAGAATTCTCAACAAAACATATCAACGGAATCCCCAACGGAGTTATCATCAAACCTCAGCGAAGTATCTCTTCCCACAGAGTAATTCCCCGCAGAGTAATCTCTCCAACAAGTTTATTCCCCAACGGAGTCATCTTCTCCTACCGGTTTATTCTTGCAACCATCACCCCCAACGGAAACGAAGAACTCTACTCTTCAACATCAGCCCAGGATTCAACAAACTCCCGGCATTCGTCAAGGATTTATTTTCCCAGACGAGAATACATTCATAAACATCACATCTTCATACATTATAGCATGCATACGCATCATACAACTCAAATCTCATTTATTTTTGAGAACATCTTAAAATCATGCAGTTCATGCACCATGACATTGCATACGACTAATACTTTTCCTTTTCAGGAAAAAAAAGTCAATCAAAAGATGATTACCATCTACCTTTACAGTTCCAGATCAACACCGGTAACAAGCCAGGAAAATTCTGTGGACGACTGATCGTGGGTTAATATCCGAAACCAAACAGGACAATTATCTACTTGATCATCCTCAGGCAACGCTACACCGGTTCCTTCTCAATTTTCAGACGAAGTCTTACACGAACTTATCATCAGGCAACCCTACACCGGTTCCTTCTCAACCTCAGATGTAGTTTCACACGAACTCATCATCAGGCAACCCTACACCGGTTTCCTTCACAATTTTCAAACGAAGTCTTACACGGACTTATCATCAGGCAACCCTACACCGGTTCCTTCTCAACCTCAGATGTAGTTTCACACGAACTCATCATCAGGAAACCCTACACCGGTTCCTTCTCAATTTCCAGACGAAGTCTTACACGGACTTATCATCAAAGTAACCCTACACTGGTTCCTTTTCTTTCAGAAGAAGTCTTACACGGACTTATCTCAAGATGACCTTACCCCGGTTCATCAAGAAGTTTTACACGAACTTATCCTACAGTAACCTTACCCCGGTTCCTCCATAAGTCTTACACGGACTTATCTCAAGATGACCTTACCCCGGTTCATCAAGAAGTTTTACACGAACTTATCTTGCAATAACCTTACCCCGGTTCCTCCAGAAGTCTTACACGGACTTATCTCAAGATGACCTTACCCCGTTTCATCAAGAAGTTTTACACGAACTTATCCTGCAGTAACCTTACCCCGGTTCCTCCAGAAGTCTTACACAGACTTATCTCAAGATGACCTTACCCCGATTCATCAAGAAGTTTTACACGAACTTATCCTGCAGTAACCTTACCCTGGTTCCTCTAGAAGTCTTACACGGACTTATCTCAAGATGACCTTACCCCGGTTCATCCAGAAGTTTTACATGAACTTATCATGCAGTAACCTTACCCCGGTTCCTCCAG
Organism: Vicia faba; assembly: GCA_948472305.1. Taxonomy (NCBI): domain Eukaryota; kingdom Viridiplantae; phylum Streptophyta; class Magnoliopsida; order Fabales; family Fabaceae; genus Vicia; species Vicia faba. The sequence continues at coordinate 1,253,598,579 of OX451739.1, read as the reverse complement.
AAGTCTTACACGGACTTATCTTAAGATGACCTTACCCCGGTTCATCAAGAAGTTTTACACGAACTTATCCTACAGTAACCTTACCCCGATTCCTCCAGAAGTCTTACACGGACTTATCTCAAGATGACCTTACCCCGGTTCATCCAGAAGTTTTACACGAACTTATCCTGCAGTAACCTTACCCCGGTTCCTCCAGAAGTCTTACACGGACTTATCTCAAGATGACCTTACCCCAGTTCATCCAGAAGTTTTACATGAACTTATCCTGCAGTAACCTTACCCCGGTTCCTCCAGAAGTCTTACACGGACTTATCTCAAGATGACCTTACCCCGGTTCATCCAGAAGTTTTACACGAACTTATCCTGCAGTAACCTTACCCCGGTTCCTCCAGAAGTCTTACACGGACTTATCTCAAGATGACCTTACCCCGGTTCATCCAGAAGTTTTACACGAACTTATCCTGCAGTAACCTTACCCCGGTTCCTCCAGAAGTTTTACACGAACTTATCCCGAAGAAACCCTAAACCGGTTCCTTCTCAATTTTCATACGAAGTCTTACACGGACTTATCATCAAAGTAACCCAACACCGGTTCCTTTTCTTTCAGAAGAAGTCTTACACGGACTTATCTCAAGATGACCTTACCCCGGTTCATCCAGAAGTTTTACACGGACTTATCCCGAAGTAACCTTACCCCGGTTCCTCCAGAAGTTTTACACGAACTTATCCCGAAGAAACCCTACGCAGGTTCTCTCTCTCCAGACGTAGTTTTACACGGGCTCGTCGTCAAAGAAACCCTACACAGGTTCTCTCTTCCCAAAGATGCAGTTTTACACGGACTCGTCATCAGAAACCCTACCCAGGTTTTACTTCTTCCAGGATGCAGTCTTACACGGGCTCATCATCAAAGTAACCCCATACAGGTTCTCTCTCTCCAGACGTAGTTTTACATGGGCTCGTCGTCAAAGAAACCCTACACAGGTTCTCTCTTCCCAAAGATGCAGTTTTACACGGACTCGTCATCAGAAACCCTACCCAGGTTTTACTTCTTCCAGGATGCAGTTTTACACGGGCTCATCATCAAAGTAACCCCACACAGGTTCCCTTCTCAAACTCCAGACGTAGTTTTACACGGACTCGTCATCAGTAAGCCCTACACAGGTTTCCTTCTCAGCTCTAGATGCGGTTTTACACGGGCTCGTCATCAAAGTAACCCTACACAGGTTCCTTCTCCATTTCAGATACAGTCTTATACGGACTCATTATCAGTAAACCCTACACAGGTTTCCTTCCTCCAAAGATGCAGTTTTACACGAGCTCATCACCAGTCAACCCTACACATGTGTCCTTCTTTCCAAGATGCAGCTTTACACGAGCTCATCATCAGGCAACCCTACACTGGTTCCCTCTTTCAACTTACAAAAATTACAGTTCAACAGACCACCTCCAGATGGCATCTATAAGCCCATCCACCTATCAACAGTCTCCAAATGGCATCTATAAGCCCATTCCCGACAAGGTTCTGTCACATCTCCCGATGACATCTGTAAGCCCATCTCCACCACTATCCATTACACTTCCAAATGGCATATATAAGCCCATTCCCGACAAGGTTCTGTCACTCTTCCAGATGGCATCTATAAGCCCATACTCCTATCCACCATCTCTCCAAATGGCATCTGTAATCCCATTCGCGATATCACACTGCTGATACTCCACTATGTGAGTGCAAATTTCTGGGCACTCTAGTGTTCAATCATCTTCCACCTTCGGATCACGAAAGGCACACAAGCCAATCTACATCCTCAGGTCTAAGAAGATTGAACAGGGGCAACTGTTGTACCCCAAAATTTTCCCTCCCATATTCTTCAAAGTTTTGACAAGCATCATCTCAATTTGCTTAAGTCTACTTAAGGGTTGCACAGTTCAAACCATCCTCCTAAGCCAGACAAAATTAGGGTTTTGGTTCTTGGAAGGAAGTTGAGGTTTTCAAGGGCTCAATCAAGTCCCACATACCTATAAACATTGTCAAGCATCTACATGCCAAGTTTCAAGACTCACAGCATCAAGTTGCACAGTCAAAAACCCTAATTGCTTCACAATAAATTGTAGGGGTAAAATGGTCATTTGGCAGTCAAATGTCAATTTTTGGTCAACATATTATTTTGAAGCCACAATCATCATTTGATCAAGTCTTGATCATGATTCCACAAGCATGGCTCAAAAATCATCAAGATGCAAAAGTTTCCATTTTTGGACAACTGAAAAGTCAATTGTAACTTGACCAAGGCATAACTTTTTCATGGTTCATCAGAAAAATCCCATCCAATTCTCATTTTGAAGGGGAGGACATTTCCTACAACTCATCTTCACATTCCAAGTCCAAGAAATGCTCTCACAAAAAGTTATCAATTTCAACATTATAGGTCATTTTCAAAAGTCAACAAAAAGGCACTTTAAGTCAAAAAGTATAACTTGAGATTGGTAAATCAAAATGACATGGGACCAAAGGCATTGGTTAGAGGACTTCAAGAACTTTCCAAAATGTCCAAGAACATATTCATATGATCAAAATTGAGCAAGATATGCATTGGAGAAGTTGGGAAATTTTTGTGAAATGGCAAAAGTCAACAATCCTTGAAACTTCAATTTTTGACAAAAGGGTCCACTTTTTTCCACTTGATTCATCCTTGTCATGCCACCCACGTGTCCCATGATCATTTTCAAGACCAAATAATTATTTTTCTATTTTTATTTAATTTTTATGGATTTAATTCATTTTAATCCATAATAATTCAAGTAAATCTAAAAAATTTAATTAAATGGTATCTTATGGTTTGAATAGCCTTCATGAAGCATTTGTAACCAACCAATTTCATGCTAAGCTCATTTAGGCATGAAAATTCAAATTTTGAACAAGCTTTGAAAGGCCTTTAATGGTGGTTAAGACAAAATCCAAAGCTTAATTGCAATGGTTAAAGGCTCCTAAATGTGACTTATTCTCACTCATTACTATATATGCAAGCCTTGTAAGCCTCATTCACAACCTAGAATTTTACACAAAACGGCCAGAGCAAAATCATAAAAGTGTCAAAAAAAGTGTGAGATCAAAAGGAGTATTGCAAGCATTTTCAGGCCAAAAGGAGAACGTGACTCTCTTCTTTGCCATCCCCTGAAGCTAAAGCAACCCTTGCCACGTCCTAAGATCCATCATACCGCGCTGTAAGTTCTTCCCAGGTCCCCCAAAATTTCTATACATTTTTTTTCTTTACATGCTTATGTGTAGGTTCCAAAAGAAGGTTCATCATACACCTTCCTCATCCAGACGTAAAGTGTCCTCAAGCGTCCATCCAGTGGCCTAAAGATGACGCACACCATGCTCCTGGTCAACCTTGTTCATAGGCAAGCAAGAAAGTCAACATGGCTTGGCTGGTTAATGGGCCTAAATTTTCAGATTCACCTCCTTAAGGGTCCAGCACCCCCCTTGGTTCACTCTTTTTTCTTTTTGTTTTATATTTTCTAATTTAGTTATTAATTGTTTTTTTTTAATTATTATTATTACCACAAAAATTAACATAATTAATATTTTTCATAAAAATTCAAAAAAAACTAAAAAATGTAAATATTTTTTATTATTCACTATTAATTATTTTTGTAAATAAAACACTAATAAATTGATTTAGTTTAATTAGGTAATTTTAATTTCCTTTTCCAATAAATAAAAATGAATTAGACTTAGGTTTTTTTTTCTCTTTTAACTTTAAATTTTTTATTTTATATTTTTATTTTCATTAAAAACATAAAAACACAAAAAATACTTTTTCTTGTAAATAAATTAATTAATTAATAATTAGGCATAATTTCATTAATTGCAAAAAGGGGACAAAAATTCAATTCTTATTCAAAAAAGGGTCAACACCCTTAGGACGTTCCCGATTAAATTTCCATTCGCGCGTATTTATTTATTCTGATTATATTTATGTATCTGTACAGAGGATGTAATAGTAATTAGGATTTTATTGCTTTCTTTAATTTTCTGCATTTACTTTTCAAAAACGGGTTTTTGTTTTTGGCGATGTATAGACCCGCGCCTTGTAATAGTTAGATTTACCTTTCCGCAATTTATTTTCCGCACTCCTAACTGTTAAAAAATGCATGAAAGAATGTATGACAAATGAAACCAATCTGTAGCTCACAAATAACATGTACAAGATAAACATAACATGAAAACAACACACAAGCACATGCCACTCTTAGGGTACGCCTCACTGGTTGCCTCGAATGTGGTCATCAAGTATAGGGTGTCTTAGAGGTCGCCCTTCTATCTAAAAGATCCAGTCGCCTCAAAACGGTTGCCTCGGATAAAAAAAAGGGATCTAGGACATTAGGGTTACTTCTAAGGTGTCCTACTATTGCTTTGGTGACCACACTGTCCCTAATCATCGAATTGACCCGAATACCTCCAACGATGGTGCTACCTACCTCTCAATGGTGGGATGGCACTATCTAAAGGACTCTTACACAACCTAATTCCTTAGAGTAGGTAGATCTCATGGGTACTTGCTCTTTTCAAACAAACAAAACAACTTTTCACACTCATACTTTCTAAAAGTTTTCAAACAAATTTTTCATACACTCTTGAGGACAGATACAAGAGTTACTTAGAAATCTTTCAAACGAAACTTTTTTTTTCAAAAACCCACACACATTTGAAAAGCAAACAATTTTGAAAACATAAGAGCAAGTACCTAAGAGCCCGTGGATAACCACGGATAGAAAGGGTGCTAACACCTTCCCTTTCTATAAATCTACCTCCCGAACCGAGAAACATTCTCGAATAAGGAATTTTGTTGTGCTTTTGTCCTTTCCATGTTGGAGAACATAAAAGACGGTGATGACTCTTGCTTACCGCGAAATTTCGCGAACCAGCTAAAAACAGTCAGTTCTATTTCCACCGATCACACCATGGTATTAAACAAGAGTTATCTGATGAAGATAATGAAGAGGTTGATCTCAATATTGTCAATATTGTGGGGACTAGCAAAATTACTAGAAACAGAAGGATTTTCTCCCCGGAAATCTCTCCACCTGTTCAAGTCATGGTTACCAAGACAACTGTTGAGGCTCGGGGTAAAAAGCCAATGATACAGCCTGCCCGGACGGAGGCACCAAAAGAAGCTACAATTAAGGATACATATGGACAAGAGATGGAAGGGGTTTTGAAGATCATTCGTAGAAGCGATTACAAAATCTCTGAACAGCTAGGGTTTCATTTTGGTACTGACATAAATTCGTGTTCATATTTGATTTATAGCTTAAATAAATTACATCATTGCATTCCTTGTAAAATTTTAGACAAGTTTGATTTTTACAATTCTCAATTTGGTTGAGAAATGAAGGATTTGCGAATTTGACAATGGTGTTGTTGGTTATTTATCCGCACGAAGAAGAAGATGAAGCAATGGCGCCATTTGTTCCATTTTCAATTTTTGAGTTTATATTATATTGAATGGTTGTTGTTCTATGACCGGATGAAATAGCCACCGTAGTGGCAAACGTGTGTGTGTAAGGCATTAGTGTGCTAGGACAAGGGTTCGATCCCTTCCTCTGGCATTTTATTATTCAACATTTTCTTTTTTGATCAGGTGCAAGCAACCCCAGCGCGTAATGATGCAGTCCCTCATCAACACCATCATATCATGATGCAATTTGATCTAACGCACCAAGCGCGTGCCCTATGGTACATCCTAAAGAGCTATCCCCACTGGATCACAAACAGGCGTCAGGCTCTTTAGTTCCGGGCTTAACAGTTTTTGCTTATTTTCACCCCCCAATTTCTTTTACAGGCGCATGCCCATTCTAACACTTTTTATTTTATTTTTCTGTTTCAAACAAAAAAACTGGTTGTTGGGCCTAACCTTTCTTTTTTTCTTCTCATACCCCCAATTTGCTTATGCTGGCCCATTTTAATTTTCTTTATTTTATTTTAATTAAACATTTCTTTTTTTAATTAATTTTATTTAAAATCAGAAAAATAATAAAAATGATTAAACAAAACTAGATTTAGGTTTTTAATTAATTAATTTTATTTTTGACAAATAAAATTAATTTAATTTAATCACTTTGATTTTATTAGAATTAGGTTTTATACTTCAAATATCTTTTCTAAATAAAACACTAAAAATATTTTCTAAATACTTAGAATTCTTTAGATTTTAATTAATTAATTTAACTTTTGATAATAAGGATTAATTAATTTAATCACACCTCATTTTATTTTAAATAATTAAATTTTAAATTAAATTAGAATTAGGTCTAATTTTTTATTTCACATTTCAAATATTTTCTAAACAAAGAAATAATAAAATATTTTCTTAAAATACTTAGAATTTTTAGGGTTTTTGCATCTTTCCCCTTTCTATCTCCGCGCATTTGTTTATTTTTCACACTAATACAATTATGTAAGTGTCAAAAGTTTGTAATAGATAATTAGGGTTTATTGCTTTCCTCCCTCATTCATAACTTGTATCCCCATCCTCGAAGCGTTGTAATAGCGTAGGATATTTAATTTCTGCAATTGACTATTTTCCTTATTACCGTTAGTAATTAGGGGTTGTATGGTAAGATTAAAATCAATCATTAGAAAACCTAATCACAAGACAAATACTTGAAATTAAAACACTTCGCACATTCTCACCTATAGGGTAATCTCACTTGTTTCTTCGAATTTAAACAGTCATGTCCCTCAAACGCGGGATGTTGTAGCAAAGACCCTCAGTTAAAATATCGTAGTCCCTCGATGACTATTTGATGATGCCTTTGGTAAACGATCTTAGTCCCTTACGACCAATTGCTAAAACATCCTACAAGTTGCCTTCTACGACTGTACGATGACCCTCGCCTGTCCCTCAAATCCAATGATATAACTTCCCACTAACTAATGGTGGGATAACACTATTTAAAGGAGGAGGAAAAGAACAAAGACTTTTTGAGTAGGTAGATCGCTCGTAATCGCTTTCTCACAAACTAAAACAACTTTCACACCTCATACTTTCAAAACAACAACTTTCAAAATGCTTTATAAACACTCTTGAGGACTAATACTAAGGTCATTATAAAGAAAACTGCCTTACATTGCCATTTTCAAAACACTTTTCCACAAAACAACATTTTCTTTCAATAAATATTTTCAAAACAAACATTTTGTATACATTCTCAACGATATGAGAGTCATTACAAAATTTACGCACTTAGGCATTTTCAAAAATACATAAACACAAAGCATTTCAAAAAGTGAGCTAGTGATTAAGAGCCTGTAGATAACTACGGATGAAAAGGGTGCTAACACCTTCCCTTTTCATAACCTACCTCCCGAACTCAAGAAAATTCTCAAAAGGTCTTTCCTGTGCTTTTCACTCTTTCCTTTATTGGATAAAAGAAAAGTCGATGGCGACTCTTGCTATCTGCAACATTTGTGATAAAACACAAAACCAAAGTCAGTTATCCCACTGTATTACAATGTTGATATGTTGCCCCAACATTCTTCAAACCAAAAGGCATAAATTTGTCACAGAAAGTGCCCCATTGTGTGTTACAAAAGTAGTCTTTTCCATGTCTTCAGGTTCCATCTTGACTTGATTATAACTAGAGAAACAATCCATGAAGGAAAATACTTTGTGCTGAGAGGTGTTAACAACTAGAACATCAATATGTGGAAGCAGAAAGTCATCTTTGGGGCTTTCCCTATTCAAATCCATGTATCCTATACACATACGTACCTTACCATCCTTCTTAGGTACTGGCACTGCATTTGCAACCCACTGAGGATAGGGCATAACAGCTAAGAAACCTGCATTGAACTGCTTCATAACCTCAGCTTTGACCTTTTCAGACATCTCGGGATGCATATGATGAACCTTCTGCATTATAGGAGGACAGCCTTCCTTCATCGGTATTCAGTGAACCATAATGTCAGTATCAATCCTTGGCATGTCTTCGTATGACCAAGCAAAGATCTCAACATACTCATGCAACATCTGGGTCTATCTCTATGTATTTCAAAATCTTCCTCACCTTGGTCCTCGACTTGGTAGCTCGTATTTTTGAAGTCATAATTAGAAATAACGAGATTATTATCAATGGGATCCAGGGTGGATATGGATCTGCAATTTGTTGTGTGGGTGTGTGTAAGAACACAAAGCTATTTTGAAAGTAATAAAGTAAAAGAAATAAAAAGAGCGCAAAATTTGAATGCAAACGTCCAATGATTTATTAAATGAAAATATGATAATGAATAATGATAACCCTAACAAATGGACCGTTGTGCCCCGGGTAAGGCACAAAGCTTAAAGTTATTGTTTAAATTACATAACCAAAAACTTAAAAGTAAGAAAACAAAAAATAACATTTACTCCTGACTAAAGGAGATTGGTATAAAGTATTCAGTCTTCCAATTATTGAGCCCATTGCCGGTAGTAGGAAAGGTCCAACTGTCTATGTCGCAGTCGCTATCAGCGTCTTCCACAACATTGAATTAATTATTGTGAACTCCAGTGTTGTTGATGCGGAATAACGGTCTCTAAGAATTAGCACGATCACGACGGACAACCTTCTGATCCTGTGAGGTGAAACCCAAACCAAATTTTCCATACTTGTAAGGAATTTCGGGAAGATGACCTCAAACAGTGCCACCACCTTCTTCAACCACAACCTTAGCGTATTTCAGAGAAGTCATTTTTAGTGGAATCCTGGTAACCTCAGGAACAGTAGGAGCAACTTTGTCAACATGGGTTGTCTGAGGAATAACTTAAAAGGTCTGGAACGGAGTCTTGAAGAATTAATCACCTATCTCAAAATACTTGAAGTAATTCAAATGGATCACCATGTATTCTTCTTCGCCGCAAATTGTAACAATTTTTACTTTCATGGGATACATCAACTTTTGGTGTAAAGAAGAAGGACCAACATCTTCCCCATGAATCCAAGGGCGTCCAAGCAAACAGGAATAGGCTGGACAAATGTCCATCATATACAAAGTAGAGTCAAATACCTGGTAACCCACTTTGATTGGAAGATCAACCTCTCCATGCACCATTCTCTTTGAAACAACAAAAGCTCTCACCACAATGTCATTGGGTTTTAGCACAATCCCCTCAAAGTCAAGTTTATCTAAAGCAGATTTTGGCAATATGTTCAATGAGGAACCTGTGTCCACCAACACATGAGATAAGGTAGTGCCCCTACACTCAATAGAGACATGTAGGGCCTTATTACGGTTCCTTCATGTGGGAGTTAAATCAGCGTCAGAAAAGCCTAGCCCGTTATCAGTTGTCAGGTTAGCAACACAATTTTTGAACTGATCAACAGAGATTTCCTGAAGTACATGAGAACTTTTTAGGAACTTTACCAAATCCTGCGCATGGGCCTCGGAGCATAATAATAGAGATAACATAAATATTTTGGAAGGGGTCTTCCCCAACTGTTCAACAACTTTATAGTCACTCTTTTGAATAATCTTCAGTACCTCCTCCATCTCTTGGTAGGAGGTATCTTCAATAGTAACCTCTTTCGGTGCCTCGGTTTGGGTAGTCTCAGTCATCTGTTCTTCGCTTCGAGTCTCAATAGTTGATTCGGTAGTAGTGATACAAACTGGTGTAATAAAATCCTTTCCAGAGATCTCTAGAGAGAAAACCGTTCCATTTTTGTAACCTTACTAGTCCCAACAATATTGCCAACATTGGGATCTGTAACTTCAGTATTTTCATCTTCGACAGTCAACGGTTCTTGCTTGATGCTATGATAAAAGACATCAACTCCATAATTCCAAGGTATAGCCTTTCAGAAGAATATGGAATTGGCCCAGGTGCGGTAATGATCAGAGGAGAAACCCTTGGTTCGACAGTAATCTTCACAAGACCTTTAGAAGTGATCCTTACAGGAGTACCGGAAATTGTAGTTACAGATACATCTTGGGATATACTCTCCACATAAGGAGTCTTCTCAAATAGAATTGCACATTCATCCATCAAACGTTGAATACCTTCTTTCAGTAGGGCACAACCATTGGATTGACACACATAGTAGTAGCAATTTTCAATGCAACCCGAAAATAGACCGGCTTGCAACTACTTTTTCTTAACAATCATCAGAGGAGTAGCCAAGTCATTCACAGCGAAAACATAAGAAACATCATCAATAGCGTAAATGCCCTTGTCATGATTAGGCATAGGTGCAATGATCACATTAGGAGTCTCAGGAGGTTCAAATTTAATCTCCTTAGTGTCAATCATGTCTTAAATCTTATTCTTCAGAGCCCAACAATTGCTAGTGTCATGCCTAGGACTATTGGGGTGATATGCACACCTTTCATTGGGATTGTAACGGGGAGAGGAAGTATTGGGATTTTGAAGAGGATCCTTCAATGTAATTAGCTATGCCTTCAGCATGTGTTGCAATTCTTGAGATAATTGCATATTGATTCTTGTGAACTGTCTCCTGGGTGCATCCTACCTACGTTGATTATTTTGTTATTGTTGTTGTACTGGTGCAGGATTAGAGATAAGCACTACCCCCACATATTGGTTGCGGTCACTCTTATTACGACCCTTCTGGATGTACACAATATTGGATTCTTTCTTACCATTATAAGAGTTCTTCACAGCATTTGAAGATGTAGCCACTTGAATATTACCGATTATGATTCCATTCTCAACATGTTCTCATGTCAATATCAGTTCCGTGAAACCGGTTGAAGAACTTACAAGTAAATGATTATAGAAAGGACCTATTAGCATGCTCATGAACATATAAACCAATTCCCTATCAGCCAAAGGAGGGTGAACTCTGCCTTCAAGATCTCTCCATTTCTGCGTGTACTCTTTAAAGCCTTCCTCAGAACCCATGGACATACTCTGTAATTGCATGCGGGTTGGTGCCAAATCAGAATTTTATTGATACTGTTTATAGAAAGTTGCAGTCAAATCTTCCCAGGTATTAATATTGTTACCTTCAAGTTGATAATACCATTGCAGTTGTGTTCCAAACAGCCTTTCTTGGAAGAAATGCAACCACAATTTTTGTCAGCAATGTATGGTTGAATTTTTCGAACATATGATCTCAAATGCAGCTTCCGGAAGGAAATGGAGGAATACTTAGAAAACTTAAGAGTTTTGAATTTAAGAGGAATGAAAACTCCCGAGACCAAACCCAATTATTCAAAGTTCAAGCCATGTACCTTCTGGATCTCCAAAGCTTTCAGACGCTCTTATAGAAGCTTATTCTTCTTGTCAGTAGGGGGATACTGTTCATCTAAATAGTTATCTTCCCCTTCATCATGAAACTTTCAGAACCAAGGTTGCTTCTTTAAGTTTTAACACTCTTACCATCTTCATCATGTTTTTCATCTTTGTATGATGGGATATCAAGATCTCGAGCTTGCTTGACTGGACCTCTGAATCTTCTCCCCATGCTAAGAATTCCGATTGGTTTCTTTGTCTTCTTTTTCTTCCCGTTGACGAGCGCTTTCAGTTCTTCTTGCCCCTTGGCTATGTTTAGGAACATCTCTTGGAACTAAGAATTCTGAGCCTAGACTTCTTTGACTGTCTATTCGAGAGCCATTTTTCTGCTGAAATAAACAACAAGAAGATGAGAAAGCCTTTCTTGGAAACCTTTTATGTAATGATATGTATGACATGTAGATGCGTATGCAATGTTTTCAAGGATATCGTGGGATTTAAATTTGAAATATTAGAAATTGAATCTGGTTGCAGCTTTGTCTGAATAACTTTGAGTCTTCATCTTTGAAATTCCTTCTATAAGAATCAAGCTCACCATATCAAGTGGGTCGTAGCCTCTGACTCAAGAAAATTTACTTTGATTTTGACGACATCTGGCTAGAGGAAAATAAATCTTCTTGCCCCTTGCTAGAAATCTGGCTTATGATAATCCTACACCATAAATCCCTAAGACCCTTGAAATGGTTAGTAAAAAGGCCATGTTATGATGATATGATGTTATGATGTCATGTTCATGAGTAAAAAACACAAACAAGTTACACATGAGCCTTAGGTTTAAAGGCTTTCATGAAGTCCATAGGTAAATACCCTTCCCCATTGAAGTTAAGTTGGCTTAACCTGTCCTAAAATAGTAACCGGATTCTAGGAATCTCATATCACCGGTCTTTCTCACAGGCTTATTTTAGCACGAAAATTGGCTTGCCACCAAAACATCCAGAAAGTTGAATCTCAATGAGCGTGGCTTCGAGTATCAACCAACTTTGAACTGCACCAAAGCCGGCTATCTCCCTACTTTCTAATGGTCAAGATGGGTCAATTAAGGTTCTAAAAGTAAGTTAATGTTAATGACACCATGCATAAGCCTAATGTTATCCTTGACTGACTCAAGGAACATCAGTACAAACCAAGTGTCACACCAACTGTAGCTATCATGTTAACCATATCGGTCTATGCCGTACGACCTTTATGATCTATTTCTACTTACCTAAGGAATCCATAGATCCGAGTGTAGGATCTTACAAGCGATAATAAACCCAAACAAGCCCTTAAAGTAAAGAAAATAAAGCATACAATTAAAGCAAGTAAAATGGATCTAAACTCTAAGGTAACCCCTCTTTTTAAGTATCCCCCAACAGAGTCGCAAATTCTGTAATACGGTGGGAGAACTGACTTTTTTGGTTTTATCCAAATATGAGGATAGCAAGACTCACCGCCGACTTTATTTTATCCAACATTTAGGAAAGGTGAAAAGAACAGGAAAGACATTTGATAGATTTTGAGTTTGGGGGGTAAGTTATGAAAAGGGAAGGTGTTAGCACCCTTTTCATCCGTAGTTATCTACGGGCTCTTAATTGCTTAGCTCACTTTTGAAAAAACTTGCTTTGTATGTTTGATTTATTTGAAAATATTTTGAAATGCCAGTGTAAGGATAACTTTGTAATGATTCTTGTATCAGTTCTCAAGAATGCATATAAAGTTTTTTGAAAATATTTGTTGTTTTGAAAGTGATGTGTGAAAAATGTTTTATTTCTGAGAAAAGTTTTGAGCAAGCAATTATGAGTTTGTTACCCACTAAAGTATTTCTTATTATTTTCCTTCTCCTTTAGAGATAGTATTATCTATACTATTATTTGGTAGGTAGCTCTATCTATTGGATGTAAAGGGACATGCATAGGATCATCGAAGGCAACATGTAAGGATAATTTAGCAATTGTAGCAGAGGGACTATCATCATTTACTCGTAGGGACTAGATCATTTTGTAGGCAACTTAGAAGGGTCATTGAGGGACTATGATCTTTATTCAAAAGGGACATGATGATTTTATCGAGGGTCTTTTGCTAAAGTATCCCTATGTTCTAGGGATATTACCAATATTCGTAAGACAACAAGAGGGGATACCCTAGAGGTGCAAGTGTGAAGAGTGTATTAGTTTCAGTTATATTATCTTGATATTAGGGGTTTCTACATTCAGTTATTAGTATTGCCATACAAACCCTAGTTACTAATTATAGTATAAAAATATAAGTGCGAGAATATAAATGCCATACGCTATTAAATCATGTGAGCAGTTACATAATATGAAAAAAGATACGAAAAATAAATCTATGATATCACATTAGAGAGTGCATCCTATACATTTGATCTATGAATTTAAATAGCAAAGAAAATAAGAAAAATTTTAATAATTGTTTTTAAAAGACCTAAGATCTAAGTTAATGTTTTTGATATTTTTTGTAGAAAATAATTTAAGTGATAATAATTAATAAACCTAAATTCTAATAGATTTTAATATTTAAGAAAAAAAGATTGATTAATTAATTAAATAATTCAACAAATATATGAGAAAAAATTAATTACTAACTAAAACCCTAATCCTAATTTATTAGTAAAAAAAGATTAGGTTAGTTTAATGATTGATTAATTAAAAATAATTAGGGTTAGAAGAGAAAAAGAAAAGAAATTAAGTTAGAAAAAATAGGGTGAAAAATTGCATGGGGTGAGTGTTGAACCCACACCCATAAGGTCACATACGTGCCTCCTTGCCACTGAACCAGCGTGCCGTTGGTGATAAGAAATATGAAGTGATAAATATATATATATATATATATATATATATATATATATATATATATATATATATATATATATATATATGAAACCTGCATATTAGTTTGGAAAATAAGAAAAAAACATTACAAGACAAGGATCAAACCCACGCCCTTCACATTGCACAGCTCTGTCTCAACCAACTATGTTGCACTTCAAATCTGTTAACATAATAGAAATAAACAAATATGCTATAAAACATGTGAACTGGAGAAGCGCCAGAGCCCTAGCTTCGGTCTTCTTCTCTGGTAAGGCCAAACAACAACCTGCAAAAAGAACACAAGTTAGAGATCAAGAGGGACCATGTCCCCCTAATTCGACCCTTATGAATCCAACGGTGGCATTCTTTTTGGCTAATTCAACTTGTACAGAGAGTAACGATCAAAATAAAGCAAAATGGTGCAATAATGGTGATGGAGTATTCTGGCATCATGGGCCTCATGCAAGGGACAAAACATGCGCTATTTTGCCTCAGGAACACATTAAACTTGTTAGTTTAAATCAAAGCATCGCAAATATTATATGAATTTCACAAAATATGTAAAACCGGTGATTGAAAGAATGCATGTTTTAGGTACATTTAATCATCGAGAATGACCAGTACTTACTCTATGATACCTCAGGGAGAGTTTTGGATGGTTGCCTAGCCTTGAGGATGGCTGAAACTGGAAATTGAGTTCACTGCTTCTTTGCAAATTTTCAATCTCACAACCCGTGTTTTTTGCAACCATTGCGTGTGTTTTTGGTCAGAACATCTAGTGTACTTATAGGAGAAATGCTTAGGTTAAAAGATAGGTTTGGACATCATATGAAACATATCTTTGATTTTGTTTGAAACTAAGTTGAAACATTACAAAACCATGAAGATTTGATTCACAAATAGGTGCACACGGTTTGTAGCATGACATTGGGCCTCCAAAAGATTCAGATCACAAGCCTTTTATGTCTTATACATTTATTTAATATTTATTTGATTTAATTTTGAATTTAAATGAATAAAAATCAAAATAAATGAAATAAAAATTAAAAGGATGCATGAATGGACTTAAAGGTCCATTATGAGGTCAGGAACACGTTTGGACTTTAAAAGATAGGCCCATTAGCCCAAAAATTCAAATTTGCTCAATATGGAATTCATGCATTTTGTCAAAATTGCCCACCTTGCACCAATCATAACTCACTCAATTTTTGTCATATGAAAGTGATCTTTGACTTTTTGGAAAGCTCAAGATGTCTCCTACAAATTTCATGCTGGGTCATTTTTTCATTATAAGACTTTAACTTGATGTAAAGTGCTTTGACAAAAGATGTCTTTTGTTGACTTTTAAAATGACTTGTAATATTTTGGCCCATATCTCTCAAATGAAGAAATTTTGGCTTTAATCTTAGAGAGACAAAGTTGTAGATAATTGAATTTCCTTCAAGATAGGTTTTGGTTGAGAAATTTCTAATGAAGTATGTGAAAGTTATGCTTGGTCAAAGTTTAGTTGACTTCTCCTAAAGAAAATCCTAATTTAGTAACTTTTGACTTTTGATGAATCTTAAGTTTTCTTGATGAATCATGATAAAAGCTTTATTAAATGATGAATGTGACTTCAAAATCTTGATGTTGACCAAAAAATTTAAAGTTTGACTGTAAATTGGTCAAAGTTGACTTTTTGTCCAATATAGTTGATTTTTAATCATCTGGCTAATTGACTGAGCAAACTTGTGCTACAAGACTTGAAATTTTGTATGAGGATTATTTAAATCATATAAGAAACCATGAAGTCTACTTGAGGCATCAGAAGTCTAGTTTTCCTTGAGAAAAACAAAACCCTAGTTGTAGGTCATTGCTTAGGAGAAGGTTTTGTCTGATCAATCTTTGAATAGTCTTGAGAAATTGAGACCTTCATGAGCATGAGGAGATATATTGAATTAATTTGTCTTTAAAAATGGGAGGGAAAATGTTGAGGTACAACAACTGCCACTGTTCAATCTTCTTAAATCTGAAGAGTTAGATTGGCATGTCTGCCATTCGTGATCTGGAGGTGGAAGAGGATTGAACACTTAAGTGCCCAGAAATTTGCACTCACACGTGCCCGAAGTAACACTGTTTGTTGATTATATTGTTTGAATGGGCTTAAATATGCCATTCAGAGAGGTGATAGAGTGTCATCAGATATGGGCTTATAGATGCCATCGAAAGTAGCTATTGATATGAGTATCAGAATGAGTCTACGCTTGACTTTACCTGAAGAATACTTTTCAGAATGAATCTATCTGATATTAACTGAGGGAAATGATTTTCAGAATGAATCTCTGAAGGAAATTCTTTTCAAAATAAGTTTTTGAGGGAGATGCTTTTTAGAATGAATCTCTAGAGGGAATTCTTTTCAAAATAAATCTTTGAAGTAAATGCTCATCAGAATTAAGTCTTTGAGGGGAATGCTTTTTAGAGTAAATCTCTAAAGGAAATTCTGTTCAGAATTCAGTCTTTGATGGGAATTCTTTTTAGAATGAATCTCTATAGGAAATGCTTTTCAAATACATCTCTGAAGGAAATGCTCATCAGAATTCAGTCTCTGAGGAGAATGCTTTTCATAATAAATCTCTGAAGGAAATGCTCGTCAAAATTCAGTCTCTGAGGGGAATTCTTTTCAGAATAAATCTCTGAAGGAAATGCTTGTTAGAATTCAGTCTCTGAGGGGAATGCTTTTGAGAATTAGTTTATGGAGGAAATGCTCGTTAGAATTAGTCTTTGATAGAAATGCTCGTCGGAATTAGTTTCAGATGGAAATGCTCGTCCGAATTAGTTTATGATGGAAATCATCTTGTCATGTAGATAGTCGCCTCATCCTTTTTCGAGAATTGATCTACAACCTGGCTCTAAATTGTTGATAATATTCGTCTGTTTGCGAACTTAACCTGAAAAGACAAAGTTAGATTTATGCAATGTCATGATGTATGTAATGCATTGCGTAATGATGTTCTCAAAATAAATGAGAATAGTATATGTGTTTTGTATGCATATGTTGTGATATTTTGTGAATGATGTATGGATGCAACATGTTATTGGAGCGTATCGATATCTTTGTATAACATCTCTGGCTGGGGAAAATAAATCCTTGATTATTTCTAGGGATGAAGACAATAATTCTTCAGCTTTGTTTAGAATGCCTCTACTGGGGGTTTCTTCTTTCTGTTTAAGGACATTCCGCTGGGGATCTTCGAATTCTGTTTGGGGATAGAAGCATTCAAGGAGAGTCGTTCATTCATCGTTTTTCTGAAGGATTTGATTCTTATACACCCTGACTGGGGATAAAAGAGATGGATAATCCTCTGATGTACTATTTGACCAGGTTTTAGATACGGATATCATATTTCCTAGGGAGGACAACATTGAATGACATCTGGCCGGAGAAGAGAATCTTGTCATGGAATTGTAATATTGGAGAAATAAACTTCGTTGGGGAAATAAACCCTGCAGACTGTGTTGAGGAGCTAATCATTGATGGGGATTGGAAATTCATAGGCTGCGCCGAGGAAGTTTCCATTATATGCTAGGGAAATGATCAAACTTTCTTATCTGCTAGAGGACCTACTGAGGAAGTTGAACTGTAGGAAGATGCCCCAATTTCTGTCCGAGGGCATATTAGATTTGTTGGGGAATATATCTCTGTTGGGGATAGTTCCAAAGAGGTTACTTTGTGGGGATTTGTGGGCGACTTGAACATTATCCCAACTCCTAGAGTCTTTAGTAAATGCTAACCTTGTTTTCATGCATATATTTTGTAAGCAATAATCATATTCAAATGCATATGTTCATTCAATATAATCATTGGACGTTTTTGTAAACAAAACAGAGAAAGTAAAAACAATTTTGAATTCTGAAGTATATTTGCATTGATTTTGATAGTTAGCCTATAAGCAGGCAATTTTATACAAGGAGACAGAAATTCTAGTAAGAGGAAATTGTCGTAAAAATTGAAAAGGGGGTACAAAGTGATACAAAGGAAAACATCTATGTGAAAATGATCCTACTGAGTTTCAACTCTGCTATTGCCCCTATGTCTTCAAGCATCTCATCCCTTGTTGTTGGAAGAAGTTGATTAAATTGATTTGTACCATTTGAACTCGATGTTACTAATTATTCTAGATGTAAGTGGATGGGTGATCCAACGAGACATAGTTGTACGCTTTAATCCCTAACTTTTGCCTGGACAGTCCTTTCGGGTTTTCAATCCACCGAGATATCCTTTTTTGCCCAAGCCGCCTTTTCAGGTTTTCGACATGTCAGATGTATAATATATATATATATATATATATATATATATATATATCCCTAATTTTTGCCCAGACCCTTTTGGTTTGCCAGGATGCCCTTATTTTTTCCTAGACCAGTCAACCTAGAGAGTCTCTTTTATGCGTAGTACTTTTTGACTATGTCCGCGTTCATAGGGTGTGGAAAATCTTTACCATCCATGGGGGTAAGTATCATAGCACCACCTGAAAATATCTTTTTGATCACAAATGGCCCTTCGTATGTGGGAGTCCATTTTCCCCTGGGATCCCCTTGTGGTAGAATGATGAGCTTTATTACCAAATCACCAATCTGGTACACTTGATGTTTGACTTTCTTGTTAAAGGCCTTGATCATGCATTTCTGATACATCTAACCATGACAAACAACCACAAGCCTTTTTTCATCAATCAAATTTATTTGGTCAAGTCGAGTCTGAATCCATTCATCTTCATCTAAGCATGCGTCTTTCATGATCCTTAGGGAAGGAATCTGGACTTCGACGGGTAAGACAACCTCTTTACCGTAGATTAGAGAGAACGAGGTTGACCCAGTTGGTGTACATACTGAAGTGCGATAACCATGAAGAGAAAATGGTAACATCTCATGCCAATCTTTGTATGTCAGCGTCATCTTCTTTAAAATCTTCTTGATATTCTTGTTGGCGGCTTCCACTGTGCCATTCATCTTTGGTCAATACGGAGAAGAATTGTGGTGCTTAATCTTGAACTACGTGCAGAGTTCCGTGATTATAGGATTGTTAAGATTGGTACCATTTCCCGTGATGATCCTTTCAGGTATGTCATACCGACAAATAAGGTTATGCTTAATGAACCAAGCCACAACATTCTTGGTAACAGAGGCAAACGAGGTTGCTTCCACCCACTTCGTGAAGTAATCAATAACGACAAGGATGAAACAATGCCCATTAAAGGAAGTAGGTTTAATCTCTCCAATCATATCAATTCCCTACATTACAAACGGTAAAGGAGAAGTCGAGACATTCAAAGGAACCTGAGGCACATATACCTTGTCAGCATAAATCGGCACGATGCCCATGTAAAGGAAACATTCAAACAGAATGGGTAAGAATTCACAATCATATAAACAAATTGCATAATAATATGTAAGCTATAAATAACACATATATAAACACACATCCACTAATTATCATTCCACACAATCCAAACATCATATATACGACATATATGCAGTGCAATGAGACTTAACTCCATGACTCAATGCATGTGGTACCAATTATGAACTCTTAGGTTCATCTTGCTCCCAATCCCCAATCACCTTAGGAAATGCTTCACCAATTCCCACCTGGAACCAGCTACTCGCACCCAATTCCCACCATAGGATTGAGGCTCAGCAAAAGCAGACCACTGTCCAAACACCATGATGCATGATTCATAAATGACATGTACAACAAACAAGCATAATGACATTCACCTTAACTAATATACTACACGAACAACAGCCACCAAATATAACACACACACACACACATACACACACACACACACACACACACACACACACACATATATATATATATATATATATATATATATATATATATATATATATTATAAGTAATTAATATTAGAATTGTAGCAACACCTCAAAAACGACACAATGTCCATACACATTCATCACACCATAACATACAAACCACATACCATACAACACCATTACAAAAATTTAATAATTTCCAAATTCCAAGACTATTTTTAAATTAAAGCACATTGCGTCAACTTTCTAATGCTTTGAACGACACCCCGGTCAGACACTCGGAACTCAAGTTATGAATTTATTTATTTTTAGCATACAGTAGTTGTAATTGGTTTCTCCAACCCCAGTAACCGATTACGCGAAGTCCATAACCATAGAGTACATGATTTTTGAGAGGTAATTGATTACACCAAAACTGGTAATCAGTTACACCTCCCAAAATACCCAATTTCACGAATTTTAGACAGTGTAACCGGTTACACCAAAACTGGTAACCGATTACACCCACAAAAAATTAATTTCTTTGAAAAACATTTCAGGCGTAACCGGTTACGCCAAAATCCATAACCGGTTAACACTGAACTAGTAGCAATTTTCAGTAATTTTCATGTTATGAAAATCAGTTCCAAAACATCCCCAAAGCCCCAATTTTTATGGACAATCATGTACCCAAGTTCTACACTTTAATCCCCAACAACACACAACATTCAAATCATCCAACAAACACAATCCACAATAGCAATATTATACATCAAATTGATAAGAACATATAGAAGAGAAAACAATCATAGAGAGATTAGAACACCCACCCACATATTATCATACAATCCCTTATACAAGAGAAAGTCTCACTATTACCTTGGATTGATGAGTTTGAAGCTTCTCAAATGGAAACTCTTCTTGTCCTATGCCGTGGCTCTCTTCCTCTTTTCTCCTGTTTTCACGTTCTGACAGTTTTCTCCCTATTCCCTTATATTTTCTTATTTTATAATTATTATTATTATTACTTATTCCAACTAAATAAATATTATTCTACTAAATGAAAATAAATATTATTCCAAATAAATATTTATTTAAATAATATTTCTATAATACTATTTAAATAATTGAAATTATTACAATTAACTAATATTAATTAATTCCCCTTCTACCACCCCTCAATATCTACATTTTTACTCAAATACCCTAAACACCTTAAACCCCGCATTGCTAAGGTTACCACCCTACGTCTAAGGGTTCCTCTAATACATTAAATCATCAATCTATATATACCACCACACAATTTATTTATGAAAATTAATTAAATAAATCGGGAAGTTACAACTCTCTCCCACTTATAATATTTTCGTCCTTAAAAATTTACCTTGTGCGAACAACTCCAGATACGCCTCTCTCATCCAACTTTCTAACTCCTACGTTATGTTCCCTCATGCAGCTCCTCCCTAAACTACCTTTACTAGAGAAATCTTCTTTCCTCTCAACTTTTTCAATTCACAGTCTTTGATCTTCACAGGTAAGGCTTCAACCACAAGATTATCTCTTACTTTCACATCATCCATCAGAATTATATGAGACGAATCGAGAACATACTTCTCAAGTTGTGAGACATGGAATACATCATGCAAATTCGAAAGATTGGGTGAAAATACACCCTATAAGAAATAACTGCAACCTTATAGGAAATTTGATATGGACCGATAAATCGAGGAGTAAGCTTTCTCGATTTCAAAGCACGCCTAACACCGGTCACTAGAGTGACTCTATAGAATACATGGTCACCTTCCTGAAACTGAAGATCCTTCCCCCCTTATCATGGTAACTTTTCTGCCTACTCTATGAAGCTTTCATTTTTTCTCGAATTAACTTCACCTTTTCAGTAATCTATTGAACAATCTCAGGTCCAAGCACTATTGTTGTACCCCAAAATTTACCCTCTTTATTTCGACCTTTTTGGCTTACATTTCATTATTACATACATGCATATCATTGGTTTTATGGTTATGTAATCAAGGTATATTTATCAAGCTTTGTCAGGTAACAAGTTACGTTTATTTCTCCAATGGATGTTCTCAGGGTATTTCCCGTGTTGAAGATCGGTTCGTCGTTTCGCAACGATTCGGGGTTCAAAGATTCACAATTCCAACCCATCGTGTCATATTCAGGTGTTCTTTCGCCAAGATATCTCTGATAACATATTCTCAAATTCAGGCTTGACTCGAGAGACAATTCTTTAAAGAAGGTCTTCGAATGTGTGTTTTTTCTCGAAGAAATTTGGTGAAAAAGTGTGCTAAAAGTGTAGTTTTTACACACTAAAAAATTCATAACTTGAATATCGTGGCCTGTTTTGAATTCGTTCCAGTGGCCGAAATTCCGTCTTGACGTCATCTACATTTTCATCTATCACGGATGGAATCCAATTTAAATCAGAAGGTCTTCAAAAATGTGGATTTATCAAGTATTTTCGTACAAAATATTTGTGACAAGTTTACTTGCGTCATGTTCAGAAAATCATAATATGGTCTATTTTCATTGTATTGAGCTGGTTCCGGTGCCAAAATTTCACAAGTTGAGTTGGCTACATTTTCACATGAGGTATCGAGTTCGAACAGTATACAAAAGGCCTTCATTTTTTCCCAGAGTGTGCGTGACACGTCGAAAATTCTGAATGCTGAATATTATTTCATCTGGGTCGAAATTTCGAAAATTCATAACTCGGTCAATTTTTATCGGATTGGGCCCATCTTTTTACATAAGGTCATTGACCCAGAGATCTACAACTTTTCTTCCAAAGTCGAGACCGGGTTCTTCTCCGATCAATACCATTTTTTTATTGAAGAACGTATCAGAGTTGACACTGGAGCCTAAAATAAGTTTGTCTCAGGCAAAACTTCAAAAATTCATAACTAATTCACTGTTTATCTAATTGAGTATATTTTCGGACAAGAGTTTGTTTTTGATGTCGGCTACCTTTTTTTTTTCACATTTCAACTTCAAAAATTGCACTTAATTCCCTGCGATTTAGCCTGGAACGTGACCGACTCAAGTGAATAAAAATCTGCACTATTGCTTGTGGTTATTGGAGGCCCAGTTGCACATTCAAAGCCCATATCCGTGCTCTAATTTTTATTATATAATCTCATTTTTTTCACACAAATACGACGGAAAAAACATTTTCCACAACCCTGTCAAAATATCAAATTCTTTCAAGAACCCTAAAAAACATGAAATCCTTGTTACAAACCCCCATCTCACTACAAACAAACCATCCTTGTTACAAACCCTCGTCTCACTACAAACAATTCATCCTTGTTACAAACCTCCATCTCACTACTTCTCCAATAAGGATAAGGTTGGTTTGATCTCCATGATCAAAAGGGTGTAGAAGCATTCATACATGCCATGTCGGTTTTAACATTACAAAATTTCATATGTTTGTTTTATTTGTATTTCATGATATAGTAATTTATTTAATGTGTTCATGAGATTCAACGCTCCAGATTTAGACATGGTCCCATGCAGGATTATTACAAAACACTGAGGTCGGATCATAACAACCACCGATGCATGGCAAGGCATACATCCTGAGGAGGTTAAAGGCGTGGGTTCAACATCCACCCTTATTGGTTTTGGTTTTCTTTCATTCTATTTTTCTCTCTGTTTAAAACTTTTTTCATAAAATTTAACATTTTTCATAAACCTTTGATTTTTCATAATAAACTCGAATAATTAATTTTAGGTTTTTTTTTAATTTAATTTTAAGTTTTAAATTAATTTTTGGTTCAACACCCACCCCTGACAATTGCATTATTTGTATTTTCTAACCCTTTTTCCATTGATGTTTCTTCCTCTATCTATTTTTTGGCAATCTTAATCCTTTTTTGTTAAGCATTAAACATGTGTTTTTTTAAAACCTTCTTTTTAATTAAAATTAATTAGGTTTTAGGTTTTTTTTTAATTAACTTTTTTTTCAAAATTAACCTTTTTTATTATTAATTAAAATTAATTGTGTTTTAGGTATTTTAATTAACTTTTTCAAAATTAACATTTTTTATTAATTAAAATTAATTAGGTTTTTTAGGTTTATTTAATTAACTATTATAAATCATTTTTTTCATAAAAAATCACCAAAATATTTTCTTTTCTATTTTCATCTTATTTTTATTTTTCTAAATAAAGTGTATAGGCGCGTTCAACTGTAATAGCGTAACTTTATTTTTTCCGCATTTTTTTATCATTATCTTGTAATTGCTTCCGGGATATAATAATTTTAAGATTTCTTTTCCGCACTCTTCACTATTATGTAACTGCCCCGAAGCTCGGTAACAACCTAGGTTTACATTTCCGCCTTTACCTTCAGCTACTATATTTTATGCAACGCTTAGATTAATAGGATTGTATGGAAAGATAAAAATGAACGATAGAAAACCCTAATTGCAAGATAAACATAACTGAAAAAACACATTGTTGCACACTTGCACCCTTAGGGTATACCTCACTTGGTTGCCTCGAAAAATAATGCCCATGTCCCTCGAACGTAGGGATACCCTTAACAAATACCCTCAGTTAAAGTCATCATAAAGATCATAGTCCCTCAATGTCCCTCGAGTTGCCTACGAGAAATGATCTTATCCCTCGGTGTTGCCTACAAATATATGATGACAGTCCCTTCGAGATGCTAAGGTATCCTTACATGTTGCCTTCTATGACCATAACGATGACCCGCACTTGTCCCTCACACATCCAACGATAGGGCTACCTACTCACTAATAGTAGGATAGCATTGTCTAAAGGTTAGGAGGAAAAGAATGACATTTTCGAGTATAAGTAGATAAGTTCTTAGATGCTTGCTCAAAACAACTTTTTGCACCTACACAAAAATATTTTCAAAAACACTTTCAAAAATATTCTCTTTGTCAACACTCTTGAGGATTGATACAAGAGTTATCACAAAGCAAATCGCCACACTAAGGCATTTTCAAAACAATTTTCAAATCACAAAAACACGAAAACAATTTTTTTCAAAAAATGAGCAAGTACCTAAGAGCCCGTGGAAAACCATGAATGGAAAGGGTGCTAACACCTTCCCTTTCCATAATCTACCCCCTTACTCAGGAAATCTCGAAAAAGGTCTTTTTCTGTTCTTTTCACCATTTCCTTTGTTGGATAAAAGAAAAGTCGGTGGCGACTCTGCTAGGGATTAATAAAAAGTGGGGTTTACCTTAGGGTCTAGATCATTTTAAACTTGCTTCTTTGTCTGTTTGATTGCTTTACTTTTAAGGGCACTGTTTGGGTTACTATAGATCCTACACCTGGATCCGGGGAAACCTTTTAGGTAAGTAGCAATAGATCATGGAAACTGTCGGGGGGTATACTGACACGGTTGAAGCGATGGCTACGTTGATGCGATACTTTGGTTGGTACCAGTAGCTCTTCAGTTAATCAAGGAGAATACGGGGCCGCTGTGTAGTGTCATAAAGCGTCAACTGAGCTTAGAACCTTTAATTGAACAACTTGGCCATTAGGACGTAGTGATACGGCCGTCTTTGGTGTATTCCCAAGGTCGGTAAATACTTGATGCTACACTCATTGAGACTTGACTCCTGAGTTTTGTTTGGTTGTGAGTCAGTCGCTTATCGAACGAAGCTTGTGGGAAAGGTCAGTGATATTGAGATCCCTTAGAACCCAGTTACTATTATAGGATAGGTTGAACCAATCCAACTTCAAGAGGGTATGACCTTAAAACCCATGCTTGCCTTAAACCTAAGGTCTTTGTGTGATTTGCTTGTGCTTGCTATATCTGTGATTTCTTAGCATAATCATGACATCATAACATGCATATCATACTAACCATTTCAAGGATCTCAAGGGTCTGTGATGCAGGTTAGGTGTCTAGCAAGGGGCAAGGGGATTTATTTTCCTCTAGCCAATGACGTCAAAGGACCAATACAAGACAACTTGAGTCAGAGGTTATGACCCACTTGATATGGTGAGCTTGACTCTCGTAGAAGGATACTCAATGATACGAATTTCTTCAATCAAAGCTGCAAATTTCAGCTTCTGACATTTTCTTGTTTACCCCGCGGGATCCTTGAAAACATTGCATACATATATCATCATTGCATAAGCAGGTTTCTCATCCTCTTAGTTGTTTATTTCAGCAATGGCTCTAGAACAAACAGTGAAGGATCTACAAACTCAAAATGCTTAGTTTCAACAAATGTTCATGGCTTTGGCCTAGGGGTAGGAAGAACTGGAAGCTCTCGTCATCAAAGAGAAGAAGAAGAAGGCAAAGAAACCGGCTGGAATCCTTAATATGGGAAGAAGACTCAGAAGAATGGTTAAAGGAGATCTAGATCTTTCAACTCCATAAAATAAGGGGGATAATCATGAAGAAGATAACAACCCGGGAACTGATGAAGACGGAGTTAATTATTCTGAGGAGCAGTATCCTCCTACTGATGATAAATACAAACAGCTGGAGGATCGTCTCAATTCTATGGAGATTCAGCAGATACATGGCTTGGACTTTGAAGAATTAGTCCTGGTTTCTGGCGTGATCATCCCACCAAAATTCAAGGTCCCCACATTCTCTAAGTATGACGGTGTCTCCTGCCCTAAGTTGCACTTAAGGTCCTATGTCAGGAAGATTCGGCCTCACACTACTGACTGAAAGTTATGGGTCCATTTCTTCCAAGAAAGTTTAGCTCGCATACAACTGGAGTGGTTCTACCAGCTATAAAGAACAGACATTCATACCTGGGAAGACTTGGTTGCTGCTTTCTACAAGAAGTACCAATACAATGTTGGCCTCGCTCCAACTTGTACACAACTTCAAAGCATGTCTATGGATTCTGGAAAAGGCTTTAAAGAATATGCTTAGAAATGGAGGGATCTAGCTAGAAGGTACAACATCCTCTGAATGATCGGGAAATGGTATATATGTTCATGGGAACTCTGACAGGCCCTTTCTTTAATCTGCTGCATCAAGAGTGGGAAGATCCTGATGGCTGCATCTTATAAGTCTGAGAAGAAGCCATTTGTTGGTAAGAGGGAAGCCAATGTTGTGTATGGCCAGAAGGGTCGTAATAAGGAAGACGACCACAATCAATCTGTGGGGGCAATACTGGTCTTTAATCCTACGCCTATGCAACGACACCAACAGGAGAATCAGCGTAAAGAGGTCACGCCTAAGAGACAGTTCACGAGAATCAACATGTCACTAGCTCGAGCGTTACAACACATGTTGAAGGCGGGGTTGATTACATTAAAGGCTCCTCTATAGAACCCCAATACTTTTTCTCCCAGTTACCACCCCAATGAAAGGTGTGCATACCATTCTGATAGCCCTGGACATGATACAAATGGTTGCTGGGCTCTGAAGAACAAAATTCAGGATATGATTGACGCTAAAGAGATTGAATTAGACCCTCTAGAGACTCACAAAGTGATCACTGATTCTAGGTCAAATCATTGAGAACGTCCAATTCATTTTTTATTTTTCATATGTAATTTCATTTTTTGTTCAAACAATTATTGTTATGCTGAACTTTGGTTTTCCTATTAATGCATCGCATATATTTGTCTTGAATTAATTTATTGTCATTTTATTTAAATTGTTTTCTTGCTTCCTTTACATGATATCTGACTCTCGATTAAAAATCTATAATACTTTAGAGGGAGGATGACGAAAATGATACCACAATCTCACACAGTGTGCTTTTGAACAGACCGTGCTGACGATGTACAGGCGTTGTTTCAAATCCCAAACAGTGGAGTTATAAGGAAGATAATCCCTAGTCAACCCCTTTGAGCCAAAGAAGTAGGAGTTTTACTTTTCACACACATTAAAACTCTTAATCATAACCTGGGGCAGGGTAGTTTTCTCAGTTAATTCATATGCGTATTCAGTCGCAATATTCTACTTCATACATAATGAATGGCATCAAAGACGTCCTTCCAAATCAGAAGACGGTGATGGTTTCGCATAATCATTAAAACCGGCAGCCATTGTCTCTCAAAATAAAAGCCCATTAAGTCAAAACCTATGAAGGAGACTTATGAAAAAAATTGGGGCATCCCGTTGACTGTAATCACAAAAGAAACAGTTCAGGCAAAAGAAGGGATAACGAAAACCAAAAAGAGGTTACTATAAATCCTCGACAAAAAAAATATTACAAAAATGAAAGTCTTCTCAAACAAACTTTCAATCTCTAAACCATCACCGGAATATCAAGGACATTCCAAAACTCAATTGGGATTCAAAATGCATAATTAACTGAGTATAGAAATGAAGAACATCACGAAGAACGGGTGGATACAAATAAATTTTGAGCCTTTATCCCTTGTTTCTTAAACCTTGAACCAGGCCACAATATAACCCTTAAAAGTCCTAACTGAAGCATAGGTTAGTTCAGAAGCATACTGTTACAAAAGGTATCCTGACTCCTGTAGGACTTGCTATAAATCCTGAGTTGATATCACTCTCTTGCAAAATTTGTTTTACTGAACAAATGAGTTTTCAAAAACTTCAAGACAATCATAAACCTTGCATTATTTGAATATTGTTGTTTGCATATAGTTATCTGTTCGACAATAGAGAAATTTACATGACGAATATCTAGTGAATAAAAACTTTCTCAATGAAAAGGTTCACCTCAAGTGGAAACACACTTCCAACCAAGGGGCACGGCATGATCATTGTCCATCATCTGGGGCAGTCAAGTCAAGATTCAAGGAATTTCTCAAAAATGCCAAATAGCCAGGGACAGATCTCCATCTGAAATACTTGGGGCATTAAACATGAATTCTAGCAACGAATCACGTACAATCAAGTGAAATCAATGTTCCTCAGCGGATTTCTTCTCAAAAGCAATTGAACAGGAATTCCGAACGGAAACATTCTAAATAAACCAAGTCCTCTTCTAGAAACGGTTCAGGTACGATCCAGAGACGAATGTTATCATGGTACTTATTCCATATTTCTCTTCTAGAAATAGTTCAGGTACGATCCAGAGACGGATGTTATCCTGATACTTATTCAGATTCTTTTCAAGTACAGTTCAGATACGATCCAGAGATAGATGTCATTCTGACACTCATTCAACACATGTTTCAAGTACAGTTCAGATATAATCCAGAGACGGATGTCATTCTGACACTCATTCAATACATGTTTCAAATATAGTTCAGATACCATCCAGAGACAGATGTCATTCTGACACTCATTCAACACATGTTTCAAGTACAGTTCAGATATGATCCAGAGACGGATGTCATTCTGACACTCATTCAACACATATTTCAAATACAGTTCAAATACGATCTAGAGACGGATGTCATTCTGGCACTCATTCAACACATGTTTCAAGTACAGTTCAGATACGATCCAGAGACATATGTCATTCTGACACTCATTCAACACATGTTTCAAGTACAGTTCAGATACGATATAGAGATGGATGTCATTCTGACACTCATTCAACACATGTTTCAAATACAGTTCATATACGATCTAGAGACGGGTGTCATTCTGACACCCATTCAACACATGTTTCAAGTACAGTTCATATACGATCCAGAGACAGATGTCATTCTGACACTAATTCAACACATGTTTCAAGTACAGTTTAGACACGATCCAAAGACGGATGTCATTCTGAAACTCATTCAATACATGTTCAAGTATAATCACGACATAAATCCATCCACAAAATCTCCACAAGTACTTTCTCCCGCAGGTACAGGGGCAGAAACATCCTGATGCAAATTCATCGTCGTATCCTCAGCATACATCCTAGTGACGTCTATGTTCCCCACAGAGTAGAAACAACCAAAGTTTTGGTATTTTCTTCCCCAAGCAGGAATTACTTTCTCTAGCAAAGTTCCTTCAGAGAGCTGAAATCTGTGTTCCCCAGCCGAGCATTATAATCTTAAACAGTTTTTAAAACCTTCTCCCAGGAAGAGTTTATTTCTCTACATCGGTAAAATCTTTTCAACCAAACATTATCTCTCTCCACAAAGTTATTCTCAAACAGGAGTTAAGAATCCCCGGCAGAATATTCTCAAACAAGAAGAGGAAATCCCCAGCGAATCATCTTCATTCATCATCCCCATCAGAAATAAAAGTATTTAGCTTCCAAATACTCTTCAGAAGCAGTCCGGGATTTACTTTCCTAGACTAAGAAATGTTGCAATAGCATCCCATATTCATACATCATGGCATACAACATAATCTCATTTATTTTGAGAACATTATCACAATGCATTTCATACATTATGACATTGCATATGACTGGCTCTTTACCATTTTCAGGAAAGATCAAATCAATAAACACCGCTTACCACTTATGTGACCTAGTAGTTTTCTCAAAAGCTACAAACTATTTCAGCATCTTCCTCAGAACAATGTTCTCAGGAGACCTTCTCTGGTTCAGTAAGATCGACACAAAGATCTCTATAATTCCTATCCCAGTTGAAGATATTCCAAGACTTTTATCTGGTTCAGTTGAATCGATCCTAAGATTCTTCTGATTTCCATTCCAGTCAAAGTTAATTAAAGACCTTATATGGTTCAATCAGATCGCTACTAAGATCTCTCTGGTTTCTATTCCAGTTGAAGATATTCCAAGACTTTTGTATGGTTCAGTTGAATCAATACTAAGATTCTTTTGATTTCCATTCCAGTCAAAATTAATTAAAGATCTTTCTCTGGTTCAGTTAAATCGACAATAAGATTTTTCTGATTTCTATTCCAGTTTAAGAAACTGCAAAGCCTAGAGTACGACCAGATAATAGTTTAATCTCATTTCCCCAGTAGGTCGCTGTGAAGCCTGAAATATGATTGGATAGTAGTCGGCCTTATTATCATCAGCAAGTCACTGTGAAGCCTCGATCCCGACCAGATAGCAGTTTACTTCTGTCTCTTCAATCAAGAGATGACTCCCCAGTAAAGTAATGGACAACTGAAGCTCCTAAAACTGTATTTCCTGAACAACGACCAAGATTCCTCAACGGAGTCCTCCTCAACAACAAGAATAAGAACCCTCACAAAGGAATATCTCATGAAATCAACAGTGCTCCAGATGGCATATTTAAGCACATCTCCGGTGATCTTCCATTATCTTTTCCAGATTGCATCTATAAGCCTATTCCCGATGTTATCTACACAGTCAAGTATCATTTTAGATGAGTGAAAATTTCTGGGTACTCTAGTGTTCAATCATCTTCCACCTTCAGATCACGAAAGGAAGACCAACCAATCTACATCCTCGGGTTTAAAAATATTGAACAGGGGCAGGTGTTGTACCCCAAAATTTACCCTCTTTATTTCGACCTTTTTGGATTACATTTCATTATTACATAGATGAATATAATTGGTTTTATGGTTATGTAATCAAGATATATTTAGCAAGCTTCTTCAGGTTACAAGTGACGTTTATTTTGCCAATGGATGTTCTCAGGGTATTTCCCGTGTTGAAGATCGGTTCGCTATTTCGCAATGATTCAGAGTTCAAAGATTCATAAGTCCAACCCGGTGCGTCATATTCAGGTGTTCTTTCGCCAAGATATCCCTGATAACATATTCTGAAATTCAGGTTTGGCTCGAGAGTCAATTCTTTAAAGAAGGTCTCTGAGTGTGCGATTTTTCTCGAAGAAATATGGTGAAAAAGTGTGCTGAAAGTGCGGTTTTTACACACTAAAAAACTCATAACTTAAATATTGTGGCTCATTTTGAACCCGTTTTGGTGGCCAAAATTCCTTCTTGGTGTCATCTATGTTTTCATCTCTCACGGCTGTAAGCCAATTTCGATCAGAAGGTCTTCAAAAATGTGGATTTATCAAGTATTTTCGTACATAAAATTTGTGACAGAAGTTTATTTGCGTCATGTTCAGAAAATCATAACTTTGTCGATTTTCATCGTATTGAGCTGGTTCTGGTGCCAAAATTTCAAAAATTAAGTTGGCTACATTTTCACAGGAGGTATCGAGTTCGAACAATATCCAAAAGACCTTCATTATTCCCCAGAGTACGCGTGACACGCCAAAAATCCTGAATGCTGAATATTATTTCATCTGGGTCGAAACTTCGAAAATTCATAACTCGGTCAATTTTTATCGGATCGGGCCCATCTTTTTACATAAGTTCACTGACTCAGATATCTACAACCTTTCTTTCAAAGTCGAGACCAGGTTCTGCTCCGATCAATACTAGTTTTTTATTGAAGAACATGTTAGAGTTGACAATGGAGTCCAAAATAAGTTTGTCTGAGGCGAAACTTCAAAAATTCATAACTAACTCACTGTTTATCTGATTGAGCCCATTTTCGGATAGGAGTTTTACCTCGATGTCGGCTACATTTTGTTTTCACATTTATATTTCAAAAATTGCACTTAATTCCTTGCGATTTAGCCTGGAACGTGACAGACTCAAGTGAATAAAAATCTGCACTATTGCTTGTGGTTATTGGAGGCCCAGTTGCACATTCAAAGCCCATATCCTTGCTCTAATTTTTATTATATAGTCTCATTCTTTTCACACAAATACGACAGAAAAAAAACATTTGCCACGACCCTGTCAAAATATCAAATTCTTTCAAGAACCCTAAAAAACATGAAATCCTTGTTACAAACACCCATCTCACTACAAACAAGTCATCCTTGTTATAAACCCCCACCTCACTACAAACAAGTCATCCTTATTACAAATTCCCATCTCACTACTTCTCCAGTAATGATAAGGCTGGTTTGATCTCCATGATCAAAAGGGTGTAGAAGCATTCATACATGTCATATCGGTTTAAACATTACAAAATTTCATATATTTGTTTTCTTTGTATTTCATGATATAGTAATTTATTTAATGTGTTCATGAGATTCAACACTGCAAATTTAGACATGGTCCCATGCATGGTTATTACAAAATACTGAGGTCGGATCATAACAACCACCAATGCATGGCAAGGCATACATCCTGAGGAGGTTAAGGGCGTGGGTTCAACACCTACCCCTATTGGTTTTGGTTTTCTTTCATTCTATTTTTACCTATTTTTCTTTCTGTTTAAAACATTTTTCATAAAACCTAACATTTTTCACAAACCTTTGATTTTTCATAATAAACTCGAATAATTAATTTTAAGTTGTTTTTAAAATTTAATTTTAGGTTTTAAATTAATTTTTGGTTCAACACCCACCCCTGACATTTGCATTATTTGTATTTTCTAACCCTATTTTTCATTGATGTTTCTTCCTCTATTTATTTTTTGGCAAACTTAATCTTTTTTTGTTAATCATTGAACATAAGTTTTTTTTAAAACCTTCTTTTTAATTAAAATTAATTAGGTTTTAGATTTTTTTTAACTAAATTTTTTTCAAAATTAACTTTTTTTATTATTAATTAAAATTAATTGGGTTTTAGGTATTTTAATTAAATTTTTCAAAATTAACATTTTTTATTAATTAAAATTAATTAGGTTTTTTAGATTTATTTAATTAATTATCATAAATCATATTTTTCATAAAAAATTACCAAAATATTTTTCTTTTCTATTTTCATCTTATTTTTATTTTCCTAGATAAAGTGTATAGGGTGCATTCAACTATAATAGCATAGCTTTATTTTCCCGCATTTTTTATCATTATCATGTAATTGCTTCCGGGGATATAATAGTTTTAGGATTTCTTTTCCGCACTCTTCACTATTATGTAACTGCCCCAAAGCTCTGTAACAACCTAGGTTTACATTTCCGCCTTTACCTTCAGCTACTATATTTTATGCAATGCTTAGATTAATAGGATTGTATGGAAAGATAAAAATGAACGATAGAAAACCCTAATTGCAAGATAAACATAACTAAAAAAACACATTGTTGCACACTTGCACCCTTAGGGTATATCTCACTTGGTGGCCTCGAAAAATAATGTCCATGTCCCTAGAATGTAGGGATACCCTTAACAAAGACCATCGGTTAAAGTCATCATAAAGATCATAGTCCCTCAATATCCCTCGAGTTGCCTACGAGAAATGATCTTGTCCCTCAATATTGCCTACGAATATATGATGACAGTCCCTTCGAAATGCTAAGGTAACCTTACATGGTGCCTTCTATGACCATAACGATGACCCGTGCTTGTCCCTCACACATCCAACGATAGGGCTACCTACTCACTAATAGTAGGATAGCACTGTCTAAAGGTTAGGAGGAAAAGAATGACCTTTTCGAGTATAAGTAGAAAGTTCTTAGATGCTTGCTCAAAATAACTTTTTGCACCTACACAAAAATATTTTCAAAAACACTTTCGAAAATATTCTCCTTGTCAACACTCTTGAGGACTGATACAAGAGTTATCACAAAGCGAATCTCCACACTAAGGCATTTTCAAAATAGTTTTCAAAACACACAAACACAAAAACTGTTTTTTTCAAAAAATGAGCAAGTACCTAAGAGCCCATGGAAAACCACGAATGGAAAGGGTGCTAACACCTTCCCTTTCCATAATCTACCCCCTTACTCAGAAAATCTCGAAAAAGGTCTTTTTCTGTTCTTTTCACCCTTTCTTTTGTTTGATAAAAGAAAAGTCGATGGTGACTCTTTCTTACTGCAACATTTGCGAACAAGAAATGCAAACCAGTATAACATTCGGTTCTGCCACTGTATCACAACTACGTTATCACCAGATTAATGCCAACACAAATGTGTCCTACACCTCCAACCATATAGTGCCTCAAGAACACAAGCTATCCACAATCCTTCAAAGACTAAATAGTTCTCTCTGTCTATCCATTTGTCTGCGGATGATAGGCATAACTAAACCTCAACTTAGAACCCAAATCCTCATACAAACCCTCCCAAAATATTAAAGTAAAACTCGGGTTTCTATCATAAACAATACTCGACAGAACTCCATGCAACTTTACAATTACTCGAATGTATATCTCTACAAACTATTGCATAAGAAAATTGATGTTAATCAGAACAAAATGCACTAACCTTGTCAATCTATCAACTATAACCCAAATCGCATCATGCCCTCTAGGAATATTTGGTAATCCAGTTACATAGTCCATATAAATTCTATCCTATTTTCACTCTGAAATGTCTAACAATTGCATCATTCGTGCAAGCTTCTGGTGCTCAACCTTTGACTTCTAGCAAGTCAAGCATGCATACACGAACTGCACCATATCACACTTTAGTTCAGACCACCAAAATATCTTTTTTAGATCTTGATACAACTTAGTAGCTCCAGGGTGGATACTTAAGCTACTTCTACGATTTTTTTCTAAAATAATCTTCTTCAACTCATGATTATCTGGTATATAGATCCTACCTTGGAATCTCAACATGCCCTGCTCATCCACTTTAAAGCCACTTTCTTCAGTTTGATTACTTGAAACTATCAAATCCACTGATTTCACATCCAGCTTCTAACCCTCTTTGATATTAGTAAGGAAATCATTGTTTATCTTTAACATACCCAACCTTACACTTTGCGATGTTGGCTCGCAACCAAACTCAAGTTTCTGAACTGCTCAATAAAATCCAACTCTCTAACCATCAAAGCAGACATATGAAAAGACTTTCAACTTAACACATCAACCACAACATTAGCCTTATCGGGGTGATAATTCAAGGCAAAGTCATAATCCTTCATAAATTCTAACCATCTTCTTTGTCTCATATTTAATTCCTTTTGATCAAACATGTACTTTAAACTCTTGTGATTGCTGAATACTTTATATCTGGAACCATAAAGATAATGCCTCTAAATCTTTAACACAAAAACTACTACAACCAACTCCAAATCACGAGTAGGATAGTTTCTCTCATAAACCTTTGGTTACCGTGAAGCATAAGCCACCACTTTGCCATCTTGTATCAGCACACCGCCCAAACCCATCTTAGACGCATCATAATACACTACAAACAGTTCATTAGAATCTGGTAAAATCAGAACTAGAGTCGTTGGTAACTTCTTCTTCAGCTCTCTAAAATTTACTCACAATGAACATAGGATGGCATTTAATCCTGTGAATATGTACGGCCTTCGGTCCAGCAAAGAATATTGTTGGAGGCGTCTGATGAATTGTCTGTTGAGGAAGGCACTAAAATCTGCAAGAAAAAGTGCCATCAAAACAAAAGCATGGCCTGGGTGTGAATCCATGTATTTTTCCTAATTCGACCTCCCCTTAATTAGACTCCTTTTAGTTTGAATATGGGTTTATTTGCCTTAAAAACCCATGGTTTCTTGAGATTCGACGAAGAGCACAGATTGTGCCCTCTATCTTTGTATGTTCCATGTGAAATGTTGTGCTATATGATACCATTGGAATAAATCAAACGCTGGAAAACATTAATACATCATGAAAACATGAATATGAATTTGAAAGTTTACCAAGGATGAGATGTTTTGATTCAGTGTGGACTGGCTTGGAGTAGACTCTAGGAAGCCTTAGGAGCACAAATATAGTATTCGTTTAGACTGAGGGTGCCTGCAAAACTTGTTAGAATTTTGATATGTTTTCTGAGGTAGCGTGTACATATTCTTTTGATAGGCAATTTGTGTGTGTATGAGGCAGTATGTAGGCGTAGGTTTGTGTGTGTATATAAGTAGTCTCTCCCCCTTTGGCTTGTGTTGGTGTCTTGTATTTATAGGAGTGGGAGGAGACAAGAAAATGGGGAAAGAAACATGTCCTTAAATACTATCCATTAAACATGGCTTTGAAAATAAAATCAGACCAATTTAAAGATTGTCATTTTGAGAATTTTCATGCCATTTTGGAATTGGGAATGAACCTGGACAGGTGATAATTGGTGCCTTGTACAAATTCAAATTGCTCAGAATTTTCTTCACCAGAGTGTCTTTGATCAGCCCCTAAGCATTACTTTCCTCGATTGCCTTTCCTTCAATTCAAACCAATCGAAACATCAACTCTTCCTTTTTGATTGGTCGAATGTTGCTTCAGCTTTTTATCAATCGAAGGCTTTATAGAAGCCTCCTCACCTTCCTTCGAATTTCCCCAGGCCTCAGCATTGTGGCCTTCGATTGAGCCACTATTTTCCTTAGTAGCTTGATTTGAAACTCTTCAACTAACCTAATTGAAATATCTTTTCTGGCCAGTCGAAACTTCTTTTGTCATGAATGTGATTGTGCAGGAGGCTTGGGCTTGACAGTATGCAAGACTTTGGCCAGCAAGCAAAAATTGTTTCTAACCATTGTATGTCTTTCGATGGGCCAAATGCATGTCCTTTGAAGGCATCATTTGTGAGTCCTTAAAATAGGCCTTACTAGGTGTTGAAAGGTGGAAACTGTGTGTTAAGGATTTTAGATATTGAATTGAAGCAAGCCATTTCAGAGGGAGCCCCATGGCCCAGTCGAAACTAGCACAAAGGAAGCCAATGCCTTAATGATGCTAGCATGAGGGAGACCAAAGCAAGCATAAAAGAGGCTATTTCCTAGTGGATTGAAGGTAAATCTGAAGAAGTCTTGGCCTTGTGTGCTGAAGGCACGCACAGGGAAAGTCATTTCCTTGTCAATTGAATCAGGACTGAAACAGCCAATACCCAGTCGAAGTCTTGTGAATCAAGTTTGTGTCAAAGGATTTTAGACACCCGATCGAAGCTCCTTGTCCAGATACCAATCGAAGGACAACCTGCTCAGATGCCAATCGAAGACACCTTATCCCAATGCCAATTGAAGACACCTTGGTTAAATGCCAATCGAAGATACCTTATTTAAATGCCAATCAAAGATACCTTGTTTATCTTCAAAATTATTATTTTCTTTAAGCAAGTGTTTGTAATCACCCATGTAAGAGAAAATCTTGGAAAACATGAGAGGGAAAATTTTGGGGTACAACAGCTGCCCCTGTTAAATCTTCTTAAACCTGAGGATTCAGATTGGCTTGTCTGCCTTTCATGATCTGAAGGTGGAAGATGATTTAACACTAGAGTGCCCATAAATTTGCACTCGCATGAAGTAACATTGATGGTTGATGATGTTGTGAATGGGCTTATAGATGGCATTTAGAGAAGATGATAGAGAGTCGTCGGAGATGGGCTTAAAGATGCCATCTAAAGTAGATATTTCATAAATGGTCCCTTTGTGGGGAATTCTTGCTCCTGCTTTCTGAGGAGGACTCCTCTGGAGAATGTGAGTTTTTGTTGTTCTCCCGCTTTAGGGAAACTCTATGGGGAATAGAGTCTAGGAACTTCAGTTGTCTAAGGCTCTACTGAGGAGTTATCTCTGGACTGGAGAGACGAATGTTTGCTGTTTTCTGGTTGAGATCCAGACTTCACAGTAACTTGTTGGGGATAATGGAATTAAACGTTACTTGAAAATGTTTTAGAAATAGCCTGTGTAGGGTTGTTTCGAGATGAGTCTGTGTTAGTCTGCATCCGGAGATATATGAGAAGGAGCCTGTATAGGGATGCTTCAGGATGAGTCCGTGTTAGACTGCATCTGGAGATCATGAGAAGAAATCCGTGTAAGATTGCTTCAGGATGAGTTTGTGTTAGACTGCATCTGGATATCATAAGAAGAAACTTGTGTAAGATTGCTTCATCTGGTCGTGTAGATAGTTTTCATGTCTGGTTTCAGGTGTTAATCTACAAATTAGCTGTTCACATATAGTTGTCCTGGCTGGTTTCAGGTGTTAATCTAGAACTTGAAAATTATCGATTATTGAGATAGTCGTCCTAGTTGGTTTCAGGTATTCATCTCTGACCTAAGAAAGAAAGATAGTTTTCCTTGCTTGTCATAGGTATTAATCTTTAATCTCCTAATGTATATAGTTTTCCTAGCTTCTTACAGGTTTGAATCTACAGTCGATCATCCACGGATAATTTTCCTGGCTTATTACAGGTATTAATCTGGAACTTGTTTTTTTGTCGGTCGTTGAGATAGTTGTCCTGTATGGTTTCAGGTATTAATCTCTAACCTGAGAAAGAAAGATAGTTTTACTGGCTTGTTACAAGTATTAATCTTCAATCTCCTCATGTAGACAATTTCGTAGCTTGTTACAGGTATAAATCTACAGTCGATCGTCCACAGATAGTTGTCTTGGCTTGTTACAGGTATTAATCTGGAACTTGGCAACATTGGTCACATAGATAGTTCCCCCGTCTGGTTTCGGGCATTAATTTGTGGCCTGCTGTATTTGTGGGTAAACTCGTCTTGCTTCGAGAGTTCATACCATTTGATCGTGTAGATAGTTTCCTCGTCTGGTTTCAGGCACTAATCTTTGACCTGTTGTATAAGTCGATAGTGTTTGTCTGTATACGAACTCAACCTGGAAAGGTAAAGTCAGTTTCATGCAATGTCATGATGTATGAATTGCATGATGCTCACAAAATAAATGAGATCGTGATATATGCATTTGTGCTGCATATGTTATGATGTTTTTAAAATGATGTATGAATGCAATGTATGAACGTATCGGTTGTTCTATTGTTGTATTGTTGAATTAGGGAAAATAAATCCATGATTGCAGCTGGAGATGATGAATGTAGGTCTTTAGATTTTGTTCGAAGTTGAATGTTGGGATATGAACTTCCATTGTTAGAGAAATAAACTCTTTTAGGGAAGGAAAGCTCCATGAACTGCTTAGGGATTTTGTTGAAATCCTGTTGGGGAATCCTGAGAAGCTTGACGACTTCACTGGGTAATTTTTTTTGTTGGAGAGGTAATTTGGAGATTTCGCTCTACCGGGGATATGAGAACCTGACACCACTAGGTTGCATACCGAGAATATGGCAGTGAATTTATAGTAGGATGCCCCTGCCTCTGTACCTTCCGGAGAAGGTATCTGCTGGAGAAAATATTTGCGGGGATTATGTGGATGGCCTTTAGATATTGTCCCGTTTCTTAAAGCCATTAGTAATTGTCTTTCTAGTTTTTATGTGTATATTTGTAAGCAGTAATCACATTCAAATGCATATGTTCAAAAATAATCATTAGACATTTTACAAAAAAAACAGAAAAATAAAAAACAAATAATTTTGCACTTTCGAAGAGATAACTTTGTATTAACTTGAATAAGTGTTTTTTTACAAGGAGACGGACATCCTAGTAAGAGAATGTCGTTGTAAGAATGAAACTAGTACAAAAATAGTATACAAAGAAAAATAGCTATGTGAAATAATCCCATTGGGTTCCCGTTCTGCTATTTCCTTTATGTCTTTGAGCGTCTCATCTCTTTCGCTGCTTGTCCGGAGCTGATTGGATCCATTAGTACCGTTTGAGCTTGATAGTTGATAATGAAGATTGGTTGTAAGGTGATCCAACGGGACATAGTTATACACTTTAAATCCCTAACTTTTGCCTGGATCTCCCTTTTGGGTTTTCAGTCCACCGGGATACCCTTTTTTGCCCAAGTCGCCTTTTCAGGTTTTCGACTTGTCAGGTGTACAGATCTTTTTATGTATATCCATAATTTTTTCCCGAACCCTTTTGGTTCCTTGGGTTGCCCTAATTTTTTCCTAGGCCAGTCAACCTAGTGGGTCTTTGTTCATGCGTAGTATCTTTTAACTATGTCCGTGTTTACAGGGTGCAAAAGGTCATCACTGTCCATAGTGGTTAAGATCATGGCTCCACCAGAAAATATGTTCTTGATCACAAATGGCCCTTCGTATATGGGAGTCCATTTTCCCCTGGGATCACCTTGTGGCAGTATGATGCGCTTGATTACCAGGTCACCAGCCCGATATACCTGACGTTTGACCTTCTTATTAAAAGCTTTGATCATACGTTTTTGGTAAATCTGAACATGACAGATAGTCGCGAGCCTCTTCTCCTCAATCAGGTTTAATTGGTCAAGTCGAGTCTGAATCCACTCGTCTTCATTCAGTTATGCATCCTTCATGATCCTCAAGGAAGGGATCTGGACCATAATGGGTAGGACAACTTCCATACCGTATACCAAAGAGAGAGGAGTTGCCCCTACTGATGTATGCACAGTGGTACGGTAACCATGAAAAGCAAATGGTAACATCTTATGCCAGTCTTTATATGTCACTGACATCTTCTGTATGATTTTCTTGATGTTTTTATTACCAGCTTCTACACCGCCATTCATCTTCGGTCGGTAAGGAGAAGAGTTATGATGTTGGATCTTGAATTACGTGCAGATCTCAGTGATCATAGTGTTATTAAGATTGGTGCCATTATCCGTAATGATTCTTTCTGGAATACCATATCGATGGATAAGGTTATGTCTGATAAATCGGGGTACAACATTCTTGGTGACAGAAGCAAATGAAGTTGCCTCGACCCATTTTATGAAGTAATCAATGGCAACCAGGATGAAGCGATGGCCATTAGAAGTTGTAGGTATAATCTCTCTGATCATGTCGATGCCCCACATTGCAAATGGCCAAGGAGAAGTCAAGACGTTTAGAGGAACCGGAGGCACGTGTACTTTATCAGCATAGATCTGCCATTTGTGACAAGTTTGCAAATGTTGATAACAGTCTGCTTCCATAGTGGACCAATAGTATCTTGCCCATAGGATCTTTTTAGCCATCGTGTTCCCACTAGAATGGGTGCCAAAGGTACATTCATGAAAATCAGCCATAATCTTCTCTGCTTCACTCTTGTCTACACACCGAAGCAAGGTAGAGTCGTAGTTTCACTTGTAGAGGATCTCGTTACTGAGAAAGAACTTGGCAGAGAACCTTCTTAAGAACTTCTTATCATTGACTAAAGCTCCCTCAGGATACTTTTGGGCTTTGAGATATCTTTTGACTTCATGGAACCAAGGCTTGTCCACTACTTCTTTAGTACCAATCTCGTGACAGTATGCGGGTTCATCCATTCTCTCAATAATGATCTGAGGAGCTTCGTTATCCCACCTGACTTTAAACATGGACGACATTGTTGCTAGCGCGTCCTCTAGTTGAGTTTCCTCTCGTGGAAAATTCTTAAAGGTAATTTCTTCAAAGTGTGGGATTAGTGTTAACACATGCTCTTTGTAAGGGATGATATTAGGATGCTTCATGTCCCATTCTCCTTTGATTTGACTTATCACTAGGGCCGAGTCTCCAAATACATTTAAGAATGTGATCCTCAAATCAATAGCATCTTTGAGACCCATAATGCATGCTTCATGTTCATCCATGTTGTTAGTGCAATTGAAACATAGCCTGGAAGTGAAAGGAGTGTGACAGCCTTCTGGAGATATCATCACAGTGCCGATGCCATTGCCCAAAGCGTTGGAAGCTCCGTTAAAAACCATAGTCTGTAGGGATCCTTTTTCAGGTCATTCATTCGGTCCAGGTTCTTCACAATGAGTTACTAGCATGATGTTCTCATTCGGGAACTCAAAATTCATGGATTGGTAGTCGTCCACATCCTGGTGAGCTAAATGATCAGCTAATACACTTCCCTTAATTTCTTTCTGAGTTGTATATTAAATATCATACTCGGTCAGGATCATTTTCCATCTTGCTATTCTTCCGAACATAGTGGGATTCTCAAAGATGTATTTGATAGGATCCATTTTAGATATCAACAAGGTAGTGTGAGTCAACATATACGGTCTCAGTTGGCGAGTAGCCCATACCAAAGCGCATCAAGTTTTCTCGAGCAGTGAGTATCTTGTTTCACAGTGGGTAAACATTTTGCTAAGGTAGTATATTGCATGCTCTTTTCGACCAGACTCGTCATGCTTCCCCAGCACACACCCTATTGAGTTCTCTAATACTGTTAAGTACATGATCAGAGGTCTTCCTTCGACTGGAGGCATTAAAATTGGAGGATCTTGAAGATATTCTTTGATTTTGTCAAAGGCGTTCTGGCAGTCGTCATTCCACTTCATTGCATGATCTTTCTTCAGTAACTTGAAGATTGGCTCACAAGTAACGGTTAGATGGGAAATGAATCTTGAAATGTAGTTCAGGCGTCCCAAGAATCCCCTAACTTCCTTCTCAATGTGAGGAGTTGGCATTTCTTGTATAGCTCTAGCCTTTGCAGGGTCCACTTCAATGCCTTTGCCGCTGACAACGAAACCTAAGAGCTTACCGGATCTTACTCCAAAGGTGCACTAATTCGGGTTCAACCTCAGCTTGTATTTCTTTAGCCTTCCAAACAATTTTTGCAGGTGATCAAGGTGCTCCTCTTCAGTCTAAGACCTGGCTATCATATCATCAACGTAGACTTCTATCTCGTGATGGATCATATCATGAAACAAAGCTACCATGGCACGTTGATAGGTTGCCCTGACGTTCTTTAGCCCAAATGGCATAACATTGTAGCAGAAAATGCCCCATTGTGTGACGAAGGTCGTTTTCTCCATGTCCTCAGGCGCCATTTTGATCTGATTGTACCCATAGAAGCCATCCATTAAAGAGAATACCTTATGTTGTGCAGTGTTATCAACCAGAACATCAATATGGGGAAGCGGGAAGTCATCCTTGGGGCTTGCCCTATTCAGGTCTCTGTAATCCACTAACATACGTACCTTATCATCCTTCTTAGGTACTAGAACAACGTTGGCAACCCATTATGGATAAGAGGTGACAGCTAAGAAACTGGCATTGAACTGTTTCATGACTTCAGCCTTGATCTTTTCTGACATCTTTGGCCGCATGCAACGAACCTTTTGTTTCACTAGAGGGAAGTCCTCTTTTGTAGGTAGGTGATGAACCATAATATCAGTGTCAAGTCCTAGCATGTCTTCGTATGACCAGGAAAAAACCTCAACATAGTCATGTAGCATCTAAATTAACCGTTCCTTGACACTATTCTCCAAATCGGCACCTATCTTGACTTCTTTCTTATCCTCTTTAGTACCCAAGTTAACTGTCTCAATCGGCTCTTCATGAGGCTGTATTTCCCTTTCTTCCTGTTGTAACAGTATGACAAGTTCTCCTGGTACTCCACAATTTTCCTCACCTTCGTCCTCGGCTTGGTAGATAGGATTTTCATAGTCATAACTAGCAATAGAAGAATGGTTATCAATAGGATCCATAGTGGATGTAGATCTGCAGTTTAATATGTGGGTGTGTGTAAGAGCATATCTATATTTTTTTTGATAAAGTAAAAAGCAGAAAAGAAAAAACAAAGAGTGCAAAATTTGCATGCAAAACGTCCAATGTTCTATTAATGACATATGAAAATGAAGCAATAACCCTCACAAAATAGACCATTGTGCCTCGGGTAAGACACAAGGCTTTAAAGTTTCAATTGTTCAAATATTACATATTCTCAAAAATAAAAGACAATTACTCCTGAATAAAAGTAATAGGGACGAAGTGTTTGGCCTCCCAATTGTTGAGTCCACCGCTGGAAGTTGGGAAGATCCACTTGTCCAAGTCGCAGTCGTTATCATTGTCTTCCAGAGCATTGACTCTACGGTTTCTAATCTGTAATGGTGGTCCCCCGGTACGAGCACGACGAACAGCTATCTGGGCTCCTGAAGAAAAACCCAAACCACAACTGTCAGATTTATAAGGAATGTATGGAAGTTGGCCCCAAATGGTACACCCACCTTCTTCAACTACTGCTTTGGTATCCCTAAGATAAGCCATCTTCAGTGGAGGTTTGGTAGTCTTTGGAGCATTGGCAGTAGTCTTAGTTGCAGCAACTGTCTGTGGCACCTCCTCAAAGTTCTGACAAGGGGTCTCGATGAACTCGCCATCCATTT
This sequence comes from Vicia faba, assembly GCA_948472305.1. Classification (NCBI taxonomy): domain Eukaryota; kingdom Viridiplantae; phylum Streptophyta; class Magnoliopsida; order Fabales; family Fabaceae; genus Vicia; species Vicia faba. The sequence goes on along the minus strand of OX451739.1, from coordinate 1,253,554,018 downwards.
CAACATACCTGAAAGAGTTCAGGTGGCTCACCATGTATTCCTCCTCCCCATGAACTGTGATAATCTTTCCATTGACTGGGTACTTCAACATCGGATGTAGGGTAGAAGTAACAGCACCAGCCCCATGGATCCAAGGTCGACCCAATAAACAGGAGTAAGACAGGCAGATGTCCATCACATAGAAAGTTGAGTCAAAAGTCTGAGTACCAACTTTGATAGGGATGTCCACCTCCCCGTGCACCATTCTTTTAGAACCATCGAAGGCCTTCACGACAATGTTATTAGGCTTTAGTGTGAGTTCTTCGCAATCTAACCTGTCCAGAGAATTCTTGGGCAAGACATTAAGTGACGAACTTGTATCCACCAGAACATGGGCTAATGTAGTACCCCTGCACTCAATGGAGACATGCAGGGCATCATTGTGTATCCTTCCCTTGGAATTTAAATCTGCATTAGAGAATCCCAGGCCATTGTCAGTTGTCAAACTAGCCACGCAATTCTCGAATTGATCAACGAAGGTCTCTTGAGGCACATGGGCAGACTTCAGGAATATTACTAAAGCCTTAGCGTGGGCTTCAGAGCACAAAAGTAAGGCCAACATTGATATTTTTGAAGTGGTCTTCCCCAATTGCTCCACGACATTATAATCACTTTTCTTGATTATCTTTAATATTTCTTCCATTTCATTTTTAGAAGCCTCAGGGATGACTTCTTTGTGTACCTTCGTTTGGACAGACTCAACCAATACCTCTTTGCCCCGAGCTCCATCCGACTCAATAGCAAGGATAACAACGGGATAACAACATGAGTAGCAATGGGAGTACTATCAAGAGTAGCAGCAGGAATGATCACAGGAGTAGCAACCGTCTTTGGAGAGATCTTGGGAGAGAAAACTCTTCCGCTTCTCATAATTTTGATGGTCCCCACGATGTTGTCGACATCAAGATCAGTACCTTTATCAATTTTTTCTTCAATAGCTAACAAGTCTTGCTTGACACCATGGTAATAGACGTCAGCCCCATAATTCTGGGGAACATCATTATCCGAGGAATATGGTATTGGCCCAAGGAGGGTGATGATCACGGGAGCAAACTTGGGAATAGATATAATCCTGATGGGTCTTTTGGTGGATACCCTGGGAGGATTGTCGGAAATGGTGATCATTGACACATATTCACATGAATTTCTTACAAAGGGAACTTTTCGAACAAAATTTCTTTGTTAACCATCAGGCACTGGACGCCCATCCTTAACAACCAACAACCATCTGGTAGAGACATACATAAGTGGAAACCTTCACCACAACCCGGAAATAAATTGGCTCGCAACATATTCTCTTTAACAGTTAGAATAGGAGTAGCTAACTCATCCATAGAAGAAACAAACCAATCATCATCAACAGCATTGACACCTTGGCCATGTTTGGGCATTGGTGCAGTTATCACATTAGGTGTCTCTGGAAGGTCAAACTCAATCTCCTTTTCCTTAATGAGATCGTGTACCTTATTCTTTAAAGCCCAACAGTCATTTGTATCATACCCCAGAGTTTTAGAGTGATAGGCTCATCGGGCATTTGGGTTATAGCAGGGAGACGCGTTATTAGGATTCTTAGGGGCTGCCTTCAGAGTCACCAAATTAGACTTTAGCAAATGTGGAAATACCTGGGACAAGGTCATTTTGATCCGGGTGAACTGTCTTTTGGGCGCATCTGACATGCACTTATTGTTTCGTTGTTGGTTTGAGGCAGGATTGGAAATCATAACAACTCCTACCGTCGAACGATGTTCAGTTTTATTGTGATTTCTTTGGCCATAGGCAGCACTAACCTCCTTCTTTCCAGTGAAAGGTTTCTTTGTTGTACTGGAGGATGCATCTCTCTGTATTTTACCACTTCTGATGCCAGCTTCTACCCGTTCACCAGTCAGTATCAGTTCAGTGAACCCGACAGAAGATCTTCCAATCAGGTGGTTAAAGAATGGACCAGATAACATGCCCAAGAACATGTCCACTAGCTCCCTATTAGACAACGGAGGCTGGACTCTTCCCGCAAGGTTTCTCCACTTTTGGGCATAATCTTTAAAACCTTCTCCAGAACCCATAGACATACTTTGCAATTGTGTACGAGTTGGGGTGAAGTCAGCATTGTATTGGTACTGCTTGTAGAAAGCAGCAGCCATATCTTCCCAATTACAAACGTTGGTTCTTTCCAGCTGATAGAACCATTCTAGCTGGGTCCCTGACAAACTTTCTTAGAAGAAATGTATCCACAGATCCTTATCAGTAGTGTGGGGTTGAATCTTCCTGACATATGACCTTAAGTGAAAATTAGGGCAGGAGGCACCATCATACTTAGCGAATACAGGAACCTTGAATTTCTGCGGGATGACCACCCCTGAAACCAGTCCTAGCTCTTCAAAATCTAGCTTGGGTATCCTCTGGATATCCATAGCATTGAGCCAATCCTCCAGCTGCTTGTATTTATCATCAGCAGGAGGATACTGCTCCTCAGAATAGTCAGGTTTATCTTCCTTGGACATTTGGTTGTTGTCTCTCTCCTTGGGCTTTTCTTCTTAATTGTCCCCTTCATTCGACGTGGTTGTGAATTTTAGAGCTCGTTTGGCCGGACCTCTGAACCTTCTTCCCATGTTCAAGACATCAGCTGGTTTCTTTGGCTTCTTGGTCTTATCTTTGATGATTACAGCTTTCAGATCTTCTTGCCCCTTAGCCAAAGCCAGGAACATTTGCTGAAACTGAGCGTTCTGAGCTTGGAGGTCTTTCACTGTTTGTTCAAGATTCATTTCTTTTGCTGAAATAAACAGCGAAAAGATAAGAAACTTGTCTTGAAATACATGTTTATGCAATGAAATGCATGATATGCTTATGCAATATTTTCAAAGGCCTCATAGTATTCAAACTCTTTTAACCAAAACAGAAACAGAGACTTTTTATTAGAAAGTTCAAATGAAATCAAAGTTTACAAAGGAATAACAAATAAGAAACTTCTAAGATTCATAAGTCTCCCAAGGATGCTTCCTTTTGGTGTTGATGTAGGCATTGAGATTCTGCTCTTCGTGAAGCTGCTTTGTCAGTTCCAACACCTTTTTCTCACTGGCATAGAATTGGGACTCAAAGGCATCTCATTCTTCTTTTAGTTGTATCCAAGACTTTTGCAATTCTTCAAAGTTTGTTGGCATATCAAGATGAAGAATGATGAGATACTCGACCCCTTGAACAATAGGCTCTGAGATCACTGGTAGGATAGAAGCATATGGAATTATAAGACTTTGAGCATGAGCTCGCACCCATTTGAGGTAAGGCTCCAAAGGGATGGAGTTCTTGTGTCCTAAAGTCTTACTATCAGTCTTTTTAACCATTCTCCAAGCGCGGATGAACCTCTAACGATAACCTTGCAGATCACTTGAATAGTCGAATACAATACCCTGAATGAGCATATCATGAGGACCATCCCTCTAGGCGTAACCTAACTGACGTAAAGCTAAAGAGGGGTTATAGGTGATGCCTCCTTTAATTCAAAGTAGTGGCACATTGGGAAATTCTCCGCAGCGATCAATAAAAGAGATGTCTTCTTGAGAGCGAGGGCACCAATAGATGTCAGAGTGAGAAAGAGACATTAATATTTGGTTCCACCTTAAACCAAGCTCATTCTTCATTACTGACCGAGGAAGGTGAGAAATAAACCACCTATAGTGTAGAGGTATACAACATGTAAGAGTCCCTCTCTTCTTCATGGTACAGGTATGGAGTGAATGCAAAATATCCCCGAGCAATGTAGGCACTGGATTGTGAGCCAGGAAGATGTTGATGGCACTGACATCTACAAACTGGTCTAAATTGGGGAACATAACCAACCCATAGATCAAAAGAGCTAAAACATCTTCAAAGGCATGGTAACTCATAGAGTTTAGGAATACCTGGGCTTTCTTCATCAGAAAACTTGTGAGGAGGCCCTTAACTCCACTCCTTCTTTCCCAGTTGGACTCAATGTCAGACGGATTCAAGTGCAAAGCTATGGCAACATCTTCAGCAGTCAGATCTTGTTCTAAACCGGTAAAGGGTATCTTCTTTAATATAGGAAAACCAAGTATTTTGGAGAATTCTTCCAGCGTAGGCACCAACTGATAGTCTTGAAATGTGAAGCAATGGTGTTTAGGGTCAGAGAACTAGAATAAGACACTCATCAAACCCTCGTCAAAACCGGCAGTGACCAAACTGAGAAAGTGACCATATCTCTTGTTAAATGATGAACTCTCGGGAACTTTTAAGACCATTTCTTTTAGTTTGGGAGGAATCTCTACAAAACTGATTCGGATGGTTTTTCTACGAGCTTAATCCATAACCTACAAAAGAGAGAAGAGATAAATCCACATGCCCTTGAAATGGTTAGTGTACATAACATGTTATGATGTTTATGATGTTATGATTACGCTTTGAAATCACAAGTATATCAAACACAAACGAGTCACACAGAGACCTTAGGTTTAAAGGCTTGTATGAGTTTTAAAGGTGAGTACCCTCTTGAAGTTTCAGTTGGCTCAACATGTCCTATTAATAGTAACCGGGTTCTAAGGAGTCTCATATCATTGACCTTTCTTTTAGGCATTGTTCTAGCTCAAGCACCAAAGTATTGCGGTCAGAATATCCCAAAAGACTAGTCTCAATGAGTGTAGTATCAAGTATCAACCAATCTTTGATCGGAACCAAAGTCGGCCATCTCACTACTTTCTAATGGCTTAGAATAAGTCTATTAAAGGTTCTAAAGGTCATTTAGAGCTTAATGACACTATAAGGAAGCGTAATGTTATCCTTGACTGACTCAAGGAACATTAGTACAAGCCAGAGTATCACGCTAACGTAGCCATCACTTCGTCCATATCGGTCTACATCGTACAGCTTCCATGATTTATTGCTACTTACCTAAAAATGTGTCCCAGATCCGGGTATAGGATCTTTAACAATAACCCCAGCAAACCCTTTAAAAATAAAGCAGACAAAGCAAACAAGGAAAGCAATTTAAAATGATTTAACTCTAAGGTAACCCCACCTTTATAACTCCCCGGCAGAGTCGTCAGTTCTGTGATACGGTGGCAGAGCCGACTGTTATAATGGTTTTGCATTTGTGTTCGTAAATGTTGTGGTAAGCAAGAGTCACCACCGACTTTTCTTTTATCCAAATTAAGGAAAGGGTGAAAAGAACATAAAAATACCTTTTCGAGAGTTTTTTGAGTAAGGGGGGTAAATTATGGAAAAGGAAGGTGTTAGCAACCTTTCCATTCGTAGTTTTCTACGGGCTCTTAAATGGTTAGCTCGTTTTTTTAAATACCTCGTGCTTTGTGTTTTTGAAAAGTATTTGAAATTGCCTTACTGCGGCGATTCACTTTATGATAACTCTTGTATCAGTCCTCAAGAGTGTTGACAAAGCGAATATTTTTGAAAGTGTTTTTGAAATGTTTTTGTGTACGTGTGAAAAGTTTGTTTTGAGCAAGCATTTAAGAACTATCTACTTATACTCGAAAAAGTTTGTTATTTTCCTCATATCCTTTAGACAGTGCTATCCTACTATTAGTGAGTAGATAGCCATATCGTTGGATGTTTGAGGGACATTCGAAGGGACGTTTTTTATAGTCACAAAGGCAACTTTGCAAGAAGTTTTAGTAACTATCCTAGGGTTCTAAGATCATATTTTTACCGAGGTTACGTCGAGAGGGTCATCGAGGGACTTATGATCTTTTTGAACTAGAGGATGGCCACTAAAACCTCACACGTTTCGAGAGTTGTGACTATTTTCCGAAGGCAACCGAAGTGGGAGTACCCTAGAGGTGAACATGTGCAAGTGATCCAATTCAGTTCATTTATCTTTGTTATTGGGTTTGCTAGCGCTTTGTTTTCAGTCTTTCCATACAAGCCTAGTCATTAACAGTTAATATTTTGCAGAAATTTAAAGTGCAGGAATCGTAAATCCTACGCTATTACAATGCTTCGGGAAGGGGGTATTTACATGTCCAAAAAATGGGGGAAAATAAAGAAAGCAGTAAAGTAACGTCCTAATTAATTCTGTTACAACCCATGAACAGTTACAATAATATGAAAAGTGCGAAAATAAATGTGCGCGAATTGAAAATAATGTCTAAGAATCCTAAGAAAAATAAAATAAGTTGGTTGTTTTTATTTATGAAAGAAAACAAAGCCTAAGTCTACTTAATTTTAATTTAAAGGAAAGGTTAAAATAATTAATTTATTTATTTATTTAACTTAATTAGAAAAAAAAATATTTTTCCTAATGCTTTTTTGTGATTTTATTTGATTTGTTGATTTAAAAGAAGTGAGTAAAAATAAAAATAAAAATAAATGCAAGAAGAAGAATCCTTCGATCAAAGAAAATGATGGCCTTCAATCCTAATGAAGGATGGCCTTTGATCCTGTGAAGATATGTGCACTTCGATCCATGTGAAGGGTATCCTTCGATCCTGTGAAGGATGGCCTTCGATCCTGTGAATATGTACAGCCTTCGATCCAACAAATAATGTTGTTGGAGGCGTCTGATGAACTGCCTGTGGAGGAAGGCACTGAAATCTGCAAGAAAAAGTGTCAACAAAATAAAAGCATGGCCTGGGTGTGAACCAAGGTCTTTTTCCTAATTCGACCTCCCCTTAATTCGACTCCTTTGAGCTCGAATCAGGGTTTGTTTGCCTTAAAAACCCATGGTTTCTTGAGATTCGATGAAGCGCACAAATTGTGCCCTCTATCTTTGTATGTTCCATGTGAAATGTTGTGCTATATGATACCTTGGGCATAAATCAAACACTGGAAAACATTAATACATCATGAAAGCATGAATATGAATTTGAAAGTTTTCCAAGGATGAGATGCTTCGATTCGGGTGTGGATTGGCTTGGAGTAGACTCTAGGGAGCCTCGGGAGCACAAATATAGTATTTGTTTGGACTGAGGGTGCCTGCAAAACTGGTTAGAAATTTGATATGTTTTCTGAGGCAGCGTGTGCTTATTCTTTTGATAGTCAATTTGTGTGTGTATGAGGCAGTATGTAGGCGTAGGTCTGTATGCGTATGTAAGTAGTCTCTCCCTCTTTGGTTTGCATTGGTGTCTTGTATTTATAGGAGTGGGAGGAGATAAGAAAATGGGGAAAGAAACATGTCCTTAAAGACTAGCCATTAAACATGGATTTGAAAATATAATCAGACCAATTTAAAGATTGTCATTTAGAGAATTTTCATGCCATTTTGGAATTGGGAATGAACCTGGACAGGTGATAATTGGTGCCTTGTACGAATTCAAATATCTCAGAATTTTCTTCACCAGAGTGTCTTCGATCAGCCTCTAAGCGTTACTTTCCTCGATTACATTTCCTTCAAGTCAAACAAATCGAAACATCAACTCTTCCTTTTTGACTGGTCGAATGATGCTTCAGCTTTTTACCAATCGAAGGCTTTATAGAAGCCTCCTCACCTTCCTTCGAATTTCCCCAGGCCTCAGCATTATGGCCTTTGATTGAGCCACTTTTTGCCTTAGTAGCTTGATCTGAAACTCTTCAACTAACCCAATCGAAAACTCTTTTCTGGCCAGTCGAAACTTCTTTTGTCATGAATGTGATTGTGCAGGAGGCTTGGGCCTGGAAGTATGCAAGACTTTAGCCAACAAACAAAAATTGTTTCCAACCATTGTATATCTTTCGATTGGACCAAATGCATGTCCTTCGAAGGCATCGTTTGTGTCTTTTAAATAGGCCTTACTAGGTGTCAAAAGGTGGAAAACTGTGTGTTAAGGATTTTAGATGTGGAATCGAAGCAAGCCATTTCAGAGGGAGCCATGGCCTAGTCGAAACTAGCACAAAGGAAGCCAATTCCTTGTGGATGCTAGCATGAGGGAGACCAAAGCAAGCATAAAAGAAGCCATTTCCTAGTGGATTGAAGGCAAGTCTGAAGAAGTCTTGGCCTTGTGTGCTTAAGGCATGCACAAGGGAAGTCATTTCCTTGTCAATTGAATCAGGCATGAAACAGCCAATACTCAGTTGAAATCTTGTGAACCAAGTTTGTGACAAAGGATTTTAGACATCCGTTCGAAGCTCCTTTTCTAGATACCAATCAAAGGACAACCTGCTCAGATGCCAACCGAAGACACGTTGTCCCAATGCCAATTGAAGACACCTTGGTTCAATGCCAATCGAAGATACTTTGTTTAAATGCCAATCGAAGATACCCCTTTTATCTTCAAAATTCTTATTTTCTTTAAGCAAGTGTTTGTAATCACCCATGTAGGAGAAAACCTTGGAAAACATGAGAGGGAAAATTTTGGGGTACAACATCTGTCTATTGTCGAAACCGAATACATAGCAGTAGGTAGTAGCTACTCTCAACTGGTATGGATGAATCAAATGTTAATTGAGTATAATATCACACAAGATGTCATGACATTATTTTGTGACAACTTGAGTGCAGTTAACATTTCCAAAATTCGTATTCAGCATAATAGGACTAAGCATATTGATATCAGTCATCACTTTATAAGGGATCTTGTTGAAGACAAAGTGATAACTCTTGAACATGTTATTACTAAAAACCAGCTTGCTGATATATTCACTAAAGCGTTAGATGCGGTTCTGTTTGAAAAACTAAGTAGGAGACTAGGAATTTGTGTCTATGAAGATCTGTAGCAACTACTTCTATTGGGGTGGGCCAATACATTTTACCAGTTGCATTCTGGTATTTTATTAGCTAGGAAAAGAGATAAATTATCTTTTCTTTATGGTTTTTTTGATGGGGAACATGCTCCAAATATTATTGTGACATCCTCCAAAGAGATGCCTCAGCTATCAAGAGTAATGATAATAATGTCATTGCATCTGCTGGTATTGAGGTATGACTACTGGCTGTGTAAACCTTTTTGGATTTGCTTTGTGTACTTGTATTTGTTGTTGTATTATTTTGTAAAGGTTGAGTTCCCAGGTTCTGTTTAGCTGTTAATAAGCTGATGAATAATTACTCACCTTTTTCATATTATGGCTAAAAGGGGGAGTGATTGTGTTATGCACTGTATTGCTTTTGAGAGGGAGCTTAGCAGGTTATCTGTTCTGGACTGATATGACATGTTAAGAATTTGGTATTCTCAGGTTCGTTATGTTGAATAAGTTTCCATCAGCTATAGCTCTGGTATTTGTTGTTTTTTCTTCCAATGTTGTGCCTTTGATTGATTGGATGCTTGATTTTTTCAAATGCTCTAGTTATTTATGTGTGGAAGATGTGCTAGGTTGTTTTAGCCAAAGGGGGAGATTGTTATTTCTTTGTTTTGTTGTGATTGGCATTATGTTTGGTAAAACTAACTTAGTTTTGACATGTTGAATAAAGATGTTCTATGTACTGAAGCAACATGTTCTATGTGATATCCTATGCACGCTCTTTCGACATCGTAATTGTGTACAGCTAGATTGTTGGATTTCCTAGTCTGTTACAAATGCAGAATATTCTATGAATATTATACTATCCTATGTGGCGCTCAGTTTGAAGATTGAAGAAGATTTAAGATGATTTTAATGAGAATTGTTAGTTTCTAATTATGGAGATAATTTAGGAAATTAATGATTGATGTCCTATCTTTGAGGAGATAATTTTGTAGCGCCTGTTACTTATCTAACTGGGATTTGTGAAGCCCAAATCCAGTTCATTAAAGAATATAAATAGAAAGCTTCAACCCTAGTTGTTTTTTTATGAGCTTACACTGTATTTTGATTAGAGTTTGTGTGCTTATTGTGATCCTCTCGATTATCATGTTGATAAAAGAGTAGGACTTTGTTTTTGTTGCAAGTTCTATTAACTGTTCCAAAGCTTGTAAGCAGTGAATGATTGTGTATCTATGAAGTGTGACTTCTGTGATTTTCTAAGTGTTTAGAATTGTTCAATCACTGGTTTGTGATTGGAAGGGATTTGAGAAGGGTCTCATACCTAGGTGAGTCTTAGGTAGAAGTTAAGAAAGGGTAGTGATTAAGTGAGAAGTTGTAAACGGGGGGGTTTAGCTTCGAATTGATACTATTAGTAGTTAATTTGATCCTTGGTGTGATACGGTGGGAGAACTGACTAGGGTTTTGCGTTTGTTTTCGCAAATGTTTCGGTTGAGCAAGAGTGGCCACCGACTTTTTATTTTATCCTAAGGAAAGGTTAAAAAGCACAGGAAAAACCTTTGAGATGTTTTCTTGGGTTCGGGGAGTAGATTATAGAAAGGGAAGGTATTAGCACCCTTTCTATCCATGGTTATCCATGGTCTCTTAGTTACTTGCTTAGATCACTTGCCTTGCATTTTCAATTGTTTGAAATGGTGCTTTCAATTGTTTGAAATGGTGCTTTGTGTGTGTGGTTTTGAAAGATGTTTTGAAAAGAGGCCATTGTTGTGGCAACCTTTGTAATGATCCATGTTTGAATGTATACAAAGGTGTATTTGTCTTTTGAAAAGTTTTCAATGTTTTGAAAGTTTGTTTTGAAGTTGTGTTGTGATGTGTGTTTTGAAAAATGGCAAGGATTGTTTTGCAAGATTGGTCAAGTAACCAAGAGCTATCTACCCTAAATTTCTCAAAGATCTTTCCTATGTTTTAACCCTTTTAACAGTATTGTTCCACCATTATATTTGGTGGACAATCTTGTGTTAGGATGTTAACGGGACGGGCGCGGGTCATCGTTTAGACCATGAATGCAATAGTGTCAAGTATTTTGGCAATTTTCTTGAGGGACTATGATCATTTTGTTTAGGCAACAAGAGAAAGCATCATCGAGGGACTATGATCATTTGATTTGTTTTGTTTTGCCAAAGAACTCAACATGCAAACATGGCCCATTTTTTAAGGCAACAAGTGGAGTAACCCTAGGGGTGCAAGTGTGTATGGTGTTGTCCATTTTCATGCTTTTTTGTCTTTGTATTAGTCAAGCTATTTGTTATTTGATTTGCATACAAACCCTAAGTCTATCATGGCATAATTTGAAAGCTTTTAAATGCGGAAATTTAAAGTCCTAAATTATTACAACATGATTATGGGGATGAGGGTACAAATGTTTGAATGGGGGGATATTTGGCAAGAAATTAAATCTAAAGCTATTACATCCATATTGAATATACAAGTATTTAATTGTACAAAAATAAATATGATAAATATGCAAAAATGTATTATGCACAAAAGTGATTTTTTATGTATGTGAAAGTGTTTTTCAATGTGAAATATAAACAAAAATAAAAAGGTCAAATTTTGAATATTTTTATAGTTTAGGGAAAAACCCTAGTTTTTAAATAAATAGTGTATTTATTAATTATATACAATATTTATATATTTATTTATAAAAAAAAGAAGTATATTGTAAAAAAAGTATTTTTTTAGTGTCATATATTAATAAAAATAAAAATGTATTATTTTCATATTTTTGTCCTAAGTATTCTAATAAATATATACAAGTATTTATATTATATATTAAATATACTAAATATATACAAGACTAAAATATTAATTATTTGCAAAAAATGGTATATTTTAGAAAATGTTTTCAAAATGTAAATAAAAAAATAATAATGACTGAAAATAAATATATTTTTTGTATTATTTTTTTAGTGTTTTAAATAAAAAGTAATATATTTATTTATATACATATGTTAAACAAAACAAATAAATGCCAAAAAAATGCAAAAAAATGAGGAAAAATATTTTTAGTGTTTTTTCATGTTTGAATAAAAATATAAAATCAGAATCAAAAGGAAAAAAACAAAAATGATCAATATATCACACAATGGGCCAAGGGGGTGCAAATGGAAAAAAGGGGTGTGAACAGCATGCTGACTCAGGCCCAGCCCAAGCCAGCTTTGTCTTCAACCTCCAGCACCATTCAAATAGAAAACGCACGCGCCTCTTATGCAATCATCATCTCCTGATTCTTTGACTTTTAACAAAAACTCACAACACCAATAATGTAGAGCATCAAGAGACGAATTCATACATATAAAAATCTTGACCTAACTCTAAGAAACGAGGGAGAATTTCTTCATCCCCAATTTCTGACCTAATTTTTCTTCAATTTTCATGGCCAAAATTCTCACAGCATGCTTAATATAAATGAAAAGTAAATACATGGATGTCTTCAGGGCTATGAGGAGAACATGTTTTCTTCACAAACCTAAGCTTAATCGTGCCTGGATAGAGAGATAGAAGTTCATGTTTTTACCTGTTTCAGCTTGACTTGAACAGAACAATGTAGCAACTTCCAATGGTTTTTGAGCTTTTGTACAGCTTGCCTGAAGTCCAAGGATGCTTCTCTAACTCCTAGCTTGCTTTAAAATCAACTGAATCGTGCTATGGAAGTCAACCTGCACAGCTTGAAAATAAAAATGGCAAACGTGGTTATGGGTGTTACAGCTTGAGTTCAATGCTTGGGATAGCTTCAGTGGATGATATGGAACATGTTTGAACTCTTTTTGGCCAAAGTGCACGGGTGGAATGGATTATGGAAGTCAAACTGCAACAGATGCCCTGTTTCTGCAGCAGGAGGGTGTTTTTGTGAATGAGGAGGTTTGGGAGGTGGTTCAGTCGTGCTTTAGTCTTGCTTGGATGTATGAAAGATGTTTGCAAAGTTTGTGTTTGGCTGTGTTGACAGGAATGAGAGATTCAGAGTTTTTGCAAGCTTTCTTCTTTTTGAAGTAAGAAGGTTCAAGTGGGGTTATAGGCATGTACAAGGCTCTCAAGCATGCTGCAGCACTCTCTCTTGATCAGTGGGATTTGTCTACAAACTTGTGCCTCAAAGATCTGGCTTGTACCTCTTGGATATGGTATTTGACATAAAGTGCATCTTTTCCAAAATGGCAAATTTACTTTTTCCATTTAAAGATTAATTCTTTGTGTAATGACTAAATGCATAAAACAATGCTTGAACACAAGGGTTAGGCATTTAATTATTGAGTGTGAAGAGGTTTAGAGGCCTGCAAACTATCACAAACCCTGTTGACTTGAAAATGCCAATGTTATGAACAAGCTTTGGCCATGAACAAAAGTGGATTTTGCCCAACTTTGCAAATTCGATTCTCCCTAACCACAAGGGTGTTTGATGAGTTCTTGGACAATTTGGAAAGCTTGGAATGTGTAATACAATCCATCTTTGTAATGCAAATTGAAACTCCAAGTGGAAGCATGTGAAAAATGGCCGAGAAGTTGGACAAAAATCCTGCCTAGAATAGGTCAAAATTTTTCTAAGTTAAAAATGTTTTGCACCCTTGTTCCAAAAATCATAACTTGAGCTACAAGCTTCCTTTGAGAAAACTTTATGAATCAAAGTTGTAGATTTTGCAATGGAATATAACTTTCATGTTTTGAGTTTTGTTTGAATCCATTTTCATCTTTGTGAAAAAATGGGACAAAGTTAGGAAAAAATAAGGAAGTTTCATAACTTAGAAAAATTCTAAGTTATGAAATTTTCTCATTTTAAACCCTAATTTGCAAATTTGGATTTCTTGATGAAAAAATTTCATAATTTTACATGTCTTGATGAAAAATGAATCTTGGCACTTGATTTTGACCAAAAAGTCAAAGTTTGACTTTTCAGTATACAATCAAATTTTGATCAGTTGACTGGAAAATTCATCTGTCAATCCTGTGCATTTGAGATTTTTTGAACTTGTTGAATGTGTCAAGACAATGCCATTGAGTCCTTGAGTCCATGTGTGAGCTTGGTTTGCCATTGGTTAGGTCAAACAGTCAAAAATTGCCTTTGTGCAGTCAAAACCCTAAAAATGACCATTTTGCCCTTTTGGTGATCTGATCAAATTTCTTGTGGAATAGTGATCCAAACTTGACCAAATGGTTCATATTAGTTCATAATGTTGATGTGGGTCAAAAATCATGAGGTTTGACTGTCAATTGGCCACAATTGACTTTTTCCCCAATACAGCTGATTTCTAGGTCAACTGTCCAATTGACTGGGCAAATATTGGAATCAAGGCTTGAAACTTGGTATGGATAAACTTGTGAGTCCAACATGAAGCATGAAAGTCACTTTGGGCATTTTAGGTCAAAAGATCCATGTGCAAACTCAAACCCTAATTTGGGTCAACAGTGCAAGAAGGGGCCTTGAGCAGAGCAAACCCTAACTTGATCTTGAGTTCCAAGAGTCTTGTGATGATAAAATGTTGATGAAATGAGAGGGAAAATTTTGGGGTACAACAGTTGCCCCTGTTCAATCTTCTTGAACCTGAAGAGTTAGATTGGCAAGTTTGCCTTTCGCGTCTCGAAGGTAAAAGGAGATTGGACACTAGAGTGCCTGTAAATTTGCACTCATCAAGACATAGGCGCGGGAATGGGCTTGAAGATGCCATTTGGAGATGGGCTTAGAGATGCCATCTGGAGATGTGACAGAATCTTGTCGGGGGATGGGCTTAAAGATGCCATCTGGAATGCTTGTTGAACTATAATGTGATAGGTCAGAAGAATGAGGATCAAAATGGTATCCGTGTCTGGAATGCATTTGAACTGTATCTGGAGACTGAGTTTATATGAGCAAAAGAATGGCCTCCGTGTCTGGGGCGTATCTGAGTTGTGACTGCATTTGAATGTAGAATGAATATCAGAATGACTGCCGTGTCTGGAGTGTATCTGTATTGTATCTGGGTGACAGAGAAATATCTGTGTATGGAGCAACTGCGTGCTGGGGATAAATTCTGAATGAGTGACAGAATGGCAACCGTGTCTGGAGCGTATCTGGAATGTATCTGAAATTGAGATTTGTATGAGTAGCAGAATGACTTTCGTGTCTGGAGTGTATCTGAGACTGTAACTGGGATCGGAATAAATGACAGAATGACTTCCGTGGCGAATGCACTGGGGAGAATCAAACTGTTATTGTAAGGGTCAGAATGGTATCCATTTTTTATATGCATTGAACCTTGAGGTTGATAAATGAATCTGAATGAGAGATAGAATGGCTGCCGTGTCTGGAGCGTATCTAGTCTGTATCTGATTGTTGTAGCCTGAATGAGTAGTAGAATGACCACCGTGTCTGGGGTGTATCTGTACTGTATCTGACTTGAAATTCTGAATGAGTAATAGAATGACCGCCTTGTCAGGGGTGTATCCATACTGTATCTGAATAATTGTTAATGATAGCCTTTTAATCTTATCCTGAAAAGGATGAAATGTTAGCTAAAACGCAAAGTTATGTTGCATGATATGTATGATGCAATATAATGTTATATCAATGTCTATGATATATGAATGTAAATGAACGCGCATGTAAGCTGATGAGCTGTCTTGCTGAGGATGGATGAATCCTGGGTAGCCAGAGATAAAAGGATCTTGACTGTTTCCGGGGAAAGTGAATCATTGACTGCTGCAGGGGATTGCAGGAACCTCTGATTGCTGAAGCTGAGACATCCCTGTTGACTGCTTGGGGAGCAAGATCTTCAGTTATTGAGGGATTTTAGGACCACTGCTGGGGATTGAAAAATCCTTGATGACTTGTGGGGAATGAGAATCCTGAGGATTTCTTACTGGGGAGTCCAGA
The DNA here is from genome assembly GCA_948472305.1 of Vicia faba. Taxonomy (NCBI): domain Eukaryota; kingdom Viridiplantae; phylum Streptophyta; class Magnoliopsida; order Fabales; family Fabaceae; genus Vicia; species Vicia faba. The sequence goes on along the minus strand of OX451739.1, from coordinate 1,253,538,468 downwards.
ACCTGGTAGACTTATGCTGGAGAAGTAAGACTGAGAATCTTCAATCTGATGGGAAGTATCTCTGTGGGGAGAAGGTTCACTAGTCCGGTTCCGCTGGGGATTGATAGTTGGAAGTTTTTAGCTCCGCTGGGGATTAACAGTTTTGACCTTACTGGGGATTGAATTCTCAAATTTTTAGGGGTCCACCGGGATTACTGAAACTTAACTCTGAGGGGAATTAAGTTTCGGAAGGCTCTCTGGCTGGGGAGATTAACTTTGAGAAAGCTTTTGTTCTGCTGAGGATCCTGAAGTTTAACTCTGTTTGGGGAATTAAGTTCTGGATCTTAATCTTGTTTAGGAATTTGGAGTTTAATTCCGCTGGGGATTCCTTCTGAAAGGGCATCAAGGTATCTATCTGTATCTTTAACCTATCAGCAATTATCTTGCTTGAATTGTAAAGAAATGATTATGTTCAAATTCATATGCCTATTTAACAAAACATTGGACGTTTCTCAAATAAAACATAAGTGTAAAATCAAAAAGAAGACAAAGCGAATTTCTGTATTTGGAAAAGTATTTGTATTAACTTTCTGTGAGTATTTTTGTACAAAGGAGACAGACATCCTAGTAAGAGGATGTTGTCGTAAAAATTGAAAAATTTATACAAAAGAAAGATGGCTATGTGAAACAACTCCATGGGATTCCATTCTGTTATAGCTTTCACAACTCTAAAGATTTGTCCATTCGCTGCTTCGTCCGCAGATGACTGGATTGATCAGAAGCTCGGAGCTTGTTGATGAAGAGATTGTCTTTAAAGTGATCCGACAAGACATAGTCATACGCTTTAATTCCCTAACTTTTGCCTGAATCGCCCTTTCGGGTTTTCGATCCACCGGGAAACCCCTTTTTTCCCAAGCTGCCCTTTCGGGTTTTCAACTTGCCGGGTGTACAAATTTTTTTTGTTTTATCCCTAATTTTTTCCTGAACCGCCCTTTCGGGTTTTCGGTTCACCGGGATGCCCATTTTTGCCCAAGTCGCCCTTTCGGGTTTTCGACTTGTCGGGTTGTTTTATGCGTAGTATCTTTTGACTATGTTTGCGTTCGCAGGGTGTGGCAAATCGTCGCCGTCCATGGTGGTCAGAATCATTGCACCACCAGAAAATATTCTCTTGATCACAAATGGTCCTTCGTAAGTAGGAGTCCATTTGCCCCTGGGATCACTTTGCGGTAAGATAATCCGCTTGATCACAAGATCTCCGACTTGGTATACTTGACGTCTGACTTTCTTGTTGAAAGCCTTGATCATCCGTTTTTCGAGGGGGTTTGCCCCAGTTGCTCTACCACATCATAATCACCCTTTTTAATTATTTTCAGAATCTCCTCCATTTCTTTCTTAGAGGTTTCGGGGATGACCAATGGCTGAGCCCTCGTCCTGAAGAGCTCTTCTTGGATCCCTTTCCCCTTATCAACAGCAGTAGGAGGGACAACCACAGGAGTAACAACTTCTTCAATCATTGTCATTCTTGCAGATAGTTTTATCGGTGCAGGGGTAACCTTGGCAGCAGTTGAGGGTCCAAAGATTGCCTTTGGAGGGGCAATCTCTGGAGAGAAAATTCTCCCACTTCGGGTAATATTGCTCGTACCGGCAATGTTTCCAATGTCGGCAGTTTCTTCGTTAGAGCTCTCTTCAGTTATCTCAATTTGTTTAACACCGTGGTAGTAGATTTATCCACCATAATTCCACGGTATCAATTTGTCAGATTTGTATGGGACGGGCCCAGGCATGGTTATCTTCAAGGGAACAATCTTCGTAGCGGATGTAATCTTAACAGGCCTTTTGGGGACCTTAGAAAGATTGGTGGAAATGGTGATTATTGAAACTTCATTGATAGGAGTAACGGGAGTCTTTTCGAAAAGAATTTATTGGTTGTCCATTAGGCGTTGGATGCCTATCTTCAGCAATGGACAGTCGATCGGTAGGGAGGAACAAAAGTAGCAATCTTCTTTACATCCTGGGAAAATCCCAGCCTTCAACAGATTCAACTTGATTGTCAGTAATGGGGTTATCAGATCATCAACAGTAGAAACAAACAGATCTTCTTCAACAGTATGGACATTGCGACCATGCTTTGGCATCAAAGCGGATATTACATTTGGCTTCTCGGGGGAGTCGAACTCAACCTCTTTTGCATCTATTAAATCTTGAATTTTATGCTTAAGCGCCCAGCAATCTTTGGTGTCATGCCCGATGCTGTCAGAATGATAGGCACATTTAGCATTGGGATGATAATGCGGGGAAGTTGTATTCACATTTTTTGGTGCCTCTTTGATATTGGTGAGATTCAGCTTCAACAAATGGGGAAGAACTTGTGCGGGCGTCATATTGATGCGGGTGAACTTCCGTTGTGGCCGTTCTCCCCATTGATGTTTAGGTCTGGACTGATTGTTACGAGGCTGATCATTTGATGGATTTTGAATCATCACGGCCCCCACAGTCGGCCGGCACTCAGTTCTTCCCGATCCCTTCTGAGAGTACACAACAGCTGCTTCCTTCTTGGCCGGGAACGGTTTCTTAACTGCTATGGATGCAAAGGCATCCCTTTGAATCTTTCCGCTCTTAATACCAACTTCCACCCGTTCTCCAGTCAGAATCAGTTCGGTAAACCCTGCAGAAGAGCTCCCGATCAAATGGTTGAAGAAAGGGCCAGATAGGGTCCCCAAGAACATATCAACTAGCTACCTATCTGAAAGCGGTGGTTGTACTCTTCCGGCCAAGTCACTCCATTTTTGGGCGTATTCTTTGAATCCCTCATTTGAGGCCATCCCCATACCTTGAAGCTGAGTACGGGTTGGCGCCAAGTCGGCGTTGTATTGATACTGGAGATAAAAGGCAGCTTCCAGGTCTTCCCAGTTATGCACTTCTGACCTCACAAGCTGGTAAAACCAGTCTAGCTGTTTACTGGACAAGTTGTCCTAAAAGAAGTGTACCCAAAGATTTATGTCGGATGTATGAGGTTGAATTCTTCTGACATATGACCTTAGGTGCATCTTCGGGCAAGACAGCCCGTCATATTTTGCAAAAGTTGGTACCTTAAACTTTGGAGGGATCACAATCCCAGCAATCAATCCCAATTCTTCAAAATCTAATTCGGGAACCCTTTGCAGCTCCATAGCTGCCAGCCTATCCTCCAAGTTTTTGTATTTGTCGTCCGTTGGCGGGTAATGCTGCTCTGAATAATCTTCATCTTCCTCAACCTCTTCCTCTTCAGCCTCGGATTCAGAGGGTAGTGCAGCTCCTTTTCCTTTACCGGTCCCCTCATCAGATGTGGAGGGGAATTCAAGAACTCTCCTAGCTTCATTCTCAAACCTTCTTCCCAGCGTAGCTACCCCAACTCTTTTCTTCTTCTTTTTTCCTTTTTCTTGCTCTTTATTCCCTAACAGTTCTTTAATATCCTCCTGACCCTTTGCTAAGGTCATTAGGAGCTGTTGAAACTGCGAGTTTTGTGACTGCAGATCTTTGACCGTCTGCTCAATATCCATCTTACTGAAATAAACAGTAGAAAGATAAGGAAACCTGGTGTGAAGACCTGTTTATGCATATGATGAATGATATGTTTATTCATGTAATGCATTCAAGGATTTGGAAATTCAAAATTGTTGCAGACAAAAAGAACACACGTCATATTAATAAGAAGAAATTTTGTCAGTACATAAATGCCCCATGGGCCGAATATTACAAAGAAACTTCTCAAGGTAAAAAGACGTTGCGCATCCTCTTTGGTGCGATGTAAGTGTTGAGGGTCTCCTCCTCGTGAAGTCGGCGGGTAAGCTCCAAAACCTTCTTCTCACTGGCGTAGAAGCTAGCTTCAAAAGTATCCCTTTCTTCCTTGAGTTGGATCCAACTCTTCTGCATTTCCTCCCATGATGTTGGCATGTCAGGATGTAGGATGGTGTAGGGAACCTCTCCTTCCTTAACAGGCTCTTTAATCAAAGGGAGAATGTGAGGGTAAGGCATCATAAGACTCTAGGCGCGGGTTCGTACCCACTTGAGATAAGGCTCAAGAGGGATGGAGTTCTTGTGCCCCAGTATCTTACTATCTACCTTGTTAGGCATCCTCCAAGCTCTGATGAATCTTTGGCGAAGTCCTTGCGCATCGTTGTCGAAGTCAAAAACTAGGTCAGGAATCAGCATGTCATGAGGGTCGTCCCTCCGTGCATATCCAAATTGTCTTAAAGCTAGACAAGGGTTGTAGGTAATGCCTCCCCTAATGCGAAGTAATGGAACATTAGGGAACTCACCACAGCGATCAATGATGATGACATTTTCTCTGGACCGAGAACACCAATGTACATCAGAATGTGTGAGGGTCATCAATCGTTGTGACCACCTTAAGCCTTGCTCATTCTTCAAAACAGATTGTGGAAGGTGAGAAATAAACCACCTTGCAAGGAGAGGAGTACAGCACATGAGAACACCTATCTTTCTCATTGTTCGTGTGTAAAATGAGTGGAGGATGTCCCCAAGCAATGTAGGTATGGGATTCCTGGACATGAACATCTTGACGGCATTCACATCTATAAGTTGGTCAGGATTTGGGAACAAGACCAACCCATAAATAAGGAGTGCCACAATTTCCTCAAAGGCTTTTAGATCCAAAGAATTCCAACACTCTTGTGCTTTCTCAAACAAGAATTTTACCAAGAAGCCCTTGACACCACTTCTAGTTTCCCAATGCCCCTTAATGTCAGATGGTTGCAAGTGTAGTGCTTGAGCAACATCTTCAGGCTTTGGTTCCTTTTTCGTACCGTTGTAGGGTAGTTGATTAAGAATAGGAATTCTCAGGAGTTGAGAAAATTCCTCCAAAGTAGGTACCAATTGGTAGTCGGGGAATGTGAAACAGTGGTGAAGGGGGTCAAAGAATTGGAACAGCACTTTCACCATGTCTTCTTCAATGCTGGTGTTGACTAGGTTGAGAAGTCTACCATGTCTTTCACTGAAGAGAGAGCTTTCTGGAATTCTGGATGTAAGCTCCTTGAGTTGAGGAGGGATTCTCACAAGGTTGACTTGGATAGTTTTCCTGCGAAGAATTTCCATGACCTACAAAACAAGAACAAAGATGAAGATCCAAACCCTTGAAATGGTTAGTGGATGCATATGATGCTTTATGATGTTCATGATGTATGCACAAACACATGTACAAGCAAATCACACAAAACCCTAGTTACAGGCTTGCATGGGGTTTCATAGGTAAGTACCCTCTTGAGTGTAGTTGGCTTAAAAACCTGTCCTATAAATAGTAATCGGGTTCTAAGGAGCTCAATGCCATTGGATTGTTTTCCATGTTCATTGTTTTGGGTTAGCCACTTAACTAGCGACCAAAATATTCCAAGAAAATAACCCTCAATGAGTGTAGTATCGAGTATCTACCAACTTCGGACTGCACCAAAGCCGGTCATCTCACTACCCCTAATAAAAGGCCAAGATGGTCAAGTAAGGTTCTAGGTCATTAGTGCTTTGTGACATCACTCAGCGGCCTCGTACTCTCCTTGATTGAACTCAAGGGTTACCGGTACTCACAAATATGTCGCACTAATATAGCTATTGCTTCAACCGTGTCGGTATACCCCGCACAGTTTCCACAACGTATTGCTATCTATGAATGTTTCCCCAAATCTGGGTGTAGGATTTCAAGCCCAAACAAGAGAACCAAAATGTAAAGCAATCAAAGCAAACAATTAGTCATGCAAAAGGTTGATCTAAGCCCTAAGGTTACTCCACTTAAAAAATTTCCCCAGTAGAGTCGCCAGTTCTGTGATACGGTGGGAGAACTGACTTGAGGTTTTGCGTTTATGTTCGCAAATGTTTCGGTTTAGCAAGAGTCGCCACCGACTTTTTATTTTATCCTAAGGAAAGGTCAAAAAGCACAGGAAAGACCTTTGAGATGTTTTCTTGGGTTCGGGGAGTATATTATAGAAAGGGAAGGTATTAGCACCCTTTCTATCCATGGTTATCCATGGGCTCTTAGTTACTTGCTTAGATCACTTGCCTTTGCTTTTCAATTGTTTGAAATGGTGCTTTGTGTGTGTGGTTTTGAAAATGTTTTGAAAAAGATGCCTTGTCTAGGCAACCATTGTAACAATTCTTTACTCGAATGTTTTACAAAGGTGTTTGTCTTTTTGAAAAGATGTTTCAATGTTTTTGAAAGTTTGTTTTGAAATTGTGTTGTGATGTGTATTTTGAAAAAAAAGGCAAGGATTGTTTTGCAAGTTTGGTCAAGTAACCAAGAGCTATCTACCCTAAATTTCTCAAAGATCTTTCCTATGTTTTAACCCTTTTAACAGTATTGTTCCACCATTGTATTTGGTGAACAATCTTGTGTTAGGATGTTAACGGGACGGGCGCGGGTCATCGTTTAGACCATGAATGCAATAGTGCCAAGTGTCTTTGGCAATTTTTTCTTTAAGGGACTTGATCATTTTTTAGGCAACTTGAGAAAGCGTCATCGAGGGACTATGATCATTTGATTTGTTTTTGTTTTGCCAAAGACACTCAACATGCAACATGGCCCATTTTTGAAGGCAACAAGTGGAGTAACCCTAGGGGTGCAAGTGTGCATTGTGTTGTCCATTTTCATGCTTTTTGTCTTTGTATTAGTCAAGATATTTGTTATTTTATTTGCATACAAACCCTAGGTCTATCATGGCATAATTTGAAAGCTTTTAAATGCGGAAATTTAAAGTCCTAAATTATTACAACATGATTATGGGGATGGGGGTACAAATGTTTGAATGGGGGGGGGGGATATTTGACAAGAAATTAAATCTAAACTATTACATCCATATCGAATATACAAATATTTAATTGTACAATGTAAAGTAAATACAATAAATATGCAAAATGTATTATGCACAAAATGATTTTTTTATGTATGTGAAAGTATTTTTCAATGTGAAATATAAACAAAAATTAAAAAAGTTCAAATTTTGAATATTTTTGTTATTTAGGGCAAAACCCTAGTTTTTGAATAAATAGTATTTATTTATTAATTATATACAATATTTGTTAATTATATACAAAAAATAAGAAGTATATTGTAAAAAAAGTATTTTTGATGTCAAATATTAATAAAAATAAAAATGTATTATTTTCATATTTTTATCCTAAGTATTCTAATAAAATATACAAGTATTTATATCATATATTAAATATACTAAATATATACAAAAATAAAATATTAATTATTTACAAAAAAAAAGTATATTTTAGAAAATGTTTTCAAAATGTGAACAAAAAATAATAATTGAAAAATATTTATTTTTGTATTATTTTTAGGGTTTTAAATAAAAAGGTTTTTATATTATTTACATATATATACTAAACAAAACAAATAAATTCCCAATAAATGCAAAAAAGTGAGGAAAAATATTTTTAGTGTTTTTTCATGTTTGAATAAAAATATAAAATCAGAATCAAAAATAAAAAGTCAAAAATGATAAATATTTCACACAATGGGCCAGGGGGTGTAAATTGGAAAAGGGAGTGCAAAGAGCAAGACTGACTCAGGGCCAGCCCAAGCCAGCTTTGTCTTCAACCTTTAGCTTTTGTTTCAAAAAACGCGCGCCTTCTTGTTCATCATACTAACTTCTGATTCTTTGACTTTTAGCAAAAACTCATAACACCAATAATGTAGAGCATCAAGAGACGAATTCAGACATATAAAATACTTGACCTAACTCTAAGAAACGAAGGAGAATTTCTTCATCCCCACTTTCTGACCTAATTTTTCTTCAATGTTCATGGCCAAAATTCTCACTGCATGCTTAATATAAATGAAAAGTAAATACATGGATGGCTTCAGGGCCATGAGTAGAACATGTTTCATTCACAAACCTAAGCCTAACTCTTCCTATATTAAGAGATAGAAGTTCATGGTTTTACCTGTTTCAGCTTGAGTCGTGTACAGCAATGTGGCCAACTTCAATGGAGTTTGAGCTTTTGTACAGCTTGCCTGAAGTCCAAGGATGCTTCTCCAACACTTAGCTTGCTTTGAATCACTCTGAATCGTGCTATGGAAGTCCACCTGCAAAACTAAAAAGTGAAAATGGCAGATGAGGTTAGGGGTGTTACAACTTGTGTTTGAGGCTTGGGATAGTTTCAATAGATGATATGGAATGTGTTTGAAAGGTTTTTAGTCAAAGTGCACGAGCAAACTGAGTTGTGCAACTCAATCTGCAGGGATGCCCTATTTTTGCAACAAAATGGTGTTTCTGAGTTTTAGGAGGTATGAGGGACCAATCAATCGTGCTTTAGGTTAGTTAGGATGTATGGAAGGTGAGAACAAAGTTTTCTTTGGCTGGTGTTTACAGGAAGTGAGAGTTGTGTATGATTTACAATGTTTCTTCCAATGTAAGCAAAGAAATGTCAAGTTGTGATATAGGCATGTACCAAGCTCTCAAGCATGCTGAACCCTTTGCTCTTGATCAGTGGGATTTGTCTACAAACTCTTGCCTCAAAGATCTGGCTTGTACCTCTTGGATTTGGTATTTGACATAAAGCACTACTTTTCAAAAATGGCAAGTTTGCTTTTTCTACTTAAGGGATAATTCTTTGTGTAATGACGAAATGCACAAAACAATGCTTGAACACAATGGTTAGGCATTTAATTATGGAGTGCAAACTTGGTTTAGAGGCCTGCAAGCAAGTACCAAGCATGCTGATTTGAAAATGAAACTTGTATGAACATGTATTTGGTTATGAACAAAAGTGAATTTTGCCCAACTTTGCAAATTCGATTCTCCCTAACCACAAGGGTGTTTGAGAAGTTCTTGGACAATTTGGAAATCATGGAATGTGTACTACAATCCATATTTGTAATTCAAATTGAAACTCCAAGTGGAAGCATGTGAAAAATGGTCAAGAAGTTGGACAAAATCCTGCCTAGAATAGGTCAAAATTTCTCTAAGTTAAAAATGTTTTGCACCCTTGTTCCAAAAATCATAACTTGAGCTACAAGCTTCTTTTGAGAAAACTTTGTGAATTAAAGTTGTATATTTTTCAATGTACTACAACTTTCATGTTTCAAGTTTTGTTTGAATCCATTTGCATCTTGGTGAAAAAATGGGACAAAGTTAGGAAAAAATAAGAAAATTTCATAACTTAGAAAATTTCTAAGTTATGAAATTTTTTCATTTTAAACCCTAATTTGCAATTTTGGGTTTCTTGATGAACAAGTTTCATAATTTGACATGTCTTGATGGAAAATGAATCTTGGCACTTGATTTTGACCAAAAAAGTCAAAGTTTGACTTTTCAGTATACAGTCAAATTTTGATCAGTTGACTAGAAAATTCATCTGTCAATCCTGTGCATTTTGAGATCTTTTGAACTTGTTGAATGGGTAAAGACAATGCCATTGAGTCCTTGAGTCCATATGTGAGCTTGGTTTGCCATTGGTTAGGTCAAACAGTCAAAAATTGCCTTTGTGCAGTCAAAACCCTAAAAATGACCATTTTGCCCTTTTGGTGATCTGATCAAATTTCTTGTGGAATTGTGATCCAAACTTGACCAAATGGTTCATATGAGTTCATTATGTTGATGTGGGTCAAAAATAATGAGGTTTGACTGTCAATTGGCCACAGTTGACTTTTTCCCCAATACAGTTGATTTCTAGGTCAACTGTCCAATTGACTGGGAAAAGATTGGAATCAAAGCTTGAAACTTGGTATGGATAAAATTGTGAGTTCAACATGAAGCATGAAAGTTATTTTGGGCATTTTAGGTCAAGACATCCATGTGCAAACTCAAACCCTAATTTGGGTCAACAGTGCAAGGAGGGGCCTTGAACAGAGCAAACCCTAACTTGATCTTGAGCTCCAAGAGTCTTGTGGTGAGAAAATGTTGATGAAATGAGAGGGCAAATTTTGGGGTACATCAGGCACTATATTTTGTTTCCAGGTCATCAGAATCTAAGATATCATGAGAAGCTGAGATTCCAAGTGTTGAGACATCAGATTATGATCCTATATAATCTGAGTCATTTGATTTTTCTCATAAGCAATTTAATAGGGTTAGAACCAAGTTAATTTTGAGCTTATGATCCTGCACACTTAAACAAAGTTTACTATACCCAATTGTTCTTTAAACACTTTTTTTATCATCAAATCCTAAGGAGTGTGAACATATTTGGTTCTAATATACATGTTCGAGTTCCACTTTGAGGATACTTTGGATTCGATCGCTCGAGTTTGGTTAGTCTTTTTGGGTTGTTGGGTCGGTCGGAAAACTTTAGAATTAAATAATGTTTTATACAATTTATTAAAAACATATATGATAAAAAATGACAGGACCTCAACCCAATAACTCAATCCTCGTATCTTCTCAAACTTAGAAGATAAGTGCATGAACAAAAAATTTAGCCACCATATTTATTTCTTTGAGAGGTCAATTACTAAAGAATAAATTGAAGCTTAAAGTAATAATTTTTGTATGCTTAAGAAATTGGAGAAATGGTTATAAGGAGTTAGGTAAGTATACTTTTTCCTAAAAATCCAAAACGTTGATTTGAATTTTCTTAGTCAAATACTAAAGGTAAAAGGTTGGATTTGTAGCTTCAAATCAACTCGCGTTTGGGTAAAAAACATTCAAATTTGCGTTTTACTTAAATATGAATGAAAATTTATGTTGTAGTACAAATAATAAGTGCAATATTATCGTATACATAGAGATAGGTTTTGTTTTAAAGATGTTTCAATAATTTTTAAAGATGTTTTAAAGACTATGGGTTGTTTATAGTTGTTTGGTTACGGGAAAGAATTGAAATTATGGTGTTAATAGTGAGAAAACTTGTCGGGGTTAGATTTCATCATCCTTCTCCTCGTGTATAATCATTGTCCAGTAATATGCTCTTCTATTCATCTATTAATAAGCTCACATATTGCTCTCATCATATATCATCTCTAACGCCAACGACATTGTTGTACGCCAAAATTCTCCCTCCCATTTTTCTATACAAATTGATTCAAGACACCTCCTCATGCACATGAAGGCCTCAAACACTCAAGGATTGACCAGACAAACTCTCTTCCTAAGTAGTTGACCTACAACTAGGGTTTTGTTTTTCTCAAAGGAAATTGGACTTATAATTCCTGAAGTGGACTTCATGGTTTCTCATATGTTTCAAAGAATCCTCAAATCAAGTGTAGAGCCTTGCAGCACAAGTTTGCTGAGACAATTAGCCAAATGATTGAAAATCAACTATAGTGGACAAAAAGTCAACTTTGACCAATTTACAGTCAAACTTAAAGAATTTTGGTCAACATCAAGACTTTTAGATCACATTCATCATTTGATCAAGGGTTGGTCATGATTCATCAAGAAAACTTAAGATTCATCAAAAGTCAAAAATTACTAAATTAGGGTTTTCTTTAGGAGAACTCAACTGAACTTTGACCAAGCACAAATTTCAAATACTTCATCATAAATTCCTAAACCAAAGCCTATTTTGAAGTAAATTCAATTCTCTATAAATTTGTCTCTCTAAGCTCAAGGCCAAAAATGCTTCATTGAGAGATATGAGACAAAATATTATAGGTCATTTTAAAAGTCAACAAAAAGACACTTTTTGTCAAAGCACTTTACATCAAGATAAAAGCTTAAAATAAAAAACTCAGCGATATTAAAGTTGTAGGATACATCTTGAGCTTTCAAAAAAGTCAAAGATCACCTTCATATGATAAAAATTGAGTGAGTTATGATTGGTGCAAGTTGAGTAATTTTGAGAAAATGCATGAAGTTCAAATTGATCAAATTTGAATTTTTGGCTAATGAGCTTATCTTTTAGGGTCCAAACGTGTTCCTGACCTCATAATAAACTCTTAAATCCATTCACTTATTTTTGTGGTTTCTATTTCTTTTTATTTTAATTTTATTCAATTAAAAGAAAAATAAATCAAATAAAATACCAAATCAAAGATATAAGGCACATAGATCTATTTTTGAATCAAATCATAAGGTTAAAAATCAGATAACCAGCTATCAAAAACATGTGGGATTAATTGGTACATGATTGGCCTTAAAAAGATAGATTTCATGCAAAAATTCCAATCAAATATTTTGTCATGAAATACAAAGATTTGATTCATGTTTGTTGACCTAATTGATGGACTATAAATAGAGAACATATTCATACCATCAAGCACACGATTTTTCCTCAAGAACACACTCTCAAAAATTCCAAAATTTGTCAAAACTAGGGCAACTTGAAAATCTTGTGTACATCCACTTTAAATCCATTCCAAGCATTCCATCATCTTCCTGAAGATCCCAGGAGTCCATCCCAGCCATTCTTAAGGCCTGAAGCACGCAAAATAGCCACATCCAAGTCATGACGGTTAGGTAACTTTCTTGAACTCAAACTCTTTATTCATGCATTATGGATTGATTTGATGCACTCATACATGTTCATAATGATATTCAGAATTATTTTGATCCATTATTTGTGAGATATAGCACAGGAATAAGGATTTGTCATTACAAGGGCAGTTGGAGACTTTTTCTTTGAAACTCATGATTCAAACATTTTCCGGCCAAACTAATGCTACCAATGGATTCAGGAGTTCCAAATTAGGGGGATAGGGTTATTCTTAATCTCTAACACATGTTATTTTTGTAGGTCTAAAAATGACCTCACCGAAGAAGATAATCGGAGCTAGGGCTCCTGCACTACCATGGTTTACTTGTTTATTATATATTTGTTTGTTTCCATTATATCAACATAATTGAAGCGCGGTGTAGTTGGTTGAGACGGAGGCATGTAACGTGAAGGGCGTGTGTTTGATCCCTTTGTCTTGCAATTATTTTTTGTTATTTTCAGACTAACATGCAGGTTTCATATATATTATTCAATGCATATTTCTCAAACACCAACAGGCGTTTGGCCTAGTGGCAAACAATGTAGTTTGTGAAGCCAGAGAGAGTGGGGTCAACACCCACCCCATGCAAATCTTTTTACCCTATTTTTTTAACCTAATTTTCTTTCTTTTTCTTTTCTAACCCTAATTATTTTTAACTAAATAATAATTAACTAATCTAATCTTCTTTTACTAACAAATTAGGATTAGGGTTTTAGTTAGTAATTAAATTTTTCTAATTTTTTTTATTTACTAATTAATTAATTAATTAATTATTAACTAACTAAACTTTTTTTCTTAATATTAAAATAATTAGAAATAATTAGGTTTTTAATTACTATTATCATTTAAACTATTTTCTACAGAAAACCATAAAAACATTTTTCATTTTAACATTCTTTTTCTATTTTCTTTCTTTGCTATTTAATTTTATTAGACAAAGTGTATAGGTCGCACTCTCTGATGTAATAGCGTAGATTTATATTTTTCTCACATTTTTCTTCTAATTATGTATCTGCTCCGAGGATGCAATAGCGTAGGATGTTTATATTTTTGCACTTATATTTTTATACTATGATTACTAACTAGGGTTTGTATGGCAATACTAATAACTGAATGTAGAAAACCCTAATCTCAAGATAAATATAACTGAAAATAAACACTTCGCACACTTGCACCTCTAGGGTATCTTCTCTTGTTGCCTTACGATATTGGTCACGTCCCTCGAAAGTGGGGATACTTTAGCAAAAGACCCTCGATCAAATCATCATGTCCATTTTGAATAAAGATCATAATCCCTCGATGGCCCTTTCAGTTGCCTTCAAAACTATCTAGTCCCTTCGATGACCCTACGAGCAAATGATGATAGTCCCTTCGATACAATTGCTAAAGTATCCTTACATGTTATCTTTGATGACCATTCGACGACCCTATGTTTATCCCTTCACATCTAATGGATAGGGCTACCTACAAACTAATGGTATGGATAGCACTATATCTAAAGGATAAGGAAAAGAATAAGAATGACTTTAATGGGTAAGAAACTCATAATTGCTTGCTCATAACTTTTCTCACAAACAAAACATTTCTCACACTACACTTTCAAACAAATATTTTCAAAAACACTTTATACGCATTCTTGAGGACTGATACAAGAATCATTACAAAGTTAGCCTTACATTGGCAAATTTCAAAATATTTCCAAACAAATCACACACACGAAGCAAGTTTCTCTAAAGTGAGCTAAGCAATTAAGAGCCCGTAGATAACTACAGATGAAAAGGGTGCTAACACCTTCCATTTTCATAACTCACCCCCGGAACTCAAAATTTATCAAAGGTATTTCCTTTTCTTTTCAACTTTCTTAAATATTGGGTAAAAGAAAAGTCGGTGGCGACTCTTGCTAACCACAACATTTGGATAAAACCAAAAAAGTCATTTCTCCTACCGTATTACAAGAATGGCGAGTATGTTGGGGAATACTTAAAAAATAGGGGTTACCTTAGGGTTAGATCACTTTAATTGCTTTAATTGTATGCTTTGCTTGCTTTACTTTAAGGGTTTTATTTGGGCATAAATGCTTGTAAGATTTGACACCTGGATCTAGGAATTCCTTAGGTAAGTAGAAATAGGTCATAAAGAGTGTACGGCGTAGACCGATATGGTTAAAATGATGGCTATGGTTAGTGTGACACTGGTTTGTACTGATGTTCCTTGAGTCAGTCAAGTATAACATTAGGCTTCTGCATGGTGCCGTTAACACTAACTTACTTTTAGAACCTTAATTGACCCATCTTGGCCATTAGAAAGTAGTGAGATTTCCGGCTTTGGTCCAGTCTAAGGTTGGTTGATACTCGAAAGATCGGTGATTTGAGATTCATAGAACCTGGTTACTACTTTAAGACAGGTTGAGCCATCTTAACTTCAATGGGGAAGGGTACTTACCTATGGACTTCATGCAAGCCTTTAAACCTAAGGATCTTGTATGACTTGTTTGTGTTTTCTACCTATCTAACATGAACATGACATCATAGTATCGTACCATCATAACATGACATTTTTACTAACCATTTCAAGGATCTTAGGGATTTATGGTGCAGGACTATCATAAGCCAGATTTCTAAAAAGGGGCAAGAGGATTTATTTTCCTCTAGCCAGATGTCTTCAAGATCAAAGTACATTCTCTTGAGTCAGAGGCTATGACCCACTTGATATGGTGAGATTGATTCTTATAGAAGGACATTCAAAGATGAAGACTTAGAGTTCTTCAGATAAAACTACAACCAGATTCGATTTCTAATATTTCAATTTTAAATCCAACGAGATCCTTGAAAACATTGCATATGCATCTACATGTCATACATATCATCGCATAACAGGTTTCTAAGACAGGTTTTCTCATCTTCGTGTTATTTATTTCAGCAGAAAAATGGATCTTGAACAGACAGCCAAAGAACTCCAGGCTCAGAATGCTCAGTTCCAAGAGATGTTCCTAAACTTAGCCAAGGGACAAGAAGAACTGAAGGAGCTCGTCAACAACGAGAAAAAGAAGAAGACAAAGAAACCAATTGGCATCCTTAACATGGGGAGAAAGTTCAGAGGTCCGGTCAAGCGAGCTCAAGATCTTGATATCCCATCGGACGAAGATGACAAACAGGATGAAGACAGTAAGAGTGTTAAAAGCGAAAGAAGCAACCTTAGTTCTGATAAGTTTCTTGATGAAGAGGAAGAGGATTATTTGGATGAATAATATCCCCCTGATGACGAGAAGTATAAGCTATTGGAAGAGCGTCTGAAAGCTATGGAGATCAAGAAGGTGCCTGGCTTGAACTTTGAAGAGTTGGGTTTGGTCTCAGGAGTCTTCATTCCTCCTAAGTTCAAAACTCCTACATTTTCCAAGTATGATGGCATTTCTTGCTCGAAGCTTCATTTGAGATCTTATGTTCAGAAAATATAACCACACACTGCTGATAAGAAATTATGGTTGCATTTCTTTCAAGAGAGTCTGTCTGGGACGAAACTGGAATGGTATTATCAACTCGAAGGTACCAACATCCATACCTAAGAATATTTGGTTTGAGCTTTCTATAAACAATATCAATACAATTCTAATTTGGCACCAACCCGTGTGCAACTACAAAGTATGTCCATGGGTTCTGAGGAAGGCTTTAAAGAGTACCACATAAATGGAGAGATCTGGCAGGAAGAGTTCAACCTCCTTTGGCTGATAGGGAGTTGGTTGACATGTTCATGAGTATGCTAACAGGTCATTTCTATAATCATCTACTTGGAAGTTCTTCAGTCGGTTTCACTGAACTGATATTGACAGGAGAATATGTTGAGAGTGGAATCAGAAGCGATAAAATTCAGGTGGCTACATCTTCAAATACTTTGAAGAAGTCTTATAATGGTAAGAAAGAATCCAATGTTCTTTATGGCCAGAAGGGTCGTAATAAGAGTGACAGTAACCAATCTTTGGGGGCAGAGCTGATCTATAATCTTGCACCAGTGTAACAACAACAAAATAATCAGCATGGGCAGGATGCACCCCGGAGACAGTTCACAAGAATCAACATGCCATTATCTCAAGCATTGCAACACATGCTGAAGGCATAGCTAATTACATTGAAGGATCCTCCTTAGAATCCAAATACTTCCTCTCCATGTTACAATCCAAATGCAAGGTGTGCATATCACTCCAACGGTCCTAGGCATGACACTAGCAACTGTTAGGCTTTGAAGAATAAGATTTAAGACATGATTGACTCTAAGGAGCTTGAATTTGACCCTCCTGAGACTCCTAATGTGATCACTGCACCTATTCCTAATCATGACAAGGGCATTAATGCTATTAATGATGTTTTTTATGTCTTCACTGTGAATGACTTGACTACTCCTCTGATGATTGTTAAGAAGAAGTTACTGCAAGCCGGTTTATTTCTGGGTTGCATTGAAAACTATTACTACTATGCATCTCAATCCAATGGTTTTTCCCTACTGAAAGAAGGTATTCTACATTTGATGAATGACCCTGCAATTTTATTTGATAAGACTCCTTCTGTGGAGAGTATATCCCAAGACATTTCTGTAACTACAATTTCTGGTACTCTTGTGAGGATCACTTCTAAAGGTCATGTGAATATTATTGTCAAACCAAGGGTTGCTCCTCTGATCATTACTGCACTTGGGCCAATTCCATATTCCTCTGACAAGATTATCCCTTGGAATTATGGAGCTTATGTCTACTACCATGGTGTCAAGCAAGAACCGTTGGTTGTCGAAGATGAAAATACTGAAGTTATTAATCCCAACATTGGCAATATTTCTGGGACTAGTATGGTTACCAGAAGTGGAAGGGTTTTATCTCTAGATATCTCTCCGAAGGCTGTTACTACATCAGTTCGTATCACTACTGTTGAATCAACTATTGAGACTCAAAGCAAAGAGCAAATGACTGAACCTACCCATATTGAGGCACCGAAAGAAGTTACTGTTGAAGCCACCTCCAAGCAAGAGATGGAGAAGGTACTGAAGATTATTTGAAAGAGTTACTATAAAATTGTTGAACAGTTGGGGAAGACCCCCTCTAAAATATCTATGTTATCCCTGTTATTATTCTTTGAGGCCCGTGGTCAGGCTTTTCTGACACTGATTTAACTCCCATAGGAAGGAATCATAATAAGTCCCTGCATGTCTCTATTGAGTGTAGGGGAACTACCTTATCTCATGTGTTGGTGGACACGGTTCCTCATTGAACGTATTGCTAAAAGATACTTTAGACAAACTTGACTGTGAGGGGATTGTGCTAAAACCTAATGACATTGTGGTGAGAGATTTTGATGGTTCAAAGAGAATGGTGCATGGAGAGGTTAATCTTCCAATAAAAGTGGGTCCCCAGGTCTTTGACTCTACTTTCTATGTGATGGACATTCGTCTAGCCTATTCTTTTTTGCTTGGACGCCCTTGGATTCATGGGGAAGGCGTTGTTACTTCTACTTTACACCAAAATTTAAAGTACTCTGTGAGAGCAAAAATCATTACAGTTTGCAGCGTAGAAGAATAAATGGTGATCCATTTGAATTCCTTCAAGTATGTTGAGATGGATGGTGAATCCTTCGAGACTCTATGCCATACCTTTGAACTTATTCCTCAGACAAACCCTATTTACAAAGCTGCTCCTACTATTCCTAAGGTTACCAGGATTCCACCAAAAATGGCTTCTCTGAAAGATATTAAGGTTATGGTTGAAGAAGGTGGTGGCACTGTTTGGGGTCAGCTTCCCGACATTCCTTACAAGTCCAACAAAATTGGTTTGGGTTTCACCTCACAGGCTCAGAGGGATGTCCTTCGTTCTCGTGCTAATTTTGGAAGACCGCCAATCTGCATCAACAACAATGGAGTTCACAATAATCAAGTCAACATTATGGAAGACGCTGATAGCGACTGCGGCATAGATAGTTAGATCTTACCTACTACCGACAGTGGGCTCAATAATTAGAAGACTGAAGACTTTATACCAATTTCCTTTAGTCAGAAGTAAATGTTATTTTCTTTTTTATTACTTTCAAGTCTTTGGTTATGTAATTTTAACAATAACTTTAAGCCTTGTGCCTTACCTGGGGCACAACGGTCCATTTGTTAGGGTTGTCATTATTCATCAGCATATTTTCATTTAATAAATCATTGGACGCTTGCATTTAAATTTTGCGCTCTTTGTCTTTCTTTTACTTTATTACTTTCGAAATAGCTATGTGTTCTTACACACGCCCACACAACAAATTGCATATCCATATCCACCCTAGATGCCATTGATAACAATTATGCTATTGTCAACTATTACTTTGAAAATTCGATCTACCAAGCCGAGGACGAAGGTGAGGAAGATCGTGAAATACCTGGAATGCTTGCTAGGTTGTTAATGCAAGAAGAAATATCCATACGACCACATGAAGAACCAGTCGAGGTTGTGAACTTGAGTACTGAAGAGGACAAGAAAGAAATCAAGATAGATGCCAACCTAGAAGACAGTGTCAAAAAGAGATTAATCTAGATGTTGCGTGACTATGTTGAAATATTTGCTTGGTCGTACGAAAGACATGCCAGGGCTTGATACTGACATTGTGGTTCATCGACAATTGATGAAGGAAGGTTGTCCTCCTATAAAGTAGAAGGTTCATCCTATGCGTCCCGAGATGTCTGAAAAGATCAAAGTTGAGGTTAAGAAGCAGTTCAATGCAGGTTTCTTAGTTGTTACGTCCTATCCTCAGTGGGTTTCAAATGTGGTTCCAGTACCTAAGAAGGATGGTAAGGTGCCTATGTGTATAGTCTACAGGGATTTGAATAGGGCAAGTCCCAAAGATGACTTTCCGCTTCCACATATTAATGTTCTGGTTGACAACACCGCTCAAAACAAAGTATTTTCCTTCATGGATGGTTTCTCTGGTTATAATCAAATCAAGATGGCACCTGGAGACATGGAAAAGACTACTTTTGTCACACAGTGGGACACTTTTTGTTACAAAGTTATGCCTTTTGGTTTTAAGAACATTGGGGCAATATATCAGTGTGATATGGTATCTTTGTTCCATGATATGATTCATCATGTGATAGAGGTTTATGTTGACGACATGATAGCCAGGTCTCAAACTAAATAAGAACATTTTGACCACCTACACAAGTTATTTGAGAGATTAAATAAGTACAAGTTGAGGTTGAATCCAAACAAGTGCACCTTTTGGGTGAGATCCGGTAAACTCCTAGGTTTCATAGTCATTGGTAAAGGTATTGAAGTTGATCCTTCCAAGGTTAAAGCCATTTAAGAAATGTCATCTTCCTGTACTAAGAAGGAAGTCAAAGGTTTCTTTGGATGATTGAACTACATTTCCATATTTATTTCCCATTTGACTACTACTTGTGAGCCAATCTTCAAGTTACTGAAGAAAGATCAAGTAGTGAAGTTGAATGATGATTGTCAAATATCCTTCGACAAAATCAAGGAGTACCTCCAGGAACCTCTAATTCTTATGTCACCGGTTGAAGGGAGACCTCTGATCATGTACTTGATAGTATTAGAGAACTCAATTGGGTGTGTATTGGGGAAACATGATGAGTCTAGTCGAAAAGAGCATGAAATATACTACCTTAGCAAAAAGTTTACTGACTGTGAAACAAGATACTCACTGCTCGAGAAAACTTGTTGCACTTTGGCATGGGCTACTCACCGACTAAGATAGTATATGTTGACTTATACTACTTTGTTGATCTCTAAAATGGATCCAATAAAATACATATTCGAGAAACCCGCTCTCTTTGGAAGAATAACAAGAAGGAAAATGGTCTTGACAGAATATGATATTCAATACACTACTCAGAAGGAAATCAAAGGAAGTTTACTAGCAGATCATTTGGCTCATCAGGTTGTAGATGAATATCAGTCTGTGAATTTCAAGTTCCCAGATGAGAATATCATGCTAGTTACTGATTATGAAGAACCTAGACCGTATGAAGGACCTAAACTGGGGTCCTGGTGGACTATAGTTTTTGATGGAGCTTCCAACGCGCTTGATAATGGAATCGGTGCTATGATTGTCTCTCCTAAGGGTTTCCATACGCCCTTCACCGCCAGATTATGTTTTGACTGTACCAACAATATGGTCGAGTACGAAGCATGCATAATGGGTATCAAGGTTGCCATCGATCTGAGAATTAAATTCTTGAATTTATATGAGGGCTCAGCCCTAGTGATCAGTCATATTAAGGTAGAATGGGATATGAAGTATTCAAATCTCATTCATTATAGAGAGCATGTGTTGACATTAATTCCATACTTCGAAGAAAACACTTTTGAACATATTCCACGAGAAGAGAATCAGTTGGCTGACAAACTAGCTACCATGTCATCTATGTTTAAAGTCAGATGGGATAATGAAGCTCCTCGAGTTACTATTGAGAGACTAGAGGAATTGGCACATTGCTACAAAGTTGATACTGATAGAGTAGAGGAAAATCCTTGGTACCACAAATTAAAAATATACCTCGAGACTCAAGAGTATTCTGAAGGGGCATCTATCAATGATAAGAAATTTATAAGGAGGTTCTCTGCTAAGTTCTTTCTGAGTAATGGAATCTTATACAAGTGCAACCATGATTCGACTTTGCTTCGTTGTGTAGACAAGAAGGAAGATGAGAAAATTATGGAAGATATGCACGAAGGAGTCTTTGGTACTCACTTCAATGGACATACAATGGCTAAGAAAATTCTAAGATCATATTATTATTGGTCTACCATGGAAAACGATTGCCATCATCATTCTAGAACTTGTCACAAATGTCAGATTTATGCTGACAAAGTACATGTGCCTCTAGTTCCTTTGAATGTCTTGACTGCTCCTTGGTTGTTTGCAATGTGGGGCATCGATATGATTGGAGAGATTAAGCCTACTGCTTCCAATGGGCATCGATTCATCCTTATCGCTATTGATTACTTCACGATGTGGGTAGAAGCAACCTCATTTACCTATGTTACCAAAAATGTTATGGCTCGGCTCATTAAGCATAACCTTATCTGTCGGAATGGCATACCTGAAAGGATCATCACAGATAATGGTATCAATCTTAACAACACTATGATCATAGAACTCTGCATGCAGCTCAAGATTAAGCACCAAAATTCTTCTCCGTATCGACCAAAGATGAATGTTGTAGTGGAAGCCTCTAACAAGAATATCAAGAAGATTTTGCAGATGATAACAATGACATACAAATATTGGCATGAGATGTTACCATTTTCTCTTCATGGTTATTGCACTTCAGTACGTACATCAACTGGGGAAACCCCGTTCTCTCTAGTTTATGGTATGGAGGTTGTCTTACCCATCGATGTCCAGATTCCTTCCCTAAATATTATGAAAGACGCGGGCTTATATGAAGACGTATGGATTCAGACTCGACTTGACCAGATAAATTTGATTGATGAAAAAAGGCTTGCAGCTGTTTGTCATGGTCAGATGTACCAGAAACGCATGATCAAGGACTTTAACAAAAAAGTCAAACATCAAGTGTACCAGGCTGGTGATTTGGTAATAAAGCGCATCATCCTACCACAAGGTGATCCCAGGAGAAAATGGACTCCCACATACAAAGGGCCATTTTTGATCAAAAAGATATTTCCATGCGGTGCTATGATACTTACCACCATAGACGGTGAAGATTTTCCACACCCTGTGAATGCGAACATAGTCGAAAAATACTACACATAAAAGAGACTTGCAAGGTTGACTGGCCTAGGAAAAAAATAAGGGAATCCCAGTTAATCAAAAGGGTTCAGGAAAAAATTAGGGATACATATATAAAAATTGTACATCTGGAAAGTCAAAAACCTGAAAAGGCGGCTTGGGTAAAAAAGGATATCCCGGTAGACTGAAAACCTGAAAGGGCGGTGTTGTACCCCAAAATTTTCCCTCCCATATTTCTCAAGACATGTCAAGAATCATCTCCAAGTTTGTTCAAGATGGCTCAAGAGTTGGACAGTCAAATCACCTCCTAAGGCAGTCAATTCAAAATTAGGGTTTTGTGTTGCATCAAGGTCCTCACATCCAAATGGTCTCAAATGCTCCCCAATGTCCTAATATATTCTCAAATTTAGGTTCGGCTCAAGAGTCAATTCTTTAAAGAAGGTATCTGAATGTGTGAGTTTTCTCGAAGAAATATGGTGAAAAAGTGTGTTGAAAGTGCAGTTTTTATGCACTAAAAAATTCATAACTTGAAGATCGTGGCTCGTTTTGAACCCGTTCCGGTGGCTAAAATTTCGTCTTGACGTCATCTATGTTTTCATCTCTCACGGCTGGAAGCCAATTTCGATCAGAAGGTCTTCAAAAATGTGGATTTATCAAGTATTTTCGTACAAAAAATTTGTGACAAGTTTATTTGCGTCATGTTCAGAAAATCATAACTTGGTCGATTTTCATCGTATCGAGCTGGTTCCGGCGCCAAAATTTCAAAAATTGAGTTGGCTAAGTTTTCACAGAAGGTATTGAGTTCGAAAGGTATCCAAAAGGTCTTCTTTTTGCTCAGAGCATGCGTGACGCGCCAAAAATCCTTAATGCTGAATATTATTTCATCTAGGCCGAAACTTCGAAAAGTCATAACTCGGTCAATTTTTATCGGATTGGGCTCATATTTTTACACAAGGCCACTGACTCATAGATCTACAACTTTACTTTAAAAGTCGAGACTGAATATTGCTCCGATCAATACCAGTTTTTTATTGAATAACGTGTCAGAGTCGACACTGGAGCCCAAAATAAGTTTGTCTGAGCTGAAAATTCAAAAATTCATAACTAATTCACCGTTTATCCAATTGAGCCGATTTTTGGACAGGAGTTAGTTCCCGATGTCGGCTACATTTTGTTTTCACATTTCAACTTCAAAAATTGCACTTAAGCCCCTGCGATTTAGCCTGAAACGTGACAAATTCAAGTGAACATTGGAGGCCCAATTGCATATTCAAAGCTCATTTTCTTTGCTCTAATTTCCATTATATAATCTCATTCTTTTCACACAAACGGGGAAGAAAAAAAAACCCTTGCCACAACGCTGTCAGAATATCAAATTCTTTCAAGAACCCTAAAACCTTGAAATCCTTATTACAAATCTCTCTCTCACTACAAACAAGTTATCCCGGTTACAAACCAACATCTCACTACAAACAAGTCATCCCGGTTACAAACCAACATCTCACTACTTCTCCAGTAAGGGTAAGGCTGGCTTGATCTCCATGATCAAAAGGCATAAAAGCATTCATATCACTACTTCTCCAAGGGTAAGGCTGATTTGATCTCCATGATCAAAAGGGTATAATCATTCATACATGCCATATTGGGCCTAAATATTAAATTTCTTCATATATTGGCTTTATTTATATTTTATGATATATAGTAATTTATTTAATGTGTTCATGAGATTCAACACTGCAGATTTAGACAGGATCCCATGCAGGTTCATTAAGGAACGTTGAGGCCAAAACACAAATGGACAAAACAGAACAGTTTACACATGACACCAATACATGGCGAGACAGACATCCTCAGAAGGTTAAGGAACGTTGAGGCCAGAACACAAATGGCCAAAAGCCAAAACACAAATGGCCAAAACAAAACAGTTTATACATGATGCCAACAGCTGTTTCACCCCTCCAATCAGGTCCGTATACTCCTAAAATCTCTCTCTATTTTTATTATTTTCCTTTAATTAATTAATTGTTATTATTTTTATTAATCACTAACCAATTAATCTTTTTTCTTAATAAAATAAAAAACAAAAAAATATATTTTATTTATTAAAATTAAATTCAGCACTTTATTTTTGTAAATAAATATTAATTCAATTAATTTAGTTTAATTAGGAAATAACTTTAATATTTTTGCAATAATTAAAATTAATTTAGATAATTAGGTTTTTATTAGCTTTGATTAATTTATTTTATTTCTTTAAATACTCAAAAATCCAAAAATATTTTCATTATTTAATTTAATTTAATTGTTCGTTTAATTTAATTCCATAATTTCCAAAAATAACAAAAAAACATGCTTTCTTTCAAAAAAGGGTCAAAACCCTAAAAAATACGCCGATTTAATTATCTTGCACGCGATCCATTTATTTCTTATATTGTAATTGCTTCCGGAATGTAATAGCTTTTAATTATGACTTTAATTATTTACCGCTTTATTTTACTTTCCGCAATTTAAATTAAAGAGTTTGTTTTTGGCGATGTAAATATCCGACGCCTTATAATAGTTTAGATTTAATTTCCCGCAATTTAATTTCTGCATAATATCAACTGTTAGATGTTTGATAACTAGGCAATGCATGACAAGATCAATCTTTAACCTAAAATCAATATAGCTCACCCATGACATGTACAGATAAAATTAACCAAAGTAACACACTTGCACATGCCACTCTTAGGGTACACCTTACTTGGTTGCCTTCGAACGTGGTCATTGAGTATAGGAAGTTTTAGAGGTCGCCCTCTCGTCCAAAGATCATAAGTTTCCTCGAAACGGTTGCCTCGGAAAAAATGATCTAAGATATTAGGGTTACTACTAAGGCGTCCTAACATTGCTTTAGTGACCACACGTCCCTTAATCGAATTGATCCGAAAACTCCAACGACGATGCTACCTACTCCTTAATAGTGGGATAGCATTGTCTAAAGGACATTAGCACAGCTTAATTCCTTTTTCGAGTAGGTATATGGTTCTTAACTACTTGCTCCTTTTAAAACAAAACAAAACTTTTCGCACTTACACTCTCTTCAAAATAAAAACTCTTCTCAAACCCATAAACACA
Organism: Vicia faba; assembly: GCA_948472305.1. NCBI lineage: Eukaryota > Viridiplantae > Streptophyta > Magnoliopsida > Fabales > Fabaceae > Vicia > Vicia faba. Next base: position 1,253,513,235 of record OX451739.1, on the reverse strand, counting down.
AAGAAAAGCAAACTTTTGTAAACACAATGAGCAGGTACCTAAGAGCCTGTGAATAACCACGGATAAAAATGGTGCTAACACCTTCCCTTTTTATAGTCTACCTTCCGAACCCGAGAAATATCTCAAAAAGGAATTTTTATGTGCTTTTGTCCTTTCCTTGCTGGATAAAATAAAAGGCGGGTGGCGACTCTTGCTTACCGCGAAATTTTGCAAAAACAAACGCAAGCGCGAACCAGCATTCCAAAATAGTCAGTTCTCATTCCCACCGATCACAGTACTGGCGACTCTGCTGGGGAATTAATAAGTGAGGTATACCTTAGTATTAAATCATTATGTTTTCAATTGTATGCTTTGTATGATTTATATTTGTGGGATTGTATCGGAGTTCTATAGATCCTAACCCAGATCTGGAGATACCCTTTAGGTAAGTAGCAATAAACTGTGAGGGAACTGCCCGGCATAGACCGACACGGTTGAAGCAGTAGCTACGTTGGTGTGGCACTTTAGTCTGTACCGATATCCCTTGTGTTGGAACGAGGATAATATGGGTCTTCTAAGGGATCATTAAGCACCAACTGACCTTAGAACCTTAAATTGACCAACTTGGCCATAGAACAGTAGCAGTATGCTACACTCATTGAGACTAAACTCTCGCGATGATTCCGGCCGCAAGAAAAGGTTGCTAAACTGGAATTATGACCGATTGAGGGTAGTCAGTGATATTGAGATCCTCTAGAACTTGGTTACTATTTTTAGGACAGGTTTAAACCAACTAAACTGAAAGAGGGTAATACCTAAACTCCATGCCAGCCTAAACTTAAGGCTATTTGTGTGACTTGTGTGCCTTCAAACTTGAACTACTTACACATTCTTGTTATCTGACAACATGAGTTCCTTGCAGGTTTTGTTTACAGTCCTTATCCAATAATTTGGATTTATTGCAGGGTTTACTTACATTGCTTCACACTTTTGCTTAAATGCATAGCATACACATCATAACATCATACCTTAACATTTCCTTAACCATTTCAAGGATCTCAAGGGTCTGTGGTGTAGGTTATGGTAAACCAAATGCCTAGCAAGGGGCAAAGGGGATTTATTTTCCTCTAGCCAAGGGTGTCTAGAAATCAAAACACGGTAATTTGAGTCAGGGGCTATGACCCACTCGATATGGTGAGCTTGACTCTTGAAGAAGGACTCTTAACAACAAGAATTTTCTTCAATCAAAGCTACGGAATTAAAATTCTAACAAGTTTCTTGTTTACCCCGCGGGATCCTTGAAAACATTGCATACATACATATCATTGCATAACAGGTCTCCCAGTACAGGTCACTCATGTTCTCGTTGTTTATTTCAGCAATGACTCTCCTACAAGACAACCAAGATCTCCAGGCTCAAAACGCTCAACTTCAAGAAATGTTCTTTAACCTATCCCAGGGGCAGGAAGAAATAAAAGCTCTCCTCACAAGGGGCTTAGTCCTAGGGAATCCAGGTGGCATCAGGAATGATCAGTTGGAAGGGATACAAATTGAGTTGGCAACAATGAAGATCCAGATGATGGGACAGCTGGTGGGCCAGATGGCTCTCATTCAAGACTTGGCTCAAAGACAAGAAGAGCTCAGGGTCCTCGTCAACCAACTAGTTCAAAATAACCAAGTGGGGCAAACAACTAGGGTTGAAGATCAAGTCATCATTCAACCTCTTTTGAGACAAGAAGACAAGGGAAAAGCTCCCCAGCTTGCTTCAGGGTCACAATCCCAGCAACAACCTCGCCAGTGTCAACGGCGTAATCGGCGTAAGCAAAATACATCTGGAAGACATTTCTCTGAGACTGATATACCATCATCTCTAATACTGAAATGCTTGTTGGAGGTCAATCTGATTCCTTTAAAGGATCCTCTCCGGAATCCCAATACCTCTGCTCCTGGCTATCACCCTGATGCATTTTGTGTATACCACTCCTATAGTCCTGGACATGACACCGACGACTGTTGGGCTTTGAAAAACAAGATCCAAGACTTGATTGACAGAAGAGTGCTGGAATTCATGCTGGATGGCGAGATGAAAATCTTCCGCTGAGGGTTCTCCACCTGAAATGACTAGTTCGAACTAAGAGGCTTTTGCTCATTAGAATTTTCAAGCTGTAATTTTCTTTTGACTGTTCGAACATTTATTCATGTCAAACTTTATTACTTTACCAATGTAATGCATATGTCTGTTTTGAATCAATCCATTCGTATTTCATTATATTCAAATTGCTTTCATTTTTTGTGATGATCAACTCTCGCTTAAAAAAAAAATTAAGCCTTTAAAGGGAGGATGACGAAAATGATATCAAAATCTCTACAGTATGCTTTTGAACAGACCCCGCTGACGAGGTACAGGCATTGTTTCAAATCCTAAACAGTGGAGTTATAAGGAAGATAATCCCTAATCAACCCCTTTGAGCCAAAGAAGTTGGAGTTTTTTTCTTTTCACAAATTAAAACCCTTAATTATAACCTGGGGCAGGGTAGTTTTCTCAGTTGATCCAGGTGCACAATAAATGGCATCAAAGAAGTCCTTCTGAAACAAAAGACGGTGTTGGTTCCGTATAATCGTAAGGACAGGCAGTCATTATCTCTCAAAATAAGAGCCCAATAAGTCAAAACATGTGAAGGAGACTTAAGAAAAAACTGGGGCATCACGCTAACTGTAATCACAAGAGAAACCGTTCAGGAAAAAGACAGGGATAATAAAATCAAAAAGAAAGAGATCCTACAAACTCTCAACAAAAATGACTGCCTGTTCAAAATAAATTGTCAGTATCCAAACCATCACTGGAATATCAGAGCAAAGACTCAAACGGGATCTAATGCACGATTAGATGAGTTTAGGATCGAAGAACATCACGAAGAACGGGTGGGTACAAATAAAATTTGAGCCTTTATCCTTTGTTTATTAAACCGTGAACCAGACTACGTTATAACCCTTAAAAGGCCTAGCTGAAGCATGGGTTAGTCCGAAAGCATACTGTTACAAAAGGTATCCTGACTCTTGTAGGGCTTGCTGTAAATCCTGAGTTGACATCACATTTTACAAAAAAATTGTCTGTTTTACTGGAAAAATGCATTTTTAAAAATTTCAAAACAGACATAAGCTTTGCATTCTTAAAATAATATTGTTTGCATATGACTATTTGTTCAATAGCAGAGAAATTCGCACGACGAATATCTAGTGAACAAAAAAAACCTTCTCAATAAAAAGGGTCACCTCAAGTGGAAAAAACACCTCCAACCAAGGGGCACGGCATGAGCATTGTCCATCATCTGGGGCTGTTAAGTCAAGATTCAAGGAATCTCTTAAAATGCCAAATAGCCAGGGGTAAATCTCCATCTGAATCAATTGGGGCATTGGACATGAATTCTAGCAACGAATCTTGCATGATCAAACGAAGATCTTCTGGTAGTATGGCAACACAACACTACCGACAATGACACCTCCCTACATCCTGAGAGCGTGGACATAGTCATAAAAGTACTACGCATAATCAAAGACCCGCTAGGTTGACTGGCCTAGGCAAAAATAAGGGCTTCCCGGCGAACCAAAAGGGTTCGGGCAAAAATAAGGGATGAAAATGAAAAAATCTGTACACTCGGCATATCGAAAACCTAAAAAGGCGGCTTGGGTAAAAACGGGTATCCCGGTGAACTGAAAACCCGAAAGGGCGGTCCAGGCAAAAATTAGGGATCAAAGCGTACGACTATGTCTCGTCATCTCGTCACTGGCCTACCAGAAGAAGACTTGTCATTTTGACTGAAAGATACCAAGCACCTCATAGGTGGGGATAATACTCGATCCATAGGGCCTCCGCAGGCACCTTCTCCCGCAGAAACAGGGGCAATAAGAATTGTCCAAGCTGTACAGTTGCTCTATCCACCAGGTACAAAGGTAGATTCAGTTGAAGAATATGGCTAAGATACCTTCACTCCCCGCAGAGTAAGACAGTAATGGTAGCTCTCCCCCAGCTGAGGCTTGCAGCTGTGAATGAATCGGTAATATTCTCCCCAAGAAGAGTTTATCTACCATCAGCACTAAAAAGGCTTGATACCCCCGGCAGCCTTAATATTCCCTAGTGGAGTATAAGAATGTTCCCCGGCCAAATACAAGATACCCCAGTGGAGTCAATATTTCCCCAACACGGTCTGAAAAAGCTTCCTCAACGGAGTTGAATCAACATCCCCAGTAGACTCTGGAAGTTTATCCCCAGTGGAGTACAAAATCAATCTCCCCAACCAAGTTCAAAGGATCATTCTCAGCAGAACTCAGAGATTTATCCCCACAAGAGTCTAACAGGGTTATCCCTAGCAAGTCGCAACTGAAAGATCATCCCCAGCGAAGTTCTTTCTTTCCCCAAGCAGGAATTCAATCCTCAACAGATTTAATATCACCAGCAATGGTAATCCATCCCCAGTGGAGTTTATCATTGAAATCCCCAGCGGAGCTTATCAGCGGAATCCCCAATAGAGTTTATCAGTGACATTCTCAGCAGAACATCTCTTCCCCACAGAGTAATTCCCCTCAGAGTAATCTTCTCATCAGTTTATTCCCCAACGTAGTTCTTTTCTCCTGCAGGTTTATTCTCACAATCATCTTCGTCCACCATCCCTGGCGGAAGTGAAGCATTCAACTTTATTCTCCAGCAGCTCCGGATTTATTTTCCCCAGCTAGGACATTACATGTCCATACATCATGATACATGCATATACGCATCATACCATACAATCTCATTTATTTTGAGAACATCACTGTCTGATACATATCATGCATTACATACAGCTAACCTTTACCTTTCAGGAAATATACAATCAAAATTCAAGTTATGAAGCCCGGGTACGACCAGGATAGTATCTTGATTTCTACAGCATATTATGAAGCCCGAATTACGACCGAGTAACAATATCAGACTACCGCGAAGCCTGGATTACGACCAGATAGTGATATCTCTCAAAAGTAAGCTATGAAGCCCGGAGAACGACCGGATAATAGTTTATTCCCCAGTGAGCCGTGAAGCCCGGATTACGACCGGATAGCAGCTCAGTAAGCACCATGAAGCCTGGATTTGACCAGATAGTGGTATATCATAAACACAAGCCGTGAAGCCCGGATCACGACCGGATAACAGCTCAGCAAGTTATTGTGAAGCCTGGATTACGACCAGAAATAAATACAAGACCATGAAGCTCGGATCACGATCGGATAACAGACCAGCAAGTTATTGTGAAGCCAAGATTACGACTAGAAAGCAATACAAGACCATGAAGCCTGGATCACGACCGGATAATAGCTCAGCAAGTTATTGTGAAGCCTGGATTACGACCAGAAAGCAATACAAGACCATGAAGCCTGGATTACGCCAGATAATGGTAGAAGATGTTATGAAGACTGAATTACGACCAGATAGCAACCAAGAGTACTACGAAGCCTGGATTTCGACCAGATAGTGGTATGATACATCGTGAAGCCTGGA